>CM076655.1:11114837-11155872 GCA_038496675.1 Rachycentron canadum
TATATATATATATATATATATATATATATTTCTATACTGTGGATATTTATGTACTGTATTGCAGTATTCCTGAATGAATACTGCAACAGATCCATATATAGCTGTCCATTGCACACTCCCTATTGATCTCACCTCACTATACACTGCATGGTCATTTTAGTCAATTTGTAATCCTACACTGCCTGCATTTATTCATAGGTTGGGGTTTAGATGTTCTCTACCTGTCAGCAGTGAACATGAAGAGCCCCCATCCAACTTTCTTGACACATCTCCAGGCAAATTATGAATCTCATCAGTCAAATTGGGCTTTTCAGCATTCCCGAAAAGCCTTTAACTTTAGGATTGATTTTTCAGGAGATTCATGTGGAGCGTCCCATAGTGAGGCATAACTCCCAGTCTAGTCAACCTTGGCCTCTATTCATGGATGAGAGGTGTTTCACTGCTTAGTGCTACACCTCGCAGTGACAAGACCTCCTCCAGAGTGCATGGTGCTGTGTCATGTCCTGTCATGTCCTGTCCAACCCAGATTGCTGTCCTCTGGGCAGGAGTAGAACTTGCCCAGGGATGGATGACATTTGTTACACCTATTTTGGTCTCCTCATTAGGAGGTGTAAGGGCCCCTGTGGCTCAGGCAGGAGCCAAAAGAACAGATGTCATCTGGGAGGTGTGGGAAGTGTTTGACCATGACACTCCTATTTGGGCCTATCTGTTAGGTCGTTACTGCTCTGCTAATGGCTGCGTTAATGACATGCCACATGCTATGGGACATGTATGTGTGTATGCACTTGTGTGTACATATGCGTGAATTGGAAAGACAAATCCCAAAGAGTCTGATTGTCAATATGTCCTGTCATCCTGTCAACCACACATCACACAGGATAGTTAATGTTGTAACATAAATCAGCAACTCACTCATTATGAACAGGAATAATGAGTGAGTTAAAATGATCATTTAATGAAACAAAAATATTAACATCCACTTTTTAAATGAGAAAACAATTAATTTAGTTTCAAATGGCAAAATTGGAAATTGGCTATTTTTCGTTCAAACTAACCTCACTCAGATGTGCCTGTTTAGATGAATGCCAGTGTCTGAAGTAATTGTGTGCCTGCAAACGCTTTGTTTACTTATTAGAGCAAAATGCACAAGTTTAGTTTCCAGATATCAAGATAACATATTTTAATCTTGACAGTATCATCTGCTACAAACCACTTTGTTTTTAATCCTGGCAAAATAAGAGTCAAAGAATAATCTTCTTTTTGAGGGATGAAGCATTTTATCTGATGGTCATGAGGATGATGACAGCGATAAGATATTTAACCAAAGAGAAAAAAAAGACTTTAGTAATACCCTAAAACACTTTAATACGCTAAACAAGGAGTTACAAGTTGACTAGAGAGCAGATCTATGTGTTAGGGTAAAAAAATACAAATTATCATATTAACCATATAAATTACAGGTATTACATGTTATCAAGGAAATTGATTGAGAATTGAACTGATTAATCCAAAGTACATTCAATGAAAACCTTTTTATAAGCACCACACAGCAACTGCATTGCGAGGGAAAAAAAATAATAAACTATAGTTGCCATATGGTTAAGCTTAGACATGTAAATCACTAAGTTAAAATTTCTTTAACTGATTTTTTTTCTTTTTCATGACAAACAGCCACCTGCTGCATCAGGAAAAGATGTAGATAAAATCAAAACAATTAGCTGAAAGACACTGAAAGAACTGCATAGTTATGTGATAATTCACTGCAGGTTTGATCCATTGTTAATATAAAAATGTTGATTAGTGCCGCTTTAAGCTCATATGTTAATTGTGACTTAACATATTTTCCAGTGTCCCACAAAATTAAATTACAGAATTGTTTTTGTTGTTGTTGTAATTGTTTTGTTTTTTTATGTATAACTGAAATAGTTTGACTTACTGAGAAACTAGGAAAAAAAAACTGCATACGAAAGATGGTGATCTCATTATCAACATCTGAAGAGATTCTTCTTCATTAGCATCCTCACCTCCGAAGCTGTGTAGGTATGCACCAGTGCAACATTCACTTCATTTTATTCACTACTTCCTCTCATCACCATGGAAACCTTGCTTTGTGAAGATGTTTGTTAGTATTCTCCAGTGCTGCACCGTGTTTGTTAGTGTGTGTGCAAGAGTAATAATAGTCTGTGTGATAATAGTGGCTGCAGAACAATTCCACAAACTCCATTCTCACTCTTTTACAGACAATGTTCACTTTGAACTTTGACCTTTGTACAACACATATTTATAGTCATATCCACACTACTCTTTGCTCAGGTGCTTTCATTAAATCCGCTGTGTTTGAATGTGACTCAGGTATAAACAGCACTGCCCTGCCTGCCCGTCTGCCTCTGTAGTTTTTCTTTCTGACTCTTTCGGGCTTTCATCATTCTTCACCACCTCTTCTTACGAGCTTGGTTTTTTGTCATTGGCTCAACTCCCTCTCCATTTCACTCCCTATTTTTTTTTCACCCCATTTCAACTAAAGAGCAAGTACATTTTTCTCCCCTTCACGCAGCATAGCAGAGCAGCAGTCTGTCTGAACCAAACTGAACTGTAGATCATTCTTCATTGCTTTGACACCAAATTAATTCAATGACCACATCTTTGGAAATTCATGAATTCATGAATTTTCTCAGTCAAACTCTGAGCAATTGTCTCCGGACTGTATCTAAAGCCTGTTTTGCATGTTGTTTACATACTCATTTTCCTTTTATAATTTCATTACTTTCTATACAAAGAGAGGAACGCTTTGAAAGAGGTGATTTACATAAACATGGGCAGAGATAGACAAGTGCCTGATAGAGGAAAAGTAGTGTTCATGAGAGTGAGAGAAGTGTGTGTGTGTGTGTGTGTGTGTGTGTGTGTGTGTGTGTGTGTGTGGCGAGAGACGAGATGACTGAGAGAAAGACCATCTGTACTGTACTCTCCAATGAGTTTAGGGCTATTACTATTCATTATCTTCGGTAGATATCTAATACATACTGCATGTGTATTTTTCATAGCGTGTACAGTATATACACAGTGTTTACATGGCAGGACTGGGATCATTTCTTTCTTTCTCATTTTTTTCTTTTCTATTGTTGTATAAGAGACTACATCCTTCCCATGGCTCAAGACTCACAGTGGGATTGTAAGACTTTGTGTGTTATAGCGGAGATGAGGTATATTTTAAACCATTCTGAAAGTGACATTGTGCCATTTTGCAAGTGTGTGACGACGGCTGCACAGAGAATTTTGAATAGTGAGAAATGTGTGTAGCCAATTTAAGAATGTAATATTCCCCATCTTCTCTTATTACCCAGCTCTCCTTCACTGTCCTTTATTTTTTAATAGCGCACTGAGCAGCCCAATGATTTTTTAAATACATTTTGTCTTGTACTGAGCAACTAGGAGGAAAGACAGCGTGACAGATTATGGGAGATACAGTAGAGCAACTTCACTTGAGATTTGATTCCAGAGGAGCAGAAATATGTGACCCCTGAATTTCCGGGCCTACCTTCTATATTGTCTCTGCTTTGTCATTTCTGCTGTTTCCACTGACTTTTCTGCCTCTTTTCATCCTGTGTCTGTTGAAACATCTTTTAACTTAAGCTCTCTATTATTAGGAAAGAATATATATCTATATTTTATTGCTTCATAATTCACAGAGAAGAAAACACAAAAGAGAAGTTCATTTTCTGCAGGGATACTAAAGTGCAGTGCAGATGAATTTTGAATTGGATGCAAATGAAAATGGAAAATATTACGAAATGGCACATTTTGGCTGCTATTAGCCACAAATTCTAGCATTTCCTTAGCTATGAAAAAGAAAATAAGGCTTTTACTGTTATTAAGAGTAATTTCTGCTATTTTAAGGGATTGTTGGAGAACCTGCCGTGCATAGTTGCATTTGCTTCCTGATTTTCATACATTCTCCACCCAGGAGCAAATCAGTTCACTAGTTCAGCACTTCAGGGCAAATCCAAGCTTGCTCTGAACTACCGCTCCTTCCAGAGCTCAAAATGGCATTGTCCAAGGGTGGCCTGCACAGAAAACTATTGGATCTGCAAAAAGCAACATAATTGCGGGCATGGAAGCCCACAGGTCCTGTCTGCTTTACATCCTTTACAGAATTACATGGTGGGGTGAGAGAGAGTCAACTAGCATAATGCAGAGTCCTGCTGCCTATACTTTGCCTGTCAAACTGCTAACAAGCACAAATGATTTTTTAATGATAGGCCCCTCTATCCCACAAAGCTGTCTATGCAAAAACACTTACACACAAACACACCCACATTACACATTCACTTTCACACATTGCCATAATGAGTTTTATCAAGGGAAGTACATTTGGTTTAATGGATCACTGTAAATGCCATTCCCATTCACGCTATTGTATTTGAGTTCCAACAAGATGCCACTTTTTCCCCCAAGTGTCACCTATTTTTCTGAGACACAACATGTGGTGCAGGAACACTCCAAATGATGATGTATCTCGGGTGCAAGAAACTAAAGTCATTATTGAGAAAAGAAGCCAGAGTGCGGATATGTAAGATTCATGTGTGGCCTGTAGTTTTTTGCATTAAGAAATCCTAGGGGTTTCCAGCAGAAGGGCTCTGTTGCTCTAAGTACTAGTGAGACACTGAGATGTAGCCCATGAAGCTGGAGTAAGAGATCCATGAGTTTAAGGCTCATCAGACTACAAAACACTGCACAGGGGTTTATAATATCACAGGGAAGGATTTTGCTCCTCTGGACAGTAGAAATCATTTTATCTTTCCTTGTGATGATGACGTGGAACAGCAGGATGGTCATGATACAAAGTAATCTACCAAGAAAGCAACACCTTACATGCAGCTCTTTGACTGTATCACTGGATTCCAAGTAGAGCTTCAGTCAGCAATCAGACATTTAGACAGCATCAGTCATTTCATCAAAGTCCTCTCATGGCCATGTTAATTATGATGGGAGCGAAGAATAACATCAGGTGACATTGCCATAGAGCAAGGTCATGTTTGACGTTAGGAGAGGACAACTGTTCATTTTCCATTTCTTTTAACCATGTTTTAATTAATTTTTTTTTTTTTTTCATTTTTAATCTTTCCCTCAAATTAAAGCAAGTTGTTTTTGTACCTAAGCCTAAACAAATCATGGCCATAGTATTGTTAGGTCAGGAAAATAGTCCTAGAAAACAGTGATTACAAAGGTATAGACAGATTATAATGTCCTGCTGATGCTGTCAATTCATTTGTGGGACTTGTTGCTCCGCACCAGCCTCAGTCTAATGATTGAGGTGCCTTTTTTCACACAGGGCCAAAGTTGCTCTAAACACGGTTTTAACTGATTTGTTAGTTCTCCTTCTGCTCTGTTTTTTTTTTTTTTTTAGGTTATTTCAATCCCACTTAACATAGCCCCATTGGTGTTTGAAGTTGATTGAGTATGTACTGATTGAAACCCTGTTTCCATCGACGCTGAAAAACAAGCTTGCATTCTGTCGTGTCGACTCTGTAACCTAGTAACTCAGTAACCCTCTGTTTTCTTTCTTTCCTCACATTCTTACACACCCCTTCGCTCCATTATTGAAAGGTATTTGTGGCGGTCCTCTAGATAATACTGTTTTCTCCCTATAGCACATTAATGTCAACACATGACTCCACACTGTGATGCCAGTTTTTAGTTCTGCAGGGTCATGATTTTCTTTCATCAATTCTTTAAATACAACCTTATATTAATTTGACTCTCATTCAGCATATGCCAATTGAGGCATTTCTTGTACATCTTGTATTCTGTTTCCATGTGGGCTAAACCTGAGTTCCTAACTCCATAACCCTCCTCTTTCTCATCCACACACATTAGCACATGTTTCTTATCAAATCTGTTTCGTTTCTCTCCTTTCCTTTCACCTCTATCTTTCTCTCTTCTCCCCTCTATTAATGAAAAGCGCTCAGCGAAGTTTCCAGGAGCACACTGCTTTCACTCAATAGTACAGTCTAATCCATACATACACGACATTCATATTGAATGCATGAATTAATTGACAGACAAACATACGTGCCAGCTTGTACGCCTTGAACAGACACAGATGTGCACAGTCCAAGGCAACCACAGAAGCCACGCAAGGCTCACAATGCACGTTGATATGCATTTTAAGTGTGTGAATGAAAGTGGCAGCATTGTGCTGAGAGAAAGGCATTGATCAGATTAGAATGCAGTGCCACATTTGCCCCCACATCTGTCATAATATCATGTTACAAACATACGATTGGTTTTCTATTTGCGGAATAACTGAGATAGATTTTCATGTCTGCTCCAACCTCTCACATCCATCCATCTTTCTTTGAGTACATGTAGATTGCTACGGCATCGGGCTGCGTCTACTGCTGATGGTGATAAGGAGTGATTGGATTTTGCATGTGTAATCACTGGTTATGGGATGTTAATTGTACAGAACGGTGGCCTGTGGGATGTAACATTAGATTTGTGGGGCAAGCACACACACACACACACGCACGCACATGCACATGGACGCGTTTGCACACGCACGTCCATGTGATGTAGCTGCTTCCAAATAGTCTTAGCCTAGACTAGAAAATGTCTCTGTGGTTGGATCGGATGATTTGCGTAAAGACTTATCCCAATAGAAAGTAGACACTTTTTTAACAAGCAGTTCAATTCAGGATGATTTGCTGACTGATGATAAAAAATAAAAAATAAAATATTTTGCTCCACTCTCTCAGGCCTCCTGGAGTTCTCTCCTGTCCTCCTACGATACCTCATCTCAGGTATGGGTTCAACAACTACAGTTAGATCCTGTGTATATACAGTAGCTCTCTAGTGTAAATTACCAACTGTAAAAATCCCTAGTGTTACATATAGTAAAGAAGCTTCCTTTTGTCATCCTCTATGATAAGTGGGAGGAAAAGACAACGAAGCAAAGAAGACGAGGAATGGTAATATGCCATTTGTACTGTAGCTGGTTGGATGCTTGGCAAGCTGTAGCCTAGTAGCTGAATCCACCTGTGGAGTTATTTGCTTGCCTCTGCTCTCTAGTCTAGTCCATCTGTTTGTCTGAGTAGGAGTATAGAGTTTCCTTTCAGGCCTCCCTCCCTCCCCGGCGTCCACCCCCCTGCTCATTACTTTCAGCTCAACTCTCGAGTTTCGGCGAGGCTGTGAAGAGGAGCCGTGAAGATCCAGCAGACGATTTTCATCTGTTTAATTCCTCTCTCTCTGATTGCGGCCGTACGCCTGATGAGTCACAGTTAACCCAGCCACACAGCTGTGTGATTCCCAGTGCATTGATTCATACAATGTGCCGCCACAATGCCAACCTCTCTTCACTTGCCTCTTCCTTTCCCTTCTCTCACAAACTGCTAATGAAGTGAATCACAACTGTTTTTCCCCCGATCCCTTTACCCCAACAGCTGATGGTGAGCGATTGCATCCACAATACTCTTTTAATTAGTATAGAGAATAAATTGGTTGAGCATGCCTTTTTCCTTAATTGCTTTTTCCTCAGCTTGGATTTAATTGGGCTGCAGCACTGTTTATTGATCTCCTTTGATGTGCTTTAATTTGGATAATTTTATATATTTATTTTGGACGTGACGAGTCGGTTTGTCTTGAGGGGGAGAGCGTTAGGCAGCGAGGCCGGTACTGCAGCAGACTGCGGTACACTCCGTGAGCCTGGGGTCCGGCATGTGATGGGAACTAGGTGGGGAGATGATCAAACCCAGAAGGCAGCAAAGCAGCTCCACTACAGTCTGAGAGGCCTCAAGTGAACAGCTCTTTGGTCTCACATCAACACCTCATGAATGCCAATGCGGAGCAGTAAAGTGAGGGCGGCAGGCCTTCTAAGCCGGCCTTAACAGGCCTGCAGGCCACTACATATTCCTTCCAGCAGCTAGTTTGTAGTTTGTGCCTGATTCATGCTGTGTCATCTCTCCCCTTCCTGCCTGCCACAACAAAGCCCAATTTTCAGCCTCCGCTTCCATAGTTTCATAATTAGTGTGCCTCTCTGCGTGTGATTTGTTTGCTAGATACGCGTGTGCATTTGCTCGTGCGAGCATTTGTTTGTGTAAGTGTCTCCATTTACTGCCTTTACTTACATTACTCTTTGCACTCCACTTGTGTAACTGCTATCTCCCCCATGTAGGCGGTAACTTCACCCTGGCCGAGCTGGGAGTATGTGAGCCAGCTCCCCCTCCACACCCCGCCGCCGTTCCCTACTGTCCCGACCTGGGCCTCCTCCAGAGAGGCTACTCCCTCAGTGCCGGCTCTGATGCAGACTCAGACCCCGAGGGGCCACTGTCTCCAGAGCGAGCCATCCAGCTGTGGGCCGGACGAGGAGGGGTGAAATCCCGCCGCAGCTCAGGAGTGTCCAGTCGTGAGAACTCAGCACTCACCCTCACCGACTCGGAGAATGACAACAAGTCTGATGACGAGTCAGGTAGGACACAAGGCTCTTGAAAGTGTGGTCAAGATGATCTATGTGTCAAAGTACAGGCCCATTAATTTGAGAAAAAGTGAGTAAGAGAGTGAGTCAGACTCGATGAGGACGTAAGAACAAATAGGGGAGGGTGATAGTCAACGTTTAAAGGATTTGAAAGTGAGATTTCTTCTTCTATCTTACACAAGTTTGTCAATATTGTTAAAATGTTTAAACCACCTCTCAAACAAAGCCATTACATGAATTGCAGGTGAGTTGGATGTATTGATTGAGCCGCTTTCTGATCTGAAGAACAGTGGTTGGACCCCCCACACCCCAGAGAACCAACCTTATTTTCATCAATAACACTTAGCCAAAGTCTACTCTCCTATACACTTATCTGCTAAGCTCTCACGGCTGGTCTGTCCGTTTTCGAAAAAAATCTTTTGAGTTTTTTTGAGAGATGGCAGCACTGAAGCATTTTAACTTTTGTGATCCAACACCAACACAGAGAGGGTAATCTTTACTTTCCATGTGCATCCTTTCTTTGAATCTCCCAGAGAGCGAGTGTCAGAGTGTGATGTTCCCAGAGGGAATTTGCTTTCTCTGGCAATGTTGTTTATTGCCAGCTTCCCATTTTCTTGTTAATACTGACGCAGTCGTAAACCTGCATGCGCCAAGGTGTCAATGGAGGTTAATGAAAAGTGGATGGAAGGAAAAGCAACAGTCTAATTAATTGAATTTTCGGCTGCTGCAACGTATCAGCTGTGGATCAACCTCTGTTGGACTGTGGGCCCCAGAATCATAGACAACTTCTGTCGACTGATCAAACTACTCAACACCTATTAAACACGTCAAGAAACACCTTCCCTGAGATGTGCCTCTCATCCCACCACCCGATAATTGCTTTGTGGTTAATTACCAAGCTAATCTTGCAGCCACAGATATCAGCCGCAGACGCTGCTCTCACTCTCTCTGTCTCAGGGCCAGGAGAACGCCATTGAGCGCTCTGTTTGCAGACCTTGTAAAATTAGCTTCTTAATCCAGCTCTATATTGTGATAATCATTTGCCTGCAGTATGATGTCACTCAGTGTTGATTGTTGAGAAGATCAGAAGTTGTTTTTTTTTTTTTTTCGCCAGTTTCAAACTTTTTAAAAAGGTGTTATGCATATTTCCGTGCTCCTACAGGGGCTACACATTCACTCGTCTGTTGGGGAAATTCATATAGATTATTGTGCTGAACACGTGTCAAATTAAATTAACCAACTTCAAAAGTTTGCCTTCTATAGAACAGTTCTGGGGAACCACCGGCTCACACATTTGGGCTCGTCTCACGGTTTCACAGACCAGAGATTTAGATCAGGCGTCAGCGTTGCTGTTTCTGCCAGCATGAAGAGATCAGAGGCAGCGCGGCAGCCTGATAAAAGGTGTGTGCGTGTGTCTGATCGAGTCAATTCGTTAGTTACTTAGCCGCTCTGAATGAGGGAAATCTAACCCCTCAATCCTGCATCTTCCTCCAAACACAGCATCCGATATTAAAGGCATGTCACACCTCAAAGCACCCAAGGGGAAGATTTCTCTCTCCACCAAACCCAACCAGTGCGTGTGCCCCAAGCAATGTGGGTGCTGAATTTGCATATGCGTGTATGTATGTTACTGAGCCTTTCATTTTCTTTCTATATGCTATTTTGTCTTTCTACAGCTGCGAGAGTGTGTACAAGCCCAAACCGTTGCATGTGTGTGTGGAAGTGTGAAACAGTAGCAACGGGAGTGTCAAAACAGCAGGAGGAGGATCTGAGGCTCTAATAATAGAGATTGACAGAGGCAGACAGAGAAACAACATCATAAACACATGCTAACAAATCAAAAAGACGGTGACGTGCTAAAACACCAAACAGCTCACTGCACCACTCTCATCTCACTGTCTCTAACAAGCTTCAGAAGTCTCACCTCCACTTGCTTCTCCTCCTCCTCTTCATCTCCCTCCTCTCCCACCTTTCTTTTTCATCTTTCAAGCTGCTTCCTCTGTCTTCTCTTCGCTCGCACTGCACCTCTCAGCATCCCTCCTTATGCTCCTGTCAGTACAGCTTCCCAGCATGACTGACAGGTGTCAGTTTAAGGGTCTAGGGTTTTCGTTCAGGGCAGGAGCTTACATGCGGATGAATGTGTACACGCGCCCTGTTGCAGAATTCACTACCAAAATAGAAAGCCGAGAGAAATGGTGACAGATATCCCAAACCTTAGGGGAAAGTACTGTTTGTGTTTGTGTGACAGTACATGTGTGTCTGTGTGTGTGAGGCTTTTTTAGGAGAACCAGCTGCAGAGTAACTGATGGATACATTCACAGCTGTTTTTTTACCTCCTCTCTTTTAACTTCATTATTTATTTTTTGTTCAGTAATGCTGATGAATAAACAACAAATGAACTCCGAAAGAAATTATAATATATAAAATTATAAGGATGACTTCCTTCCCATATTTCAAGCTGCCCAACTATATGCACTATTTTTAAATGTTTGATTTTTCGGTACTTGAAAATTCTGGAAAACAAACAAAACAAAACCTGAGTCAATAACAAATTAAAGAGTGTGATCCTCTGGATAGATAGCAGTCAGTCAGGGTTCTTGGTGCCTTCGCTAGTCTCAACACAATTAGCAGCACATGTGTAATGAAAACTACCTGAACTCACAACTGCTGTAGAAAACTCTGAGCACACCTGTATGTTTTCATTAGCAGAACATGGATTTAAATGGAGCGGTGCCTTTGCATGTTTATATGTGAGTGTGTGTGCGAGCATTCAGCAGAGGGACAGATAAAAAGTGAAAGAGAGACAATAGAGCAACCATTGTGCCCCAAAACAGTGTCAAATATATTTGTCACTTTTCATTTGACCATTGAATTTAGATTAACGTTTTTTTTTTTTTTTCCATTTTCATTCATGTATGCATTGTATAGTTTACACATTTCCATCCACACACACATAGATTTTGATGCACATATGGGCTTGGGTAACATGGCTGAAATCCATGTTTTGATATCAATGATTATTCTCTAATATAAATAGTACTTATACATATTTCCTTATGGCAAATATATGCAAGACTGCATCCTCTGTCAAAATAATCTAATTTTGGAATTGGAACATTTTCATTGTTTGACAAATGAATCATAAAACTCAGGGTTGAATTGCTTTTTCTATGTTTATGCTTTTAATGGGATCTCACCATCTTCATCAGTGGATGGAGGTCGAGTGGTTGTTGTGGAGTTGACTCAGCAACCAAAAAAAAGTCACATTATTTTGATCATTTCAGTGTTTCTAAATGATATAATTCCAGTACTGGATTGTTGTCCAGTGATCGTATGCACCCGCAGACTTGACAAAGTGAAAACTTTCAACAAAACGCTTAGAAACCTGCTGTGCCACAAAACCAATTTTTTCAACTCAATGACAAGACAACACACACACACACACACACACACACACACAGTGGCACCTTATTTTAGTGTACATGTGTGCAATTTCCTCATTCAGAAACATGATCCACCTGCGCATCAGTTCCCTCTGCACATCTCTGGCATCTGTTACATCAGTTTCCAAACTAAAACTTTGTGATTATTTTTTATTTGTTTTTTTCTTTCATTTACTGCTAAATTCCAATTACCAACAAGTATGTAAAACCCGTTAAACTAGTTTGCTAAATGCAACTCAGGGATTTCAGAGTCTCCCTACATCTAGCTTTATTGTCGAGTATTGAATAAAGACGCTTCGCTTTTATTGCCCCTTCCAGACACTATTAAAATAAAGAGACTAGAACGATGACTTGGCAGAGCCTATACAAGTTTCGTTTGCACAAGAAACACAGTGAGACATACAAATATGGGTGTAGAGAGCAGCATTGGGAGATTTCATTTTGGCAAAGTGAAGGAAGAGATTTACTGTCGCACTGTGCGCTGCCTCGTAAAACGTCCGTCTGGAAACACAGGCAAGAGAATAGAAGCGCTCGTAAATTCCCACAGCAGTGCGTGATGGTTGCATCCAAACTGCATTGATCAGGAGGGAGAATGATTAAAACATGCATTAGATGAAATAAGATCAGGCTTTGACATTGATTTAAGCCTGAAGCCCAGGGCCAACTTTATGGTCACAATCCATAGTCCAGTGCTCTACATATGCTGTACTGTGTGTGCATTTGTGTGTGTGTTGGGGTATGTGTGGTGGTGGGGTTCATGTGCGTCTGTGTTTTCCTCTCTTTAAATAGCAGCCTGTTAAAGAAACAGGCTGAATCTAATTCAACTTCAGCGTTGCTCTTCGTCAATAAATCTCGGCTTTACTCATACAGCCGATTTTTATAAACACAGACATGCACTGGCCGCTCACTGCTCAGTCAAGGCCCAATCACACATGCATGCTGATTAGCTGCTTTCAGACAGTGGGCCTCTCCTCCTTCCCTCCCTGGCTCAATCTCTCCATCTGGTCGACTGGATAATAAATCATAGGGTAGTATTGTGATGTATGTGACAGGAAGTATTAATCTCGTAATTAGAGAGTGAAAAGGTGGCGCTAAATTTAGTCTGGCCTTTCTGCCTAACCCTGCCCCCTGTCTGGGCATGCTCAATTGCCTGGTTTCCACCCTCTTTATTAGAGGTTTTTCCCTCGCTGCTCTGTGTTATTATGTTTATGTAGCTTAAACTTTATGTTAATTACTTTTTTTTGACAATGCAGAGAAAATGCCCCTTATAAAACATCTGCAGTCAAAAGTTTTTTTTTTGTTTTTTTTTTTGGTAGCTGGAGCTGTAATTATGCTTTTTAAAAGCTGAGTTGGACAAAGTGATTCCTGATTAACTAATCAAATCTACTAGCACAGGTGCCTGCACCCACTCTGTCCTCTTTATTCATTTTTTGGTGTACAACACAAATCCCACCATAAATCAAACACATCCACATCAGCTGATGTGTTTTTTAACTTTAGAGAATTTAGAGAACCTCTGAAAGGATTGTTTTGTAATCAAGGTAGATTAAGATAATGTTTAATTATGATCATTTTGATTTTGAATAAAAACACACTCTATACTTTAGAATACAGTTTATAATTATATGTCACACAGTGATTGTAAGACCCTTTTTTTTTCCCCCTCCGCAGCGCGTCTAAATACCAGTAACATGGTCCATGCAGCTTCTGTCGATCAAATTCAAGCAACACTTATAGAGTTGGACTGGCGGGGTCCCCCAAGACCTCTGCCGTCCCCTCGGGGTCTCTGTGCATGTGTGTGAGTAAGAAACTGAGAGTGCGAGCCGGAATGTGTGTTAGGAGGGTTGAGGGCATTAGCTTCTGATTGAGTTTTCAGAGAGCAACGTGGGGTGCGAAAGGCTCGACAATGGTCTAACAGAATTAGTAGCTTGTGATGAATGGTGTGTGAGAGCAGCACTGACAGCTCACTTTCACAAACACTCACGACTGTGTGAGTGTGAGTGTGTGTGTGTGTGTGTGTGTGTGTGTGTGTGTGTGTGCGTGTGTGTGCGCGCGCGCGCATGTACGCCTCCGTACTTCACCCACTGGTTCAAGGACTTTTTGTCCATGCAGTGAGAGCTACGCATGCTGGAATGAGCAAAGTAGTGATGGACACACATACTTACACACACGCGCGGCGCATATCTGCACATGCATGTCTCTGGGTTAAGCCTGGAGTTTGAAAAATGGCTTGCAACCAGGATCAATAAAGATTGGTCTATTCAGCATTGCCAACACAGCGCCCATACATGCTCACACACTTGCACAAACAGTGGTTCACAGAGTGGTGAATTAAAAAAAAGAAAGAAAAAAAACCATTCACAACCTTCTTTGTATATTCTGACTCAATAAAGACATTGTTAGACCAGAGCTGATATTGAAGTGAATGCTGATAACAGACACACACATACACAAAGACAAACGCACAGCAGGCAGGTTGCATGCACACACAGATGCATAAGAGCAGTGTTTAATAAAAGCTCTGGGATATTGATCACAGTAGATGGATGCTAACTCACATTAAAGGGAGGGATACTGGAGAGATAGAGAGAAGAGGAGGAGGAGGGAAACACAAACGATGAATAAATGGAAAGGGAAGGATGAGGGACAGATTTTCACATAAAACCGACAATGAAGGCATTCAAAGAAAAAGTAAAAAAAAAAAAAATGAAAAGAAAGAAAAACGTTTCATTGTGTGGTGGTTGAAGGCACAGCTGTTGCATTTGCATTGAAGGCACACCCATACAAACAGTATTATTACTTAAAGGAGTCACAGAAGCAGCGACATATCATTGGCATCGGACTTGTAACTTGCTGACGGTTCCGCTGCCGTCCTAATGGGGAATTTAGTGAGCCGTAATGGCCTCTCATGCCAACTTTAGACCTGCCACAGAAAGAGAGAGAGCGAGAGGGAGATGGAGCACAGAGAGCAAATTGAGAATTCTCCAGCCAATTATGAGTGATCATATTTTCGTCTGCATGGTGCTGAAACGACTTTTGTAGTTTAATGGTCAGCACTTTGCCTCCTAATGAAGGCTGGAGGTATAAGATTGAGAGTGCGAGTGAAGAAAAGAGTCGGATGATAGGTGGGTGGAAGGTTGCATTCACTTTATTTTTGTTTATCCTTTCTTTTTTTCAGCCATATCTTTGCATAATAATTTACTTTATTCAACACAAAGCATTCCTGTGCCTTTTTTGTCCAGTTTATTTGTTTCTATTCGCCAACTCATGCTTTCCTTCATGATTTATCATAATTTTTTTTTGTTTGTTTCTTTTCTTCTGCCTTTTCTTTCTTCCTTCCGTTCCTTCTCCTCCAGCTTACCTTGATGATGAGGAGAATGAGGATCCATTTGGAGACTATGTGATCAGTAAGTCACGTCTGTACCATAGTCTCTCATAGACACTCAACCCACTTTAGGCCTATGAGATTTATTATGTGTGATTGTGTTTGATGTGCTTTTGTGCCCTCTGTGCGCGTGTGTGATTTACTGTTTTGCTGTTTTTTATGAAAGAGTCTGTTGCACACGTTGTAATAGCCTCTACCTTCTTCGACAATATCCCTCAAATGCTTGCAATTATTTTTTATGTGTGATTGTGTAATTGTGATATTCAAAAGAAATATTATATGTAGGTAAGAGAGCGGGACAGTAAAATATTTTGCTTTCTGTACATTCGTCTTGTGTTTCATCAGTTATAAAGCAAGGTCATTGTTCTTTTACACATGCCTCATCTACATTTACGAGCTCCTTTCATTATGATCTCCTGTTCATTAGCACACGTCCAACTGGTTAATCTCTTTGCACTTGATCAGAGAAAATTTCCCAGAGGGTACTCTTTTTTTCTTTTTTTTTCCCTCCTCCCTCCTTCTCCATTATTGGAAAGTCAGCCGTATTTACTCGTGTCTTGGAGATTGTTTGTCTCTATGAGTGTGAATTAGTGTTAATGTTTGTGTTATTGGGCTGTGGAGTTTTCATCTGTTTTCATTAGTAAGATCAGAGAGGTAAGACAGAGCAGAAGCAGACTGCAGTGGAAAAGCAGGAAAATAAACCTTAGGAGGTGAAGGTGCTTTTCATGTCTTAAGAGGACTTTTTTTTTTTTTCTTGTACACATTATGCACATGTAACGCTTAATAGTCAAGGTCACAACCCTTTAGTGAGTAGAAAGGAAGACATTCATGCACATAGTAGCAACAAGCTGAGGAGATAATGGAGCACAGATTCTTAAATTGATAGTGTGAAGCAATACTGCACCATCACAGGTACACAAATGCTCAGCAGGTGACCTGCGGATAATGAAGTAATACAGCTATATATGTGGCTTTCATTTGTTCCAATCTACACCTATACAGTGATCGAATAATGGAGCATGATAACCTCAACACTTCTGAGTGAAATTATTGTTTATATAAATTCAAAGACTTTTCTCCTCTAGATAAATTAAAATACTTATATGAGGAAAAGTTATCACAGATGCTATTTACTGATGTTAATTTCCCTCTATGCCTTATGTTATTAGTTTCTGTCTGTGGAAACACATCAGAATTCTACCATTTGCTGTCTCCTTGGCTTCTGGTGAGCAAATATTCACAAGTTCCATGGAAATGAAAGTCCTAAAATATATCTTATTTACCATATGGCATATGCAGTATACAATAAGAAACATCTTAACCTTTATTATATTCTGATACATTCTCTTTAAGAATTGAGATCCATATAAAATAATATCAAATCAGATAAGAGAGGTGTGCTTAATCCAGAAAAATTATTTTACTTCAGATGTGTCACAGACAATGAAACTATCTAATGAGCTGAATTGACAGTTCGTCACTTATCCTGATATAGCGGATAGAGCACCTTCAATTACCAAAGTCTGACAACTGTACAAATCAAAAACTTCCATTCTCCAACCACCACTTCTGCAATTATTAAAGCAGTATTTCACTTTGGTGCATTTTAACTCTCTAGCTCTTCAGCAGCATTCAATTTCCAACAAGAGCTACCCTGGTTGACACCACAGGCTGTCTAAATTTATTTCTGAGAATTGAAATTGAAATCAGTAATACTCAGTCATTGTAGGAAGTAAGGTCCAGAATACACAGTGAAATATTATTGTCAGGTATTTTTCCTGTTTCAGTGAACTCGGACTTTGGGACAAAAACATAAGTATTCATAAAATGTAGCCAAATAACTTCTCAAAATGATGAGATTCACCAAAATGCAGAACAGAAACTGAAACACTGATGCATGTCACATGTCGCATGTCCAGAGAATGATAAACAACCCATCAGCGACTGCAGTCACTCATCACCAGTCTATCAAATGTCAGACAGGCAATAGCGTTGGTGGTTGGTTGGAATAAATTGCCATAAAATATATAATATCTCCTGTTTTTTCTGTGCTATGTTCCCATAAGCCTCAGCTTTCTCTTTGCTGCTAATTTTGTACATATTATCATACTAACAAATTAAACTTAGATGATGACAATTGTAAGAGTTATCTGAATTTCCCCTCTGGGCATGTTAATGTGCTGATGTTCACATTCCACTCAAAGCGCCACTTTGCCTAAATACAGCATCATAGAGCCACTATGTGTACTCTCAGTCTTGTTTAAACATGTAACGTGGTATCAGTTACCCACTGATAGCACAAAATAAACGCATGGAAATTAGCATTGTCTTCAGATCTTTTGGATGAAAATACACCAGAAAGCCAACAGCTTGTCAGGGAGAAATGAACCGCAACAACGCAAACATGCAGCATTCAAAAACAATACATAAAATAAAATAAAAAAATCAACATCCTACCACAATAGACCACAGTATCTTTCATGTATTTCTGATGGTTTCTTCTCCTCTCAGTCGTCGCTATATCATGTAACTACTTTGTTTGCTGAATAGCTTCATAATACGTAGGGAAAAAGGAGTTCTGAGAGGAGAATCAAGCACCACAAATACACAAAAGCTGCTATAGAAGTGGTGAATAGAGTCCCACCACTGGTTGAAATGTTGTCAGACATGTTCACAGCATGAAATAAAGGAAGAATTAAATCCTGTGAATAAACAGCAGTGAGTCGGTCTTTTCTATTTATTGTTATTCTTTCCCAGTGCTCATGTCAGTAAACACTATAAAATTTCAGAGACATCATTATGCATAGCCTGGTAGATGATGGAGGGCACCTTAAGCCGTAATGGACAAGCATATTGATCTTAAGAAATATTGTCTGGAGAAGAGGGTCTGAGTTTTATAATGCTGTTTTTACTATCTTCCTTTTATAGTATCAGGCTTCAATCAACTGTTTAATAGTGTGTAAAAGCAAATAAGGGCTCAGAATTTTAATGCAAGTTCATTAAACAAACTCCTATTAATCAGATGATGTGTATTCCGCTTTTCTTCCTGCTAACTCAAACCAAAAATGCTCCAACTGATGTTATGAAGCAGCCATGGATAATGGCATTGTGGGTTTGACCAATTATAACTGCAATGTCAAATGGTGTAGGAAAAAGTGCTGGGTCTAACTTTGACGCTATATCTGAGGGGAAATTTAAGGGGAAACCTGCAGCTCGAGTGGATGGTGTCAGGTTGAAATGCATCACAGCAAGCAGGGGTGGGGGGTTATTGCATCTGCCAGATTGTCTGTGGTAGGAAGATGCTGAGGTACGTGAAGACATAAAGTTTGCAATTCATGTGTTTTGCATGACAACAAAGCACAGCATGACATGAGTAACAGTCTGGAGACTGCTGACAGATCACAAACTGCATTTATTGTATGGAAGCTAGCAGCCATAGTGTCCTGAAGAAAAATCCTGTGGGACAAGTAGTTAAAAAAAAAACGTACAAGCTGTGGTGAGAAGTGGAGAGTGATTTTTCATGAGAGTAAATCAGAGTGAATAGAGAAGGGAAGCTGTGGGAGACCAGATATCATTCAGAGGTTGTTTTGTGCAATTTTTAGAAGGAGCAGTTCCGGCAGCTGTCACTTTATTGTTTCAGCATACAAATAAAAAAGAAATGAGAATCAGTATCATCATTAGCAGAATGGAATCAACAGTGTAGTTAATAAACCTTCATAGTCCCTTTTTTTGCATATTTTAAAAATAGACCACATCCAGCACATGTTCATCCAAAAAAAAAAAAAAAAAACACTCAGCTCCCCTTTTGCTGCCCTGTTCGTCTCTACATCAACATGTAGCAGCTGTGCTGGGTGTTCAGCACTTCCTCCTCCAGCAGAGTAATTATGACAGGCTGATTGGTGCTTTGTTTTCTTGTGGATGAGAAGATCAATGCGGGGCTGATAGCAAGGGCTGGGCCGGGCGCAGAGAGAAAGGATGAGAGAGAATCGGGCTGAGGCCTTGTCACTTTTGAGTAGGAACCAGGGATCAAGAGAATTTAGGGGAGGAGAGGATGGAGTTAAAAACAGATAGAGGGAGGACTGAGCTGGGAATATGGGGGGTGGGGGGTGTTAGCGGATTGCTGGAGAGGATGGAGAGTGATGGATAAAGAAAGAGCTAAGTAGGAGGGGCGATTGAGAGGAAAGATCCAGATTTAACAGTACAGTAGAAGAGATGGCTGAGGATTAACATTCTGTGACTGTCTGTGAGCACTGGGATAATCTCTGGTGGCCTGCAGTGCACTGTGGGAAGCCCACCACTGCTATGGGGGTTGAGGCCTACCACCAGGCCTGTCACAGTGTGTGTGTGAGTGTGAGTGTTCGACTCTCAATCTAGGTGTGGCAGGTGGAATGAGGTGCTGGTTCGAGCCCCCTGCCGTGCAGCTGGATGGATACGCCCTGAGGGTGGCATGAGGCATTTTTTCCTCTGTGCCACGACGACCCTTATAGTCCAGAGCTGGTTTATCTCCCACTCTTCACTTTTTCATCTCTGAATTTAAAAAAAAGTAAAGAAATTTACAAACCAGCGTAATAAATGCAAACATTTTTATTCTGTATGTGATGATGAGGAGTCAGTGGATAGCGCCTTATAGAGTTTTAATCCATATTGATTTGTGCCTCATGCTGTCTCATCGAATGGAGTGCAGCACCGCGGGGCACCACACAGCATGGCAAGACATGGCACGGCGTTACCCAGCAAGTCTACTGTACTGGCCAGTGTTTGTTTATGAGAGAAAAAGAAAGAGTAGGAGGATACCTGATACATGAATGCAGTCTAGTGGCAAAATCCACTTTTCTTTCACTGAGGGATGTAGTCAGGTCTTCATAGCATACATGCACGCATCTTGTAGAAAGTCATGCTCGGTTGTAATTTAAGGGACTTAGAGTAGCAGACTATCTCTCATAAGCCTGAAGCTTGCAGGCAGGTTAAGCACAAGTACCTAATATATAATTAGCTCTGATTTTACCATATTTTTTCTCCACTGCATTGGCACATGATGAAGTAGTTCATTTCCTGCATTAATTTTCATCTTCAAGACCTGGTAACTTAAATTTGGATCATAATGGGAAAACCGTTGATCGTGATTGAAGTCATTAGTGTAGTTAGGTTGAAGTAGGAAACTGAATGAGTCAAAGCAAGTGTGATTAGTTGTTTCAGGGTGATCTCTCCTGGCCATAGAGGAGACATCTGCCCAGCTGAACCTGTCACAGCTTAGCTTCATTGCGTCATGGGTTGACATTTGGGTCTTTAATTGTGGGGGGGGGATAAAGGTCAGTGCAGCAATAGTTTCCATGCCCAAGCCAGGACAACAAGATGACATAATCAGGATTAATTTGATGTGTAAAATTAGCCGAGCTAGCCTTTAATATGTGTCACAGAGGAAGAGAGTTATGCAATCGCTGTTAATTGTTTAGTTGTGCAGTGGTTGGCACTGTTGTCACAGCAAGGAGAAGGTTCTGGGCTCTTGGCCTGGGGCCTTTCTGTGTGGAGTTGTGTGGTAGTCGGTGAACCTGGAGGTTCACTGGCTTCCCACAGTCCAAAGTCATGCACGTTAAGATCAATTGATCTAAATTGCCCGTAGGCCTGAGTGTGAGAGTAAATGGTTGTTTGTCTCCATATGTCTCTATATGTCAGCCCTGTGACAGACTGTCCAGGAAGTACCCTGCTCTCGCCATATGTCAGTTGGAACCCCCCCCCCATATATGAGATCAACGCCAGCCTCATATTTTACATATATGGCAGTACAATCACATGCATTAATGAGCCCAACCACCTCTGCTCAGCGCCTGTACCATGATACCAAGCAATGAAACAGACCTGATTAAAACCACAGTGTTCAGCAGAAAAAAAAACAAACCCTGGTAGCGCTGATGTCAATATTTCTGTTAAAACCATTTCTTCCCCACTCAATACTTGCTTTAATAGGTTGGCTTTGTTTTGCAGAGAGTCAAATGGGAAAAAGGAGAATAGATGAATAAATCTATATTAGTGTCTCTAACCTCTGATTGTGCAAGTCCTCTTGTTTTGCTGCTTAATACTCAGAGCTGGCTAATCATCAGACAAGTATCTGACTTTATCTTCCATCTCCATAACTGAGCATGGAGACAGGCTGGCATCTCAGCTGGTCCCAAATCTCCCTTTCTGAATCCTTTCCACAGCTAAGCCAAGTATCAGTTGTACAGGCAGTGGAGCTCAAGCACAGGAAACAGACGGATATGACACTTTTGGATCTTTATCAGCTGTTTTGGTTTTGCCATTTTACTACTGTCTTGACTTTGCAAACAGACCAGAAGCATTTTAGTCTTCACTCCTCCTCTCTTTCTCTTCAGGTTGATACACTTAAAAGCTTAGTCCACTTTATGCAATGATGTACCTGTTCCACCAGATACAATCAATAGTACACCCCGGTCACCTTTGTACCTGATCAATGGGTCATCCTCGACTACCTCAGGTTCTGTCCCCAGTGGTCCCTTTGCAAAGTCATAACCATCTATTTTAGGGCATACAGCAGTGTGTCAGTGTAATCAATAACAATGCATACAATTTATAAGTCCCAGGTTGATCTCTGAGATCAGTTGCAGAACCAATCAAGGCATATTTCAATAAATTTGTATCTGTCTAGTTGGTGACATACATCCAAAAAATGTACACTAGCTTTGTCTTTTGCACAGAAGTGAAATTGTGCGAACTAGGAAGTGACATAATCACAAAAATTCAGAGTAAAAGTTTCCAGAAAGCGTGCGTTGTTGATCCAAAGCAACCACAGCTGCTCTGGATTAAAACAAACTGTGGCTTTGTTTCCCTTTCAGCAACATTTTGCAGGATTACCACTCTGCTAAAGTGCTGCTGTTGTGTTCAAACCTTTCTGCCACAACACTTCCACACAGAGGCGCATCCAAAACACACTTGGTAGTAGAAAGGTTAAAGGAAATTTTAACGTGATTTGAAACTCATAGAATTATTATTATTAGTCATTGTAAATAAACATACAATTATTTACAATGTCTACATTAAATTTCTTGTGTTAATACCAGGATATGGGACAAAAAGCAGTTTATTTTTTCTTTTTAGTCATTTAAATACGATTCAAACACACAGATACACAAGCAAACACACACCCCAATGGCTTTTCTTTCTGCACCGCCTTAATAATAATTATCATGCCATTATAAAAACATTTTTCAGTTTTTTGTGTGCAATATGTGCAATTTTTCTAATGTACCTGGATTACAAAATATTAGTCCACATCTTTCATTTTATACATACAAGTCAGAGGCCAACATGAATAATTTGCATAATTATAAAGATGAATTGAACTGAATTTGTCTCCTGCTGATGTAATTTGAATGTATTCTATATTCCTTTATAATTCTAATTTATCTCAGTTATTTTCCATAACATTATCCCATAAGACATTGTTCTAATTAATACATCTAATCCATTTTTTTTTAAGTAATAGCATATCTGGACTCTGCCTTTCTCCAAGGACCCACCTGATAATTGCCACAAGATCCACCCCATACATAATATAGCATTTGATTAAACCAAGGTACTTTAGAGTATATAAATTACATAACATATTGTAGGACACTTAATGATACAGATCCAAAGAAGCCTTCCATTTAATTTAGTATAGTCTCCCATAAAAGGTTTTATCACATACAATAGCATTATCCTTAGTTACCCTTTTAATCTTAATGTATGGCATGATATTTTTCCTCATCTGACCACCAATGTTAACTTGATCAATGGCTAAAACTCTAGTTTAAATAAAATTGTTGGTCAACAGTGTTTGACTGTTGGTTTTATCAATATTTTGAACTGATCTTAAAAAGGCTGAAACGCTGCCGCTGAAAACTGCTGCGAGATCTTCTACATCCAACCCAACAAATTAATGAACCACTTACATTAAAACCTTGTTGCTCAGAGTGCCACTTATTTTTAAGGAGGGAACAGCATTTATAGCCTCATCTGACTCTAAAACCTGCTGCTCTAAAACAATAAAACATTGAAATTAGCCGGACACTGAAGTGGTGAGCGTCCCACTAACATACCGCTCATACCACACAATCATGCTGGTCATTTTTATATTATATTGATGCTTTCTGTCCTTCTGCCACAGTTATCAAGTAACTTTTCACTGCTCACCTCTACAATGGATCAGAACCATCCACCCAGATCGATATCAGCATGCTCCAGTCACCTCTGGGCATAATTAATGTAACCTAACCCTATGAGCCTATTAAAAATGAATTGATCAATTGTAGACCTGTTGCCACTATTGCTTCTCCATTTCTATCCAAAGACAGAGGAGACGTGACGTTGCCAAGTATAACACCAAAAGACAAAAAAAAAAAGGGGTGGGGNTGTGTGTGTGTGTGTGTGTGTGTGTGTGTGTGTGCGTGTGCGTGCGTGTGCGTTTGCATGCGTGTGTTTGTGTTCTTGTAAAGTAGTCCACCATTACCTAAGCTAACAGGTGGACAGACATGACTTGTGTTCCTAGTGAAGCATGACAAGTGAATGGGAACGGAACGCTGTTGCAGAGGATTGGCTGGGAATTGGGTCTGCAGTGTTTATATGGGAATACTGTCTGGCTCGGAGCACCTGTCTGGGAAACGCTCCCCTAGAACACCAGGAGAGCTGAGACGGCCAAACGGAGCGTAGCAGATCGCTCCTGGAAAGAGCTAGCATTAGCACCGTCTCTGGCCATTCATTATGCATGGGGAATGCAAAGCTATTTTTAGCCTGAGCCTCTTCTAAAGTGGCTAGCTATCTGCTCCCAGGGAAGCCACCTCAAGTCACTGCCGAAACAATGAATGTTTAATGGCTTTGTTGAAACAAATCTGCAGAAACAAAGGCCCAACAAAGATGCGCTCCCTTCTCCTGCGCTAATGTTATGCTTCCTAATGGTGCTTATGTAAGAGTGACATTTGCGTAACAGTGGGATGATTTGCGTGTGTGCGGTGCGATGTGTGTGTGTGTGTGGGTGAAATGCACACATGCATTTCTGTTCATGGAGACTGTTTGTTTTTGGCTGGATCTGAAGACTCTTCTCTGGCGGATTATTGCCTCCTAATTAGACAGAGATGACTAGCCAAGGCAGAGGCGGTGTGTGTGTGTGTGTGTGCGCGCGTGTGTGCCTGCATGTGCAAATGTATGTCTTTAACTTTGTCTCTTTTATTGTGCCTATATGTGTTCCTGATGTTAATGCGTGTGTTTAATAAAGCCCATGAGCAAATTATACCCCCTTTTGCAGCATCCGTGTGATTATACGTGCGCCTCTTAGTTTCACCTCAATCTCTCCTTCCATTGGGCTTAGACTCTGAGAAGAATGACAAATGAGGAGCATGTGACTTTCTCAGACAGAGGACATATGAAGCAGAGGCACATGGGAATATGCCGCCTTAAAACACCGGCAGCATAGTAGTTAGCTCAGAGAGAAGGTGCATGAAAAACAATGGAGGGTGGTATTTCTAAAAAAGAGGGATAGAGGCATTTGAGATATGGGCCGTGAAATAAAGAGACAGAGGGAGGGAGAAGGACAGACTGAGAGGTGGGAACTGAGCACTGCAATGATCCCTTTTTAACTGCTGAATGGGCATTTCAGCTGTCCTGTGTGCGCGCACGCACACACACACACACACACACACACAATGATGCACACCCTGCCCTGTGACTTTTCTCTGTTAACCACAGAAATTGTCAATAAACATTTGCTCATCCAGGGCTACAAAACAAACTGCTTTGGTTGGTTCCTGCTGCCAGTTGGCCGAACACGCATGCACACACACACACACACACACACACACACACACACACACACACAGACACACACACACATTGCGATTAATATGGTGCAGCGAGCTCCTGCCTCTCAGCGATGTGTGCACAGCATGCTTTACAGGGGTGGCAGGTTAGCAGACAGACTAATGCTTCTCTGCTGAATGGGGCTCCTTTGAATTGGCGAGCATAATGAACTTCCAGGGATTAGCCTGGGCCAAACCCACTAGCTTACAGCTATAGTCCCCTGTCCCCCTACACACACTCTCTCCCCAGTCACTGGGGACATTGGACAGAATAAACTGGGTCAGGCTTCGGCAGCAGTCAGAGGGACTCTGAGCTTCTCCACAAAAAAGTGGCTGTGAAAACAACACAGTGAGCTGTTGAGAAAATCTTTTCACGATCGCTGTTTACTCACACTGGCGAATGAAAGGGAGAGGAAAGAAAGGAGAAGAAGATAAAGAGGAATAAAATGTGATCTGCTTGGCTGCTCCTTAATTGCTCTATTTCCTTGCCGCATGTTTTGTCTTTTATCAGACCAGGTCCCTGGTAAAACCGCTGTTCCCATTAGCCTACCTGCAGGTTGTACTTTAGCAACCGGACAATTCATCTGACTAAGTCTCCTATCTTAATTTAGTGGACCCATTTACCTCCAGAATACTTGTTACTGCGCACTGCCTCCTGTTCCAGTGGTTAGTCAGATTTGTGTTTTTGTGGCCAAAACAGTCTGTGGCTTTCATCAGGATTTCTATGCATATGAAAAGAAACAGCCTTGTAACTCGGCCTTGCTTCTCAGGCAGACTCTGCTTCTCCATATGCTTGTGTTTTCTCTGGCAATTTCTTGGGAATTCTTTTGATGGATGTGAAGAGTCAACTACATTAAACAGAATTTCTTTAATATCATTCTCAATCACTATAGCAGAAAAAATGTAATCAATTGCTCTCACATACATATAAATACTCTACTCTCAAAAATATCGAAATATATAAATGTTTTGTGATTTTTTTTTGAGCTCCTACTGGGTGAGTTGTGGTAGAAAGAAAGTGATTTCTTTTTAAATCAGCCATTTATTCAGCAGGTTGTTTCTACAGTAACAAGACTTAACATTGTAATGAGTCATTTTTTTGCACTTTATTCTGCAAATATTGATTCGATGAAGCATAAAAGAAACAGTGTTTTTCTATCATGCAACAGTTCAGTTCAGGTAACCTGACAATAAGTGACTGTGGTGGTGGTCCCAGAAGACGATGAAGACAGAAAATGCGGTGAATTGCAGGCAGTACTTTTCTCAGGATTTACATTTTTCTGATATTATCTGGTGACATGTAATAGCGTTGGCTGCTAGATTATAGATAATAGGATTTCCATCATTTTCTTTGAAGTGAAATGTTAAAATCTTTATTACAAAATGAAGCAGATGTGAGTCTCTGCAACAGTATGGGATGTGACTCAGTCCCCAACAGTGTAGTGGCTCGATTGTTGAAACAGCACACTCTTTCCCCAGTGGTGTTGGGTGCCCATGAGTGTACACCCACACACACACACACACACACACACACAAAAGCACCGAACACTTGAACACACACCAAGACCATAGCAGTTCATGGAAAACTAGGGCTATAAAACCATGTATTCTTCTTCCAAACAAGGTGTGCCATATATTATTCATCTGAATTTGAATGAAAAAAACTTTTCAATATTTATAGCAAGAAAGTGAACAAAGCCAAAAGTCTTGCATTTTTATACGCATATTTAAACATGGGAGACAGTGGGATAGTGTGTTAACATGGGAGTGCCTACTTTTATTTTTTGCATCACTCAGACTGTGTCCATTCCTGTATGTTTGCATGCCAGCTTATTTTTTGCCCTGTAAATGGCTTTGTGCTGTGTGTATTGTTGCTATGCTTAAACTAGATAAAAGTACTTATGCAGATAGGGTGAAGTAGAAGCTATTTCACATTTAAGGGGACATTGCAGAGAGGGGGAGTCAAGTCAAATTTATTTATAAAGTGCTTTTAACAAACAAGGTTTATCTTAAAGTGCTTTACATCTCGACAAAGGACACAAACAAAATGCAAATAAAAGCAAGATGAAAGAGAGGGAAACAATCCTCAGGAAGAGATGAGGTTGTATACGAGGGAGGAGGTGGAGGAGGAGAAATAAAACTCTGCATACCTAAATAACAATTTGCACTATGCATATATGATGCAAGACTTTGGCTTTTCTACCAGGTGTGTAACTGCATGTAGTGTTTGCATATGCAAGTGTATGCATGCATGTATGTGTGTCTGTTTCTCCCAAGAGCATCTTTGCAATGTGCAAACAGATGTTTTGTGTCTCTCCCGTGCAGCAGAGGTCAGGGCCCTCCATCTTTCTCTCATCTACTTCCCCTCTTCCCCCTTGTTCTCTTCTTTCACGAGCATCTGTTCTTTGGGGCCATGTGGGTGACACCTGCGTCCCAGTGGCGTCGCAGAGGAATCAGGTCACCTTACAAACTGGTCGCCATTACAGCTGGAGTTGTAAGGGAGCTCGTCCCCTATCTGCTCTTTAACCCTCATCCTGCAGGAAGAGAATGAGAAATTTCGTTATACATAAAATTTATGCCAGAATTTATTTGCATGATTTAGTTGCTATGTATATATATCCTCTGTCTTGACTTTATATTTGTGTGTGTGTGTGTACAGTTGCAAACATTTATGCTTCTTTCAAATCTCTTGACTAGTAAATATCAAAGCAGAAGAGCAAACAGGATGGGGCTACTATTTCTTTTTCCTCTTCACATACTAATTCTTTTCTTATCTAATCCAAGAAGATGTGACAAATGGAGGAGGGCAAGTGTGATCACGTAGCTTGACAAGGCAGTTGCTTCGGTTGCTTTCACCCCGCACATATGTGAGCATATGTGCGCTTACTCCATCCTTTGATCAGTACCAGGAAGGCAACGTGCAAACAAACACAATCACTGTAATGTATTCCAAGCTTCGATGTGTAAAATAGTGATGAAAGTGCAATGTGTAGTACAGTTGAAAGACAAAAACTAACTGTGTTGTAAAGCCAGATTTCAAAGCCAAATGTAACATCAGCGATTCTGTGGGTTTTGCAATAATATCAACATTTCTACTCAGGCGGTGTTAGAGCAAAGGTGTGAACAATTCGTAATGAAGTTTATTTTATTTTAAATGTGTGGTTTTTGATCAGCTGTTTGTTGACCATGTGCACATGCCATGTCAATGTGTGCACAATACTGTAAGCATACTAATGCACAAGAACTGTGGCAAACCTGCCTATGCTGTATTGTATGTGGTCTATTGATTTTTCTGTATGAACCCGCACACGGACACACACAGACACTGAAGACAGGCTTAAATCTGATTCACAGAGAGAGAGACAGGGATAGAAAGGTGATGTGTGAATGGGTGTTCTTGTCTGAGTCATCTGGGTTTGTTTTTCAGCTCACTCTCACTCAACAGTCCATTAGCTCAGTGTTGGAGGGCCAAGTATTGGATTCTAGCTGACATGTTCTCCTAAGTCTGGGAGCATGCACGCTGTGCTGAGTGCTCTAATATGGCTCACATACAGGCACGCACATACACTTTCTCCTAGCTGTGAAAAAGAAAACGGGAAAGACTGACAGTGAAAAAGGGACAGGAGTGGAAGACCTGGCTAAATATAAGACAGACAAAACAGAAAAATGTGAACCAAGATGTGAAAGTGTGGTTATCAGATTTCATGCATCTATTAAGATGGAAATTCCTACTAAAATAGGTTATCGACCATTTGAAAATATGACACCTCATCTGAACGCAATGATGGCCAGTTGCTGACATGATGTAATGTCAGTCAAGTTAGTCGCTGGCTGAGGAGCTGTACTTTTTGGGCATTAGAGATAAACACAAAATATCAAGTGACATCTGTGTTCTACTTTTGGATTTGTACCATTTTTTGAAATGAAATATTTCACCTGAAACTCTTTGATTTCCTTTACAAAGAAGTCTGGGTCTTAAATCACTCTCTGTTCTTGTCTTTTCCCAGGGGCTGCCAACCACCACAGTCAGTCCACTCTACGGCCTCCACTCCCCCCTCCGCACAACCACCACACCTTGTCCCACCAGTCTGCCAACAGCCTGAACAGAAACACCCTGAGAGGGGGACGCAACCCCATTCACGCCCCGGCTCCGGGCACTGGAGATGGGCCGACTACCCCTGAGTCAGTGCAGCTACAAGACAGCTGGGTGCTCAACAGTAACGTCCCGCTGGAGACCAGGTTAGAGGGAACGTGTTTCTTTTTCATTTTGTTATGTTTTTACAGTTGACAGATTTATCTGCTACTGATATCTAGAGCTACTTACAGTAAGCACGGCAGTGGAATAAGCCTCAAGTAATAATTAGTAAGTAATGAAAGGTCAGAGCAGTTTGCTGCTTCAACTCCATTCCTGTGAGTGCATTGATGGTATCAGTGGAAAAGAAAAAAAAAAAGAAAAATTACCATAGCCCTGATACAGAACTGTTTACTTACTCAGACAGAATCCTCAGAATCCTTCCACACTATGAATGTGAAGAATCCAAACTCACTAGTAGGAAGGACATTCCTGGTTTAAAAACCAATGTCAGGCCAGTATAAGGTGGCAAAAAAGATGGTTTATTTCCATGTCACAGCATTAGATGAATTAAATGTATTCTTAACTCAAAATAGATGGTGCTATTCTAGGATTAGTTCACAAACTACTACTAACAGCCAGTTGACCTGCTTAGCAAGCAAGCTAGCTTAGTTTACAACAATAAATGGTAAAAGTGAGCCAACCATGAGCCTATTCACTGGAGCAGCTTCTACTCTAAAATGTGGTGGATTTAAATCAGCTGCAATGCAAAAAATTTTTTATTTGCCAAACATGAACAAAGAATAAGGTGAAGTAAGGATGATTTATGTTTTCATTCTGATGGTAATTGGTCAAGAGAAATTAATTTTCACTCTACATCAAAGGTCTACACAAATTGCTTTGCTACCAATTTATAATTGACAATTGCAATGGAATTGGAGTTTTTTTTTTTACTTCACACTCACCTAACATCGGGTTTTTTCATTGAATAAATCACCCATTGTCTCACCCATGACAAGTTTGTATTTTTAGAATTCTTCGCCTGATTTTAGGAACGCCTATGAGATTGATTTGATCTGATGGTCGTCCAGGGCACATTATGCATGTCCTTGATCAGGATAAATGGCAGAGGCAGACAACACAAGCAAATGACCAGTTCAACTGATTTATATCAGCACATTTGTCAGTTCATAGTTTAATTTGTTATTGATTCATCTAATAAGCAAATGCTACACTTTTTAGTTCACTGAACAAACAAAATATTGCTGAATATCATTTACAGAATGTCACTGAACATCTCCCCACCGTTATTCTAAGCAAATACATGAACCCCTAAACCAAAGAAAAGAAAATCGCTCTAGTCCGCTGATTCACAAAAGTGCACTACTCAAACACATCTCTACTTCATCTCCAGGACTGACACATATGAAAAAGCTGCCATGTGTCAAAACTATTATGCATGTGTCCTGGAGTGCGTGAGCAGGAAATACAAACCATTTCACACACCCTACACATCTGCTTTTGCCAGTAGTACACAAAGAACATTTACCAGGCAAATAGAGCATTCATGCAGCGTATTACTATTCATGAGGCATGCAGTGAGAGGTACACTGCACACACACACTCTGTGAGCATTTACTCTGCAAGCTGTAGTTGTGTTTCTCCTGCTGGGCGATGGGGCTTCCAGCTCTGATGGGCCCCATCTCCCCAGAGTGCCGGACCTGTGCAGTATTTATGAGGTCTCGCCATGTTTAATTCAACCCCACTGATCTCAGGTCCATGCTCAACCTGCACTTATGCATTGCGCTGGTATGCATGATGGCTGAGAGGAAATGTGTTAAATTTCCACTCGCAATTGTTTATTTACACCTGTGTTGCCATGGTGACACATGCTGTAACAGTTTAAGGAGAGATGGGATTTTTGTCACATAAGATCTATGCATAGGATGCAATGATTGTTGATGTTGATATAAAAATAAATGTATGAATTCTGTATAGAGGCTGTTGTGAGCGCCATCTTTACAGATTAAAATGAGGCGACATATGCACTCATATGCACTTTTGAGTTCCAGTATTTGGTGATGTTCAGGTGTTGGGGTTGGGCATGGCTCAGAGCCTGTTGCAGTGAATGGAGCCCAGAGCAGCACACAAAGTTTCCAGCTCCACCCCCCCACTGAGACTGGACCCTCCGCTCTGGCCCTGGCGATGGTGGAGGCTGGGTGGGCTGGCTGTAGCTGCTGAAGCTTGTGACTGGGTCAGAGCCAGACGGGCAGAGCCAAAGAGTCACACCATTCCCTGCACTGGCAAAGCCCGTCCTCCATTTCATTACAACCAGCAGCTAGGAGATGATGAGCAAATGTGTGGATGTGAGGGAGGGAGCGTGTGATTGTGTGCATATGTGTGTATGTTTGCATCCGAGCATGTGTGTTGTCTTTTGACTGTGGCTACTCCCCACAGTAATCATATGTAAATCTTGGCATTTGTTGTCCTCTCGTTATAGTAAATGTGCATGCGTGTGTGTGTGTGTTTTTTGGCTTGACCCAATAGTGTGACAGCGCTGAGAGGATGAAGATTGATCACCTAAGAACACCCCAGGGCCTGGATGACTGGCAGAGAAAGAGAGAGAGAGATAGAAACAGATGAGGGGAGGGGGGGGGTGGAGGGCAGTGATATAGCAGAGAAATATAAGTCAGGAGAGCGAGAGAGGGGGAAATGGAAAGGAATGGTTTACGGTAGAGGAGGGAGAGATTAAGAGGAAGAGAGAGGGAGAGAATGGAGAGAGGTGGTGATTGAAGGAGATTGTTTTGTGTGGAGTGTGTGCGAGAGAAGATAGAAAAGCAGAGGAGGGAGATTGGGGCCCATAGAACATGGATACATTTACCGGTGTGAGATAAATGACTGTAGATGGCTGGTGCCACTCGGTGTATGTGTATTTCTCTGTGTATGTGCAAGTGCATGTGTGTACATGTGTTTCAGGATTTTACGAGAAAGCACCTGATTTCCAATCGGTCCCTGGGAGCCTCTTGGCGAGTTGATGCCAGTTTCAATCTCTTTCTGTGATCTCAGGACATTCCCTGCTCACTCTGCTTTGGGCCACAGCTCAAGGGGAGAAATAAGATCACTGAGGGGGCTGCAGCGTCTCAATTTATCTGGAAGGAGTAGTGGAGGGTGGGGAGGCATGGTGGGGGTACTATAGGTTACTTTCAAATGCATTACTGTGGGGACAGATTTAAAGATGCTGCCTGTGGGAACCACAGGGGGTGTAGAAGATGAAGAGGGTGTACAGAGAAAAGATTCATGTCTGGCCGTCGAACCACCATTGTAATATGCAGAGTTTCCCACAGAATTAGATCCTGTTTGTGGTGGTAGCTGACGGGTGCTTTCTTTTTATCAATTAATTAATGATGATAAATTAATTCTGAAATAATATTCATAATGCACCCCACTGCAAATACCTTCCCAAATATTAGGTGGTTAATAAATAACAGGAGAATAGTATATGCAGCTCCATTGCTACACATTGTTTCAAACATATATGAATCAGATCGGTGAGGGGTGATTGCATTTGCCCATGAGGCCAGTCCCGGCATCCACATGCGGCACCCAATCATGCATACCCTGAATGACAGGCACCCACAGCGGGCCAGTGAAGAGACAGACAGGGACGGTAAAAACTTTATGGATTTTTTGATGCACCACCGGCCCACTAATGCAGCAGGATTTCTCCTGGTGTTCCCAATAGCCAGTCTGACTTTGACAGACAGGGCCATTGTCAATGTGTTTGTGAATGCAAGGAGGTTTAGAGTGAATTTGCGCTCTGCACAGCTCTACAATAAAATAAGATTGTACTCACTTGAAATAGTAAAATAAAAAATACAAAGCCAATGTGGTAGTGGTGGCCAACAAGCATACACATATATAAGCATATACATATATGTGTATAGAAAGCTCTGATAGAAACATGTATCAATCATAGAAGTATGTAGAGAACTATGTTTAAATGGTAGTTTAAAGCTGGAGTAAGGCATCTCTTCCTGCTTTTGGGTTTGCGGCTGAACCAACAGAATGCAGAACCAAACTTCATGATGATGCCCAACTCAACTTGGGTTGATTTTATATGGATTCATGCAGGATGTGCACACAATGCATGTTTCAGATTCCTGAACCACACAAGGTTTTCCAGTTCCTATCTCCAGTCAGATGGTGAAATCCAGCTGGACTTTAAACTAACTTTAACTCAAATCACGCTCTAACTCATTGTGAATGCACAATGTGATCAATCACTGGATTCACACTGTGCTGGATCAGACAGATCCTGACACATCTCATCTACCTGATTATGATTTAAACAATTGTCTCATTCATTAAATATGTGGCCTTTTCTGTGTGATGTAGCACCACTGCTCGTTTTCCCTGAAGCTTAATAAGTCTTATATTATATTTCATAAAAATGTAATGAGCAGAGACATTCTTTATTCAGGTGAGATGTGGTGCCTCCAAAATAACGCGCTGCTGGAAATCTGGAAATCCTGTAGCACATATAAATATATATAAATATCAGATTAACAGCATGCAAAAGATGAGAAAGGTCAGTTCCCCTAAATCACAGTCAAAACAATTTTCCACTTATGAGTCATAAGTAATATTTGGCTACATAGTTTTAATAATAGCTATAGTTTTTGAGGTTTTGATATATTCATTTTTGGTACACCTGCTGCCACACTGTTCCTTTAATATAAAAAAATCTTAATATGTGCAACATATCAGGTTTATTTCCCTTCCAAAAATTAAACTAGTGGGTACGGGAGTACTTTATTCAAAGCTTTGTATAATTTTTTTTTTTTTTTTTATCATTACAAACATCATGCAGCCTCCAGATTTTTCCATGTCCTTCTTCAAAGCAACACTCAGCAAATAAAGGCTCATTTTACTGCATCCATCTGCCGATGATTGTTTCCTGCAATTGTAGCAGGGGATAATTCTCATGACACCATCCTTGAGCATCCTCCAGTCCCCGAGCCCTTTGTTTCATTCTCAGATCTGACCGTTTTTGAGTCACCCCCATACCGAGTCGACCTCCGATAATTGTTCTCTTCCTCTGATGATGATTGTCAGAGTGCTATCCTCAGCAACCACATGTTTGTGAGAGATGAGAAAACGAGGAGTGTGTGCATGTGTGCTTCCACATGTCCGTGTGTTTGTTCGCTCAAGGGGAATGTGAGCTTTGACTTCCTGCTAATTACCCAGCATGCTCTCTGTTCTGTGGTTAATTGTCCAGGTCCTCTTTTCTCTCAATGGGAAACAGGGTAGGAATGGAGTGTAAACATCCTGTCTTCCTCTCTCTGTCTGTATTCTGATCTATAGCTTCCCTCTCCATCATCCATCCTTCTCTCATGTCACTTTTTCTCCCCCTCATGAGGATGCAAATTAAATGTTTGGTAGCACGTACAGGGCAATCTTGTCAAAGGGAACCCACATAAATTTTTTGCATGGGTGGGCGCCTCTGTCTATACAAATCTGAGTCTGTGAAAATGTGTGTCAGTATGTGAGTTAGTGCCTGCTTGTTCTGCGTGTGTGTGTGTGTGTGTGCGCGTTGCATGTGTAAGACAGGATGCATGACAGCGAGGTAGCAGTGGTTAGATTTGAGGTGGGGGGGTGAGTCTGCTGAAGGCAGCTAAGGAGAAGCGGGAGGGGAGTGTGTCTCTGTCAGTTCTCTCTAATTATGTGTGACATTTCCATGCTGGACCACTGTCAAAAAACCCACAATATTCACACACAAATCCAAAGACACACATACAAGCAAATACACACCCCCAGCCTAATGATACAGAGTTGTGATTGCCGGCTGCCTGCTATGATAGAACCCCTCCATAGTCCTCCGCAACATAAATCAATGTCAATTACCTCCCCAGAGCACATTAGACACTTTCCATTCCTACTCGTAATTAGTATGGCCCATAGACATATTCCCATCCCACACCAAGCTCACCATGGAGCCTCTACACACAAACAACAAAGGCAGGGAATGAAATGAATTCATTGCATGCATTCAAATACATACCAGCACAACAAATCATGTACATTGTGTCGCACTGAATGCAAGTGATTCAGCAGCTCAGCCTGTGTTCACACACACATTAGGGGTATTGTAATTAATTACTGCTGGCCTTGCCATCACAGGGTGCGTCAGCAACTGTGAAAATGAGCAGAAGCAAAGACACATGCTGCTTGACCTTGGACTGTGTGTTTGTGCCTATACACATGCGTGCCATGCATTTGTAGTGTGTAGGTTTGTGCGTGCATATTAAAATTGATGGCTGTGACAGTGTGGTATTTTTAGACAATAACCTCATATTTTTTCTCGTGCCATCTCCTTGCACTCTTTCAGCTTCTGTCTCTTCCCTTGCTCCTATTTTCCTTTCTGCTATTTTCCTTGGTGTCATGTACCATACCTGACAGGTAAAGGGGGAGGAAGGAGGAGACAAGAGGTGGAAGAGGAAAGCAAAGGTATTTAGGAGGATATCAATCCAACAATCAGTGGCATGAGATGATGAGAGGGAGAGACAGAGCACAGACTCTGAATAATTGATAAAGAGAGGAGCAGTGCTCCCAAACCAAATCTTTATGCTCTGAGCACATCACCTGTTTTCAGCAACTATTTTTAGATGAGGAGACACATGTACAGACATGCTGTTATGAAACAGCACTTATTAAAGACATCAAAAGGATAGCAAACCACACAGCAAACTTCCTTAAAGCCGTGGGCTATAGCTGGTCACACTAGCCTACTCAGAAGAAAAGAGACAGCAGGCACTGACACACATTTGTGCACACCCACCTGTTACCCACCAGTATATACTGGACTGAGGATTGTGTCGACACTCTGCCAGAGGTGAGTCATATGTCTCAGTAACTTTAGATTCTACTTGACTCCACTTTACAAAGAAAAGACTAGTTACTCAACTTAAACACCAGTGACTCGTCTTGTTTTGATATCCTTCCAAAGCCCCACAATTATAAATTATGTTCAAAGGAAGTGTGCAGCAAGTTAACTCATCTTTCTCTTATTGTAGATGCAAGCACTTTTGCTATTTTAATGGCAGAAAAAACAGTCTCTGCGCCAGACGCATGATTCAAAAGGGCTTTAATAATCAATTAATTATTAATACGAGTGTTTTTGGCGCAACATGCAACAAACCAAAAGTGCCATTTCCCATTCCCTTTATAAGCCAGGAACACTTGTAACGCAATGTTTTACACAGAATTAGATTCTGTTTGTCAAGAGTTGATTCAGCTACATATTGTGACTGACCAGCGAGCCCAGTCCTGGCACACACTTGCGGTAGTTCTTCATGTACCAAAAAAAAAAAAGGAAAGGAAGGGCTGAGAGAATCTGAGCTGTGCTCCATCGATGAGTAACAGCACAAATCACAATGTCACACATCTTTTCTGTAATATGATGAGAAGTGTGAATAAAACTTTGGTTCGTTATTAAATTTTTGGCCAAAATCTGGTGATGAATGGGAAACTGTGGTGGTTTTATAAGGAACTGAGGAAGGCAGCTTCTCTGCAGAGCTTCATGCATCATGAATGTCCAAGAGACAGCCAAGATGCTTGGTAGCTTTGTGCAATATGCCACAAAACCATGCCGAAATGTTCCACTTGACTTATCCAAACATCTGAAGCGCATTGTCAGCACACTCTGCTGGTGCAGGCAGAGTGTATGCACCCTGTTCCCCGCCTGCTTAGACACATATTACTTTCTTGATAATGTGTCCTTAAAATAACAGTCAAATGCTGGCGACCTAAGACCAGGTTTTTGTTGGTGAGTCACTTTCAAGTCTCTAGATAGCAATGCACCAAGAATGTGCCTGACCGCAACTCATTTTAAGCATCAAACAACACAATGGATGGGAAAATAACAACTGCGTTGTTTGAAAGCAGCAAAGAAAGTTAACAAAGAAAGCAAGCTATCTTTGACTGCACATATTCAGATATACTACTTTGCTGTAGTCAACAAATATGTATCAGATTTCTGCATATGCATTTCCAATCCTGTTTGATATTTGAGGCATCACAGAAACTGGTCTGCTAATGGTTTAGCTAACATTAGCTAAGAGATACCATCAAGTAGTTAACTTTGAAAACGTGAAAATCAATTAACAAGTCAACATGCTAATAAAGTCTTTGCAACTAAGTTATCATTGTGTTTCAAATGCAAGTATTATAAAGTGACAAGATGGGCTGACAGGGCCCGCATTAGCTTGTTAGCATGCTAATTTCAATAAAAGAAAAGATGGGATAAAAATAGTCAAAACAAGAGGCAACATTGACATTACTTCCCACTGTCTCAGACAGGTCTTGATTGGTAAAGGAATTGAATTTCAAATAGTTTCATCTAGACTGGTAAGTAGTCTAAACAGCTGTTAATCCAAAAGTCGACTATGTAGTTATAGCAAAACTTACAAACAGCTCCTTTTTGCTTTTGGCCATCACCCAGTGCAATGTTATCATAATTGAGAACTAAGTAGTTCACCTAACCCAGGCCTGGGCATTGTACGGCCTCCATGCCATACACTAAATACAGTGTACAGCATCTGCATTGTTTTTATTTTGAAGGCGACTGCTATTTTTTAATGTATGTTGATGTCACGTATGTTGAGTGAACGTAGCATCACTGCAATGTGTTGGCAAACAGGGCTTACTCAAGATGTGAGTTATTGGTTAACATGTCAGCTCACGATTAAAAAAAAAAGAAAGATTGATACAGAATGTAGAGCTTTTAACAAGACATGGACTTCTATGTATTTGTTTGCTGAAGTCAAAGGTAAAGCGGAGAACAGAAAGCTGTGTTTAAGGATTGCAATTTGAATTACCTTTTGGAACGATGCATGAACTTGACTGATGGATTAAGTGGTGATATAATGATAGGAGTTTTTACTATTTCTGCTTCACATTTCCTAATTTTAACATCCACTTGTACCACTAGCTGCTTATCAAAACCATGCAGAATTGAGTTCAGCCTATTGGTCCGGCCCTCCACAATAGTCCCAGTTTGTCATGTGGCCCCTGGGGAGAATTGATTGCCCATGCCTGACTTAACCCTACATTCCCTGTCGGAGTGAATGTGAACATGAATGGATATTTGTCTGTATATGTTAGCCCTGCCTGGAGACCTTGTTCAGTGCCAGGTGGGTTTGGCTCCAACCCGTAACCCTAAATGGATAGTCACTACTAAGCTGCCATTTGAGGAAGTGAAGACCAGATAAAATGTCCTCTCTTTAAACTTCCTCTGTTCCAAGGTCAGACACTCACAAAGGCAGACATAGCCTACCAGAGCATACACATCCACACACAAACAAACAAATCCTACAAAGACAGGCAGAGAAGAACTCCCTCTCTTCAGTCATCTTTGAGGCAATAGAGTGACCTCGCCTCTACTGATCTGTCATGCTCACCTGAAGGCTTTCTTCTGTCGTACCACCTGGAGTCTGTGTAGGGGCAGCTCCTCACTCCCCATGTGCCGCGGATGTGTCTCTCGCATAAGATGTCACAAAGGTGTCACAAAAGTTTATTGTGTCCTTGGAAAGTTTCATCAAGTGCAGTGTTTCATTTCATTTCACTGGGGCAACAACATTCCCTCAAGGTCACATCAGAAAAGGATTTTGAAAGAAGTGAATGGATGAAGTGGAGACATGAATACAGAAAGGGAATATGCGCAGTATAAATGTTTTTGAGAAGAAGAAGTGGATGCGCAGCAGCAGGGTGAAGAAAAAAGAGAGTATGGGAAATGGAAAGAGGGAGAGTGGCAAAGGAGACTCGTTGGGTGGGCAGGTGCAGCGATAGCAGAGGATAATAGGTAATATGAGCAAAGGGATGATGGTTCAAATCCTTCTTTTATCCTCTCTCTGAGCCCTGACCCCAATGGGGCAATGAAGACAGGAAAGGGGGGACGGTATTGATCTTCCACAGACATTGAGAGCAGAAATGAGGCACATGGTAAGTGGGGTGAACAGAGGCAAAGTGAGGGAACGACAGGTAGAGCAGGTGGAGGTTAAAAAGAGAACTTGGACTGGAACGGGGATGAATTGGACACACAATCAGTTCAAGGATGTTCAAACCCATATGGCAGGAAGGGTTCATTAGAAAGATATTGGACGGAAGCTTGCACATATGTGACCCTGTCATCAGGACTCTGATTGGGTGGCAGATTGTGTCTACTTCATGTTTACCTCACCGCAGAGCTACCAGAGCTTATCAGACAGAATCAGATAATATTATAACATCTTTTTCTACCCGTAGAATGACATTTTCTCTCCCCCTCTTCTATTTTTTCATCTTCAGGCACTTCTTGTTCAAGACGTCATCGGGGACCACCCCTCTCTTCAGTAGCTCCTCCCCCGGTTATCCTCTGACCTCGGGAACAGTGTATTCTCCGCCCCCTCGCCTGCTACCCAGAAACACCTTCTCCCGCTCAGCCTTCAAGCTAAAGAAGCCGTCCAAGTACTGCAGCTGGAAATGTGCCGCGGTGACAGCCATCGCAGCTGCTGCCCTGCTGGCCATCCTACTGTCCTACTTCATCGGTAAGTGAACACACACCAAGCATCATCCACGGAGAGGATTAATTACACGTTATATGTTTTAATTAGAGGGGTTCTGCTGAATTTAACAGTACATATGGTCAGTAAAATGTTGGAGTGGGAGTGATTTGGAAAGATAAACTGACACACATAGAGACAAATATAAGCCACACAGAATTACCTTTGAATAAACATTTGCTCAGAAACACAAAATGCCCTTTACATCATGTTAGTTAGCACTGTTTGTTCTGCACTGACCCACAATACACAAACTTTGCTCTCATTTGTATGTACCCCACACCAGAGCAAAAAAAGTGTCAGGCCAGTGGCCCATTATATGCACAAAGCAGATTCTCGAGGTGTGAGCTTTGTCACTGTAGCCTTGTGCTGCACTGTCAACCTCAGGCTCAGCAGGAGCCCTGGCCCGCACTCAGCTTTGGTAAACAGCCAGTCAAAGAGACAGGAAGACACATAAACCGCAGCATAGTGGGGCTGTTTCTGTGAGCAGGTATCAGTCAAGGTAGGAATCCTAACACGCCCAGCAGGGAAGAGGATGTTTTTCACTGATCTGAAGCCAACAAACAATAGTCAAACTCAAAGGAATGGCAGATACTCGGAGGAGAGCACTTACTGAGCACCTGAGGATGAGTTTCTGATGGCTGTCTGCTGGAGGATGTGTGAAGACAGAGAGAAAGCGAGAGAGTGAGAGGGCATTGCTCAGAGCAGGTGGGAGTGTGTGTGGGTGTTGATTTTTTTTCTTTTAGTCTTGACCTCATTCACTGGACAAAGGAACACAGACCTGTGTGTGTGTGAGTGAGAGAGAGACAGAAGAGACGATAGAAGAGAAAAAAAATTGTACTCTGTGTGTGTGTGTGTGTGCGTGCGTGCGTGCGTGCGTGCGTGCGTGCGTGCGCGCGTGCACATGCACATGCGTCTTTTTCCTCTGTGTGCATCTGCGAGTGTGTGTGTGTGTGTGTGCGCGCAAGGGGGCAGATGTGTCACTTAGCCCTTGATTGGGCTCCTACCCCAGAGACCAGAGTCAACAGATGGGCGGGATCTTAGGAAACAGTGGCATCAGCAGAACGAACATCACCCTCATCACCTCTACATCCATTATTAATATAATTTTACATTATTTATATATATATATATATATACACACATACATATATACATGTATATATATATGTGTGTGTGTGTGTGTGTGTGTGTGTGTGTGTGTGTGTGTGTGTGTGTGTGT
>CM076655.1:11156256-11170784 GCA_038496675.1 Rachycentron canadum
GTGTGTGTGTGTGTGTGTGTGTGTGTGTGTGTGTGTGTGTGTGTATATATATATATATATATATATATATATATATATATATATATATATATATATATAATATTTGCCCATAGTAAGCACCTCAGCCGGGTGTTCAAATTGTACGTGTGCACTTAATTCAGTGCCTGTGTGCATGTGTCCATATTTGTGTGTGGATCCTATGCAGTGCCCTTGAGAGTGGTGTGTGTCCTCCAGAGCAGATCAGGGCCCCTTGCCTGGGGGCACGGAGACAGATTCATCCTCTCCTGAGCTTTACACGGTCACACCGCGCTGGACAGCCACATATGGAGCTACAAAAACCAGGGTGGGGAGTGGAAAGAAAGGCCACAAGTACCACTCAGTTCACAGCACCTTCAGGGCAGGGATGTAGTGGAGCATAGAACCAAAACCTCAGTTTATCAGTTTTTTTATTTAATTAGCCGCATAGAGCTCACTTAGGGCTTCAATGACACAAATATTTGTTTTCATCATAATATATAATTTTTAATAATATTAAGCTGATGAAAGTTAAAAGGGAATCTAATTGGGGGAAAATGCAGGAAAATTGGTCTCTTCTGCTGCCTTATTCATATTTTAATACTACATCAGTGTTAGTGTGACATCTGGGTACTTGCCAGGTACATACCATTTTTTAACAATAGTGGCTGTCTGTCTCTATAATTGGTAGCACTGGTTTGCTTGCCATATTAAGTAATTAGTTTATATATCACGAAGAAGACATGCAAGTTCAAATACACTGTGTAATGTTGCACTGGAATCAGTGGGATTCAGTGAGTGAGGAACAAGAGTCGCTTATACATTTTAATCTCATTCTTATGACTCCATTCTAACAGTAGGACACAGTGAACATCACTTCCACTTTCTTTACATTTACTATTTTATAATTTGCAAACAGTAGTGCTTTACCACCAAACTTAATTGTCCAGCTGGCTCTAACTCGGTAAGCTGAACAAGGCTGAGATGATACTTTATTGTTATTATTGCTTCTGCTAACTGTAGGGCCCCATTTCATCTGCTGTAAGAAAACGTTTTGCTCTGGTGCTTTGTCTGTGCTGAACAGAGCTGTAGTGGTGCCGCCAAGCCTGAAACCCTTGTGTTTACCTAGCTTTTTGTAGCATTAATCGTGCAGTGAGTTTCAGTCGGAAGAGTTCACTGCTCATAAGGGGGAATTTGTAGTAGCTTGTTTGTGTGTTAAGTGTGTGTGTGTGTGTGTGTGTGTGTGTATGTGTGTGAGAGAGAGCCCTGTGCTCACTGGGGGGATTGTGCAGAGCACCCAAAGCCATGCAGCGTGAAGAGGGCCCCTCTGAGGCGTCCGCCCAGGAGCCCACTCATAAATTACACCAGGACACATGTGCCTGAACAGCACTTTTTCTTTGTGTGTGTGTGTGTGTGTGTGTGTGTGTGTGTGTGTGGATGTGTGTGGATGTGTGTGGATGTGCTTGAGTACTTCTTCACTTTAGATGCGTGTTAGTACAATGTGTGTGTCTCATTGTGTGGCTTTGAGGGCGTGCTGGCCTTCAAATGGTTTTCTTTTTTCTTTCTCATATTTCAAGACCATAAATATAGCTTCAGAAATTGCCGTACAATCTTCCAGAGACAAACACACATATGCACCACACTGAGAACCTTTTAGAGAGGCAGCACTCAGCATGTTTCAGGAGCGTGGTAGACAATGTGGCTTTGAAGCGATGTTCACTGTGTCCTACTGTTAGAGTGGAGTCATAAGAATGAGATGAACGCACACACGTAGACAAACAAAATGTGTGTGTGTGTGTGTGTGTGTGTGTGTGTGTGTGTGTGTGTGTGTGGGTACAAAAGTCTGACTTTTGGACCACACTGCATATGTGTGTTTGTATGAGTTAGAGAGTTTATTTGTATGTGAGGGTAGACAGCATTTTTGGTTTAAGCGTTTAGCTCCCAGCTCTAGCAGAGTATGGCCTCCTCTTAACGTGTGAAGGAATGACTGAACGGATGGAGGGAGGAGGATAAACGAGAGAGCTTGTTCTTCATTCCCCGGGCGTCTTGTTTGCTTGCTCCGCATGGAGCACCACAGCCAAAGGAGAGGTGGTTGCTAGGATACAGGTGAACGGTTGGCATACAGGAGGGAAGACAGGTCCGTCATTGTGAACAGCAACCTGGAGAGAGAGATAGAGGAAGGCAAAGAGAGAGGGAGAAAAAAAGAAAGGGGTGGAATAGAGTTGGAGCACAGGGGGCAGAGGGGAGAAAGGGAGATGCGTCACTGTCAGCGTGTAGCCAAAACATACAGAGGGAGAGGGAAAGGAGGATAGATGACTGGACAGACGCAGGAGAGGAAGGCTGAGGCTGATATGTCACTGTTGGTGCCGTAAGGGATGAGAGCTTGAAATTGAGGGGTGGGGGTGGTGGGGGGTATGGAGTGGGGGTAAACAGGAGCGGAGCGAGGTCTGCTGTCTGCTCTGCTGGAGAAAAAGAAGGAGAGATGACAGGGAGGAGGAGCGGGAGTGACAAGACAGCCAGGTGTGGAGAGGAGAAACTGAGGGGAGGCAGAGAGAGGAGAGATGAAGGAGAGCGTGGCCTCCTGAGGTTCTGTCACCTGGAATATCTGTGGGACTAATGTCTCCTAATTGATCACAGCGAGCAGAGAACAGAGGGAGTGTGACAGAGAGAGGAGAGGACAGGCAGAGACTGTGGAGGACAAGAACAGGGGGGTGATGACAAAAGAAGTTAGAGAGGATAAAAAGAGAAGAAGGATGTGATGAAAATACACAGGGAGAGAGAAAACAGACAGAAAGAGAGATACATTGTGGTTGGAAACACAGGGATACGCAGATGAAAGATTGAGGACATGTCAGACTGCACCCCTGTCCAGGTGGACCATTTTCACACGCACAGCCGCATACATCCACGGTCACACGCTCTCTCACACACACACACACACACACACACAGGTGCGCCCTTCACTGTGATGAGTAAACTTGCTAGCGGGCGCTTGTGTCACCTTTGCAGGGGTGTTTTGTGTGAATGTGTGCGTGTGCGGGATGGCTGAATTTGTCGGGCACAGTGGCATACTCCACATGGTGTTGTCAACCCTGATGAATGAGAGCACGCACGCGCACTCACATGCACGCACACATACATATACAGTGTATTTTTAGTCTTATTCTCAGCTCCCCTGTCTGTTGATTAAACAGACCCACACACACACACACACACTGTCATCGAATGTGACCTTCATGCCTCTATGCCGACCACTTTCCATCCATCATTGCTGTCTCACTGTTCCAGACTGATCACAATCGCTTACTGCCCGTTCTTCCCAGTTATAAGTGTCTCACTTGAGTGCATTCATATCACTGTTCCCTTACATAATCACATGTTAATGATTTTCACTGTGAAAGATATATGGCTTAAATATTCTTGGTAATATTCTAATCAAAGCAGTTTGCATTTTCTTCAAAATCTGGAATATTTTTGTCATTCATCAGACTGTAGGTAGAAGCTGCTGCACTGCCAGAGTAATCATTTAAAAGCTGGCTGGGAGACAGTGGTATATCAGGGCAGAGTGTCCCTACAACATGTCTGCAGTTCATTCTTTTTGTGTCTTGTAGATTTTTTACTCACTTTTAAACCAGATTTTTTTGTTTTTTTGTTGTTGTTGTAATGCACTCACCGAATTGAAATTACATGAAAGATATTGTTGAATTCCCATCAGCACTGAATTTACAAAATATGGTCATGGACGTTTTTCAGGCATCAAATCTAAAATGCAAAAAGCCACAGGCTGTAACAACCAATCAAAATGAAGAGCCAAATCTCAAAGAGCCAACTACACATTCAGAAAAAAGAATTTTTTAAAAGATCAAAACGTAACTTTCCCAAAGACTGAAGTCAAACTATTAATTATTAAAACAGTTTTAACACAAAAAAGACAGTTTAGACAAAAAAAATGTATATTTTTTGTCAAAGAAATATATAATATTTTTGAATATATAGATAATTTATGTTTTGTTTTTGTTTTGTTTTTTTACTTCCCCTCCATATTCAGTATATGTATAGCAAGTATATTTGATCTTAGCAAATACCTCCAGAAATAGAAAGTGGAGAGAAAGATGAGGTGTCTACATGCAACCCTGTATCATAGGCTGTGTGTTTGTGAGTTGCAGGCAGTTCAACCAAAGACTGAAGTTTCCCTCAGAGATTATTTCAACAGTTTTTAGATACCTGGTGAGATTAAACATTTTTTTTTATGTTCAATTTAAATGGAAAAGTTTGAACAAACATCTGAGGTAACTCGAGTTTGTCTTCTTTTCTATTTTGTTAATCATCTCTGGACCACTCAGATTTATGTAAATGAGTTGCTGTTTTTTTCGTCCTTCATCATTGTTTCTCCCCCCAATTAAAAAGAATCAAATCACAGATTTTTTAAGTATAACAAACAAAAATAGGGAGCCATTGAGTATGTAGCCTGTCTGGTTGACTTGTGCAGGGCCTGTAGGTACCACACCATGGCTGCTTTCCAAACCCAACTCCTTGACCCCAAAGTCCCCTCTCACTCTGCATGTGGCTTCCCTTCTGCTGATCCAAGGTGGAACAGCTAGAGGTCAGGATATGTCGCTCATGCCAGTGTGTGTGTAAGTCCATATACTTTTGGTGTGTATGTGTGTGCATGCGTGTGGAGGTGAAGGCCCAGTTGGGCATATGGTGAATGCAGGAACCTGGGCATAAGGATCAGACGTGGCGCGTGTGTCCGTAGCAGCAGGCCCTGTCGTACCGATAAAGGTTAGGATCTTACCACACGCTGCCAGTCCAGGAAAAGGGCAGGGCATGGCCAGGACCAGGCACAAGGTGCTATACCATCTGCATCTGAGGGATAAATGGGTCAACTGCACTGGTCAGGTAATACAAAGCAGAGGGCACAGTTGTTCAGCCAGAACATTGTGGTAACATCAATGTTCTTCTTTGACTTTCTGTTTCTGTTAGTATACGTGGACTTTCTCTACGTGCTTGGGAGGAAAAATTCCATGATTTGATGTGTGCATAAGTCCTCTCTGACGTCATTGCTGAGCCTGGTTCATATTCCCTGCATTAGCGTGCATGGGCTCAGTCCATTCATTTATTTCCTCATTCATTTATTCATTAGCGCAGGTCTTATCTGAGCCCAATCGTTAGTCCAATTAGGCCCATGGTGCTTCGCTAGGCCTGTGTTCGAAACAGGAGATGGATGAAGGCAGAGTGAGAGAAATCACTGTCCCTTCTCTCTTTCTCTCTCTCTCTCTCTCTCTCTCTGTTTCTCATTTTATTTCAGTTTCTCTCTCTCTCTCGGCCTCCAAAACGTACTCTTTCCCCGTCTTTCTTCCTCACTCATTCTCTTTCAGTCTCTGATCTGTGATAAGATAGCATAGTTCCTCATATCCTGTTTCTAATACAGATCGATGAGAGGGAAAGGACCGAGGTAGGACGGAATGAGACGAGTAAGAGTGGGTTGATGTGGAGAAAAGAAGGTGGAGGGGCAGGCGGTGGGGTGGGGGTGGGGTCAGAGTAGAGATATCTGAAGAGGAAATGAGGATTCAGAAAGGAGGACATCACTCAGATTCACATCTCTTTTCATTTAGCCCATCACACACGCATGCATGTGTGCACACGCACAAACACACATGGCTACATCTGCGTTGGGCTGTCTCAATATTTCAGTGACAGTAAGGAAGCCATTTCTGCCGTGTGATTGAGTGAGTTGCTGCTTCTCTCTGCTAGACACTGTTTTGCAGGTAGGAGCTGTGAGCAACTCACATAACCTTTTGTGTTGCAGTCAATTACAGTTCAGTTGCATCAGCTGGGTGAGGAGGTCCCGTCGGGGGTTGCAATGTGTGCGCCCGCGTGCTTGTTGTTAATACCATGCAATTTTAAGCATGCATATGCAGATAGACACATATGCACGTACACACACACAGAGGCAGACAAATTGTCTCTCTCAGAGTATATGACCCCTAAGGGCAGCAGCCAACCGCCGCCCCCGTCCCTCTGTCTGAGACTCTAAATGATCTCAGCAAGCAGCGCCTTCAAAACTTAGCTGAGAGAGAAGGCTGCTTTATTTATAGAGTACATAAGTGGATATTGTGTGGTAAATTCTCAGAAATATCCCAAATGGCCTGAATATTGAGAACCTGAGGCAGCACACTGTTCTTTCCTCACTCTCTCCAATATTAGCACTGCACCCCTGTGCCGCAGAGACAGACAGAAAGGTGCGAGCGATACAGAAAGAAACGGCAATGGTGTGTTTTTCTCAGGTGGCTGCTTTTTGTGCATGTGCTCATTTTTTGAACAACAAAATGTCTGCTGGAACCTCTAAATGAGGGTGTCGGAGATGGGAGGAGAAAGGTAGAAAGGCTGGGAGAAGGCTTCCTAAACCAATTAGCACCCAGGCCAAGGATAGGGGGGCTGGTCTCAGCTACAATTACCGCCCTAATTGAGGTCAGAGTTGTTAATTTAGTGGTGAATTAGAACAGTTAATATGCATTTTATCAGAATGGTCAGGGGAGACGGCAAAGAAAAGTGTGTTGCCTGTGTTTTCCATGTCTATGTGTGTGTGTGTGTGTTATTTTAGTTGCGCTGCATGAGGTTACATACGAAGACATGCAAGAGGCCATACTCCGCCTTTGGTGCAATTAGGAGCTGTACAATTGGTTAAATGGGAAATGCTGCTATCTAAATAGGTAATGACAAGGCTGAGCTGTGACAGAAAGGGGTGAGAGACATAAAAACAGAGAGGAGGTAAAAGAGAGCGAGGGGGGCGGGGGCTGAACAGTTGGAACATGTTCCAGAGAACAGAATGATGATGATACAATATTTTCCAGTCAGGGGATACTCAGTGCACAGTCTGCCACAAAGTCACCTTCCTCCATCTCTGCCTCTCGCTTTTTTCCTCTCATGCAGAAATCCATTTACACCCTTTAACTCTGAGATGTATAAATATTTCTCAAAACACACGCACACATACACACACACACATGCATTGTATTTCTTTCCGATTGCCTGTGTTGTGAACCACTTACTGTCAGAGGATGAATCACGACCATCTTTTCTTACCCAACCAGTCAATGAATACAGGGCCACTCATCCCTTAAATCTTTCCTCTCCACTTACCATCTTCCTCCCCTCCTTATTTCATCTGTGTGGGCCCTTATTCATCTCATCCTCTCTTCTCTGCAACATCATCTGTAACCTGTTTTCTTGGTCTTTTTTCCTCCCTTTTTATCCTCCAAGGATTTTATATGTTCTTTAATATTCTCTCAGTTCTGTCTGTCCTCCAGTATTCTCTCTGTTCCTCCCCTCTCCTCTTCTCTGCCAATGTTTGGCACGATTTCTCTTAGCGCTCCTGGCCATTGCCCTCTCTCTGAGTCTGGCCACCACCACCTCCTCCTTTTCATCCTCTGGTCATCAGTCCGTCCTTCCTGTCTTTTTTTTTCTTTTTTTTGCCTATTTTGTGTCACAGGATCACGTGTATAGCTCCTGTTTCAGATGCTGTCTTTTGCAGATGATACTGGCAAGCACTTTGCCTCTCTGAATTATGCATTGAGATTACATAAAAACCTCATGAAGCAACTGATCTATTTTTAATCCGACTCGTTTGCTTGTTAAACCTGCTTCTCTGTGATCTTTCCCTGTCTGCGTACATTTTTGTGTGTGTATGTGTGTATGTTAAAATGAACATGAGTGAGAAGACAGATTAAAAAGGAAAACACAACCCAAGGCAGACTATCTCTTGTTCTCCTCTTGTCTGTCAGTCGAATTCAATTCAGATAGGCCTCATTGGCATGGCATTTAGTAAAGCTTTCCAATGCGGTTTGAAAACAGCAATTATAGCAATTATGATCCAAAAAGAAAATGCTTAAAATTATGGCAACACAAAGCTAAATACATCAATTTCAGAAGTTTCATTTTGGATAAAATTACACCCTAACAAAGTTAGAAGTGTTGTTAATATGAGGGATGGTACTAGAGAGAGCGATAACAAGTGTCTCTCTTTGTCTCTGTCTTTTTTTTTTTTTTCCTCTCGTTCTCTGCTTCCATGTGTCTTGTTGCAAAGAAACCTGTTGACAGAGCTCTGGCCTTTATGCTCCTGTCGCTGAGGAGTAAGAGTGCCATCTATTGGTCAACATTTCAGAGCCACCTACAATAATAGATTAAAAAAAAAATCCAAAAGGAAAAAAAAAAAAGAAAACTCATTCAGGAAAACCACACGTGCAAATGAAACACACACACACAAGGAACAGACATACGAACAAGTTAACTATAGGGCTGTCTGATGTGTTCTTGGGGATGACCTAGATTGAGAGCGCCGTCACAATAGACTCACGATTGCTTACTGTCTCCAGCTGATTCAATAGGTAATCTTTCCATCGACTGCTCCCCCCGATATCATCTATGCGTGTGCACACGCCTGCATGTGTGTGTGCACAGATGCATGTCTGCGTTATCTGCGAGGAAGGACAGGCAGAGATAAGACGTGAAGAAGGAAGAAAAGAAGGGGAATTAAAAGGGAAAAGAGGCAGAGGGATGAAGGTCAACGCAATGAGAGAGGAGAGGGCAAGAGATGGATATACAGGGGGAGGGAGGACTTGTCTCTCCCCCCCCCCCCCTCCTTCCACCCTCCTACCTCCACATTGAAAAATAAAAAAAAGAGCTGACAGTAGAGGCCAGGCAGCAGCCGAGGTGTCAGCGCTTTCCTTTGACCAACAGTGGTGGTGGTGGTGGTGGTGGGGGGTGGCATAAAAAGGAAGAAACAAAGAAACAAGAGAGACTAGGGGAGAGAGATGGGTGAGAATGAGTCTGCCCTGGCAGCAAATCCTAAAGCTGCATCACCCTTCTTCTGCAACTTTTACACTCATCCCTGTGTGTACAAACCCTGGCCAAGTGGAGATAGAATTTGACGAGAGGGAAATTGATTCCCAGGCTTCAGATGCAGGTGTTATAGGCTCAAGTGGTGGGAATAAGGCCAACGCTGAGAGGCATGCAATAACACCTACATAATGCATGTGTATTCTCAAAGCTCACATCACTGCATTCATGTATACATGCAATAATGCAGGAGCATTTTGCCTTTTCTACAACATTTTTCTCAAATATTCAGACATGAGCAAATGATGTGTGTTCCCTTTTTCTACTCAGGACAGATTAAAATAATCATTTACAACTGACATAAAATAAATAAATAAATCTTCTTTGTAATGTTTTCTTACTGGTTCAGTTCTGGAACTGTTTCCATTCTCGTGATTTTATTTTTTATTTTTTGGGGGACAGTTGGCAGCAGACTGAGGAGGGGAGAGGCACAGCCAGAGTAAAGAGCTGACAACGTGAGAGAAGAGCAAACACTCTCAAGCAGTCTTATACCACCAGCACACAATAACACAACAGAGGACAAAAGAAGAGGGGAAGGGAAAGTCATAGAGCGATCTCTTCAGAGAGCAATCTGTCACTTGTTCTCTGTGAGGTGGTGTAAAGGCTTCCAAATAAAAGCAGAAGGTGCTGTCAGGTTGAAAGAAGACTGAGAAGTTGAGGCAAAGTAAAGGAAAGACAGATATTTTTTTCTTGATGGTTTTTAATTTCCTGTTTTGCAATACTTGCCTCCTTTTTCGTGCTGTAGGTTACCTGCCACTTTGTGAACAGTGTGTTTTACTGATAACACAAATGTAAAAGAGGGCTGCACTAAATGACAGATCAGGTCTCCTGCATTTCTTCGGCCTGATGAGCTTTGAAGTGTGGCTTTTTTTTTTTCTTTTTTTTTTTTTTTTTTTTACATGGACATAGTCAATCCACCATTCAAATCGTATGTCCTCTCACACTCTCACCCTCTCGCTACCTTGTCTCTCTGTGCCTTTGTGTGCAGCGATCAACTTGCTGGGTTTGACATGGCAGCTGAAGCCATCCGACGGCCCAGTGTTAAACAACGGACTGGGAGCTGGCCTGCCTGTCAACAGTGATGTGGCCACGCTGCCCTCTGGAGGCAGAGGTATGAACTACAGCACACAAACACCCCACATTGAGATCATTAAATACTATCTGTAGAGAGAAAAAAAAGCCTGATCTGGCTCATTTCTCAGTGCCATGGGGCCTGATGGTCACATAATTTATTGCAAGTCAGCGACACACACTAAACACAATCCTGGTGCTGTAAACACTCATCAGCATCCTAAATGTGTATTAATCCACAGTAGAAAATAGTCCCCAAGAAATGCACTATTGAACCTAGAATAAAGCTACATATTTCTAACCCTGTTATAAAGATTTATGTGTTCAGTAGGAACAGTCTGGCTTGGGGCTTAAAGCCATAGACAGGAAAGTCAGAAAGTATTGAATGATGGACTAACACATTATTGGATTTGTTGAAAGCAAGAAAAAAAAGTGAATAGTGTGAGCCTTATCCTTCAAGGCCTTTAAATGTTGTCTCTGCTGTGTAACATCCTGAGCCACTCCAACAAAGTTTTTGCACCCAAACACACTCACAGCAACTGAAATATTTCCATAATTCATGACGCAGTACTAACTGTGCTATCAGTATGTGCTGTTTAACCACTCCGGTGAGTTGTGTCAAGCTAGGTTTATCGTTTCCGTCAGCAGCAAAGGTAAAACACCAACTGCACATCTCCCCTCCTCCCTTCTCTCTTTTAAGGCCCCCATGTGGTTTTCTATCTATTCTTCTTTCGCTCACTCGATCTTACTCTGTAACACACACAGCACGTACTAAAGGTACACGTGGGCTGCTGCTTTGTGTCTGTATTAATGAGAGGACTGTTATATTGTGGTCCCCAGCCGTCTAGGCCAGATGCTGCCGTTGTTCTTCTCATTGTTTCTTTTATTTCTTCACTATTCTACACACACACACACACACACACACACACACACACACACACACACACACACTCAGTCTTGTTCCGTCTGAGCCCCAACGCGCTGCTGTTAGATGACTGACCTGATTGCAGGATGCTGTGTTCTTCTGCGTACATGCCTATCTGCCCTGCACTTCTATTAGCTCTCTCAAACTAGCCCAGACAACAAGGTCCACAGTCTTTCAGGCTTACAAAGGCATCATTTAGCATCCCACCGTCACATGTAACAACACTCATTCTAACATAAACCGTGGGCACACAGTTTGCAGAGCTAATGGTGGTCGTCCTCCACAACTCAATGGCCATGAATTTTATAGCAAATAATTTCCAGTAAACTGTGATGATTAACTATTGACGCTGACAATCGATGCCTATAATCACAGATTATGCAGTTTCTTTTCCCCTCGCTCCAGGTCCGTGGGCAGGACGAAACAGCAGCATAGACACAGGCAGCATTGAGGTCGGGAGGCGGGTGACCCAAGAAGTCCCTCCAGGAGTGTTTTGGAGGTCCCTGCTCCACCTCAGCCAACCCCAGTTCCTCAAGTTCAACATCTCTCTGGGCAAGGATGCCCTGTTTGGAGTGTACATTCGCAAGGGCCTGCCTCCATCGCACGCGCAGGTAAAATGTGGAAAGTCCAGATTCTACATCTTCGGGGCAATGGGCTAATCACAGCATTATCATTTTAATCATTAGGAGCCCGCTATCTTCACATTGATCGGTTAAAATGAAGAGTACATTTGAAAGAGCGTGCCCATGTCATGGGACATCTTAAAATTCATTTGTGATTCATCATAATAGTTGTGTGAAAAAACTAATTTAGGCTAAGATTTACCCTTAATTAAATTTCACAGTAATGTAGCTTTTACTGCTTCTTATTAATTAGACGCTACTCAATTAACAGCAGATTTGATTTGTAGAATGGGATAATTGCATCCAGATAACTGTTTCACTGCCTGACCTGCGCTGGTGATGGAGCACGAAGCTCAGGCAACAGTGCTCAAGTGAAAACACTTTCTGTAATGGTTTTCCAGAGACCCAAAGAGAATGACAGCCCTCAAGGATCCCTCTGTTTCATTCTTTGCCTCCCTGGCGATTTCCAGCCACACTTACTTCCCTCCATCTTTTAATCTTCCTGCATACACCACTATGGGTCATTTTTCACAGTCTGAAAAAAATGCCACCGCAGCACTTCGTAGATGAATCATGGATTTCATACTCCCGGTCTAACTTCCACTTTCTCTCACTCTTTCTCCCGCAGTATGACTACATGGAGCGCCTGGACGGGAAGGAGAAGTGGAGTGTGGTGGAGTCTCCTCGGGAGAGGAGGAGCATCCAAACCGTGGTCCTCAATGAGGCAGTGTTTGTCCAGTACCTGGACGCCGGCGCCTGGCACCTGGCCTTCTACAATGATGGTCGGGAGAGAGAGACAGTTTCCTTCAGCACAAACATCATGGGTGAGGTGGAGTCAGAAGTTGTAGATAGGAATGAAGGGAGGAAAAAAAAAAAATTTTTTGCCTCCAGTGACTCTGGTACAAAAAGAGTATTAGTATTTTACTCCTATAACACTGTTGGACACAGTTTAAAAAAGGATCAAAATCAATACAGCAGAACCAGGGTCTATATTACCCATAGTGCACTTCTTCTACTTAGGCAGTAGTACTCCCCATTCCCTGTAAAGAGACTCACATGGCACCAGTTGCCCTTTAAGAGGAACATAGTTGCATTTATGTCAAAGATTTTTTCCCCCAACAAGACTGTACACGTTCATAGGGCGCAAAAACTCAACCGCAGCACGTATACAATGTTGCCATTAGCAACACAACTATTGTCAAGTAGGCAGGACCACTTCATAAGTTCAAAAACCTGTGTTTGCCAAAACGTAGTCGGCCAAATGGATAGAGTGCATTCAAAAACAAAACACAGCTTATTATATCAGAGAGTTTAGAATCACTTTCATGGTGTAAATGCATGTGTGAAGAGGATAAATCAGCCACTTAACAGTTACGTGCCAGATCTAAAACCAGAACATATCCAAATAAAACACTGCAGCAAACCCCCGAAAACTGGATGTTTTTAGGACCTGGAGCAGCACCCCAAATAGTTTCAATTGTGTTGGAGGCACAAGTGTGAGAACAAGGGGGATGGATAGAAAGAGTCAAGCAGATTGAAAGAATCCTTCAATGTCAATATCTGGCGGTAGAGCTTTCAGCAGTAGGAGTATTGGAGAGAAGGAGAGGCAGAGGCGGCAAGGGCAGAATTAGAGTGAGTAGTGAGAGGGGAAGCCGGAGGAAAGACATAATGGTTGGGGGGCAAAGCCAGAATGGAGTGAAGTGGAGTAAAGGACTGGAGGAGGAGGAGCTGAAGAGGGGTGGTATTATGGTAAGAGGGCTGAGATTTTTGGGAAAACCGGCTAAGGGCAGAGAATAAGGGAGGAAGCATTAGAGAGGAAGGATAAGCTGAGTAATGATTTGAACAAGAATAGAAGCTGAATAAATGTGGGGAAAGGAGGAAGGTATGGAATAAAAGTCAAAAATGCCTCCTTACCATTAGCATCGACCCTGTTTCTTCCCACTGAACCGCTCTCATCTTATAAGTGGGTTAAGAGGCACTAAAAGGCAAGTAGCGCACTGTAGTCATACAAGCAGAAACTATACTCCAGCTAAAATCTGACCATTTGCGCCAGAATAACCACACCTGGATGAAGTATTAATGACCTTGGTGGGGCCAGACTGAGGAGTAAACGAGCACAACAAGAGAAGAAGAGCTGAAAGCTTCAAGGATGTTGGTGTAAAGCAGGGGAATACTCAGTGTGCAGAGAAATGGTGGATGGGCAATGGATAAAGTCTCAAGGAAAGGCTGATTTAAAATGCATTCTCTCCACACGCTGAAAAAATGTGCTGAAAAGGAAAACATGGACTCATGGAGGAGGGCTTTTGCTTTTGATGTCTGCGTGAGAATCAGACCACTTTGACTCGATTTGTAGTATCTTAAAGAATGAATATTGCCAATGATGTAATCGAATGCTTTGATGCCTGCTGTCAAATTCACCTGCCCTCTCTCTCTCTCTCTCTCTCTCTCCTTCACAGATTCAGTGCAAGAGTGCCCGCGCAATTGCCATGGCAACGGAGAGTGTAATTCTGGCGTGTGCCACTGCTTCCCCGGATTCCACGGCATGGACTGCTCCAAAGGTATTAGCTGCTTATAAACACGTCCCTTACCTGAGAACATCCTGTTGTTTTCCACTCATCAGACAGGCAGGTTCATTTCAGCTCCATGCAGAGAAGTGGGCAGGATTAAGAGCAGTAAAGATGGCGCGTGGCCTTAGGTGAAGCAGAGACAAGATGACTGATGATGAATGGCAGCTCCCCAAGCTAACGCCTCCCTGGCTCTGTGCTCACCTGGGATAGACAGCTTTGATGAATAGTTTAGTTACCTCTGCCTGTAATTACTCTTCATGTCATCGCCACTCTTCAGCCCCTTAACCACTCTATTCACCCCTCCTGCATGGTGATGTGTTGCAGGGGTTAGTTAGGTGTGTGTGTGTGTGTGTGTGTGTGTGTGTGTGTGTGTGTGTGTGTGTGTGTGTGTGTGTGGGTGTAACGGAGTGAATAAATTGCTTTATATAT
>CM076655.1:11171091-11288262 GCA_038496675.1 Rachycentron canadum
GGGGGGGGGGGGTTAGCAGGGTGGCTTTTCTCTGCTGTGAGTTTATCTTTAAAAAAAGCCTGCTAATTGTTTATCTTTAATCTTTTCCCGCTTTCCTCCATTTTGTCGTTCCTCCAGCGGCATGCCCGGTGCTGTGCAGTGGCAACGGCCAGTACGACAAGGGCTCCTGTGTGTGTTACAGCGGCTGGAAAGGGCCCGAGTGTGATGTCCCAATCACACAGTGCATTGACCCTCTTTGCAGCGGCCATGGCACCTGCACCGACGGCAACTGTGTGTGCTCCATCGGCTACAAAGGGCAAAACTGTGCAGAGGGTGAGAGCAGAGAAGTTAATGGTGTGGTGATCCTCAAGGGTCTATGACGTTTTTTTTTTCTCTCTCTTTTCTTTTTGTCTGTCACCTCTTCTATTTGTATATGGTGTTTTTTAACGTGTTTCAGTGATTATTCTAAAAGAAACATGAATGTTTGTACATTCACACACATGCACACACACTTTCTTCCAACCCAAGTTACACAGCTCATCACGGCATAACCTTACCCTGAGTAAGTGAGTAAGTCAAGTGCTATTTCCTCCATATATATATATGAAGTATGATGCCGCAGCCAAACACATCACAGATTTTATTAAGGGATGAAATCGCTTCTATTGATCCTTGTTAAGAAGAATCAGCTCGTCCACATTCTCATTCTTCAGAAAGATATAAAGCAAGAGAGGAAAAGAGAGAGGGGGGGGGTGTCAGGGCAGCAGTGAGAGGTGAATATGTATGAAGAAAGACAGAGATGAGACATGAGAGCCATGCAGCATGCCAGGGGTGAGGAAAGAGAAAGAGGAGAAAAGGAGTAGAGTGACAGAAAGATGTCAAGACACAGAGCTGGGGAACAAGGTCAGCATTTTCTCTCCTGCTCTTCGTTTCTTTTTTTTCTCTCCATCTCTTCCTCCACCTCCTCTCATCCAATTTTTCCCCCCTTCTCCTCTGGTCTCAAATCTGATATTCATCACAGTAGAGTCCCTCAAACAATTTACCTGGAGTGCCAGCGACATGAAAATCAATAACAGTGATCTGCCGTTTCTGCCAGGCAAACAGAAATGGAGGGCCGAGGTGTTGTGCGACCATGCTTTTATGAATGTGTGTGTCCGAAAAAGGTGCGGCGGGGTCAATCATGCCTGAGGAGAAGGAGGGGGTGAGAGAGAGGTGTCAGACAAAGAGGACAAAGAGAGAGAGAGAGAGAGAGAGAGAGAGAGAGAGAGAGAATGGCGCAACCAGGACAGAGCAATGAGAAGAGGCCAAAAGAGGGGTGGGTGGGCACTTTGCCGGGAGGAGGTAATTTGTCAAATTGGTTTTCACTCAATGCTCGGACTCAGAGCTGCCTGTCAACCTGGCAGACTGACAGTGTCAGATCCTCCCCCATGTATTAGCACATACGCACAAATGCATACACACACTCGCGCACACAGGCAAAGGCTCACACCGAATAATGTGTCAGCTAGGCTTGCTCCTCTGTCAGAGTCGAACGCATTTGCTGCCCCAATTATAGACTCAGCTATTCATTATTGTGTGCTTTAATTGCCTTAGTAATATGTCTGGTAATATTTTCTTTTATTTCATTATCGTTTTGTGTACAAAGAATGAAAAACTATGTCCTCAGTCACATCTCTATCCACATAAAAAAAAATGCATAATATTTAATTTGCCTCCAACATCAGCTGTCGTGTTAGTCTGTGTTCATTTTGTTTTTCCTCTGTGGTGTTTTCTTTGCACGTTGGTGTACTTATGGTGTAATGCAGTGGATTGCCTGGATCCAACATGTTCCAACAATGGCATCTGCGTGAATGGGGAGTGCCACTGTAAGCCAGGCTGGGGAGGGCTCCACTGCGAGTTGCCCAGGGCCCAGTGCCCAGACCAGTGCCACGGCCACGGGGCCTTCATACCAGACACTGGGCTGTGCAGCTGTGACCCCAACTGGATGGGACCCGACTGTTCAATGGGTAAGTACGACTTCATAGCTGGTGGCTGACCTGCAGGAGTGAAACACACAAAGTAAAACTGGAGTTTGTCATCATTAAGAAAATAGGGGTAGTGCCCGTCGTCCAAACTCTTCCAAAATATTTTGTGGTCTACTTTGGTTTTTAAACTGGGCTTGGATGAAATCTTCAAAGCCACAAACTTGCTCAGAAATAAGAAACAGCAACTGTTATATCATCTAAGCCAAATTGGAAGAAGCAGGAATAAAATGTGGCAAGTTTTTTACTTTGAAATTATCTCTCTCAGTAAACTGTCAGTGACAGTATGGTTATGACAGCTTTTTATGATTATCCATGTAGAGCTCAAAACCCAAAACGGGCATGGCAAGGCATTTTTATTTATATGGCACGTTCCATTACAATGGGGTTTATATAACAGCTACAACATGTGACATGTATAAAAGAATATAATGAATAAAATACAAGAAAATGCAGCCACAAAAACAAAGGAAGACAAAAAAATCAAGAAATATGACGAAAACCCACCCACAAAAACGCACAACAAACCTCCGCACCCAGCCCACAGACAACAAACCACAAACACAGACCCACACACATGGCAACTTATAAGCTTTAAAAAACTGAAAAAAGTTGTAATCTCTGGTCATTCAGCAGTTCTACAGAACAAAGCCAAAGTAAATGCCTCCTAACCAGATTGGATCTTATCTTATATGTACAGTTGGAAAACCATTGCATAAGGACCTGCATGTCAGAAATGCACTGGGGAGCCAAACTATAATGGGCTTTGTAGATTATTATTAAAATGAAGTTGAAGTTGATTTGAAGTTGATTCTGTATTGCCCTGGGAGCCCATGAAGTGATTTAAATATAGGAAAGATAATTAAATGCCAATTCCAGATGTTTCTCTTACTCAGTGGCTACATGAATGTGGCTGCTTCCATTGTGGATATTGGCACTTAACAGTTAACTAGAGATGGAGTAAAGTTCATACAAAGGGACAGGAGGAAGATTCAGGGCAGAGTCACTTCCTCTGCATGAGATTCACAATTCCCAGCTGCACTACTGGATCATGGAGTAAAAAAAGAAGATGGATAATGCTTGTAAAAGTAGCTTTGTTTGTGTTTAAAAGCCTTTTATAATAAAATACTCAACTTCCAAGGAGAGACGGCAACCACCACCATGCCAGCTTGAGACAATTTCCATCTTAAGTGACAAACAGAGCTTCACTATTTATAACAAGGAAAGCAATGCTTAGCTTTAATAAAGACCACGTTGTTCCACGCAGCAGGATGCCTCAGCAAGCGTGTATCAAAACATCTATACATACTATGTTCCCCCGCACACTGGGTGTCCTGAAACACATGAGTGGGATTGTCACATCTCACCACATGCACTGTCGCTGGCTGCACCATCTGAGAATCACAAATGGTGACTGTAATGGAGGCTCAGGAAATAAACCTTGTCGTCACAAAACTACAATCACTGAGTCTAATTGAAGGCGTCTTGTGGAGAACTGTATTTACTGTAATGTGCATTTGATTGTTTTTGATTGCCTTGTAGACGTGGGTGATAGCGTTTTTTTTTTTTTTTGCACTTGCACATTGTTGGTGGCTGTGGCATGAAGTCAAATTGTAAAAGTGAACGTTTTTATACATCTAGTTGCACATCACCATTGTTTGACTGGCATTTCTATATTTCAAGATTCAGTCAGGGCCCATTTTACTTTGAAATACAGTCATTTTGATGCTGATATAGATGTATGCAACATCTAAAAGAAACTAGATGTCTTTTGACCATCAAATCAGTGGCTAGTGTCCCTTGTGACATACATATATATATATACACACACACACACACAATCACAGAACAACTTTTGAGTCCAGAAATGTTGTTTGTGACCCAGATTTTTTTCACTTCCTTCAGAGGTGTGTTCAGTTGACTGTGGGACCCACGGAGTGTGTATGGGTGGAGCATGCCGCTGTGAGGAGGGCTGGACAGGTGCAGGCTGTGACCAGCGTGTGTGCAACCCACTCTGCATTAAACATGGAACCTGCAAAGACGGAAAGTGCCAGTGTCACCAGGGCTGGAACGGAGAGCACTGCACCATCGGTAAGCACCTCTGTGTGCTTGTGTGTGTGTGGAGGTGTGCGTTTGATGTGTGTGTGTGTGTCTGCGTGTCAGCATGTGGGTGTGCACAGAAACACCAGCACCAAGTCAAACTAAACTGGCAGCTCCTTCCCACTTTGTTAAAGGAATCTGGAAATGAGACGTGGAGGAAAAAAGGCAGACCTCAGGGAATTGAAGAGAGTGGTTGACATGGGAGGTGGGCGAACAGAGAGGAGGAGAGCAAACTTCTTAGAAGTGGGGGCGGGACATTTTCAAAAGAGCAGGATTTAACTGTTTTTAGTTTGCCTCTCAAGTGCAGACCCCAGGAATCTCAGCTTCAATGGCCTTTGAAACACTAAAGTTATGTGATGAAAGGTAAAACTCTTTACCTCACTGTGATCAAAAAGTATCTCCCTTACACTGTTTGTCTGTGTGTTCATGCACACAGTTGTGCTAGTGTGTGTGTGTGTGTGTGTGTGTGTGTGTGTGTGTGTGTGTGTGTGTGAGTGTGAGTGTGAATTCTTATGTCAGTCAATCACTGTCTCATATTGACATCACTGTCACTTTGGATGGATGAATGCCAGACTCCTTTGATTCACCCGCAGTGCTTTGAGACACAAAGTCTCATTTCCCTGTCACCACGAGCACTGTGATTGCAATCTGATACACACAAACTCAAACACCAAAATACACACAAAGTAGCACATATGGTAAATATATATATATGTATACACACACACGCATGCCAACACATACATATGCACAGGGGAATAACAGTTTATGATCTCCCCATTTCCCCCATCAGAAAGTAGGGCAGCTTTGACTGCAGCATCAGCCCAAGATGAAAGCATTGTCAGGCCATAGTTTGCCGCAAAGCACATTTCACTAGCACCAGACACACTCTCAGTGTTTAGCTTATTGCAGCCTGCCTGTTGTTCATTTCAGCTCTGCATGATGTTGCTTGCATTTATTTAAAAAAAAAAAAAGAAACTCTCCCCATCTCTTACCTTTTGCACGTTTTCTCCCACTGCAGACCATGGGAGCATGGTTGACAAAGCAGGTACCGTATCTGACTCTGGTATTTTGTTTCTTAGCCTGTGGTGGTAGAAGCTAGCTGCTGCATTTGTGGGTTTTGGCCTGGCTTGGCTCTGTAGACTCTGTGGTGCTATCTGTCCGTAGACTAGGGTGCCAGCCTCAATGATAACTCCCTTCATGTAGTGCACTACTATTTATAGCAGTGCTCTGCAGCAGGGGTTAGCTGTCATTGAGCCTAGATGTGTTGTGGGGTACCGTAGAGCCTAGTGTGGTGGTATCAGCAGTGTTGAGGGGCTGTGCTGTGAATGTGTGGATGTGCATGCGTGAGCGTGTTCTTCTCCGTATTTCTAATGTGGAAGCACAAACACATAACTCTGCTCAGGTATTCTATACATGTACCACGTAAACACAGCTGTTTCACACGAGGAGAAACTGATGGAAGCCGTAAAGAACTTTTGAGGTAATTGGTGAATTTCATAGGCCACTGATGCGAGGCCTTAATGTGGTGTCAAAAAATACAAAGTTGTTGAGTGTGTGTGTGTTTACATTTGGGTATTTGTGGCAACAGCCATGATAGAGTGGCAAATAAATTTATTTTGTGAGCGTGTGTGTGTGTGTGTGTGTGTGTGTGTGTGTGTTTGAATGTGCGTGTGTGATTCAGCGAGCATACAGTATTAATGTCAGATTTTCTATTTTTCTATTTCAAATCCATCCCTGCCAACCTAGGCCAAAAAAAAAAAAAAAAAAAAACAGCAACCAAACAATTTAGTCAGATCATACAAAGATAAACAGAATCATAGATGAGGTTTAAGACAATAATGCAAACAGAGAAGGGGGCAGGTCTGGGGTGAGTTGTCTCACATGCACAACAAGAATGCTTAATAGATAGCCCCGCAGCTGAACCTCTGTCGGGTTACACAGAGCGGCACAGATTGCCTGACAGTACAGGTCCCTGGAGCACCGTTGAGAGTGTCCTCTCACCCTCTACGCTTAATGGAATAGCTCTCATTGTTTTATGAAGAGCCGGCCCAGAGAAAAGGTAAATCGCAGGGTTAAAGAGGGAGCAAAGAGACAGAGAGGGAGAATAAAAAAAGAACAGATGGAGCCAAAGGGAAGCAAAGAGACAGGTGAAAAAACATGCAGAGTAAAGCAATCAGTGTAATTTCCAGCGTAGCCTCTTCAGAACAGGGGCAGATCAGTAGAGGATGATCTGAGAAAGTGCAGAGTTATCTGGTCCATCTATACACAGCAGTCTTGGATTTATGGCTGTGACCTTTACTTTATGACCTTTAGTACAGACAGAGCTGGAAACAGGGGAATGTAGAGAATGGTGGAACTTTCTCACACAGTGTCTTGACTTAGTTTCTTTTATATACTTTGTTCTCATACTTTCTGTCTCTCTATCTCTGACTGTCTCTCACGTTCTCTTTCTCACTTCTTCCCCGGAGTCTTACACAGTATCTTTCTCTATCCAGGCATATACCCCCCAACACCCACCCTCACACACACACACACACACACTGCACACTCCACAGTGTGTGTGCTGACCCATAACCCAAGGCAATTTCTTCTCCTTTTTAAGGGGATTTCATCAGAGTCCAACTACATTAGTGAAGAGGGTGGACTTAATAGTTTCTGAAATCCCACTTTATTCTAGTTAGTATGAGGGGGTATCGACTGGGTCCTGGCATTAAAGAGAGAGGAGCCTCGTGCCGGCCTGCCCAGGCAAGCCGATCAATGCCCACTATGGATTGTCCTGTCCTGGTGCTTCATAAGTATTTGGCTGCTTTAAATGGCAACTCCATTTAACAGGCAATCACTGCTAACTGCCTTTGTTCCCTGAGCTCAATACTTGGGGACAATCTTTTCCAGCCTGACTGTTAATACAGCATCATGAGCAGCCCCCTGATGCAGAAAATGGTAATAATTAAAGATAAAAACCTCTGATTTGATTCCTGTTGTTGAGCTGGAAAACTTGGTTAAGCTTCTCTGCCCCCCCCCCAAACCCACCGACCTCTAACCAAGATGGTGTGCTCATCTTTCTCAAAGTCCTTTGTTGACTTTCCCTCATCGCCTGGTGGTTGAGACATATGATAAAATGCCAATCGGGGTGAAATGCCTGTTAATTTAGCTGCTGCCACGGTTTAGATTGCACCATTTATATTCATAATGCATTGCTTTATTGATGCAGCGATTTGTTACAGGGCAAAATACTACAATGCAACTTGAGTGAAAATATGTTCATTAATCTACTAAGCGGGACTCAATGAAAAGCATTTCATATTCATAATCTCTTACTGGGTTATTTTGTCCTTCCTCACTCTGTGTCAGCACGCTGCTACAGAGTGGGAAATGTCAGGTCATATCTCCAGGGTGCGTCGTGCTGGGTGTGTGTTTGTGACTAAGTGCCTTTGCGTGCATGCACGTATTGTTTTATCAGTCAACCCTGTCTTTGCCTCCATCTCCCGTGGGTAGACTTAAGAGTGTCGCATCCCGCTCCCTCATTTATTGAAGAGAAAATCACTGTGACAAGTTTGTTTGGGGCTCTTTGTGCTGCTGGAGAAAACATTGTCATTGTGTGTCATCATGCCTTTTTTTCCCTCTCCCTGATAGATTATAATGTGGCAAACACATAATCTTGTGTCAGAGCCAGAAAGGTGTGATTTAGAGCGATACAGGAAAATGGTAAGACAGACTAGGAGTTATGAGCCTTTTTTAAAAAAGACATTGATGGACAACATTGTATGAGTATGGATGTAAATTATCAAATGGAATAGACAAAAAATGTCATGGTAAGCTTTCAGAAAGAAAAGTTTTCTGTCATTTATTGGATGTTCATATTTGGACCCAATTCAGTTAAGTTATTCTGATATAGGGGTATTCTTAAAAGGAATAGCTTGACATTTTGGAAAATGCACTTTCTTGTTGAGAGTTAGGAGAGAAGATCGATAGCACTTTTATATATGTATGTCCGTTCAATATGAAACAGAGGAGAACAGCTGGCCCAGCTCTGTCTGAAACACTGTGGCCTTATGGGGGGTTATTTTTCTTGGCTACACACAATAAATTCCTTGAGTCTCTGCTGGTTGTGTTGACTGTGACAAGACTTCAGGAACTCACTGTGTCCAGCCAAGGAGTAGTCTCACACATAACCCCTTGTAAAACTACAGGCTGGTTTTTGTACAGATAAAACAAACAACATAGAGCATGTTGATTAATTATTAATGATCTTCAGAGGTACTGGTAGGTGGATTTTGTTTGGATCGAGGAAGGCTATCTCTTTCCACCTTTCCAAGTGTTTGAGTCTTTATGCTAATCTAAGCCAACTCACTACTGGCTTCATATTGAATGGAGCTGAGAGTGGTATCATTTCTCTCATGTAACTCTTAACATAAAAACAAAACATTTCCCACAATGTCAAACTATTCCTTGAAATATTCTCTACTGTTCCAGACAACCAAATGTTTCCAGATAATGTTACTTTGACAAAATGCTACTTCTCTCTGTAATTGCAAATTTCCTTATCCAGACAGCCTTAAAATGTCTGCTTTTCCTTGCCCTAAAGTCACTCTTAAGTTTAGGGTGGCCTTGCCATGTTAGTTGCAGAACTTACTTGGCTCCAGGGCCATAGATTCTGGTAGGACTTTTTGCATAAGCTAAAGTGAAGGTTTATTAGTTCATAGACTGCAGCTGCATACACACACACACATACACACGCACACATGCACACTTGCACACACACCCTCCATCGAACATAATCTCATTCTCTCATGAGAAAGCATTACTCTCAGGCCATCAGAATCCCATTACCTACACTGAATCGTGAGTAAGAGAGAGAGGGAGAGAGAGAAAGAGTGATGATCGGGTGGGGCTCTATCAAGTAAGTGAATCAAGCGATCTATCCACCTCTGTCCACACATACACACACGCGCACATATGTTAGCAGACATCCCACAGGTGTACAGACATACAGATGGGAAGGTGTGCATGAAACTTGACTGGCTGAATTAAATTGATTCTTGAACAATCAATACTTATAGCACACTACTGTGTGCTTATTAAATTGAGTGAGACTCATTTGGTCTATCATAACCATATGAGCATGTGTGCGTGATGTGTGTTTGTTTGTGTGTGAGAGAGAGAGCTAGCAAGAGAGAGACAGAGGGTGCGCTCATCTGTACATCAGTGATGATAAAACAAACAAGAATCACCCTGCCATCACCTCTCCCCTCTTCCTTCCTCCTCACCTCCCTCCCCCGCTCTCTTCCTGTCCTATCCTCGCAGACGGCTGTCCGAACCTGTGTAACGGAAATGGCCAGTGCACTATGGGACAGCAGAGCTGGCATTGCGAATGCCAGACAGGCTGGAGGGGCCCCGGCTGCAGTGTTGCCATGGAGACCTCCTGTGCTGACAATAAGGACAACGAAGGAGGTGATTGGGGGGAGCAGGAGGACGTTCGTTGTGAAGCAGCGCTTGCTGAAGAAAAACCACAAAAATGTTGCTTGTTAATGGAATAAAAATAATGAAATGAAATTTAAAAAAAGAAATAGAATTAAGAAGGAGGTCTCATGAGGAGAGCCCTCACTACAGTTTGGCAAAATTAAACTTATTAAAATTATCAAAATATTACATCAAGAATGGAAGAAGCAGGGGCAGCTATTTTGCATTTCTCGCCCCCCCACACCTCCAGCTCATCATTGCTCTTTCCCTCCTCTATCAGACGGACTGACAGACTGCATGGACCCAGACTGCTGCATCCAGAGTCCGTGTCAGAACAGCCCACTATGCCGTGGCTCCCGGGACCCTCTGCAAGTCATTCAGCAGAGCCCCGCATCCCAGCCCCATGTCCGCTCTTTCTACGACCGTGTCAAGATGCTTGTGGGTCGGGACAGTACCCACATCATCCCTGGAGAAAACCCTTTCAACTCCAGGTATGGCAAGAAGCACACGCGAACAAAAGCATATAATAACGTGCTATTAATATCCATGCCATGTCGTATCCTAGACAACCAGAGACTCAAACGCATATGTAATTTCAGACCATAACCTGAAAGAGCCTGACAATGCTGCTGTCAGACTTGACAGTACAACTTTTCAAAATAAAAGGACTTTCACAGGTGCTGCACCAAAAAATAAACAAAAAATCAAGAGCCGGCAAAAGGATCTGCACTCCAGCAATTTGAATCAAGCAACCTTTCAACATGGAGCTTTGCCAGGCACTGTCAAATCACCATGATAAAACAGGACAGGCATTATATACACAAACAGATTCATCACACAGGTGATTGTGAGCTACATGACTGAGAGTCAAACTGCCCTCATACTGAACGAATCACAGCAGATCTGGATAACGCTGTCTGATCCAGCACACAGGGACAATAACATTACCTTAAAATTACAATGGAATGTCTATTAGATCATCTTAATCTTACTTGAGCAGAGGACAAGGAAGAAATTAATTAGACTGAAGTTTAGCCGACTATTATTTAGGCATTATTTTGTTTTATGCAATGGTGTAAAGTGTTGCCCCAAATCACTTTTTATCTGATAAATCTATGTATCTATCTGTCAGTCTAGGATGAGTCATCCAAAATTCATTTCACAGGTAGAGTAAAGAGAGTGTTTTGATATATAAATCAAAAATGTTTATTTTTTGGAAGTGTTGGACATTTATCAGAGAATAGTAATTAGCTGAGTAAGGCTTGTTCTTTCATTGTATTTGCCAGGAAAATAAAATAAGAAAAATAGATGATTGTGAGAGTTACCGATGACACTTTGATGCTCTTTTAAGGTTTGATACTTATGGGAATGGAATTCCTTGAAAAATATCTGAACTTTAGAATCAACACCACAAATATCAAACAGACTTTAGATTAGTCCACAGAGTCTGCCAACACCTCGTCAAATCCCAGAGCCAAATGCCGACCAAGCCAAAATTTCCCCATAGATTCAGTAGAGCTGTGAAGCCCTGCCCATGGCGCTGATTCTTGTCTGTATACATTTACGCACAAGATGGTTCAAAGGAAATAACTGATGATGCTCTGAAATGTGTAGATGTTATTCTATGTGAATGTCAGCTATCTAGGACACACACACACACACACACACACACACACACACATTCATACACTCATATCCATCAACATTGTCATGGTTTGTTTACATGATTGACGTGAGCTAATCTAAATGATGTGGGCTGCTGATTGTTTCTAATTAATGAGTGGTAGAAGACCAGAGCAATAAATGAATGAGCAAATTGGATGATTGAAAGATGGCGAGATTAATCAAACCGAGTGATTGATGGTTAGGAAGATTGGGCTGATAGATTGACTATCACTCCGTCACTCTTGTCTCCTCTGTCTTCTTTCAGTTTGGCATCTCTAATCCGGGGTCAGGTGCTGACTACAGATGGGACCCCTCTGGTGGGGGTGAACGTGTCTTTTGTCAACTACCCCCACTACGGATACACGCTGACACGGCAGGATGGAATGTATGTACAACAGCTACCCAGCATGCTTTGCTGAGACTCTGAAACTACCTCACCACATAGGCTGTATGATTAGACTAGAGTAGAGTGGATTAGATTAGATTAGATTAGATTAGATTAGATTAGATTAGATTAGATTAGATTAGATTAGATTAGATTAGATTAGATTAGATTAGGAACCTTTAAAGATCTCAAGAGCTAACTAGGGTGTTGAAGTCACAAATAAATTAATACAGCAAAGAAAGGGGATTTATGATGATATTAATAAGAACAATGCTAAATGCATTTAGCAAGAACAACACAATTTAGAATTACCATGACAATTTCCTTCATTGATAGCTAAAGTGACAAAAAATTGAAATGAAAACAATGAAAAAATGTGAAAGGAAGTGTGAAAGCAGTAGACAAAATGCAATATTGTTGGAAATAAGTTTTTTCTTTAATGATAACATTTTATGTCAGGTTATATAAATTTGACCAGTCAAGTACAACAGTAAAAGTTTTACTTTAATATGTCAGTCCAAAAATAATGGATATAAAAGAAACTGTTCAAACTAACCAAAATCAACCTTGAAGGACCAAAATCCTTGGCTAACCCACCTGATATGTCTTTCTATTCCCTCTTCAGGACTACTGGTGTGCTGGGAATTTTAGGCTGCCTTAATTTCACTCTCCTCCCTACAAGTTAAACTGAATTTAAGTCTGGTTGACATCTGTAACATGCTACTTTAACATCTGATTCACTGGTTCTTTGGCCTGAACTCTGCTCATTAAACGTGTGGTTTCTGTGTTTCCTGTCTCAGGTTCTTTAAGCGCTCCTCTCCTCTTTTCACTGGCTTCTTTACAGCATTTTCTTCCCGTCAGGCCAAGCTGCCGTCAAAAACATCTGAACTTCTGTTAACATTTAATTGACCTTGTATTTCAGGGGCAGTTACTCACTAGTCTCGTAGACTTGTGAACATGTTCTGATGTCCCTGTCTGACCTTGTTTCGTATTGATGAGTGTTCATCTCTTTCAGTTGTTCGAGTCACCTGGTCACAGCACTTAGAAAGATCTGTCCATTTTGTTGTAAGAAATGTGAATGTATCCTAATCTTTAACTCACAGCTGTTCACCGTAAATTGGTGACAAGGGGGTTAAAGGAGCAGATCTGCTGTAATGAAATCACCTCTATGCTGTGACCAGTGCTCTAACATCGTGATGTTCATGTTTCAGACCTTTAACTGTTGTCTAGAGTGACTGTCTAGACAAGTGTGTTTTTAAAGTTTGCTGTGGCATAATGTTAAAATATTTATTCCAGGTGTTTTTGGTGTTGAATTATTTCTAAAGCAGTGGAGTAAATATTAAATTAGAAGAAGAGAGACACTGACAGAGTATGAGTCCATCCACCACAGCACTCCCCACCTGTACCTCATTCCCATCCTCTTCTCGCAAACCTCTCCAGGTTTGACCTGATAGCTAACGGTGGTGCATCACTGACTCTGCGGTTCGAGCGTGCCCCCTTCCTGAGCCAGGAGCGCACCGTGTGGCTGCCCTGGAGCCAGTTTTATGCTATGGACACTCTGGTGCTTAAGACAGAAGAGAACACGATCCCGGGCTGTGACCTGAGCGGCTTCGTCAGGCCTGACCCTCTTGTGATTGCATCCCCTCTCTCCTCCTTCTTCAGCTCCAAGCCAGGGGAGAAACCCATCATACCGGAGACACAGGTGCAGTACCACTGACCTCTGGCAGCCGGTTAATCTTCCTTCTGGTTCCCTCGCTCTCTACCTACTCTCCTGTATGCCTGTCTCTTGTAGCTCTCTTTCGCCTTTCCCTTCCATAGCTTTTCCCCCATTTGTTCCCTCTTTCTCTATTTCTTTATTGCTTCCATTGTTTTTTCTCCCTTTTTTGTCCTTCAGCCGTCAGTGGAAGCGTGACCCCCATTACTCCCTCAGTCTCTAATCCCCCCTAATCCCTCTCTCCTGTCATCCCCTCTCTTTGTCTTCCAGGTGCTGCATGAGCAGATCGAGGTACCTGGCACCAGCCTAAAGCTGTGCTACCTAAGCTCCAGGACACAGGGTTACCGCTCCCTGCTCAAGGTGACCATGACTCCAGCCGTTGTGTCTATGGGCCTGCTGAAGGTTCACCTGATGGTAGCAGTGGAGGGCCACCTTTTCCAGAAGTGGTTCCACGCCTCACCAAATTTGGCCTATACCTACATCTGGGATAAGACTGATGCGTATGGACAGAGAGTCTACGGCCTCTCTGAAGCTGTCGGTGAGTAGGAGGGATGAATGGAGGAGAAGTTGTATTGAGGGGGGGTGGGGGTTGAGGCATTTCTTTTCCAGCCATGCAGTCACTGAATAGATTAGAAACTTCACCAGTAAGGCAGCACTGGCTCTGACAGAGGGAGAGAGCGCTAATTAGGAAGTTTTGAAGGAGAGATAATACACCAGAAACCCAGCCTCCATCCACTAGCCACAGTTAAGTGCTTTTTTTTTTTTTTTTTTCTTTTTCTTCCAGACGTCTATTTTTCATTGAGGCCGTGTGTGGTTCAGTCAGCCAGCCATAACTGTGGTGAAGGGTTATTAGCCATCAGTGTGAGTTAGCAGTTAGCCACTGGAGCAGCAAGCAGGAGTCCAGGGGAGCCTCGGTGCTATTACATTCTGCTGTCACAGTCGCTCACAGATGCTGTCAGCCAAACACTGCTGTCAGGCCACAGATGCAGTGGACATCTGGGACTTCTATGTGGACTAAACTCATGAGGGGCATATGGTATATTATATTCACTCAAAGTGTCCCGGAGTAACTGTAATTTAACATTTCTCAAAGAAAACAAAGCACATACGTGGCTTACAATTGGGTTATGTTTCGCTAACTGTGGATACAGATGCAGGCGTACTACATTATTGTTTGCAGTGAAGCTGAAAAGGTGCTGGCAACAGCACTCTCGCTGTGACTCAAGTGGGAGTTGATGTGATAACACACTTTTCCTCTCGGCAAATAGGAACACAACAGCATACAAATGCATGCACACATGCAGCATATACATAGGCTACGCATGCATGAAAACACAAACAAAAATAGTCTTGACATACAGTATCCTCATCACTCGTCAACTCATTTTCCCTGCTTGTACATTTATACAAATCTACTGGGGCACATGTGCATGATCCGGACATAATGTTTCCACCAGCAGAGTTTTCACCGTAGCAACCAGTGTGGCCTGTAGATTTAAAGGCCCATCAGGCAATCTGTCCAATTAACAAGGTTTTTAATTGATTTAGCAACATGTGAGAGTGTTAGTTAGGTGTGAGTGCAAGGTTTGTACAGGTGCTAACTAGTTTCTCTGTGTATCACACCTTTCACAATTTAAATGAACTCGAGAGGTTATGCTCTGATGAAGTTTTTCATAGCCTCTCTTCCTGTGTTATTTCTTCCATGTTTTTGTATTTTATGGTATTTTTTCATCACTTATTTCTGGCTCTCATCTCTTTTTTTTTTTGCCTGTATTTCTCTGTTCCTCATATGTATAGTGTCAGTGGGGTATGAGTATGAGTCCTGTGCCAGTCTCATCCTCTGGGAGAAGAGGACAGCCGTTCTGCAAGGCTATGAACTGGACCCCACCAATCTTGGCGGCTGGTCTCTCAACAAGCACCATATACTCAACACACGCAGTGGTACGTATGCAAACACCCTGAGATTGGCATTAAAGTCAGCAGAAACTGTTCCAGCTTTCCCATATTTTTGCTCTACTTTATATTTAGACAGTTCCCATGTGTAGCAAGTTTACAGTACTGTATATCTCACTAAACTTGCTATTGTCTTGGGTAAGGTGTAGAACACAGTGCGCTTCCTGTGGCTCACATTGGCTTGCCAGGCACCTCTTTTTTACTTGTCAGTGGGGATTTTTGTAGGAAGAGCTTGTGTTCTCTCACCTAGTTTGACTCCCTCATCCACTCGAGCCAGCCCCACTGAGTGAACAGAGCCAGGGGGTCGGGGAGTGGTGGGGGGAGGAGGGGCAGCAGCACCTTTTTTTTTTTGAAAGCTGATTCAGGATCGACGTGGCGGTGGGAGAGTGTTTCATCATCTACTATACCATTATCTACACTCTGTGCAGTAATGCTAAAAAGCATGGAAAAATAAATGGGCTGATGCACTGATGTTCACCTGCTGTGACAATCAATGTGCTAATGGAAAGGACAAAACTGAAGAACCAGTGGTGTATAGAGGTATTTTTAAAAGTAGGGGAATTCAGCCATACCTCCCTTGTCCTTATCACCTGATGTTCACGTTTTTCCTGAAGATGATGCGATGCTACACCTTTGTTCCTATGCCTATAAAAAAAAAAAAAAATTAAGACAAAATTGTAAAATATTGAAATAACATTTTTAAGTCACTAATTATGAACTACATTGATGAATGGAACACACAAGTTAACACATACAATTAATAATAAAAAATATGCTAAGAGCTTAATGTGTCAACAAAACTAGGAGTCTACAGCCATGCTAGCAGCTAAGGGCTAACATTAATCACGCTGATGATGTTATAGCTCAGTTGTATTTGTTCGATGGAAGTTTACTAACATAGTCTATTGTTGGACAAAATAAAATTTTGACTTGATGACAGTACTATACAGTGAAGTGTTAAAATATTGTCAAAGTATTTAAAATCCGTACAGAATTTCATTCAGACCAAGTCCAAGTATATGGATAAAAAATAAAAGTAGAAAAAAAGTAAAAATACCAGCGTCATCATCATCAACACAGAATCATATGAAAATCCTCTGACTGAAATAATGATCCATGACCTGCCCATGTTTCTCTCCATCCTCCCTCCTGTCCAGGCATCCTTCACAAGGGCAGCGGCGAAAACATCTTTGTGACAGAGCAGCCCCCGGTTATCACAAGCATCATGGGAAATGGCCGCAGGCGCAGTATCTCCTGCCCCAGCTGTAACGGCCTGGCAGATGGCAACAAGCTGCTGGCGCCGGTCGCCCTGGCGATGGGCATTGATGGCAGCCTCTATGTTGGGGACCTCAACTTTGTACGCAGGGTCTACCCATCTATGAACACAACTGGCATCCTGGAATTAAGGTAAAACCACAAGTCTGTTATAGAAAGGAAAGGACAGGAAAAGAAAGTAATAGAATAATGACTTAGAAAGCAGGGGAGGAGAGGGAGAAGACTGGATGCTTTCAGTACATAGAACATGCAGGATTGTACCCTCCCTTGAAATGGAAAGAACAAGGTGAGGCACAGGGGATGGTGAGGTTGAAGCAGAATTATACACCGTACTCGACTCTGTTTCTCCAGGGTGTTTTTACCCATGTTTAAATTTTGCTGTTCACACCACAGCCAGTTTTGTGTTGCTCTCTGCAGGCTGCTCTCTACAGACTGTATAAATTAACATTTGTTTTGTGCTTTTATCTCGCTTTCTCCCTTGAAGGAACAAAGACTTCAGACACAGGTAAGATCCTAAAAACGATAAATTAAAAGTTTCTAGTACACATTATTGCAAAAATAGCAGAAGTACTTAAAAAACTTCCCTGAAAATATTAAAACAAGCTATTCACCAGCATTATAATGATTTTATTTTGTCACCTTAGTAATAACCCAACCCATAAGTACTTCCTGGCTGTGGATCCAGTATCTGGGGCATTGTTCATCTCAGACACCAACTCCCGACGAATTTATCGTGTCCGTTCATTAACCGGAGGCCGGCTGCTGTCAGATAACGCAGAGGTGGTGGCTGGGACCGGGGAGCAGTGCCTTCCCTTCGATGAACGCTGTGGGGATGGTGGCAAAGCCACTGAAGCGACACTCATGAGCCCCAAAGGTGAGCAAAAAGTCTAGAAAATGAATCTGCGAAGAGATATGAAATTTCGTTTTAGTCAGTTATCAAGCAGAAATGTTGACTGAATGTTCTTTGAATTTCTTTTTCTTTATCATTGTAAAACTGGACATTTAATGATGTGGCCTTGGGTTATAAGAAATCAAGTGCAGTAAAGCCAATAACCTGTGTATTATACAAATTCATTCTTTAGCATTTTTATATTTAAATGATGAATGAAAATGGCCCTGGTGATTTTTCCTCATTTTATCAGGCAGAGGCACTTCAACTATTTGAACTTGTTCAGAGTATCACCTTTTTTTCTTTTTTTTTTTTTTAATCCTGCGTTCAATCTTATGACTCAACTAAAGCAGGGCGGAGACAGAAGGAGGTTATAAACCGGGTTAATGTTAAACTTATTAATGGAATTATTTTTGTGGATCATTGGATCGTAGAACATTGTGACACCAAACTGTCAAGGATGTCACACTGTCACATTTCCTGTCAGTGACACAAGTGTGTGCACATGTGGGACTGCAGATGTTAGTGTATGTACAGTAACTGTGTGTGTGTATGTGTGTGGTTCTTGCGAGAGAAGATGGGAGAGATAGGTGAAGACAATGAGCCACTGATTCCTTCTTACCTGTCACAGGCAAAGTCAGACAGCGCACATCAGCTTGCCCTCCCTCTCTCTGCTTCCCCCAACCCCCTCAATTCCTCTCTCTCATTTACTCTGTGCCCTTTGCTGTATCCTCCATCTGTTGTTGTGTATCTCAGTGCGTCTAGAAGTTATTTTGGGGCACAGTTGCCTTGAACTAACATACCTGTCTGAATGCCTGCTGCCTGTTAGACCAACAAGGCTGACACGGCACCGCTGGTAAACAATAGAAAAGGCAAAAGTAAAGGGAAAAAAAGAAAAATAGAAAGGTGGGAACGACAAGAAAAAAGAAAACAACAAGAGGGAATGAAAAAAGGAGGTAGAGTGCAACAGATCACTTGTGATTCTAAAGAACCTGCACACAGTCTGCAATTGCCCTGTGGGAGGAGCATGAGCTCAGCTCCGCATCCCGATGACTCACCCCAAAACTAACACTTCTCTAACACTTCAGTGCTCGTTCCATCACTTTGTTCCCTCTCATTCAATGAAACATTGAGCAATTCAGCTGTCAGGGCTGCTATCTGTTTTCAGCCAGTGGAGAAAGGGAAGTTTAATTGACTTAAAATGTCTATAGGTCGCCTACGGTGTTTGAGTTATGAGTCGTCACTCATGGTGTTCATCCCCTCTCTGACAGGTATCGCTGTGGATAAAAATGGACTGATGTACTTTGTGGATGCCACCATGATCCGTAAAGTGGACCAGAACGGCATCATCTCCACTCTGCTGGGGGCCAACGATCTGACCGCCATACGGCCACTGAGCTGTGACACCAGCATGGATGTCAGCCAGGTATGACGGTTAGGAGGAAGTGCAGAAGCAACAAGAGGCAATGGCACAATAGATGATGATCTAACAGCCCTGTGAGTGCTGAGCTATGATGATTGTGTGGAAAAGGGCCAGCCAGGAGGTCAGGGAGAAACTGATTTAAGGGGGGGAATTAAAAGAGAATGAGGACTGCAGTCACTTAAAACAATAAAGTAGAGATTTGTCTGAACCATGGCAGCCTTTCAAAACGCCTCCCCCGGTGTAGATATTTTCTCATGTACAACCTTTATTTCTGTCTACCAGGTGCGTCTCGAGTGGCCCACGGACTTAGCAGTGAACCCCATGGACAACTCTCTCTATGTCCTGGAAAACAATGTCATCCTACGCATCACTGAGAACCACCAGGTCCGTACCACAAGGCCGGATGGCCGTCGCAAACCCCTTAGGGTGGACACTCACTATGGCTTTGACAGGATTTAGTCCCAATTAGGCTTTCTCCAGCCAATTTAGAAGTACCAATTCTAACAAAGTTTCCAAAGTTTTACTGTGGTGACAACATTACTGATTAATTAACTCTGGGAATATTCTACTTTCTAAAATTGCACTTCACAATGCAATGTTTCATCTGCACTCTTTCACTAGCCACCTGCTGCTAACCCTCAATATCATTACAGTTGTTCAATAATGCATGTAACACTTTGTGTTGTTGCCCACAGGTGAGCATCATAGCGGGTCGGCCCATGCATTGCCAAGTGCCAGGCATAGACTACAGCCTCAGTAAACTGGCTATCCATGCTGCTCTGGAGAGCGCCACAGCCATTGCCCTATCCCACACCGGCATCCTCTACATTGCTGAGACGGACGAGAAAAAGATCAACCGTGTTAGACAGGTACGGGATGGAGAAGTAATGTACACAGATCTTTGGCTGTCTGCTTATTAGAATACATTTTTTTAGACTAAAGTTATTTTTGCTGTCGACCAAAATGGACAGCACAGCTGTTAGGGCTGTGTGGGTGTTTTTTTTTTTTCCAGATCCTTTGACACTCCTCTATTTTTTTGATAACTCCAAATTAATTTTGCTTTTGGCAATGAATTTTCCTTCATTGAGTTGTGACTCTTTTTTTTTTACCAATGTCATCAATAACTGGCTCTCCTCTTCCATTTTCTGTGTGTGCATATTTTTAGGTGAGCACTAATGGAGAAATTTCTCTCCTGGCTGGTGCTGCCTCCGACTGCGACTGCAAAAATGATGTCAACTGCAACTGCTTCTATGGTGATGACGGCTACGCCCCTGATGCTGGCTTGAACTCCCCCACCTCCTTGGCTGTATCCCCTGATGGGACGCTCTTCATTGCAGACCTCAACAACATACGAATCAGAGCGGTGCGAGCCAATCGGCCCGGCCCTGCTGTATCAAGCGTGGGCTATGGAGGGTCTGCGCAGTATGAGGTTGCGTCGCCAAGGGAACAGGAGCTGTATGTCTTCAATGGTGAAGGGCTTCATATCCAGACAATTAGCCTCGTGACTGGGGAGCCACTTTACAATTTCACCTATGGTCCTGATGGAGAGCTGTCAATGCTCGTGGACAATTGCAACAACACAGTTAAAGTGAGGAGGGATGGTTTGGGCCAAGGGGGAGGAGCTGGCCTGCTCAGACTGGTGCTGCTGCCTGAGAATCAAGTAGTGACTCTGGGACTGGACCCCACAGGGGGGCTCCGTAGTGTGTCAGCCCTGGGCCAGGAAGTGGCTCTGATGGGCTACAGCGGCAACACGGGCCTCCTGGCTACCAAAGCTGATGAGACTGGATGGACCACATTTTACCAGTAAGTGTGTGACAGAGAGTAAGGGGAGTGAAAATGTGTTTGTATATCTCCTCCATTTTTCTGCTTATCTGAAATCCAAAATTAAGTTTTGCAGACTTCATGTTCTATTGCATCCTTGATTACCAGTGCACCTTGAACAGTGTACTCCTGCCCCCTAGTGTTAGCTCTTATAATTACAGTCACCTCCTATGTGACGACCCGTTCCGTCCATCTCTGGGAGTGATGTTTCAACATATATGCAGTACAAGTATGAACATGTCCTTCCCTTGCCATTCACCCACACTGCAATCTCCCATCTCCCAGGTATGACAGCGAGGGTCGCCTGACCAATGTGACATACCCCACCGGCATGGTGACAAGTCTCCACCGTGAGATCGAGCGCTCCATCAACATCGACATTGAGAGCTCCAGCAGAGATGACGATGTAACCGTCATCACCAATCTGTCCTCTGTGGAAGCCTCGTACACTGTGGTGCAAGGTAGAGACTCAGCATGTGCAGGGCGCGCAGTGGAAAATGAACTGGCCATGAATTTTTAAATACTGATGAAGCTGCAGGGTGTGGCACAAAGGTGGACCAATGCTTTCAGACATAAGGAAATACAAATGAAAATGAGATATAAATGATGCTCATTAATTATATTTTGAGTAGATAAAGGTTCATGTAATCCTGAAAAAATAAGTTAAAATGGGTCTTTTTATGCGGCATCCAAGCCTTGATGAGATACACCACTTTATCTTAGTATTCAAAAGCACAGCCGCCCTCTGTGATGCTGAATATGCCCCGGCCTGCCGACTCTAATTGAAAGTCTTGTAATTTTCACTCAGTTATGTGCATGCTCCAGGAGATTATTTTCCATGCCTACCCACAACCAGCCCTCTCTCCCTCCGTCTCATGGAATAAAATTACCAATATATAGTTGTTAATCCCAGCTGGGATCATCCTGCTTTTGAATATCATCACAGCAAAATTCATTAACTAATGTAGAGTGAATCCTCCTCATCCCTCAAGCTTTCTCCTCGCACACACACACACACACACACACCAACATACAAATACAGCTCTCAACCAGTTCCCATGATCCCTGAGCTTATTTGGTCTGCTTAGAGAAAGAAGAAGTAGAAGAAGAACAAGGAGGTGTATAATTGTCTCCTTTCTCTTGACCAGCACAAGTGGCCATAGCAGCTGTATGAATGCAGACTGTGGACTATATAAGTCTTAATGCCCCAGAGAGAATGAGTTGTAGATGTATTCAGTGATCCACCTGGGTTGCATGAGGAGAAAGGGAGAGTTGTAAGTCATTTAAGGTTTCTACCACACTGTGTGGGCTTCAGCACAGCTCTCTGCTGACATACTCACTTAACCATCTCCTTCTCTTTCCGCTCTTTCTCGCTCTCTTCATTAACTCCTGCACAGTGCTTTCTCCTCGGCCCTCAAGCTCTCATTTCTCTCTCTCTCTCTCACCCTCTCCCTCGCTTCTGTTTTATTACGAGGTTGTTCAGACAGAGACGGAGCAGAGAAGATTTATCTAAAGGCTGTTGCTGCCAAGTCAATGGAAAAAGCTTCACTTGTCTGTTTGAGGCATTGTTAAAACGTGCCTGGAGCTTTATTACAAATTGGCCTTATGGATTACTGTCATCGATGGCGGGGCTTCAAAGGGAGACACCATCTGATCCCCTCACCTTTTGTACATGAAATAAAGAAAAACTCACCCACCCTCTGCATCTGCCAGATATCTCTGAGCTGAAAACAACTTTATCTCACTTTCAATCACTTCAGTGTGATCAAGACGCCTGTTTTCAGACATCAGAGGAAAAATGTAGCCTCAGCATTAGACATGGACTTATCTGTTTCCAATTCTTGTGTTTGAGATTGAGTCATTAAATTGTAGTGATAGAGAGATTGTAGAGAGGTTTAGCCTGACAATTTTTATTCAGGAGATTTTGGAGTTTGTAGGAACAGGAATCATGTCCATAAATATTTTATGGACATGATCTGGTTCTTACTGTCACAAGCTTCTGGGTTTATGATGGGAATTTCCTATTTTCAAGTAAACTTGTGTGTATGAGTAAAAGGGTGTACTGCACCATCACTAATGTGCACATTCAATTTAATTTCCTTGTATCATTAGTTGCTTTCCTCCAATGCTGGGGTTCAGTCAGATGCTGGTGGCCATGTTGACATAAGTGGCTCATCTATCAGACTGCCGTTGGTTGTCTCTGATTGGCTGGTTGTGTATGAAGTGGGAATCTGTGTGATAAAAGCTAGAGTAAAAATCTGGGTCTGTCAACATTGCCCTTACTCCAGTGCTGTCTTTAGCTGCAGGTTGTTTTGTCTCACTGAATTAGAGGCTGAATCCTAAAGTCGAAGGCTTATGCAATTTTTTTTCCTGACCTCAATAAAAAATGCAGTGAATTTGAAGAAGTCTATGGAAGATGAATCATGCAATGTCAAGAAAAAAAGAAGTTTGACTGGGCCTAAATTAGGCCACAAAATAATCTGATATAAGTGATTAAAAAAAACATTTTCATTCATCTTTTGAATATGATAGAAGAAACAAATTATGAAGTGGCACTAATTGATTTTACAGAAAAGCTTGGTCCTGCATAGCCTTATTCTTTACATGTAAAAGGACAAAGGAATGGAAATGATGAGCCTCTACCCTGGATAATTTGGAGTAACTATTATTGGTTTTTTTTTTTTTAATCTGCTCAAAACATTTATTTTTCTCAAAAAAAAAAAAGGAACAGTTTAACTGAAAATAATGTTACAATATACATAAGAAGATCCCCCCCCCCTCCGATCCCATACCCTTGTGTCAACAGGTCATTTAACTCTAAACTTTAAGGAATTTACTTTTCTAAATAATACTTTTGTATAGTACCGATTTCTGTGCCTAAATTTATGGATTTTTTGTTGACTATGTCTTACCTGAATCAAATGCTTCTGTGTGTAGATCTGCTGAGGTTTGGATCTGACATTCCCTCAGAGTTAGAGTATATATGAGTATATACATGCACATATATGTATATATATGTACATACACACACGCAGTATATATAAATATACTTACAGTATATTTATTTATCTCCATCTACAGACCAGGTGAGGAATAGCTATCAGTTGTGTAACAACGGGACCCTGAGAGTGATGTACGCCAATGGAATGGGCATCAGCTTTCATACAGAGCCCCACATCCTGGCAGGTTCAGTTAGCCCTACAATTGGTCGGAGGAACATCACTCTGCCCACAGACAACGGCCTCAACTCCATTGAGTGGCGTCTGCGCAAGGAGCAGACCAAGGGCAAGGTCACTGTTTTTGGCAGGAAGCTAAGGGTGGGTACTTCATAAATGATTCAGAGATTATCTTGTTTGGATCTAAATATTTAGCACACCTTGAATCTAACCCTAACCCTTGGCATTAAAAAGTCACTCAGAAATGTTTTGCTTTTCTTTAGGCCCACGGGCGCAACCTCCTCTCCATTGATTTTGACCGCAACACACGCACAGAGAAGATTTATGATGATCACCGCAAGTTCACACTGCGCATCATGTACGACGCTCAGGGCCGGCCAGCTATGTGGTTGCCCAGCAGCAGCCTGGCAGTTGTCAATGTATCGTATTCAAGCACTGGACAGCTTGTTGGGCTGCAGAGGGGGAGCATGAGTGAGAGGACCGAGTTTGACCCCCAGGGACGCATCCTGTCTCGTTCTTTTGTGGATGGGAAGGTGTGGAGCTACAGCTACCTTGACAAAGTAAGTACATTTAACTTTAACCATGTAATAATAAAAACAGTGCAGCAAAAGAAACAAAGAATAGTACTTAGAATTGCAGAGTAGAGTGAAATAACACATCGTTTTCACGGTTATGAAGATTCAAATTTGTCATGTGAGAGAAAATTACTCCTGGTGCTATTTCACAGGAGGCAGGTCACCCATTGATAATGCTATTATATTAATCCGTATTTTGCATCCCTCTCTTTTTCCAGTCCATGGTGCTGCTCCTGCAGAGCCAAAGACAGTATGTCTTTGAGTTTGATGCCTCAGGTCGGGTCACAGCTGTCACCATGCCCAGCGTGGCCCGCCACACCATGTTCACACACGTGTCAATCGGCTACATCCGCAACACCTACAACCCCCCAGAGAGCAATGCCTCCATAATCCATGACTTCAGCGAAGATGGCAGACCACAGGCCACACATTACCTTGGCACCGGCCGTCGTGTTCTCTACAAGTATGGCAAGCTGGCAAAGCTGTCGGAGATTGTGTACGACAGCACTGCCGTCACTTTCGGTTATGATGAAACAGCTGGTGTGCTGAAGATGGTCAATCTGCAGAGTGGGGGCTTCTCGTGCACCATTCGCTATCGTAAAATGGGCCCACTTATCGACAAGCAGATCTACCGCTTCAGTGAGGAGGGAATGGTCAACGCAAGGTTTGACTACACCTACCATGACAACAGCTTCCGTATTGCCAGCATGAAGCCAGTCATCAGCGAGACGCCATTGCCTGTTGACCTCTACAGATATGATGAGATCTCTGGAAAGGTGCAGAAATTTGGTTCTGATGTACATTGACTTTTTGAGCAATTATGTACAAAGTATTTTAACTTACAAAACAAACTCTGTCTATAAATGTACATGCTTTGGCTGTCAGAGCACTCACCTTTTCACTAAACCTTTCCCTCCCTTCTGTAGGTGGAACACTTTGGAAAGTTCGGGGTCATTTACTACGACATTAATCAGATCATCACCACAGCCGTTATGACTCTGAGTAAGCATTTTGACACCCATGGTCGAATCAAGGAGGTCCAGTATGAGATATTCCGTTCACTAATGTACTGGATGACGGTGCAGTATGACAGCATGGGACGAGTGGTGAAGAGAGAGCTGAAAATCGGGCCCTATGCTAACACCACTCAGTACCGCTATGATTATGATGGAGATGGACAGCTCAGTGGCGTCAAGGTGAATATTCTTTGTCTTTAGAATCTGATCAATGAACCACAATCTGTCAAAGACTATGATCTTGTTGTTTTTAGAGCATAGTTATGGTTCTAACAGAGGCAAAAAAAAAAAATAGTTATATCCTGTTTATAAGTCTCATTGTTTTATCCAGGTGAATGACTGGTCTACGTGGCGCTACAGCTATGACCTGAATGGTAACCTCCATCTGCTGAATCCTGGGAACAGCGCCCGGATCTTGCCGCTCCGTTATGATCTCAGAGATCGTATCACACGCCTGGGAGATGTCCAGTACCGCCTGGATGAAGATGGCTTCCTTAGCCAGCGTGGTTCAGATGTCTTTGACTATAACTCCAAAGGTCAACTACTGCGGGCCTACAATCGCGGTCCCGGTGGCTGGAGCGTTGTGTATCATTATGACGGGCTGGGCCGCAGGGTGTCCACAAGGAACAGCCTGGGACAGCACCTTCAGTTCTTCTATGCTGACCTCAACCACCCAACCAGGGTCACACATATCTTCAACCACTCCAGCTCAGACATCTCGTCGCTCTACTATGACCTACAGGTAGGTGTGGGTGGCCATACTCCACCAACTCCACCACTCTTTGTATTTCGACATATCAGCAAAGACCTTACATTGAAACACAAATATGAAGTTACTGATTTTTTGACTGTCTCGTGATCAGGGACATTTGTTTGCCATGGAAGTGAGCAGTGGGGAGGAATACTACATAGCTTCTGATAACACTGGCACACCACTGGCTGTCTTCAGCAGCAATGGACAGATGATCAAACAGGTAATACACAAAGTAGTCTTTATTTGCAATAAATTACAGCTATAAAAAATGTGTTGTTTATTGGTCCTTTTAGACCAATAAACAAGTAGAACTGGCAAAAACAACAAGAAATCTGCATATGGAGAAGGCATCTGGCATCTGCCATGCCCAAAGTGTCCTTGTACAAGGGTAAATCCTGATCAGCTCCAGGGATGCTCTTCTGTAACCTCACCTCGTGTTGTGAGCTTTCTGTCAGAAAAAGCTCCAAGAACCATTAAAAGCAAACTGAGTATGCTTGTGTCACCTAGGTACAGTACACAGCCTACGGAGAAGTGTACCTGGACTCTAACCCAGAGTTCCAGCTGGTGGTGGGTTTCCATGGTGGTCTCTACGACCCCTTGACTAAGCTGGTCCACTTTACCCAGCGGGACTATGATGTATTGGCTGGACGCTGGACCTCGCCTGACTACAGCATATGGCCCAAGATAGGGAAGGATCCCTCTCCATTTAACCTGTACATGTTCAAGAACAACAACCCCCTCAGTGATATGCTGGATGTGAAGAACTATGTCACAGGTAAAGGAGAAATATATATTATTATTGTGTATGATTTTTTTTGAATGATCTAGTCACCTTTACAGCATCTAAAACTGTATAGTTACAAAAGAAATATACAGAAATACAGGTTAACGTTGTGTGAAGATAATTTTAGTTCACCCAGGAACATGCTAAACTTTGCTTGTAACGTTCTGACATTGTCACTGATATATACAGTGTTCAGGAGAAGCAGATTGTAATGGACAAGATAGTTTATGCAGGGAACAATGGACTGCAGATGGCACAGTGGCTGACAGCTTTATGTAGCACCACAGAGTCACACAGAGGCAAACTCACTTTTTCTTTTTATATGATAAAAAATGATTCATTTGCTGCCGTGTTTAACTTTGTCATTCAGCAAAGTCATTTTTCTCTCCTGTCGGCGGCTGTAGATGTGAAGAGCTGGCTGGTGATGTTTGGCTTCCAGCTCAGTAACATAATCCCAGGGTTCCCTCGACACTCACTCTATTTTGTGGAGCCACCATACGAACTGCAGGCCACCCAGCACTGTGAGAACGGACAGGTACGGCATCTCAATCATCCAACATCTCAATCGGATCCAGTAGTAACTCTATTACATTTATGTTATAGTGATTTAGCTTCTATTATAAATCGTGTGTTTACACTTTATCCAACTTTTCCATGTAGCTGATCACTGGCGTGCAACAGGCAGCAGAGCGTCACAACCAGGCTTTCATGGCCCTGGAGGGTCGTCTTCTCAATAAGGAGCGCCGCAGACGAAAGGACAAGCCAGGTCACTGGTTCGGCACCAGCACCCCAATAATAGGTCGAGGAGTAATGCTGGCGCTTAAGGAGGGCCGAGTGGTGGCTGGCGTGTCAGCTTTGGCCAGTGATGACAGCCGCAAAGTAGCTCTGGTGCTCAACGGCGCCCAGTACCTTGAAGGCACCCATTACACCCAGGACGGGAAGGACTGTCACTACTTTGTGAAAGTTGGCTCTGCTGACAGCGATCTATTGACCCTGGGACTCACAAATGGGCGCAAGTCACTGGAAAGTGGTATCAATGTCACTGTGAGTGGCCGGTCAAGAAGAGGAGTGACTGTAGAGTTTGCAGTTCCCTCGTTAGTACTGAGTGTTCGGTATGGGTTGGCTGTGGACGTGGTGGATGAAGAGAAGGTAAGACTGTTGGAGCTGGCCAGGCAGAGAGCCTTGGCTGGGGCCTGGGCCAAGGAACAGCAGAGGGCCAGAGACGGGAAGGGAGGAAGTCGCCTCTGGACGGAAGGGGAGAGACAGCAGCTCCTAACGACAGGTAGAGTACAGGGCTACGACGGTTATTATGTGCTGCCCGTGGAGCAGTATCCAGAACTGGCGGACAGCAGCAACAACGTCCAGTTCCTCAGACAGAACGAGATGGGCAAGAGGTAACAGCCCACCTGAACTTGCTTGAAGGGCAGACTATTCCCTCTTTCCCACTTTCACTTCTCTAAACCCTGCTCCTTTTCCTACCCAGCCTCCTCAACCCTACTCCTCTCAAAACCCATGGAGAATTAACCAACAAATGGGGTTACTCACGGAACGCTGCAGGGACTTTTGAAAAGAATGAAAACATATTATTGTTAATTTTACTGCCACAGGCAAAAAATTTAAAGTTTAGTCAGACAGTTCTTTTTTTTTTTTTGAAAAAAACTTTGAACAACTGAAAAAGCACTGAAGAACTTTAAGAACTGTTGCTTAATGAATAAGAAGATTCCCCTTTTTAAAAAAGATAGTGATATTTTCGCCCATATTTTTTGGGTCACACTGAGAGCGGCCATGACAGCTACTGAACACGCTGTGGAGTTGTACTGTGCTGGCATCTGCGATGAAGGCTTGTCTGTCTCTAATAGACACTGAAGGAAAAGGGACCAAAGTGGAGACAAAGCCACTCCAGAGAGCAGCCATTACAGCTACACATCTACCGAGGACATCATAAAACAGCAGCAGATAAGGCAAGGTTAAAAGATCGTCCAATATAATGAGTCGTCTCCCTGTCTCAGGCCTCCCATCGTCCACCACGAACCAGTCCTCTGCTGCCGAGGCAGCACACATCCAACCAAGCAACACACAAGCTAACGGCATCCTCGAACAAATCCAAGCTGTTAACGGACTAGAAAATAAACTTTTTAAAAAAACAAAGTCAAAAAAAGTGATGGCTATATTTGTGGACAGTGGTATCACACAGCATTGTTTATTTTGAAATGGGGAGAAGAATCATATTGCTACATATATGTCTGACTACACTAAATTTCAGGATGTTGCGTATACTGTAGATGCCGTAGTTTTGTACGTTTCAGTCGCGGTAGAATTGTGAGACTTTCACTAAGGCACTTCTGTACAGAACGATCAAACACACCACTCACAGAGTCCGGAAAACATGCTAAGTTAGTATTTATTTTATTTTATTCTTTTTTATTTATTTATTCTTAGTACTATATGACAATCATGAATGAGTCACCAGTTCTATTCAAAATGAACATTAATGGATGAGTTTATTTTCTTTTGTAAAATATGTATGAAATGTTCATTTTGTTTTTGTATTAATTTCAGTTTGCTGCCAGGGCAAATAATAGTCACTCTCAAAAAGAATAATTTATGTAATAAAGTGTTTTAAAAAAAAAAACGGTTTATACTTTAAATAAAGTCTTTAAAACTGTGAAATCTGTTTTTTCGAAATATATTTCGATGTACAGTGTATAGACCTACCTTTATGCAGCACAGTAGAATATTGTTCAGAATATCAAGTTTTATATTTCTAAGAGGAAGTGGCTTGTAATGTGCAAAATCTTTAGCTGGTCTTACTACTCTAGAGTTTTGTGGCACTCTAATATTCCATATCTACAATATCAATCCCCAGTTTGTTGTTTTTGACTGTTCTTTTGTTTGGAAGCAGAGATGTTTCTGTCCTAGATCCCAACAGCAGTAGCAGTAATGGATCCCTCTCACTGTGAAGAGACTCGTGCTGGATGTCATAATGTACCAAATCAGTATTATCAAAGGATGATTCTTATACATTCACTGAAACGAGACTCTTCTGAGAACCTTATCAATAAAACATAATTGTTTACTTCATCTGAGCACCGTGTACTTCACTTTCATCTCATTTTTGTGTTTTGAAGGCTATTGATGTTGCCGTTGCAGTCACAATTTTCACCAGGCTTGACTGACACGCATTTACGTTAGTTGCATTTCAAAGCGGTCTCACGGCAGTTGGTATGGCTCCATTGATTAAATCCAGCTTAATTTTTCTTTTTCTTTGTTACTCATGCATCAGTCTCACTGTTAAAGTGCATTTTCCTTCAGATATTATTGTTTGAAGAAATTAATACATAAATCACATTAATGTCTTGATGGCATGCCAGTAAACAACCACTCGCTACCAGTGTGTTCCTCACCCACAAGTCAAATAAACACATACAGTACATGGGGGCCATTTTTTAAACTCACTGTTAATTGATTCTAATGAGCTTTTAAGTGGCCATTAAGAGTCCAAATGCTCACGTAATTGGAAGTTTTCCCTGTTCTATTGAATTTGAGATGCCTCATTCCCTTTCAGCAGTGATAGAGGAGCTTTTAAACTCTTAAGTCACTTGGTGTGATGAACCCGTAGGGAGCAAACATTTTTCACATGGTTCTGGCATGTTATGGCAGGAGACAAACATTGATAATGTCATTAAGGTGGGGTTGTTCTCGACGAGTTGTAGAGATGAAAAATAGCTAAAAAAGCAGGTGAATATTATATATATTTAGATTCACTAAGTGGCCGTGGATAGAGCTCTAAATGAATGCTAATGTTGCTCTGTGATTTGTAGCTAGAAACAGTTTGCCTACACAGTTCACTGTTCAGTTTCAAATGTGATAATGTGTCAATGTTGTGTTCACAGCCTGTTTCTGCTGCCCTCAGGTGGCCAATTAAAAACTCTTATTACAGCTCTATGTAAAAGCACTACCTGAACTGGTCAGATAAGTGTAGGAATAAAAAGTATATGATTTCCCTTGGAATCTTTTCGTCATGGTGTTAAGAAACATAAAATGCAGGTGAAAAGCGATTGAAAATGATAGTGTGTGAGTAAATGTTTTTTCCACCACTTCTTTTAAGGCAGAGTGCATAAGGAAGCTGTGACTCATCTGGTAAGTTATTACCGTTAGTTTTGTGTAAATGTCTCTCCTGTGATTTATTTTGACTCATCCTTACATTTGTGCAACATACAGGCAGCCATGTTGCAACCAACATCCTGCTTAAGCAGCTGTGTTATAAATAGCTGCATGGATCTGACCAGGCCCAGATAGCAGCAGTTTACTGAGCTAAACTACATCTATACTCCATACAACACTTTAACCTCCCACACACGTCCTGCTGCAATAAACAGAGCCTTCTGTTTAATGGGAATAAATTATTTTAATGCAAGATTCACATCTAAAGCAAAAAAGGCATTTAACAGGTAATTTGGTTTATTCTGTTCAGCAATCACAACATATTTTTTTTTCAAATTTTCAGTTTTATCTCCAAGGTATGTCATAAAAATAATATTGGAATAATTTTTTATATCAAGATCACCATGGAAAAAAAACATTGTGGCCACTGAATGTGAACAATAATCAAACATTAATCACTGCCATCTTTAAAAATGCATTCCATTTATTGTCATATGATTCAACCTGAAGACGTACGTCGGCAAAAACAGCTTGTGTGCAAATGAAAGGGATACATTTCAAGCATGAACTTCTTAAGAGTACCCTATGGCTCATTAGCAGCCAGGGTCTTGGTGGCCTCTAGAGTACGGGGGCGGGTGGCGGGGGGGTCCCAGGACATGGGACAGTCCTTGGTCGGGGTAAGTAGCATAGCTGAAGGGTGGTTAGGGAGGGTTGGAGGTGGTTGAAGAGGCAGGCAGGAGTAGTATCTTACAGAGGTAATCATCATAAAGTGCCACAGAGCATCATACTAGATGAGCCTGAGATCCAAGTACACTGTATGTGTGCGTGTGTGTTTTTGCGTGTCTACCTTAAGTGTGTGTGTGTGTGTGTGTGTGTTGCCTGTTGTGTGTCGGTGTGCGATTACAGTGAAGAGCCTGAGATTCAGGTTATGTTTAGGAGCTCAGTTACAAGCTGCTACAGAGTAGCCCCCTGGACAGGACCAGTCAGTGCAGAGGGTTTCACATCAAGGTAGAGAGGGTGGCCCTGGGAAGAGACTTCCTTCTGGAATCTTTTATTTATAGACAAGCAAAGGACGGGTTCAGGAAATGGAGGGGTAGTTTTAAGGGAGTGCATGGATTAAGGCAGATGGGGAGGAGGGTGGTGGGCTTCAAGGCACAGAAATGGGGGCAAGGGGGTAATGAGGGTGAACAGTTGGTGAATAGCGTTATGTCAGCATGTCCCAGAGACAGCAACAACACAGTGCTGTCCAGCAGGCTGTCAGGCATGTGTCTCCTGTGTCGTCTCTTCTCCTGTCCTCCACCACGTACACTGCAGAGGAGGAAAGACAGAGGAATGCAGGAGGACAGAGGAAAGGAGTCAGGAGGGGTTGGCAAGGGGGGATACAGAAGACAGCAAAAGAATAAAAAGAAATTTGTAATGTCTTTCTAAAAATTGCATTAAATGCCATCAAGTCCTGAGCAGTGAGTTCAAGTGTAACCATGGCTGCTATGATTTTTATCTAATTATGCTCATCATGGGAGGCTCATCTCCATGGTAATACTGTATCAGCCCAGAGCCATGATCAGACATCATTAAAGCTGAGGAACATTAGCACCGCTTTGAGATATCTTTGGGCAAATGAAATGAGAGCTTTCAAGAACCTCTGTGCCCCAAACAAGGCTTCCCTTCACTTCACATGTACGCCAACAAAATTCTTTCACCCGCAGTTTATACATTACATGACAATCTAAATTCATCATGTGAAAGTCATACATGATGTTTACCAACCTGTTCCAGACCAAAAAAAAAAAAAAACAAGTCAAACAGGCTTGAATGAATACATCTCACCTTCCTCTGTTTGTGATTAATCATTTATGTGGAGGGAACAATCACCCAGGTGCAGTGACTCATGACATAGGTGAATGAGTTACTAAGGTAACCTGCTCATGGTCAACAGATTAAGAGAAGCTAGCTGATCACTTATCATACTGATCTCTGATAATAATGTGACAAATAACTAGTTAATAATTAGCCAGTGTTTAGTAATGCTTTACAGTAATACGGCTCTATCAATCCACTCATAGCAAGATTTTCGATAGCAGAACGCTCGAGAGGCTACAAGAGCGGTACCACCGTCCTGTTTGCTTTAATACATAAAGGTATGATGTGTTTTCTCAAAGCAATGCTGTTCTTTTTGCATATTCATTTTGAATATTTTACAATGTTCTTTTTATTTCACACTTGCGCTACAGTTGATTCTGGATGCTCAGTTGCGAGGTGCTATTTCATTAACACACCTTTTATCTTAAACCTGGCTTGACTTCACACTCATGAATCCTTAACAGCTAACTCTGCATAATAACACTTTTAGCATTTTACAGTCTCAGATGGAGTTGAAACAATTTGTCAATTAAGTGATGGGACAATTATTAACATTTCTTAAGTGGTTGAGGATTCTCAACTTGTCATACGCAGGAAAAGCACTACACAACAATGGGCCCTTTCCATTAAAATGTCCCAGTAACCCATGCCGGTGTGAAGGCGAGCCAACGGGAACCCAGACACTGAGGCAGCTAAATGGAATTCAGCCATCATTAGTTGTATCAGTTCCCCATGCACTGAATTATCTGTTGCTCCCATCACAATATCACCATTGACCACCACAAAATTGATTTTCTATTTTCTTTAGAGCTGTGTGCAGCACATTGATTCACTTAGCCCTTCCTTGACTCACTCTTTCTCTTTCCCAAACACAATGGCAACAGACCAGTCTGTCATGGTTAGACTGGTCATTTGGAGCACAAGGAAAAATCCTTCTCTGCTGGGGCGTTGGGCCGTGAAAATAATCTATAAAGTTTTTACCATCCTCGTCTCTCTCTTTTCCGACCCTGTCTGGGTGCGCTGACCAAGCTACATGCGTGTGCTCAATCACTTTATGTAATCAACCCTCCCGATCCCAGTTGATGAGGGTTGATTTTAGTTTGGCACAATGTGAACCTCTGTGGCTGTATATATTGTTCCATAAATCACAAAATACCTGGCAATTAACATATTTGCAGTGGAGTGCCTAATTCATTTAAGCAATTGAAGTAAACCTTCCCCCTATCCAGTCAGCCCTGTTCTCAGTCTACACACGATTTAGCATAGCAGTCATATGATTATTCATTCTGTTCATTGTGATGTTCATTGTGACCATTGCGATTCAACCTGTTTTGTGTCATCACTCACCTGTGTTTTTGGGAGCTTCCCCATACATAGGCCCAGGAGGGGGTCCCCCTTGCCAGCCAAACTGTGGTTGTCCAGGGTATCCCTGATAAGGAGGTTGTCCTTGGCCAGGATAAGGACCTCCGGGGCCCATTGGTCCGGCAGGGTAGTTAGGGTATGCTGCTGGATTAGGCTGCTCCATGTTCACAGGGTATCCCTGTTGAGGATAACCCTGAGGTGGGTAGCCTTGTGGAGGTGGGCCCTGGGCTGGGTAGCCTGGAGCATTGGGGCCGCCGCCCGGGTATGGAGGAGGCTGCTCAAAATTCATCTTTGGGTTGAACAATTACCTGAAAACGAAGAAAATAATGCATATAAATGTAGTTTTCTAATTTCAGTTAGCCTGCAAAGTGGACACATTGAAGACAGGAAGAAGATGTTAAGATGTTACTGCAGCTCAGCACCAGATATCACATTACGTTTCAAATGTACAAAGTTAGTACAACATGGAGTTGTCTACCTATTTATTTGGGAGTTATCTGGATCCAGAAGACAAAAATATAGCATTTTCAACCAACAAAATGTTATTGTACTCTAATGAAGGCTTTGTTTTTTTGACTATATTACAGATGCTCCTATACTAAGCTTGTAACAGTTCATCATGGTTTTTTTCTTTGTTCTATTTGTTGAAGTGAAAGACCAAATCAATGTGTGAACCACATAAAACTGTGTTTGAGGGAACGTGTGTATAATTCAGCCTCTAGAGTCACATTAGACACTGAAATCCCAGGACCCCTAATATAAGAGCACAGCATTTTCAGACAGGAACTAAAGTGATGCAACTGTTTCCCTGAACAGTGTACGGAGCATATAAACCCTTCACCTGGTGTTTCATAGTTCTGCAGACTCATATGGGAAACAACCACGGTGACCACAGCCCCATAGAAAACAAGTACATTGTGAATATTGTTGAGCATATCTTATGATTCAATGATCAATCACATCCCACATCAGCCCGACCAGAGATAAGCACCATTATCTTATTGCTGTTCACACACAGACCTTACAAATGGAGGCTGTGTCTCAGTGTGCAGGGTGAGGCTAATCAAATGAATCATGGGAAAGAGAAGGGGAGAAAGAGACTGCAGAGATCGTAAAGGGTAGGAACTGGTGTTATACACAGTAAGTAAAGTGTTATCACACTTTACTCTGAAACACACCAACGTGACATGTCATATGGGCAACATCACACTTTCCTATTGTATTTCCGTGGTATGTGTCAAACTACCATAAGATAAGAAAGACAATTTAAGAGAGCACTGCTTTTGCTGTTGCCTAAATAGGAACTGTTTTAATCTTTAATCTCTGAAAGTACATTAAATGTTTGTGATCAGCTCAGTGTCTAAAGGTCATTTGTTCCCCTTAAGACGTCATAACAGGGAAATATATTTTACAGCCAACTAATGGTTTCTGAAAAGGTAGACGTGGGATCATCACAGCCCTCATGCTAGCCCTCATCACTGGATTTGCTCATGCAGAACAGCCACAACAAAGGCAAGCGGGCCACATGGAGGACTGCAACTCTGTTGGGCCTCCCAGGATTCCTCTGTCCCGTTGTATATGTACACCACAAACATCTAAATAGCACTCCAGTGTCTTTCTGGAGCTTCACTGCAACTATCCACATCAAATTATCTGTCTATAATCAAGCAATGCAGTAGATGTAGCTGTAAACTGTATCTCAACAAGAGGCATTTTTCAATCTCAATTCTTCTATTGTTATGCCATAATGGTTGCCAATGCCATTATCAGAACTTGTTATCTGTTTTGGAAAAAATTATATCATATTTATTAGGTTCAAAGTATCATGATTGATTTTCTCTTTGATTACCTAATTTGGTAAGAATTCTAGTGACAAGATTTAAGGGTGGCTCTTGGGTAATAGCTAAATATAAGATGCTGAGTACATTTCATATATATTTTAAATACTGGGACAGTGAGGGTTTAAGCAGACCAAAAGGGAATTGAAAGGAATACAAATGCTAATGTTGTAGTAAAACATGATTATGAAATCCTGCATGAATTTCAGCATTAAGCTTCTCTGCACAGTGCTTTTTAAAACATGGCTGGACATTTCACCACCTGAACGTGTTCATAAAGCTACTGACAGATGGCAAGGCCTCTGTAACTATGGTTACCGTGCTCCAGGAGGAACAAAATGATCCCTGGTGAATTGTTTGTGTTGCACCTTAAGGCAGTGAAGAGTAATAAAATAACACAATTATCAGATTTCTCTTTCTCCATGTTAACAGGGCGGCTTCTTCTATGACTGCCTGATCATTTATCCTACTCCTTAGTCATTTGTGGTTACAGGGGATTACATTACCAACTAAAGGCTGAGAAAAGCTTCCCTCAACGCGACCTTACCAATAATCAGTAATACAACACCAGTCGGGAAGTCTACAGCATCAAAGTTCACCTTGTATCAAACCTTGCCTTTATTGCACCTATAAGAATCTCAGGTTGACCCATATGAAGGTAGTATTTGTTTATGGATATTTGCCTGTGTCTCATTTGTTTTTTTTCTCCTGTTGGGCAGTGAGTGAGGTCCTACAATGTTTCCACAACAACATCATGGTGATAATATCTCATATGGACACAGACACACTCATGACCAGTGTACCTGAAATCTGTCTCAATTCATAACAGCCCTCTGAACTTAATGGTACTGTACATATTAACAAAGGATTAACAAGCATTGTCAGTGATAGTGATTGTGTTAATGGCAGCATTTAATAATTTCCAATAAAAATGCCACTTGTCTGCATGGAAATTCTTATTTGTTATTTGAAAATACAGAACATTAGAATGAGGAAGAGACAAGATGATGTATCTGATCAAATAAATCTAAATTAAACATTAAAAACTTTTGCACATATTGCACATTAGCACAATACATTCTTGGTCTTATCCTGATTATGGCCTAAAATGGCAGATATAAAGAGCTTTACTGTGTTGGCCTACAAAAAGGGCTTCATTATCCTGAGCCTATGTTTACCCAGGCTGTAAACATCCATGTTACACAGCAGCTCTGTATCCTGGCAGCCAATGTTTACTTTCTCTACGTCTTTCTCACAATACTAAGAGGCTGACTGTATGTGAAGACACCCCCACTGGACCCAATTATAAAGAACTAGAACCACAAACATCACTTGTTCATATATACGTACATATACACACACACATACACAGGCAAACGCATGGAGTGAGCTAAGTCACGACACATACAACACATCCATATATGTAATTAACAGTAGAGTAACATTTGTTAATGTAACATTTGCCTCGTCACATTCATTTTCATTTTTTCAGTTCGCCAATTAAACTAATTTGTCACTATCTCATATTACATTATCTTTTAATAGTATTAATATCAGAAATGTTTTTGTTTTTTTTTTCACGTCAACAATCCGACATCAGGTTAGGCAGAAATATTTGGCTGCTAACATACGTCAAATAAGAAGTGGCACCTGCAGGCCACGACCCACAATCACTATCACTGAGCAGCCTCCCGGGCGCCTGAGTTTCGGACGAGGACCACCTACCTTAGAATAAACTGTATTTCCGTCTGTGGTGAAGAGCAGCTGCGTCTGTTCAGAAAGAAACTCCTTCTGTGTCCAGTGTTTACTACTATTTTTACCGCAATGAGCGACCCTCTCCTCCAGAAACCCAATGCGTATAACGTTAGCGGGACGTGACGTCATTTGAAGGGTACGGCACGGGGGAAGTGCTGGCGGGCAACAGAGGACGCGATTGGCTGCCGCTGCTCGCCGCGTCCAATCAGGAGCCGGAGCGATAACCAGAGGCACGTCAGTGAAAAAGCGATGACTCCTAGTCATCTGACTTGATTAAAGATTAAAAGGCCAACATCCCCGGCTCAAAGATGAAATGAATGACACCAGCTTGGATGAGTGACTAATACATGTTAATCATTGATTACTGACATTTACTGAAAGTAGATTTTTAATTTTACCAAGCTTCGCAGCTATAACATGTTATCAAAAACATTATTTTCGAAACAGAATTATAATTATATACATTTAAACGCCTCAGGTTTTCAGGCTGTTATTTAAACTCACTCAGTGTTTCTGAAATCAAAGTATAGAAAAACATAAACAAAAATCATCTTCTTTATCAACTAAATTTTTGACTCATCCAGCAGCTGAACACACTTGTGATGTTCTTTCTACTATGGAACTCAAATATTGTCCAGGAAGTCTCCTCAGTGGTGTTGTCCTTCCTTTAAGTCTGCTTTTCTGTCACCTTCTATCCAGTTCATCCTAAACCGGCTCCATTAAAGGGCTGGTTTTGCTGTCCATCGTGTGAGGCCACAATCTTCTTTTATTCTAAGTGTGTTGGGGTCATTCTCTTGATCAACCAGTCTGTCTTCCTCTGTTACATTTCTTTTTCTCACCATTCTGATTACAATATACAGTCCACTTCCTGCAGTCCGGTAATGTCCTAATAATGCCATAATGCATCAGAAGGTGTGGTTTCACCATCTGTTTCAACACTGCCTTTGTACAGACAGATTAGTTAGTCATCAACAAAAAGTACACAGGCACTGTGGGAATTGTTTGCTTTGTTTTGTGTATTACCTTACTGCTTACTTTTGTATTCATTCATTAATTATTCACTGGAGCTGTGTATATTTCAATTACAACTTTGAAAATTGTGTTGTTCCAAAACTTATGACCACCAATGTGTAAATATTAAAGACATTAACATTTGGAGATCTTTGGTTGCCAACAGAACACCTGCTTGGTTAATGTGCATTACTAGTTTTCTTCCAGCAGATGTCAGTGTCATCCTAGTATGCTTTTCTCTGAGACTTAGTTGAGAGTTCTTGGCACCTAAGGTTGACAAATTGTTTTGTTGTTGTGTCTCTTATATATTTGCTAACATCTATGTTTTTTTAATTTATTTATTTATCTCAGCAGTTTTAACTAACAGCAAGATACGGCTAGCAGTGAAGACCTTTTCATTTTTAAAGAAGCATGAGAAGTACTTGAAACTGAATATAAATATGGCCTATATATACAGTTTAACTTTGCTTGTTCTTTGTTTCTAGTACACCATACAGATTGACAGCAACCACAAATTAGAACACTAAATAAAAATAACCCAGTATAGAGCAAAGTTTTAACGCATATAAGCTAATGCGTGCTTAAAAGTAAAAATGATTGTGGACACACATTCCCAATAACTATGTGTGGTTTCTAATGTCTGTTCATAGAAAAGCAGCTTATATCTGAGCAAATCTGCTCAGTTTCTGTTTTGACAAAAACCCAAGCTGTGGCTCATGGGTCACTCTGCACGTGTCGAGCTTTAGCTCACCGTCAGTGTCTATTCTCTTTTTGGTGGGCAGTGGCTTGACAGCTCACAGAGAGAGTGAAGCACACATGTTTATGCTTGCAAGCACATGCATATAGGTCTATATACCTTACTGTGAGTGCAAACACATAAAAGCCAGTGGTGAATATGTCTAGATGATTTACATAAGTTGAAATGGCAATACCACAGTGTGGTACTTTATTATTAGCAAAAATCCTGCATTCTCAATGTTGGTATTATCAGCAAATTGTACTAAAAGTATCAAATGTTCAAGTGCTCATAGTTCAGCAAAATGATGTGTGTATGTATTGTAGTATTATATAATACTGGGTACTAAATACTGCTGCATTGACACACAAGCAGCATTGTAATTAGTTTAAATAGATAATTTAACTACTCTACATACTGTGAAGTTCATCTCTAAAAATGGAACATAAAATGTCATTTATATAATCTATAAAATGATGATGCAGTTTCTATATTTATCATTAATATTTAAAGTAACTAATAAGGCAGGTAACAAACCAGGCATATATACCACACACACACACACATACTAAGGCGTTGGTCAGGCTAGGAGATGGGGTTGTGAAATATCATCTCATTTCCACCATTAGACATGACATTACATGAGTACAGTATGAATATAGTAGCATACCAGCAGCCAGGCAGCTGCCATTGACAGTGGAACGTAAAATGAGACGGTGTATATTCTGTCAGGTGATACCATGCCATGCTGCAACAAGTGATAAAGCTTGCACAATGAGTATGGACAACAGATAATCTACTGTATATCAACAGACCAGAGTTATAGACCAGTGTTGCTCCTGAGGAAAAGGAACCTGACCTCTGACATACACACACTCTAAGCTCTTTTATAGCTAACATAATGTTATGCATTGAAAAGATGATGAGCAGTACTATCACTGGTGGTACTTTAAGCAATAGCAGCACAACAGCTTTAAACATATTGATCCAATCCTATGTTAAATATTAGAGATTGTTTAACAAATAAAAGTGCAAAGTAATCACTAATTTTATCCAATGACTGTAATTAGTTAAATACATGGCAACACAGTCTAGCCCACTCTAGTCTAACAATATTGCATATTAAGTAGGACCAAACATTTAAAAGAATAATTCAAAGGTTAATCCTAAATTTCTTTAAAATTTTTACTTCATTTACTTTTCACTTCACTCCTAATAACTTAAATAGGTTAAACCAATGATGAAATGTAATTCTTTTCCAATACTTGAACTACATGAAACATAGATTTAAGATTTACTTTAGTGAATAACTGAATGTTATAGAGTACCCAACTAAAGTAAAACAGTGTAAAACCATTGGCTGAATTCCTGTAATGCAGGAGTTAAAGTAAATGTAATGTACATTTAAGCATGTGTGTTCATGTATTAGACATGTGGCCCACTTCAGCCTCTGTCCCCTCCCTGTCATGATGGATGTGACCAAGCAGTCCGTGTGTTTGAATATCTGTTTACATCGTCACCCCGGAGCCGGAGCCTGTACGGTCAGCTTCAGCAGGGGCAGCTGACAAAAATAGAGCCTCATCCACCAGCCCATCGACACAACCCTCTACAGGGAAACTGGAAGGGGAGCAGGGGGGAAGGGAAGGCGCATGAGATGGGGGAATATTTTGTCTAAGGAGAAGGGCAGTGGAGCAAGTTTACTGGGGTTCACTTAACCTCAGACAGAAGGCAGGGAGGTGAGACAAAGTTGCTTCCAAAGGTACAAAGCAGATATTTTTGAGAACAAACATTTCATGGACTGTACTGTATGGCGATAGAACCACTGAATGGTTTTCCATAAGCTAAAATGAAAAAGAGATATTAGACTATTGGATATCTAATTCTTCTTTTACTTTGACACCATGACTATTTTTACCTCTCAAATATGTGTAATTATATTTTTATCATGGGCCTGTGTGAGTTTGCAGAATGCATCACATTCTTAGACAACAAAATAAGTCTTACCAGATGCCTGTTTGCAGACACTTTTGGCCCTATAACTGGGTGATGGATACCTTGTCATTAAGCCTGTCTTTTACCGACAGGGTTATGTGTCACTCTCACGTGACCAGTGATTTATCTTCTGGCTTAGACCATCCACTACAATCAAAGGACTGCTACTGCTTCAAATGTGGCAATAGATGTCTTGTCATAATCCAATTTTCAAATGGATATTAATTAAAAATGACCAGTGGCAAATGAGGTTGGAAATTCTGTGCAGCAGTGGTAAGAGAGTTTGTTCTGGGAGGACAAATGTAACATGACATTCACCTCAAATTTAAGAGGCAAGTAATCATGTTGTATAAATACTGTATATATATACAATGGTGAAAAATACAGAGCAGCAGTCCTGCTGATTTGCAGCTGTATAAGGAACATAAACTTTGCATACTTTGTGTATCCACAATTGCATGTGTGCATTTGTCATTTCATTTCCATTCCTCTTCTTACCTTATGATATCATTCAAGGTACAAGTGTCAGCACACATGTTGTTGAAAGTTAAGTAAGATGCAGTAGAGAGCAGTGTTGTGGAAAGTGCTGGTTCAGCCAAATGTCTGTGATAGATGGGTATTTCTATATACAGTATATAGTATGTGTCTGTATACAAAAGGACAGTGTGCTTTTGTGCAGAGTCTTTAATTATCTTTTTCAATTCCACCAGAGAGGAAATCCCTAAAAATACTTGTTGAGAGCACATGGTATTTTTCATAGTTGGCACCTGTCCTTGTTCTCACGTGCACTTGTTCAAACACCAGGCTACATACAGGTCAATAGGCACGTTTTACAGAACCAGCCTAGTGCACACAAACTGTCGCCTCATTAAGTATTACCCCAACCTTTGGCAAAAACTTCTTAACCTTATCATTCTGCTGTATTGGTCCAGTATTTGCTGTGGGGCACAATAACACTATGGCACAGAGCAAGTTTACTTTGCTTGCTCTCCAAAGAATTGTAATGGAACAAACACAGAGCATGCGTTTCAACATGCTTTAAGCTTTATTATCAAATAGGAGTCAATATGTTGACCAAAAATCTGTTGTTAGCTTTAATGCAATGCAAAGTGATTGCCAGTCACGTCTGCAAGGCCATGGGACTAGAACAGCTGAGCAGACTCAACCCACACCACAATTTACACATAATACACAGGGACCCGCTTATTATCATTTAAATGCTGAACTGAAGATATTCATTGAGATCAGCAATAGCAACAGTGCTGGAACAAATATTTCTTCCTCTACATAACCCATACTGCTTTACAATTTCTGAGATCTGAGATCAAGTACCAGCAGGTGCCTCACCCTCAGCCCCACATTGCAGAGTGGTTTCAATATGTCTTGCCTTTGCACTGCAGCTGCCCTCATTCCTTACGACCAGACCTATTCCTACAGTCAGCCTCCCCTAATCTGGAGATCAGTGTCTGGAACAGGCAGGCATACCCAGCCCTGACCCTGTTGATACAGTGTGACAGGCTGAATACACATGGGTCCGGTTAGCTTTCAGCTTTTCAGTAACATTGTTTACTTTGCATTCACTACTGCTGTTCAAAAATATAATCAATATCATGAGCTATATCTTTTGTTTTATTAGACTTGTGTTTCATTAGTGAAGAATAAGATGTTGATGCTAGTTCTGACAGTTCAATATTCCATCTTGAGCAACGTTTAGCATGTTTGTATTAGTATGTATGAGCTTGATGCGAATAACTTTGCCTAAAGCAACTTCTTCACTTCATGAAAGCAAGCATATCATCTTTATCATCATATTGATCTATGCATAAATGTTCAAAACCCCTCTCGCCGCACTACAAAGTTAATTTCACATTTAATAAATGTATAAAAGTCAAAAGTCTACATAGCCTACTAATGTTTCAATAATTCATTTTGGTCCCTACTCATTTGCTTATTTTTAGTGAATTGGCTCTTGTAAGCTACATTTCTTTCACATTATCTTATTTCAAAATTTCAATCCTGCTTGTTTTGTGTTTGTGGTTAGGAAAGGAGTAGTCTTTGTATATGTGTTATAAAGATAAAAAGAAAAGCAGTTGAATTCTTTCCACAACAGTTGTCTTTTCCTAAGTCCTAATTTCTCCTTCACATATTTCCTTGACTTCATGACATTTTCTATTGAGGTCAAGGAAAAGTGGTGAGAAAAGCAGATTATTTTGACTTTTCACCCACAGCCAAGATCTTGTTCACTGAAACATAGTTCCTCAGCTGTGTACTGTGCAGTTGACACTTTTGAAAACTGTCATTGATAGATTTGGCTGGAGATCTTTTTAAAAAAAGAAAAAAAACAAAGTTAATTTCAGCTCATAGAACCACAAGAATTTAAACTGACACACACACACACTTAAGATTGACTAAATAAGACATTTCACCCAACTACAAATGTGTGTGACATATAGACTGTTACTGAAAATGCTAAACTAGTCCAATAGTTGATTTACGTTAACATGCAGCTCTATGATGAAGTGATGGAAAAAATTACAAGAGTATAGGGTAGAAAATAATATACAACTTGGCTTTCTTTCACTTAACACCATAAATATAAAGAATAATCCTAGTCCTAAATATTACTAAAACAATATATGACGCGCCTGCCCATTTAAAAAAAAAAAACAAACACACAATGTATGACTGAATAGCCTTTATTTGAAATTATTCACATTTCATCTCTCCCTCCATACAAAACACTTGGAGCTGATTTTCAGTAAGCCCTGACCCCCAGTATAAGGAGGCACTTGTTTGCCCAACACAAAGAAAGTAAGACTTCCTTTTTGGGAGGGAAATACAAAACAAAACTGATGCCTGCAGTGAAAAACCCTACTTTACATGTCTTAATGTAATCATCTTACAGTCCCCCAACTTAAAAAATAGGCTACATAGTAAATTTTATTATTTACAAAAGATAAAAAAAGTGAAATCAAAATGGATTTTTTTCAATCCTGCTGCAGCTCTGAAGCGAGTGAGTAACCAATCAATCATTTAATACCATTTCCTTGCCCAACACTTCGTTAGGTTAAAAAAAAATGTTTTTCTAACTTTCCCATTCTTTCTGGTTCCTCTCAATATCTTTCATTTAAAAAAAGAAAAAAAAGTGAAAAAAAAAAAAAAGCTTTATATGTAATGCGTTATGGTTATCAAAAACCTTGGAGGTGTTTTAACCAATAACTCTCCACAGGAGGTAATACTGGAGGCTCAGATGTCCATCTCAAACTGGTTGTCATCTGTTGAAAAGGGACAGAGGAAAAGTTACGATTAACAAGGGGAGACATCTGACAACAGATGTCCGTTAACATTTGTTGTCTGCACCCCAAGCACAACCACGCCTTAATGAACTACAGAGATGGGGGCAAACTATAGCCCTTATCAATACTTTCATAACTGGCAAGATATAACAAAACACACACACACAGTTTAAAAAAAAAAAAAAGGGGTCTAACTCGTGAATCCAGACCCCATGACATGTCCTGTGTCTTCACTAACAGTAATAAGGGAGAGAGGGAAAAAAGGGGGTCAACTTTAATCCCTATGGTCTTCTGCCTGACAGGAGGAATGGAGGAGTACAGATTGATGGTTGGGTTTATTTCACTAGATCATAAATAGCTCTCTCAATTTTCCCATGAGCCTAACCTTGACCACACTGCAACAACAACTCACCAAAGGATCATTGCCAAAATAGTTATATTGTTTAGCAAAGGTTATGATAGGGAAGGAATTGGTTAAACCTAATATTTCCTCAATATCCCTTGGCATCTCTCCTAACCATTCAGTAAAAACATATTTACAGCTGGCACTATCAGCTGGATAGATAAAGAGCCTCATCGTCACATACAGTACGTAATATACAGTGATCATTTAGTCATAAAACACTGGCCTAGTTTTAAAGGCTTAACTAACACATGATGATGATAATGAGAGCACTTGCTGTCCCTAAATGCGGCTATGGCACTGCAGGAATACATGCTGCACCTATCTGCTGCATCATCTTTTGTTGACAACTCATGAAAACAAAATGAAGAGTCAAAAGGCTGCAAGCTCATGAACACATCACATTAGTCTGGATAAGCATAAGGAAGCTGGTGCATGTGGTTGTTTTGTTGGTCAACAAAATTGCATTTGACTTCAGTTTATGGTGATACGTTTACCTGCAATGTCCTTCTCTTCCTCCTCGGCCTCTTCTTTGAGGTCCTGCAATTTCCCCATGGGGTGTGTAGCGGGTACTGTTACCCCTGGGATCTGGGGCAGACAGCAAGGGGGAGTCCGGGCGAGAGGGGAGTTTCGACAATCCAACAAAAACTTCCTGTCATAGATGATGCGGGTGCCTGTGTTTAAGACAAAAAAAGAAAAAAGAAAATGATGTTGTGTTTGGCCTGCAGTAAACAACCATAAACTCTCTCTTCCTGAAAGAAAGTGAAGCAAGACAAACATTAGGCCAAATGCTGGGCTTTTATAGGATGAAATGATAGACTCGTTGTTACTGGAGCACTTTTGTATCTTGGCAAGGTGCACATCTGGGAAGTTAAGTGTTATTATCCTCTACTTTAGGGGATTTGAGAGGAAGAAAGTTCTGCGAGAGCAGAGAGGGGAGGGATGAGGGCTGCCACTGCAGCGAGTTCTAGGAAATCAGGGAACAAAACATTCCCTCTTTGAAGCAAGAGGCCTTCAGAATAATGCCATATTTCCATTCCCTGAGTGAGTTGAAGCTTTTACATTGATGGCAAATGCACAATACTAACATACGTATCCAAAGATAGGCCAAGTTTTTTTGCAGCTGTGACAAAGATTAAAGCTCTGGGGAGAAGAAAAAAAAAAAAAAAAAAAAAAAACACACTGAAGCTTGCCTAATGTGTACTTGTGTCTGATGTCTGTCAAGACATCATAAATAGGTTGTTATGTTATGTGCGACCAGGACATGGCTGAGCCAAGGAGTGGTCTGCCACTCATAATTTTTCTACTGGACTTCAAACCATTCTGTAACGTATCAGTTCACCCTCTGTACGAGGAAAACATGTTATGTAATAACTGAGTGGTGAGCAGTTCATCCTGTGCAAAGGGAAATAAAGCAGAGGGGAATGAGAGAACGAACTGGGGCGAGGAAAGGGGGCTGGAATGCAAGCTATAGCACGAGCAGTACATTACTGTGTGAAGGGGAAAAAATGGTGGGCCCCGGTGGAGTATAACGTGTTGCACATAAAATTGAATACAAGTCAAAACTTTGTGTTGCAACTTCGTAGACTGTGTTAACCAGTTGCTCTTACCTTTTAGAGCAAAAAATAGAAAAAAAAAATAAAATAATTTAAACCCCCCCATGCATTAGACCTTCCCTCTGCCTCCTCCTCCTCCTCTGCGCTTGTACAGAATGTTCTCTACTGTTCATGAAATACTAAGCAGAGCAAAGCGGGGATAGGACAGCCTCCAGCTCCTCCACCACTGCTGAGGCCAATCACTTGGCTGTTCTGGCAGCTGGAAACATACACCCTCTTCACATCACAAGTCACAAGTCACGGGTTAGACAGCTCTTGTTGTCTTTGCACACTAGTGTTTCTGATGTAGCAACAAGTGATCGTTTCCTCATATTACAGGCGTGTGATAGATTGTGTTATCTCTTAGGCAATGCTCATGTGTGACTATATGTCATCCAAATGCCCCATTTAGACCTGGCATTAAAATCTGTTTCAGGTGATCGGTATCAGATAGTGCTTGACCACATGGAACTACAGCTATAAACATATGCAGATTGAAATCATATCTAGATACAAAACATTTTCTATGCATTTCAATAGCAGATAAAATGGAGTCAAAGTTACAACTATTGTTCTTGTTGTTGTGTTACTGAGTTGATTATAGTCTGATGTTTGTAAACATTAAGAAGTGGTGCAGAAACCCGTGTTTGTTTCATTGTTTGAGTCACAGAAATTGTTCACGTTGCCAAATCAACACACAAAAGTAAAACTTGTTGACATCGTGAGGGCTGCACCCATCAGTCACTGTGCAGGGACTCGGCAACGGCGTTATCCTATTCATATTTTACACTTGTTTACACGTTAACGCTGTTATTTCACGGCATCAGGCCGGAGCTAAACGTTACGTTTAAAAATCACACATTTCTGTCACCTGTTTTGAGCATGTATTGTTTGCAGCTTCTCGCGAGAGCTTGTTTTTTTGTCGAGCAGCGAGCGTCGGCACGTATGCGCCAAGCCCCCGAGCTACAGGAAGGTGGCGGACCTGTCCCGAGGCGCTCGGTTGTGTAAACTCAACTCAGAAAACAGACAAAACGTAAAGGGGACATGAGACAGCGCACGTAGTCGCCTTAAGAGTGTCCTCACCTCCGGGCGTGGTGGAGAAGAGCGTCCCCCCGGGTGTCTGGCTGTAACAGTCGGGTAGCTGAGACCAGTCCTTCAGGGTGAGCACCCTGGTGGGGATGGGGCAGCTTTTAACCTGGTTTGCGCTGGTCGACATGTTGGCTTCTGTGTAGCTGCTGCAGGCGGAGTGGGACGAGGTGTTTGTTTTGGTTTGGGTGTTTTTAAACCCCTCGGATCGATGCTCGCTCACAACCTTGTAACTAGATAAAATACCTCAAAAGTTGTCGACCTTTCATAACAAACAGTGCCCAAAGTAAAAGCTGTGTAACTTTGACCTAAACTGAGCTGAGGGTGAAGACCAACTCCGCGGTGTCCCAGGCTGAGAGCAGCTCCCCGACGCTACCATGTGCTGTGTGTGTAGCACAGCTGCAGCAGCCACTCGTGATGTTTTTGTGCAGCAGCTCTGGGCCACGTGGGGCAACGGATATGTGGTGCGATTGTTTTGTTGTACAACACAGTCCGCGAGGGCGGTGATCACGAAAGTTGTTTATCAAATATTGATCGTGATGACCCGTGCACAAAAACATTTCCAAGACCCAACAAGTGTTACTATGATACTTTACACTACAGGATAAAGATACAAGTAGTTTAAGACCAAGAATAGGCAAATATTTATTTAGTTAGTTGCATGGTTTTGGATTAAAACCCGAGCAGAGCCCTAAAAGGCGAACAAGTAGAGTTGGGCTGCAATTTACGATTTTTTTCTTATCTATTAATTAGAGATTATTTTCTTAATTAAGAAGTCTGTAAAATATAAAGTATTGGAAATGGCAGTTCTAATTTCATTTGATGACTTTTCCCACGTGTCTTGTTCTGTCCATTGAACTTCAGACTACATGCAATTTTCACTTTATTACAAAAATAAATGCGGATCGGTTTTTGTCCCGCTGGCCTGGTTGCTTCTCCAATTGCTGCAGCTCCAATGCACAAAATAAATCTAGATTTAAACCTCAGTCTCACATTCATCCAGCACTACCATGAGCTTTTGCGAGGCCCCCTAGTCCTTAAAATATGCTTCAACTGCCTGTTTAAGTTATATAACACACAATTGTTCTTTGGATTAACAGGGTAAAACGAATGGCCATTAAATGAAATTAAATTCAGAGAAGGATCAACAATCAACACTCGAAGAAAGTTGCAATCCGACGCTTCTCGGGTTCACAAAACACGCGCACCTCCCACCTTATACTGCCCCCTACAGGCGTAATAAAGTAACGTTTGTAGAAGACAATCGATTAATCTGTACCACAAAAGTATAGTTTTCGTTTGTGTTGTGTCATGTGCAAAAAAGTAAATAAATAAATAGAAATACAAAAACGGAGGCATTTGCAAACGCATAACTAACTTTGTACACATTTACATGTTTGAGGATCCATTCGTACACGTGAAACTGCACATTTGTGGATCGCTTCCTGTTAGTTTGTGACTTCACTTCCTTCCTGAATGTTTGCGGATTTTTCTGCAATTCATATCGCAGCTGATCTATAAAAAAAAAAAAATTCAAATGTGAGGTGCAGTTGCTGGGTACACCAGCAGATGGCGACATCGGCTCATATGAACCGAGAGAAATAGAGTGTAGTGGACGAAGGATAAAACAAGAGTCACATCAGGAGACGAGCACTGATGTATCAGACCTTCCTGGAAACTGCAATTCTGAATTGTGGTGAGATTACAGATTTCTAGTAGTCGTATGAGCAGATGGGGAAAAGGATGAAAATGTAAAAGTGAGATAAGAAGCAATGAAAAAAATTAGATGTGTCATTTTCTGGAAGTGAGTACACAGAGAAACTAAGCTGTCTTGCTTTGTGTTTAGAGTCTACTCTGTAAATCCCAATTCACTCACTCACTCACTTGAAAGTCTATGCTGCACACTACACTTGTTTACATGCATAAGATCTATGGAGGCAGTGGAAGCAGTAAGGCAACACTTCACAACAACACCCCGCACAATAGTACCAACTTCAACTCAAAACAGATCGCGAACTGCTGGACCTCTGCCTAAACACCGCCTATTTCCAGTACAATGGAGGGGTTCAGCAGACAAAACATGGCAGTGCTATTGGCTCAACATTGTGACAAACCTCTTCATGGAAGAAGTAAAAAAAAATAGGGCCCTGAGCTCTCTCAGGGGAACAGGACTAAACCACTGGTTTAGATTTAGTATGTGGACGACACATGGGTCAAAATGAAAACCCTGGAAGTACAAGCCTTCACAGACACACACCAACTCAGTGGAGAGAAACATCTGGTTCACAGGAGAGGGTATAAAGGTGTGTATGTTACATGTCCTCACTGAATTTTGTAGTTTAAACTCAGGGCAAGTAGGCCAGTAATAAGTAGTTCTTATTTTATTACACCCATGAGAAGAAAACCCATAAATGTACATTTTCACCAAGTCTGACATGCAAATATGAATCGATATGTCTGTTTCAATATTTTAATGCATATGTAGCCATGTGAAACAACAGAGAAATGCCGTTTTTTAACCCCTTCCTGTTGATCCTATGGGAAATGAAAAAAAATTATAAGAAAATAAGCAATGTTTGCAACACTTGAAGCCTGCTGTTTTATTTATGATACGTTGGTTAACTGGGAGATGTATGGTTTAGAGTTACTTTCTAAATGCTGATCAAATTCCATCGCAAACTGGAGTTGCTCTGACTTGCGAATTAAAAATGCTTCTGCTGAAACCAAGATGCGGGTGAGCAGGTCTAAACTAGAGCTTTGCCTTGTTTCCCTTACAATGAAATAAATATTGCTAATTTTAGTATTTAGGACATCTTACAATGATGGTGCATTCATGGCAGCGCAACCAGTAAACAGGATTATGCAAAATCTATCCAAGTTTCAGAAACAACATTAACCTTTGCATCAATCCATGGCTGCAGATTATGTTTACTGTTTAAAACTCCCCAGATTGTCAGGAAATTTCCCTTGCTACCATTTATGAGATGATATAATATCAAAATGCAAGGCAAAGTAATCACTGTTGAATGGATTTTGAAGTGCTTGGCATTTTGACACCACCTGAGAAATTGGTGAATGACAACAACAAAAATGGGTCATTGCATTTATGTATTTTGAATGAGGCAGAGAATGTGACAAAAAAAAAAAAAAAACAGGACAAAGAATTAATGTTTGCCCAATTACTGTATACAAAGTTTAATCATATTGCAAATACAAAGACACTGTTTAAATCCATGTATAAAATCCAAGTATAAAGCATAATCTATACATATTTACCATTATTTGTATTGAAAGTGATATTTTGATAAACTTGGATAAGATGTTTGGGATGTGGAGTTCTGTCATCACTGATTAATATGAATTCTACAATACTTATAAATTATTCAGCAAAAACTTGGACTGTAAAATCCTAGCCTTGTTTATGCCACTGTGCACTCATCAGCATATTATTATTGGCTCCAGTCTGTCACATAATAGTCATTTGACCATAACAAGATATTGAGAGAATATAGACATAATCCTTCATGCCAGTGTAACCGCAACCCATTCTTTTTGCAAATACAAACTTTATTAATATTAATTATTAAATAAATAATTGTATTGTATGGTCAGTTACAGTTGACTACTGTATGGAAACAACTTACTTAATACTTAAAAACTTGCACTACACCCCTTTTTGTGAAAGTATATTAAAACAAAGATGTGACTGAGTAAAGCATTTTGTGCACAATTAACTTAAAAAGCCTTATAGTCAAGGCAACACTAAATTATACATTTTTCAACCAGTATTTTAGTAAATTTAAAAAATATTCTTAAAATATACTGACACATTTGTGATTGTACATTTGAACTATGTTTTTTTTTTGTGCCATTTAAACTTTAAAATGCATCAAGCATTAAATTTCTATGCTGTCCATTGAGCTTAACAATGTATGTCATGCTTTCCTTTGCAGTTCCTCCTTGTTTCCTGACCTAAATGCACTCTTCTTCTCATTCAGCAGGCCTTTAGGTCTGGAGTAACCCAGGGCTTTCAGAAAACAACCTTATTGTCTTAGTGGGTACAGTGTTCTCTATTCAAAAGCTGAGCTGTGATACAGTATGCATAACTGTTAATGTCCTCACTGTGAGGTTGACATAGAATATCTCTTAGATGAGTCAAGACTGTCCTATTGTGCCCCATTAGACTCATGAGACCATTTTCTCATTGCACACATTGTCAGCAAATACCTGTGCACTGTAGGTTTTTTCATTTCATTGAACAAGGAAGTGACTATTTGTCAAATAAATGTTAAACAGGATCGATATTTGTACACTAATATGTACATTGTAACAACTGCAAAAATGTAAACACTTTCAATGATCTTAACAGTATATGCTTTTTTTAAAGAACAGCTTTGAAAATGTATTATTTTTCAAATAAAATTTAGCATTAAGTTCAAATATTAAAAAAGTGTAATAACTTTGTGGTTTAATTTGTACTGTCTATAAGTGTAATTTAATCAAGTTATATCGAAATAATTATAAATAAAAATAAAAAGTACATTCATATGCAGTATAGCCTTACAGTTGAACTTTCATGTATTCATACAGTGGAATGTTGTATTCTGAAGTGGGTTTTAAGATATTTTGACAGACAGTACCAGTGTGCGTACTCGAAATATCTAATTTGCCAATAATGTAAATGAGTAATGCTATAGCATTTTGAATGTACTGTCATACACAAATGACTACATGTCATTTTAAGAATGCCTTGGCCATATCATGTCATAGTATGTTAATTAAAATATCTGTATTCCAGTGGGATTTACAGAATACCTGACTAATATTTTTTCGCATACTTTTACAAAGCTTTATCTAACAACTCAAGCAGGAGATGTCACATATATTAAACACAATAAATGTCTATTGCACAATTTAAGAAGTAATTAAAGATAATCTGGATTAAAATTGCTCATGCAAGACTGCATGGGCTACTACAAACACAAGTAGACTCTTTTTATCTCACCATCTCTTGAGTGGTGTCTCATTGTGCAGTGATCACTTGCAATATGTTGTCAATAAAGATATTTGTGGAAAAAATTAAATCATTAAATTAAAGCCTCTGTATGGTTCATACAGGGGATGCTTGGAGAGTTTTTCTGCAGTGTACAAAAAGTGAGTCTTTTTCACTTCCTCTTTAGGTTACTAATTTAGCCACTTGCTTTAGGGCAATATAAACATGAATATGTTGGGGCCGAAGGTGCACTTTGTTTATATGTTTATATACATATGTTATGCACATAACATACACATACTCAAATAACATACACATATTAAACATTTTGTTTTGACATTAACCATGGTACAATATGCATAGACTGAGAATAGACTCATCAACATGATATATCTTGCATTTTTTAAATAAGAAATATTCACACATTTCTAGATTTTAGATAAGGGATTGGTGAAGCACAAGCGATACATGTAGATAAGGATTCAAACCAGATCATTTATTTATAGTATTTCTTTATTTATTTATTTGTGGAAAAAGCATATCAGACAAACACACTTCAAAGCAGAGTATTTGCTACCAAAATGTAAATATGTATAATGTGCAACTATGTCACGTTTTTCTCCCTCAGAAAGGTAAATTCAGAGTCAAATCAGGAAATATGGCAAACAGCCCCTAGGATTAGGGTCCTTACAATTGTTTAGACAGAGATGTAAGCAAAGTTGTTTACGCAAAATACACAGACGTTTTATGAGTCAAATAGCCTGAGTAATAATGACAGTGAAACACCTCCTTGCCGACACCGTCAGACTGCACGGACTTCCTCAAACGTATATAACGTACGGATATAAAGGGCTGAAAAAACCAGGGGCAACCCGGCTGCGGCTGCTCATTGGTCCAGAAATATGGAATCAGATGACGTAGTGGTTCCGGGTTTCTAGGTCCTCGGATGGGGTAACTCTCGGTCATTTCTGGGCGGCAGGGACGCGGCTGACTTCCACTGCTGGAGGTAAGAACGATACAAAGCCTGGCACTTAAACAAGGTATCACTCTCTGGCTGGCCGCCGTAATCTCATTACCGCCCGTATCCGTTGGTAGATTTACGTTAGGGCTAATTCGTGCTGGCAACATTGAAAAGGTTTGAGCCACATCATCAATAGCTAACGTTAATCAACTTGCCGACGGTTGCTCAATGATAGCTGTGCCATTGTCACACAACCGCTGTGTGACGTTTAAACAAAGAGGTTAGAGTCGCCTCTTATGTTATTTCATCTTGAAAATAACAAATTCTGATAAAAGTTTCGTTTTTAACCTGGCTCTTAGTGGTTTTTAAGACGTCCTTGATCCGATTTTACTGGTATATTTGTGTCATTTCTCAGGGTTAAATTTACGACATCCGTCCAAACTGGCTACTTTTTGTTGCCATGGGGATAAGACGAGTGTGCGATATGAAATTTGGACTGCTCAGCACTGACGTGCCGTCATCACGTCTGGTAATTCAGTTTGGTAACACTTGCCTTGCTCCGCACATGCCGATGTGATTAGACTGATTTTGACAATATACTCGAGCCAAACAGCAACAACAGCAACAAGGCTCTGAACTTGACCGTAACAGCTGTGATACCAAGTTGGGAGTCAGAAGAAAGGAATGTTTGTGGTTTTCCACTGGAGAGCAGGCATATTCTTTTTCTTTGGGATATACAAATATCCGTGACGTAGAGATTATACGGATATGATTCAGTGAAATGTTAATCACTGTATGTGCTAAGAAAGTGAGGGTCATGTCAGTACACTCTGGACTTTTTATTTATCATCACTTACATTTTGTAACTGAGTGGATATAAACCAGTTGATAGGCTAATGATGTTAATACCCACTAAAAGAAGTTGTTTTTACTGTTAGATGTAGTGGGAATCATATCTTCATATATCTGTATTGTGGTATGAAAACAGGTCTTACATGATAGCTGACAGCTGTAAGCTACAGTTACTGTATACATGGTACGGTTGCATTCCTTTTCCTGTTCCAGCTGGTTCTGTCACTACTTTGGTTATTTACTGCGATTGATAACTGATGCTTACGTTGTTGGAAAACCACTTAAAAGTACAATATTTAGTTTTAATTCCTTCAACTACTCTGGACTGTTTGGTTGTTAGTGAGATGGGTTTGACCTAGAGTGGCCTTTCACTGACCACAGAGTGGGGTGAGGCTCAAGAGTATTGTCATTGGTTGCCCACAGCCAGATCCTCTTCAGTATAACTCACAGGGCTGGGATCATTGGGCAGTGGCCAGTCTGGTCAGAGCGGCTATGTCTCAACACTGCTTCATCCCTCCATGACCTCTCAGATAACCTACCCTTTTGCCGTTGAATGCGGGCAGGTGTGTGGACACTACAAGGGAGGGACCTTAAAGTATCGGAACACGCCCATCTAGGAGGACTCACTTAAAACTGAGCTTTGAAAGCTGACAGGCACATAGAGGCTGTTTTGATGCATAGCTTGAAGGAAGTGAGTCTCTGGTGAGTTTTTAGTTATAAAGGGGGGATTACACAGTCCTCCTGGGTGTGTAAGGAGGTTTTCAAGGGATTGACTTATTGATATTAATGGTAGATGATTTTGGTTAGCTCTGCTGATTCACAAACCAGTGTTCTGTTTTTCTTAGTATGTCACCAGGCGTAGGTTAACAAACTTCCTCTTCCAGGCAACTGTTCCCCAGTTTTTTGGGTGGAAATCAGTCTTTATCTTGCTTTGACTTTTGACTTGTGAAATACTTTGATTTATGGTAGTTATTTCATATTGTGTTTGATCAACCTTTTTCTGATTGTATTTTCTGTTCTTCTTGTCTCTATTTTAGGTGTAACGTTTGTGTCATAGTGGACAAAATATTTTTAATTCTACAGCTGAGGGATTTTTTTTTTTTTTATTATTGTGGGGGCTTTTCTTTGTCTGAGTCTTCCCATCTGATACAATTCTTATTACACGTATCAAACATCTTCAGAACTAGTGCACCATACAAAACCAGTGTGACAACCACTGCTGCTCGCCTCTCTTCCCTACATTATCTGCCAGCATGGGACTCCAGGCAGACTCAACACTCCAATCTATCCTCCTCTTTCCAATCCACCTTCTGGTATGGCTGTACTCCGTTCTGTCCTTCCTACCCTGGTACTACATCACTGGTGCTGGGCAAAGACAAGCTTTGTCTAAGCGGATAAAGGCCCGGTCCACTTCAGGCCATGCTGAGGGGCCATACCGCTCTGTTGACCACTTCGACTGCCTGGCCAGGGAGGACTTCCCAGGGAAGGACACGCTGGATAAGCTTTTCGAGCATGCTGTACAGCGCTTTGGACAAGATCCTTGTCTCGGCACCCGAGATATTCTGAGTGAAGAGAATGAGATTCAGCCCAGTGGTAAAGTATTTAAAAAGGTAAGGATTCTTATTACTATATTCTTTTGGTGAAAGATACTTGGGAGGACAAATATGTCTAATGTTGCCTCTGATTCTATTTCCATCAGCTGATCTTGGGGGAGTATAGATGGCTGTCCTACAATGAACTGGATTCCATAGTCAGTCAGTTTGGCAGTGGATTGGCAGCCCTTGGACAACAACCCAAAAGCACCATTGCAATCTTCTGTGAAACCAGAGCAGAGTGGATGATTACTGCCCAGGCGTGCTTCAGGCGCAATTTCCCATGTAAAGATATTCTGTTCGTACAGTACAGTACAAGATGATTTCTGACAGTCTATGGATAATCTATTAACTGCTGTTTTTGCTCACTGAGTGTTTTGTATTCACAACAGTGGTGACATTCTATGCCACACTCGGAGAGGAGGCTATTGCATTTGGACTGAATGAGACTGGTGTTACACATCTCGTCACCAGTGTGGAGCTGCTTGAGACTAAACTGAAAGTGAGTTAATCCCTTTCAGCATATAAATAGAATCACTTATTTTTTATCACGTATTATTTCCCATAGAACATCCTGTCTATCTACATATGTGATCTTTTTTTACAAAATAAATAATTTCATTAACAGTAAACTTGGTATGGAGGAATAGAAAATTGGTTTAACATCTTGCAAGCTTCTAATACCACATGGACAAATAAATTAATCTGTTATTTAAAAAAGGACAGGAGACATATTCTAGTATTAAATAAATAACCTGTAGTGTGTACTTGCATTTTCAGGCAGGTGTGGTATACAAAATAAAGGTGGATTAGATTTATCATGGCAGTTATTTTCAACAGGGTATACTTGTCAAGTCAGTTAGGTACAACAAAATGTGGTGTGTCAGGGTGAAAAATGACATTGCTTTACATGAGCTCTATGAATGGATTGATTAAAATCTTTGCATTCCATCAGAATACTGACTTAAGATAAGAACAAAAACAAATGAATGTATATGTTTTAAAAAACATGAATATGATGACACCTTGGATAGATTGGCAAAACTCCAAACTTCTTTTAGCATGTTTGTGGGTCTTCCTGAAGTTATTGCTCATTGTAAAGATGATATCAATGGATTTGGACCTAGAAATTAATTATTTTTTTCATAAAAGGTTATCATGTGATTTGGCATCCTGTTTTGATACCAGTGTTGTCATCTCTTTTTGTTCAGAATGTGCTTCCACAGATCCCAAAACTGAAGCATGTGATCTATGTGGACCAGAAGAAAGTGAGCACAGAAGGCTACCCAGCAGGACTCTCCATCCACAGCATGCAGGCCGTACGAGACCTGGGCATGCTGCCTGAAAATAGTGTGTATTTCTCTGACTCACCTTGGTTGTGCTTTTTTTATTTTGTCAAATTCCGAGTTGAAATATCTCACACATACAGACAATAACTGATTGTTTTTCCTGCAGTGGAGAGGGCCATTGTCAAGCCCCAGCCTGCAGATCTGGCTGTGGTGATGTACACCAGTGGCTCCACAGGAAGACCCAAAGGAGTCATGATTGTCCACAGTAACCTGATCGCAGGAATGACAGGACAGTGTGAGCGCATTCCTGGACTTGGGTGAGTTTCAGTATTTGTCAGTGTATAGAGAATGAATTGGTGTGATGTAATAAAGTTCAACTTAGCTCAGTGAGAAGCACGGTTCTCCAAAGCTCTTTTATCTATTCCAACAAAACTAACATTGGCCAAGTAGATAAGATCAGAATTTTCCATATGAAATCATGCTGCAAATGGCTTCCAGCAGCTAAAATACCAGAATAAAAAAAGTTCAGTCTTGAAAGTTGGAAAGAGGAGCAGAAGATGTGGATTGACTCCTGCTTCTAACCTTTACTTTTTCCTCCTCATGTCCCCACAGACCTGATGATACTTATATAGCCTATCTACCCTTGGCTCATGTTCTGGAAATGACAGCTGAAATCTCCTGTGTCACATATGGCTGTCGGATCGGCTACTCATCTCCGCAGACACTGTCAGACCAGGTAATACCTCACAACAACACCAGGTCAACACCAGATCATTGTATCTGTTAACATGTATGCTATATTAAAAATTTCTATAAAAAGTTTGGTCTAGACCTGCTCTGTATGTAAAGTGCCTTGAGGTAACTTTGTTATGTTTTGGTGCTATATAACTACAATTAGATTTTGATTTGATGTGTGTCCACAAACACTTGTCTATGTTATTGCAATTAGCTGAATCATGTTGCTATCTAATGTAATCAGTGCCTTCAGCTGTTTTTTTTCTGTTCCCTTTAGTCAACTAAAATAAAGAAAGGAAGTAAAGGAGACTGCTCAGTGCTCAGACCCACTCTGATGGCAGCTGTGCCAGTAAGAATCCTCTGTTATATTCTCATAACTCTATTCCATTACTCAAAACTCTTCTAACCTATTCTCTGCTTTTCCTCCTTTCTCTCTTCTTGCTCAGTTTTACACTAATTCTTTTTTTTCCCACCCACTCATCATCAAATGTGTAAATTAAACCAGTATGCTTTCTCCTAAAAAGGAAATTATGGATCGCATCAACAAGAATGTGATGAGCAAAGTGCAGGAAATGAGTTTTATTCAGAAGACTCTGTTTACCCTTGGCTACAAATATAAACTGGAGCAGATCAAGAGGGGCTACGATGCACCACTCTGCAATGCGTAAGAAACTACTATGTTTGCTTCAGTGCTGTCAGAAATAAATGCTTTTGTGTTGTCCAACCTGAAAACAAACACGCAGCCATCTGTCTTTGCAGCCTGTTATTCCGGAAAGTCAAGAAACTGCTGGGAGGAAGAGTGAGGATGATGTTGTCGGGAGGAGCGCCTCTGTCCTCAGCCACTCAAAGATTTATGAATGTATGTTTCTGTTGTCCGGTGGGCCAGGGTTATGGCCTCACTGAAACCTGTGGAGCAGGCACCATCACAGAGGGTAAGACAGGATTTAAAGTGCGGAGCAAGAAGAGCAAGTACAGGTGGGAATTAAAAACAGTGTCATTAAGATGTGTGTTATTATGCAGTTGCAGACATCAGCACCGGTCGTGTTGGAGCTCCTCTTATTTGCTGTGAGGTCATACTCAGGGACTGGGCTGAAGGTAGGCAGAAAAATGTGTTGGGTGTTGGTGCAGGCTGTGCCTACAGTACAAGTATTAATTTAATTACAGGGTAATTATGTTATTTTACTATTTCATTTGCCATTTCATCTCAGGTGGCTATACCAGCAAAGATGAACCGAACCCAAGAGGGGAGATCCTGATTGGTGGTCCCAATGTAACTATGGGTTACTACAGGAATGAAAGCAGTGATCAGGACTTTTTTGTGGATGAAAAAGGGCAGAGATGGTTCTGCACTGGTGATGTGGGAGAGATTTACCCAGATGGCTGTCTACAAATAGTGGGTGTGTATGCTCTCAAACCAGTTGCATGTCACTTAGGGACACCAGGGACACTTAGGGCTGTCATCTGATGGTGCTTGTTAAAGGCACTTCTTACATTCTCAATTTCATAGCCCTAATATGCAGTCACTGTGGTTGTAACTTTTGAACATAAAACTGTTAGGACTTGATACCACAGCACTGTTATAAACACATTTTTATATTCTCATTTAGACCGCAAGAAAGACTTAGTCAAACTGCAGGCCGGAGAGTACGTGTCTCTTGGCAAAGTCGAATCTGCGCTGAAAAGCTGCTCTCTCATAGACAACATCTGCGCTTATGCAAACAGGTGAGTAAGTTGCCTTTGTTTACTTCGGGAAAAAAAAAAAGTAAATGCACTGTAGAATTTCTCCTGTACTTATTATGTATGTAGGAATACTTGTGATCTACTGTGGAAAGTAAGCAAAGTCTCTGACAATCTCAAATAACAACTAAATCTGTTGATTTAGTTAGTAGCTTCACCAGAATGGTGTCAGTTTCAGTTGGATAAAATCTATGACTAGATAACTACATGTTTGGAAGTTATTTCTTTCTTTACAATGACTTTCAAAATCTCAGTAGCTAGAATATAAACAAAGCTTAGGAGGAGGATTTAAGTGTAAACATGTCCACTAATTTGTGGAAAGATGGCCTGAGACATATCCATATATTCTACTACAATGATTTAATTAATGACATACACTGTTTAAATTCAACATTGTACATGTTGCATTATTCCAAAGGAATTTTTTTTTTTAAGACTTTCTTCTGTGTAAACTAAAGCTAATTTTTCATAGTTATTCACTCTGTTTCAGACTGCAGGGGGTCTTACTGGTGCTTTATCAAACATACTTTATAAGCACTTACAACCAGGACAAAACTTTATAATATTGAGAGTTTCTGTGAATGTAATAGATTTGAATCAATTTCAGTTAACAGTGCAAACTTTTTAGTGTGAAAAGTGGTTCTAAAGTGGTTTTGAGCAGAGGGGAGAGATTTCCCTTACTATTGTTGTTTTTGCTCTGTCTTGCTTCTGTCTTGTATTTTTCTTAATTCAGTTTGTTTGTAATACGCTGTGATAACGGCTATACTTGTATTGACATTTTAACTTCCTCTTTCAACTGATACTTAAATTAAAACACTTTAGCTTCTTTCAGCACTTTCTTTTGAACTATTATTTAAGCTTTGGTTTTTCTATTTAGAATTTCGCTCTCAACTATTTTTCAATGTTCAAACTGAAAATTTGCAGCAGTGAACATGACATTCATTAACCTTGTTTCTAATGTTCATCTTTGCAGTGACCAGAATTATGTGATCAGCTTTGTGGTTCCCAACCAGAAAAAGTTAACAGAAATGGCCAAACAGAGAGGCATCATGGGAACATGGGAGGAGATCTGCACTCACCCCGACATGGAAAGAGAAGTTCTTAAGGAGATCAAGGTCGTTGCAGCTAACAGTAAGAGCTTCCCAAGTCTTTACTTTTATGCCTACTTCCACCTTTTGTCCTCATCTCTAAGTCATTTTGTGATACTGTGATGAACATGTGTGAACGTCACTGTCCTCTTCTTCTTAACTTTTCATCCAGTTAAACTCCAGCGATTTGAGATTCCAGTGAAAGTGCATCTGAGTCCAGAGCCGTGGACGCCAGAGACCGGTCTTGTGACGGATGCTTTCAAGCTGAAGAGGAAAGAGCTGAAGAACCACTATCTGCACCACATAGAGAGAATGTATGGGGGCAAATAACTGTGACAATTTCACTTAAGAGTCCCAGTCTTCATCAAAACCAATAATTTCCTGGTACCCGCTTCAGTTTTTCATGCTGTTTGTGTACCACAGACATCCGTCTTGAACAGAGAACCTGAAGGTGTAGATAGTTGTACCTGTTTATCCATATGTGCTGCTTTTTGTGTTTGTGTGTTTAAGTTTTGATTGTCAAAGAGATGTACTTAAGTGGAAACTCTTACTCCAGGAGAAGGGTCTGACACCATTATAGCACTCAACTGCCATCCACTAAAATCTGTTGGCACTCTAGCTGATAGTGAACCATTGTCCTCCATAGTTGCCAACGCTTTGTTGTTACTTCCATTGAAAATATTAACTTTAATTATTGCAGTTGCTTTCAAAGCTCTTTTGTAAAGTTGGAGTACTGATTTTACTGTGCCTTCAGTCTGCAGTACTTGTGTAGTAAAGCAGATGTGGCATCTATATAAAAACAAATAGTTTGTGTTTGTTACAAAAAAAATGGCTGAACTTCCATGTTAATGTTTACTTGAGGCTTTAGGAAAAAATCTCCCCACCCAGAGATGAACCATCATGGATCATAAAGCAAGTCGTGATCATGTCTGCTTTTCCTTTTTTGACCAATGTTTTATTTATTCATTTGTTTTGTGTCCATTTATAGAGAAAGTAAGACCAAAATGTGTAAACAAATGACTCAGGAAGATAAGCAAATGTTTTAATATATGAAATTGTCAAATAGTGGGTTGCTCACATAGAAAGCACCTTATTTATTAGGGCACATGCATAGTTAACTGCTAACTAGCTACTAAAATGCTTTTAAGCTCTAGTCAGACCTGGTATACTGTAATAGTGTATGTATTTTACCTCAGTTAACAGGTTAGTGTACAATTTAGCATCAGGTGGTTATCTGAAGTTCAGTTTGTGCATTTTAATATTATAGGAGTGTTTTCTATGTATTTTTCAAAGTGTTGTGTTGATGGATTTGCACCACTAAACCTTTAAGGAAGCAGACATTGACAGTCACTTTACAGTTGGTTGTTTTGTGATCCTATTTGTATTTATTACTCCATCGTGATCACATGCCTTGGTCAACATTTCAAAAATAAAACATCTTTTTGTAGTCAGCGTTCTGTATGACGTTTTTATTTTTATTAGAAAAACTAAACTAAATAAATCAACATCGTGTCAAGATTTCAACATTGGGACAGAGCTTCAGTTGTTCCAGTCTTGAAATCGGAAACAGTCACTAGCGATTTTCCAAACAGGCTGGTCATTGTTGGGTGAAGCCTGAGCTGTTAAAAGAAAGTTCTGATTGAAGAAACGTTGTTTGTTCCCTTCAAACTTGACTGTGCCGCCAGTCACCACAAGCAGCGTAGTCTGTCCTTGGGTTGCTTGTTCTGAAAATTAAGACACGGTTAATGTTGGGTTGCCACACCACAACGACACCTTCAGTAGGAGAACATCACATGCTTGTATTTTCACACTTTAATTTGATAGATTTAACGCCTTGTGTCATATTTCCACAGCTCCCTTTGATTCCATGCAATAGAAGGGAAAGTCCACCTGACCTACACACATAAAATACTATCAATGTACAGTGTAAATATTCAGCTCATGGCATAACTGTGGGTGTATCTTGTCTCTATTTATGTTTAGGTTTCTACTTCTTTAAGTTGTTTTCCATAATTTATAATCCTCATCGTCTGTTAAAACATGACAGTTTCCCTTTGGGATTAAGAAAGTAATCCATCTAAACACATTTGAGATCATCTCCATTAGCACTTGAAAAGGCTTTGGGTTTGTGCCACTAACCGTGAACTGGCTGACAATCCAGGGTGTAAACCTGGAACTCGCTTGATGGAAGCGACTCAAAAAACTCGCCCAGGGAGTCCTGTCCTGATACTGCATTGCCGTTCCACACCAACGTCGCCTTGTCCAGGTAGAGTCGGGTCAAGTTCTGAGACATAGGATCCAGTAAATAATAACAGTTAAGAAGAGGAATAACAGCAGCATGACATTAACCACAACATAATGTGTGCTCTACAGCATGACCAATATTGAATTTTGAAGACCAATACAGATTGATACTTGAAAATTTAACTAGTATATAATAGACAATTTATCAGTTGAGATTTTTTCTTTTTTTGATCATTAAAAGAAATGTGACCAAGTTCCAGGCATGGCCAAAGGTTTTACTACCTTCACACTTCATTGACGCAATACACTGTTTTTCCAGAAAAGTGTTGAATTTTAAATCTCTTATGTTAAATGGTTTTGGCTAAATTCTTGGTAGCCCTTTATTAGTGCTGATAAATAAGCAGACTATAATGAGATTTTAAGCAGATTAGTGTCTTCAATTAGGAAGGTGCTTATTGGCCTGTTGGTGTCATTATGTACAAAACACTGAGCATGGACAGAAGACAGACAAGGAAATCATCTGCAGAGTAAAGGAAGAAAATATTTGCCAATCATGGTCAAAGGAAAGGCTACAAGACCGCCACGAAGCTGCTTAATGTTCACAGAACCACAGCTGTTAATGTTATGAAGAAGCTCAAGGTCTATGGGACCATAGCCAAGCTCCCTGGATGTCGCTGTGAGAAGACAGATTGAAAACAGTTTGAATGGTGGGAAAGAACCCAAAGAAAAACTTGCAAAACTCCCAACAGACATGAGATGACTTCCACAAACAAGGTACTACAGTGTGCAATCGCACCTTATGTTGCTTTGTGAATGAAACTGGGCTCCATGGAAAAAAACTATTTTGAAAGAGACACATAAAATGCCTGATAGGAGTTAGGAGACAACCCACAATGCTTCAGGAAGATGACACACAATGTACATCTAACAAGCATCCAAGAATGGATGAGAGGGAGCCGGTTGTGAAGTGGCCTGCTATGAGTTAAGCTTCTTAATCCAGTTGAACTTCTATAGAAAGAGCTGAAACTGTGTAGAAGTCTCATTAAAGTCTACAGAAATAGCAGCGATTGCCTCAAGGGGGCGTGCTACAATCTCAGGTCTCAATATTTTGTCCTTTTCATTTGTTGTATAGTTTCAAATAAGTTGCATCAAAACCCAAATATATGTCTTTTTTATCAAATAAAAAAAATAGCGGATGCCAAATACTTTTTGGTTTCATGTCGCTTTGGAGATGATTGTTTTTTTTTGTATGTGTGAGCTGGGACATTTTGAGTTGTCACTGCTCTCTGGTGAGCAAACCCCCGATACTGTTAGTTAGCGCAAACATATGGGCAATGATTGTTTTATCATTATCAGATGTATAAACCAATATTCATATATCTGATATTGGCCATCATAAATATTGGCCATGGGCATGCGTTGGTGTTCATTTAAAAAAACAAGACCTTTACTCACCCTCCTTTTCTTGTCCATGCAGTCGTAGTAAATGTTAACAAATTCTTCTGAATATCTGCATGACTGGTCGACATGGGTCCTGAAATCCTGTTGTGACAATCACTTATTAAATGCCGATCGCGACCACAAAAGACAAGTGAACTTATCTGCGAGTGCTCTCTGTAAAAAGCGCACATTGGAAACTAGCTCGCTAGCAAAACACTGTGTTGGCTGATTGGTTTCTGCATAAAGGTGGCGAATTTCAAGCTTACCAGCGTGTTAGCCATGGCTACAGACATTAGGAGAGAAACAACACTGAGCTCTACTATCGGGTGGATAGTAAAAAAAAAAAAAAAACCTCTTCAAGTTAAAAAGTTTAGGTGGTTTTCTTGTTCACTTAGCAGCTGACGCAGCCATTTTGTGGTACCAAGTACTTCCTCCGGGCCCCAGCTGTACCTACCAAAATAAAAAATTTGTACGTTGGTGTCATAAGTGGATCAGACTTAATTTGTATTATATAAATAAAATAATAGAATATGTACACTCATATTATTCTCTTTCACAAAAATTACATCTTGAGATTGGATTTGATAACCGTATTTTAAATTATGTAAGAATATCTATCGTTCAAAGTGGACTTTTACCTTTCTTTTTGTCTCATATTATGATTATGATATGTCTTATAACTCCTTAATATATCAGTGATATAAGAATAATCATAATATAAAAATATAACCTTTATCAAACGTTGCAGGGACGTCGATGAAAGGTTTTTATGTTTGTCAAACATTCAGATAATTTTCCCTGCAAAAAAATAACGTTTAGCAAACGTTGTTGTAAAGTTATCTTTGTACTGGAAGGTTATTTATTTTCGTTGAACATCTTTGTATCCAGCTACGCAACTATTTATTGCATTTTGAACTATGTATTTTATTTTGAAGAGGAAGCAATCAAGCCACGCGGAAGTAGATACCATTATTTCCTGAGTCATTGATCCTCTGGTTCAAATCTGAAACGAAACAACTCCTCAGCACTGACATAACTGGTGTTTATTATTAATTTAGTTTGACATATTTAACACTTTAACAATGGAGGGTTCCGTGTCAAACGTGGAGGTCTGTAACTTTGCTTACACGGGGCAGTTTGAGAAATTAAAACAGTGTATTCTGTCAGATAAAACGCTTGCCTGCAAAACGGACCAGGTAAGAAAGCACGTCCCAGGTATTAGCTTTTATTGGTCTGTCAATACTGAAATAATAACAGATGCTAAGTCATGTTTTCTACGTCTTCATCTTCCCCTGTCTGTAATTCCAGGACCATAGAACCGCCCTTCACTGGGCTTGCTCTGCAGGACACACCAACATTGTGGAGTTTCTGCTCGACCTGGGAGTTGAAGTGAATCTGCAAGATGATGTACACCCACGTTTTTGTTAAAACATTACTCAAATATAATGTGACGCAGTAGTTTTGTCCTCATAGGAGCTGGAGGAATGACACTAAATACTAGACAAATGAATCACTATAATAACAACCACCACCCAAACTGAGACTTGAAAACAGCACATTTTCTTTATTTTATTTAACAGCCATATAAAGAGGGGTTTATGGGATTTCACATAATGTTTTTTCCCCCTGTCATATATACTATATATACACTTGTGTGTGTTTTATAGCATTTGACAATATTTTGTTATCTCAAGATTATTCAATTCACTTAGTTTTGTAAAATTGTTATATTGTGATTTGTCCCCCCCCCCCCCCCAGGCTTCATGGTCTCCTCTTCACATTGCTGCATCTGCAGGCAGAGAAGACATAGTGAGATCCCTAATATCCAAAGGAGCTCAGCTGAATTCAGTTAATCAGAATGGGTGCACCCCTCTGCACTATGCTGCCTCTAAAGACAGATATGAGGTAAGGTTTCCAGGTTGATGTAATATTACACACCTGTACTACTTTTTTATATCTACAACAAATTGTTTAATAATAAAGTAATACATTAACAGAACAGTACTGAATTACTCTTATAGTCCATTAATTATGAGATTTTTATGCAATATTTTCAGACATTCTGTACAAGCCTCACAAAGGTTTAATAATAGCATATTAAATAAAATATTACTAAGGTTTTGGACCTTAGACTCTGAGAAAGTGTAGGAAACGAATGTCTATATTGTTTTCTTGTGTTATATTGACCAAACTATTAATAGAAGAATTAATCTGCAGATTCATTGATTATATAAGTAATTGTTGGTTGTAGCCCATTTGTTTTTTGTTTTTTTTGTTTGTTTTTTTTTTTACTTTTACTGTTACCTTTCCCTCTCTCCCATAGTGGTAGATGGTAAATTTCTGTAATATATAGGTGCTTTTCATTGGATAGCAAATCATTCACATTATTTTATAATAACATAGTTATAGCATGATCAGGTTCGCACCAGAATAGAGTGGGAAGTTCCCATGGGTACTGTTTTTATGGGTTTACACTTTCAGCTACACAGAAAGCAGACAACCCCACCTTTATCTTAAGTCTTCAATAAAGAAATTTTGTCCGTAACCATTAATCTGTGAAAAAAATTAAGTAGGATCTAACTTATTGCCACATTACAGTTAGTGCGTCTTAAGAGAAGAAAAAAACATGAATGTTAAGATTATTTTGTTCTCATTTTGTTCAAATTTTTTTGTATTTTGTATAAGTTGTCAAGGCAGTGTGAGAAATGTTTGTTAAAATCAAAACTCTGACAGTCGATTACCAACTCAAGAAAGGTTCATGTTTTTAGTTTTGTTCCAGATGTTATTATAATCTTTGTCATATGGTGTTAAAGACCAGGACTGATATTTAATATTAGCTCCTGTGAATGCCAACCATTTTAGCTCTGTATGTTTTTAGCTACATAGCTATTTCTTTCACACCTAACATGCATACACACACTGCAAATATCTATATTACCATATATCAGTATCTGGGCTCAAGCTTTACTGTTGCTTTCTAAGAAACATTGGAACTGGGAATTGCCCTTTAAGGAACTGAAAACATGTATTTAATCTAAATGGGAAGTCACTGAATTTTAAAGAAGGCTGTAACTGCTGAGGTTTTACTTTTTATAGATTGCCCTTCTTTTGCTGGAAAACGGAGCAGACCCCAATGCCACCGACAAGTTGGAGTCCACTCCCCTTCACAGAGCATCAGCCAAGGGCAACTACCGCCTCATCCAGTTGCTTCTCAAACAGAGTGCCTCAACTAACATCCAGGACTCACAGGGCAACACACCACTGTAAGTGTTAATAAACATTTATGTAATAAAGCATTGTGACTGCTGGCATAAACCCTTAAAATGTCCAATCCCCAAAATTAAAAGCATGTTTTCTCATTTACTATTAGTGATATCCAGCCATGCAAAATAAGTTTATTTTAATTTGCTTTGAATTTGAGATTTTAATATAAGCTTTTTTAACCTTCAACCCATACAGTGGAGGTGAATGGAATTAGGTTTGTGGTGCTATTGAAATTGAAAATATAAAAGTTAAAACTATTCTTGGATTTACAATTTTACGTGAATTTCTTTTACCAGCCACCTGGCATGTGATGAGGAGCGTGTGGAAGCAGCCAAATTGCTGGTAGAACATGGAGCCAGTATTTACATTGAGAACAAAGAGGAGAAGACCCCCCTCCAGATAGCCAAGGGTGGTCTTGGCAACTTACTGCGTCGGATCGTGGAGGGATGATGCATTTACTGACCTTCAAGTCATGTTCCAGCTTGAAGCCCCAAGTCGCCAAGTTTACATAATGAGAATTCTCAGCCTAGTCAATTGTCCTTGAGCAGCCTGGTGTGACATGTAACGCGTGGAAGATGAGACAGCGTAAAGGAAAAAGTTGGACTGAACTGCATCAGTCCAAGAGCCCCTCACCATGGGATTTAAAGCTTTGCAGACCTTGTCTGATCAAAAACTCTCCTGCACTAAACACAGTCTAACACTGCAGCATATTTTCTGTTAAGTCTGAATTGTTTGCAAAAATGACTCAATAAAAATCAGCTATCAGCCTCTTAACAAAGTATGTTTGGGATATACTCATTTTACATGAAGGCTTTGGGCCCTGCTAATGTTGAAGGTCTGTCTTTTGACACACTGTCAGGTTTGATGGTTGAAGCCATCCATACAATGGACAACATTTACTCACTTCGTTTTATTTGTGCTTCCTTTGTGTCATTAATGCAGAGCTGAATATGAGCAGACATACACTGAAAGGGCTGAGGTAAATAGTTAGGGTAATAATGTGAAAAAACTTTTATAGACTTAGTCTCTGTAGACTAAATTGAAAAACAATGCATACCTTTGATTATAGTATCTGCTAATGTGTTTTAAAAATGTCTATTAACTCCAAACAATGGTGGAATGAACATTCAGATCCTTCAAGTCCAAAAAACAGACTATAAAATTACATTACATTATCATTATCAAAGTAAAGTAAAGGTGCCCATTAAACAAGTGGCTTCTGTCAGAGATAATATAATATTATGATGGAAAAGAAAATTATTTGTCGATGTACTTATTGTAGTTAGATTCACCTGTTTACCGGTATCGGCGTGTTTTACGGGTTTTATTGGGAAACTCCGACCAAAACCCCGCGAAAGGGCACATTTTGAGTGATCCCACGAGATGATGCGCATTTTCACCCCCTTTGCTTCCACTTCCTGAAACCGAGGTCACATATAACAAGGAGTTCCCTTTATCGTCGGTGTCTCCTGTAGGCGGTTCATGCCAAAGACCGACTGCAGTTAAAGACCGAGGAGCTGACTGTAAGTGTTTTAAGGTTATTATCGAGGATATTTGATGCAGTAACTTTTTGACCTGACGTTATGTAGCATGTGTAAGCTAACCTAGCTAGCTAACAGCTGTCGCTCGCGTTAGACGATATCTGGGCTATCGTGTTTACTAACATTACATCTGTAGAGCACCGATCAAAGTCGAGAGCAGATGATTTTAAACCCACCGAGCTAACACTGAACTCATTATATTCAGATTGAAGCCAAAGCAGCTGCGTGTCTGGTTAGCTAAGTGCTAGCTGTCAGGTGTCAGTTTGTTTTCAGCGACGTTCACCGACCAGAGACTGTGGGGCTGTTATGTCGCTATTGTTAAATGCAAAACTGCGTGGCTGCGTTTCTAGACACTTCGGGGCCAGTCGACTCAGTCTGACCATTAATAAGTTAACGATGAGTTAGGTCGTGGGTTTCGAAGTTGTGACTCGTTGTCACAAGGTTAAATACCCCTGACGGCTTGTGCGTCAAAACTTTGTTGGGACCGAGTTCAGATCAAGGGAGCGTCTTAAGAAAAAACTCGCACCTAAACTTTGCTGTCTGTTTTTTTAAAAAATGCCGACGCGTAACACAGTTCAAAGATCAGAGGCATCTCCCGTCAATAAAGTAAATAAACCAGTAGATTAATGCATAGTTGCTTAATCAGTGCTGGTATACAGTGGTTACAGTGTCCTGTGTTTAAAAATGTGATGCTGCCTAATGCTCAGATAGTTTAGTTCATTTGATGTGCGACTTTCCATACATTTGGTAGATTAAATACAGATTCCCACTGCATAGGTGCCAACGCTGAGTTGTGAATGCAGCGTATGCATTCTCACATAAAGAGGAAACATGTGACAGCAACACAGCGGTGAAAACATTAAAGCCAAACCCTCTGGAAAAATATTTATAAGAGGGAGTGTGATCTTCCCATTATGTGTTGCAACATAATTTGGTGTAGATAGCACACAATGTACAACACAATGATTGCTTACTAAACTATTATGCCACACCTCCATAGCATTTATCTTTTTAGTTGCATGTTCAAAGTATTGTATTAGTCCTATTCAATTATCAGTGAATGCAGAAACGTATATCTTCTCATATGTCATATCTTCATGGTGTCCCTTGGCACAGGTTGTGTTGTTGGACTGCCAAAATGTACACGCCTTTGCAATACTACAATGTTGCAGTGTACCTAGCTTGTAGACACTCCTGCCTCTCCAGTGCCCATCCCTCACATGGAAGAACCAGTGCCTACATGTGATTACAGTCTGGCTGCTTCTCTTAAAGGCACAGTGACCCTCTAAGAGCATATATATATATATCTATATGTGATTAATACAAAAAAATAAAATAAAATATATAGATATATATATATAATTTAACCATTTTCTTTTTAGATAATAAAAGGCTTAATTTCTAAATTTATAGGCAATCTTTCTGTTTCATCTGCAGATTCTGTCCATCCAGTGATCCCATTCAGGTTCGATCATGTGTGATCTCACAAAAGACAGCAATTTGGAGTCAGATCACTTGGCTGATTTTTCTCTGATGAACAGTCGTCTGGACTCATTCCGTGGCTCCAGTTTGGCCCAGCAGGTCCCGGCAGAAAGACTGGCCCGGGCTGGCTTCTACTTCACCGGCCATGCCGACCGTGTCCGCTGTTTCTGCTGTCAGAAGACTGTGGAAAACTGGTGTACGGGAGACACACCTGTAGAGAGGCATAAAGAGGTAATCGTAATAGTGAAGAAAATCAATCTAATTAACTTTTCATTATGCTCTACGTTGCTAAACTGAACAAACCCTCCGTTACAGGTTTCCCCATTGTGTACATTTCTCAGCTGCACCCACCGCACCAGTTTTAACCCGAGTTCTGACACCACTCAGACTAATGGTTCCATCTACAATGAAGCAGCAGAAGATCTGGAATATCGTTTGAGAACAGGAGAGGTGGTTGATGAGTCCACCTACCCTATGGCTCCCCACATGAGGAGTGAGGAGGCCCGGTTTCAGACCTTCTCTTACTGGCCGTCCTCTGCACCTGTGACACCCCGGGATCTGGCCCAGGCTGGCCTCTACTACTTGGGGGAGAGCGACCGGGTGCAGTGTTTCTGTTGTGGTGGCATGCTGGGTGGTTGGGAACCAGGGGACACCGCCTGGGGAGAACACAACACACATTTTCCCAACTGCTTCTTCATCCTTGGCCACGATGTGGGTAACATACCGTTGCTGGGGAGTATAGAGGTAGAGGAGAGCAGCAGTAGTCAACAGGGAAACACTCGTGCTGCTATGGGCAGTTTTGAGGGGAGGCTTGGTAGCTTCGCAGGGGTCCAGCACCCAATTGACCACGAGAGACTTGCCAGAGCTGGCTTCTACAGCACAGGTATAGCAACATGAAAAACATTAAGTGATTTACATTTTCTTAGTTATTTGATCATAATTATGAATGCAAGAAAGGTCCAAATGTGCATGTTACAGGGACAGGCGACAGGGTGTTGTGTTTCTGCTGTGGTGGAGGCTTGAAAGGCTGGCATCCTGAGGAAGACCCTTGGGAAGAACATGCCAAACACTACCCTGGGTAAGAGTAACCCTGATGTTCTTTTACACATAACTTATTTAAATGTTTTTTTCCTCTTTTTGCTGTGGATCATCTTTTGTTTAAAATTAAATTCTGTGTTTTTAATCAGATGCAGCTTCCTATTGGCAGAAAAAGGACAAGAGTTTGTCAACAGCATCCAGCTGCAAGACCTACGACGAAAAAGAGCTGTAAGCTTTCAGTGGTTTTAAGTGCTTCAATCAGAATAAGAGAAATCTGGTGAACATCTGATTTCCTGGCTAATGATATGCTTAACCTGATTTCTGATTGTGGGTTTAAACACAGTATACTGTATATGCATAATAACAACCCAGGACAGCAAAAGTAGTGGAAACAGTTCATTGGGATTAAAGGATCTAATATCATATTGGTGCTACCTTGTAACCAATATATTGAAATCCAAAATCTGGGTATATATCATGACAATATTGGGTAGGTTGTCTGATTACAGACCAGCTGAATGCAAATATTGCTTTTAGAGCAGTTCTATTATTGCAGTGCAACTCATTCTACAACATTTTCTTCTGTGCATATTACCATCATCAGTCCAATTCATATCTTCCAGCGAGTCCAATTGGAAAAAGAATTCAGGCTTACAGTGTTGAAATTATTTTGTATGCCTTCTATTCTTTACTGCACAAAAACATGTGTCCATAGTAAATGCCACAATCCAAAGCAGTCCTGTTTGTTGTGATGTGAGACATTTGTTTTACTTAAATTACACAGAAAATAACTGTATGACCATGTTTTTTTCCAGACTTCAAGTCATCAGAATGGATTTTCAGGACATACAAATGGTAAAAATCTAAACATTTTTAAGTTGACTGGCCTTTATTTTAAAATATAAATTTAAAACATGTCCTATACTTGAAACTAAGAAGTATAACTGAAATTGGTTAAAAAACAAACTAAAAAAAGCAGTTGTGCACACTGATGTTTGCTCTTTGTGTTCAGAGGTACTCCAGTCTGATGTGGCTCAGAGTGCCATAGGGATGGGTCTAGAGCCTAGTGTGGTGGAAAGGACTATCCTGCAGAAGATTGCAAGGACGGGCTCAGGCTACTCCAGCCTGGAAACACTTTTGGAGGATTGCTTTAACAACACACCAGAGAGTGCTACTGCCATGACGGAGAAGCAAGGTACTGTACCTCCTGTGTACTGCGCCACATTCACAGCAGAAACAAATATTAATTGTTGCCTACATCAAACAACATCTAACTGAGTTTTGTGTGTGTGTCTGTGTCTGTGTCTGTGTGTGTGTGTGTGTTATATGATCAAGCTAATTTTAATATTTGTTTTTTCTTTTCTAACTTTTAGATGAGGACCCACTGGAGAAACTAATGAAGCTGCAAAGGGAAAAACAATGTAAAATATGTATGGACAAAGATATTTGTATTGTCTTCATCCCATGTGGTCATCTGGTCAGTTGTGAGACATGTTCAAAGAAAATCAGCAAGTGTCCAATCTGCTGTGGGGCCATATCACAGAAGCTCAAGACCTATATCTCTTAAGGAAACACAGACTCCTGTTAAACTTCAATGCTGCTTATTCACTTTGTAATATCATAATTTAATATTAAAGGTAGATTTCCTGTAATATATTTAAGGACCATGTTGTTTGTATGTAGATGAGAATGTCACAAAAAATTAATATTTTGACAATCACAGTAAATGGATGTTAATATTGAGATGAGATTGTAAATAGCTGATGTTGATTTTCATTCATGAGTACTGAGATCTGTTAACACACTAAGATCGCTTCCATCTTGGAACACTATCTAACCACAGGTGCCTTTCTTTAGGTTTATATACTTGTATCATGTTTTCTTGTTTTTATTTAGGACATTAGGACTGGACATGCAATGTAATATTAGTTTAATTTCATACACTTATGTACCCTTCTCATTTATTTTGTCTGGTGTGCTTTCTGCTCTGTGTGGACATTTATAATGCTAGATTATTAAATCCATTAAGCCTTTACTTTGTATTTGACAAAATCATCTGTAGTGTAAGGCCTGAAATTCATCACTGTGGTGTGAAATTATTTTACCATTCCTTCATGCAATCTGTTGTGTCACCAAGAGTGAATAAATTTGAATAATCAGACTTCAGACACGTTTTTTCTACTATTATATTTTGAAATTTTTAACAACTGGTTTGTAAAATGAGCATCGTGGATTGACTTACTCTAGTTTTACAGACTAAATAAAATGTTATCAGCCAGAAATACTCATTTTACTCAGTTTGATGAAGAGGTTTGATGTGATATTTTGGGAATGGGGTGGATAGATAGATATGGTTCCCTGTGTCACAAAAGGGATTCAGACTAATTCATTTAGATCCATTACTCACTCATAAAATTTGACAGAAGCTGTGGACCTACCAGTGGTGATTTCTTGCGTTTTCCTCTCCCTTTTTAAAACACAATAGAAGTGGGATAAATTGGACTTTACCTGGACTTGGACGTTGTTTTTTCTACCGTTTTCCACGTCGGATTGTAGGAGAAAACTTGGCATGAAGCGGAAACCCTCCGATGTAGTACCCATCGGCGGTCACTAGATGTCAGAGCATCGACGGTGCATCTAATAGGGGTATTGTGGCCGCTAGGTGGTAGCTCTGCACCAGGATTTCCTCCTCCCAGGTCGTCGAAACAACAAACCGAACTACGGAGCAAGCGGGGTGAGAGAACGTCCGAAACCGCCTCTGACCGCGACTTTTAAACTCTTTTTACCGAATTGTAGTGCAATTCAGACGGAGGCTGTTTAAGAATAATAAAAGTTACGATAATAGCGGGACTACATTTCACAACAAGGTAAGTTAGCTGTAAAATGGCGGAGAGCTATCTGGAAGTTAGTTGATTTGTATTTTGCTAGCCGTCTCGCTAGCCAGGCTAGCTCTAGATGAGCCCAGAGCGCGGATGTCTGCCTGAACCAAGTCGCTTCGCTAGCTCGCGGTACATGGCTACTTCGGTTGTTTGCAAGCTAACGAACTGGATTTTTGGCACACTGGCACCAAATATTTAGTTCGTAACCAAAAGAATCGTTTTATTGTTTCAAGCGACTTACTTGCACTTTATATATTTGTAAACAAAGTGTTTGTTGCTTATGCAATACGGTACTGGAACTCCCGAGGCAAGATGGAGGACGCAAGGACGTGATGTTTTTTTAAGGTAACGTTAGCAGTAGCAGTTAGCATTGATAACTAGTGGGAGTTATTCTCAGCTCCTTGTTTGCAGCATATCAATTACGATCAGTTGCTTCATCTTCGGGCGAACACTGGATACGATTTATTTGTAGATATTAGGGGTTATTGTCCTTGGAAATGTTGGCGACTAGCGTTATTGTGTGTTGGCTAATATTAGCTTGCGCTAGTACAGTAGGGCTTGCGTTGTTTTGTTATTATGGTCTAACTACGATAGCGTTAGTAAACGGCGGCATGCTCTCGATATCTAACGATAATGTGTCGTCCGGGGTTGTCGCCCTTCTTGTTCAGCAAATCGCAGGTAGTTTGAGCCTGTGTAGTCCACGCTTACTTTATCAAATTTCAACTAGCCGACGCTGGGGAAAGACGCCAAAATCCTCGGTTGCTTAGCTAGTGGCGCTAGCTCCAGCAGCGCACCGGCGTCAATTTTGACAGGAACCGACCGAGAGCACTGCTGTGTCGGCGCTCTTGGAGGGAACCGAGGCGGTACTTTGTGGAGTCGCCGACTTGCACGAATCCACACGTCTCTGTTTCTCGATTTCGTTTTATCTAAAAATCGCCCAGTCTAGCTTCGCAGTTACAAGTTTATGAGATACACTGCTCGATTTGGCGCCACTTTTTTCAGTCTACACCCATAGATTCCCGTCGTCTTGTCATGCAGTACCCCCTCACTATCAAGGAAACGGGCACGTAAACAGATTATTAAAACAATAAATAACCAAGTTAAGTTAAAACTCCCAAACTTGTCGCTAACCGACGCACAGTTGATGTTGAATGGATTTACTTTGATTTGGCGCCTGTGCTCGGCAATGTGTGGACTATCATGTAGGTTTTTGTGTGTTAATTAAAAGTAGACTTGATAATTCCGCCTGTTTGGTATTTGTGGTCCATGTTTTGCAGGAGGGAGAGGATCCTGTGACTAACATCAAATCGGACAGTTATTTTCGAAAGTCTTCTCACTACTTATAAATGCTGTTATAATTAAAGTTACACTTTCATGCCACCACAGCGTGTTAGAGTGGAAGACGCACCTACAGCACCTAGATTGGGCAAATGATGGGTGGAGTTTATGTTTTCTAGACGGAACAGTTGCCCCTGAAGTGCTTTTTTTTTTTTTTATTGACTTCCCCGTTGTATTTACACTTGCTTTTGACTTGTGGAAAAAGTAAGTATCCTTGTGATATAAGTTAGGTTTCATCCCCTCCTTGATGTATGTGCTATTAATTTACACATCACAACCATGCATTAGTTTCTCTGTGGCCTGCGGTATCTTGTTGATGTTGATACTGTCTGTTGATTGGTTGAGATATGAATGGGGCGGATAGGGCAGTGCCATATATGGCCATTGAGGAAGACACTCCAATCTTCGTTGCATGACGTTGTCCGTAAACCAAGAGGAGCTGAGAAAGGGAGGGAGCCAATGGTGAGACAGCTGAGCGTGACAGGAGCGTTTGTGTCCGCCCCCTGTTACCATGTGAAACCGTTTTTTTTTTCCATTCAATGGCATCAAAGGAACATTTGCTCACTACAGAGGATGTGATTTCTCTGAACATACACATCTGATATTTGCTTTTGCAAGGTCTATTGTTTTTGCTGTGTTGAAGTGTCTAATAAACCTTCACGTGTAGCTCGCTCAATTGGTCTGTTTCATTTTCTAGGTCACATGCAACCTCCCCTGTCGTGTATTTTCTGAGGATCTCAAGTCAGTCATAAGTTGAAGTTATCCAGAAGATGTTACAGAAATGATAGCAGCACCAGAAATACCAACAGAGTTCTCCTATGCTCAGTAAGTGCATGCTTCCTCTCGTTATTTACTGTTAAGATTGAGGTCGATATGAATTTTCATTCTAATGTCTACTTGTGTCTACCAGGGATACAGACACTCGATTCTCTTCAGACACAGACTTTTCGGAGGATCCTGATGGAAGGAGTGCAAACTCAGCTAAAGGAAAGGTATTGAAAGCTCAAATAGGTCTAGGACATCCTGGTCAAATATCACAGTATTGCATAGTTTTTAAATTTATAGTCTGATTACACATACACTGCAGTTTGTTTTATTTTAATCTCTGCAATGATACTTGTTTAACTAATCCTTATGCTGTTCCAGGGCGGAAAGAAGGGGAAGAAGGCGGCAGGAGAAAAAGGCAAGGGAGGGAAGGGAGCAGGTCGGTTAAACGGCCACCACCAGGAGAATGGCATGGAAAACATGATGTTGTTTGAGGTGGTGAAGCTGGGCAGGAGTGCAATGCAGGTATGAATGGCAAGCTCAGTAAGATTGGAACTTGACACTAAAAAAAAACCCCAAACAAACGTACATTCTACATTCATGTCTATCTCAATCTTCCTTCAGTCTGTCGTTGATGACTGGATTGAGTCTTACAAACATGACAGAGATGTTGCACTACTAGATCTCATCAATTTCTTCATCCAGTGCTCAGGATGTAAAGGTACGCATGTTTGTCTAATTCATGATACACTGACATGCACCTTTAAAATGTATTGAGGGAAATGTTTGATTACAGAACCACTCAGACAAATATGGTAGTCTAGTTGGTCTTCTTGACCACTTGGTAAATTGTCTTCTGTCTAACCCCTCTGTGTTTATCAGGTGTGGTCAGTGGTGAAATGTTTCGTAACATGCAGAACTCTGAGATCATCCGACGAATGACAGAGGAATTTGATGAGGTAACTCAATTTCTTTTTTCATAATTTTTACCACATTACAAACTTTTAAAGTGTCATTTTAGATTAAATACCATCTCTATAATTCTTTTTTTCTGCAAAGGACAATAGAACTTAGAAACTAGAACTACCTTTTTTTTGTAATGGCATGTCTTCATTGCACGTACTGATGTTTTTCCTTCTGTCGCATCCACAGGACAGTGGAGACTACCCCCTAACCATAGCAGGGCCCCAATGGAAGAAGTTCAAATCAAGCTTTTGTGAATTCATTTCGGTGCTAGTGCGCCAGTGTCAATACAGTATCATCTATGATGAGTACATGATGGACACAGTCATCTCTCTTCTCACCGGACTATCAGACTCTCAAGTCCGAGCCTTCAGACACACCTCAACACTGGCAGGTAAGATGAAGTGTGTGTGTGTGTTTGCGTGTGGGCGCACGCATGCATGTGTGTCAGAGATACATTTGATTGTTAGTGTTGACTTGTAATCAGTAAGTTCTGTAAGAGTACAGTATAGCAAGGCGGATGGGGAAAATAGCCAGCTAGGAGGAGTCTGGCAATGAACCCCCGGGGCAGTTTTTGCTGTATAAGCTCAATTTTAATGCCCTTTGACATTTTATGGGCTTTACTGTATTCAGCAGTATCCTAGTTGAATAGGAGAAGCATCAATATAGTTGGTCAACAGCTTTTGTCCCGAAGAAACCATTTCAGGTATAGATTGAAAAATTTTATTTAAATTTAGATTGACTGTATTGTTTTCACGGTACAGTTTGACTGGTGAAACCGATTTTGCCGGATCCAAAAAAAGTGTTTACTGTAGTGTTATAAGCGAAGCACTGAATTAATATTACAACAGATAACGGTACCAATCACTTTATTTTGATTGAGTAGGTCTCCTTGAAGTTTTGTTGCACATGTGAGTTTGGGCCAACTTCCAACTTTTTATTGTTAGCTGTGTTATATACACAAGGGTGTCCAAGTTTCAAGTCAACAGTGTAGGTGGATTTACCCACTAAAATAAAGCCCCAGAGGCACCTGATGGGGGCAGATCATGTGTTCTACAGTAACAAGAGGTATGCAGACCACTTAGCAGCTGCATTGTACATTTTTACAACAGTTATGAATTGAGCAGATATAAATGTGTAGAGTGCTGCAGGAATGAATTCTAAAACCCAGAAATAAGTTGACATCTCTGCACTTCTAGTTCCCCGATCTCCAAGTTAATGTGTGTTATGAATGGGTTTTTGGTTAGATTCTTGAAGTTAGTTAACACCAGCCCAAGACATTTTCATGTTTTCTTGTACAAGATAAAATTTGACAGTAAATACCACACTCGGCCTCTTAAACACATGGCTGTCTGAGACATCAAATGTCATCATCTTAAACACGAAAGCTGATCTACTCACCAGTTTACCCTGACAGTGTTGTTTATATGCTTACATTGAGTTTATATTCAGACTTTAGCAAGCAGTTAATATTTTTGTAAGAGAAAGGGCTTTGCAGAAGAGGTGAGTGGAAGCTCAATGGCAGAGATGTTGAAGCCATGTAACTGTGGTTTAGTTTGTGCATAGCCTAGCATTAGCTTTTTACTTCTGGTGCTTGTATTTAAGATTTTAAAACCACAATAGTAGTGTTAATCTCTGAAAATTACCTTGCTGAACCAATTGTGGAGGTATCACATACATTTTTTTTTTAGTCATAGAACTTATTTTCTGCGATTATTCTAATGTCAATGGACCAATCACGTATGGTCAAAGGAAAATCTGTTTTTGTTCCTATCTGTCAATGATCAATTGTAACATGTTTGTTGTGGGCTTGTTTTGGTTCTGCTGGTCAAGGCATTCAGATTTGAGCTTTTGCAACACTAATGTTATAAGCCAGTTACTAACTTTTACATTAGAGTAACTGTCGCCTGTAACATTATTTCTCAATGTTATTTGCACTCCTGACAGCCATGAAACTGATGACAGCACTGGTGAATGTAGCTCTAAACCTGAGCATCAACATGGACAACACCCAGCGCCAGTATGAGGCAGAGAGGAATAAAGCGGTGCCTAAAAGGGCCAATGACAGGCTAGAGCTTCTCCTGCAGAAACGCAAAGAGGTAAGGGTGGCCACATGGCAATTTGCTGTTCTAAAATACCCCTCACATAGGGACATTCCTTTTGGATTTAGACAGATTTATACATTGGATTATTTAAATTCTAACTGGATTTTAGATAGCCAGGTGTGGCCGATTCTGAGCAGTGGTTTGTTAATTTACCAGGTTCATGCAGTCACTGTGGTGTGCTCCAAACTAGACAAAAGTTTTGCCCGACTTTGGCAGAATCTTTCAAAAACAGACTCCATTTCTTATTTTTCTCTCATAAACAATAAGTATAAGAGAAAAATACTAATCCTGAATTGTTTCTAAGATTACCAAAATTGATAAAAATCATTAGTTATGTTGTCTTGACTTAAAATGTGGGACTTGAAAAAGGTGGGAACCTAGACGATGTGCAGCGCACAGACATAGTAGTTGTTTTGTTGTTCACCTTCAAAGACTGACCAACACGCTACAACATTTCACAAAACTTGTAGAAAACTCAGGTGGAGAAAATAACTGCTGGAGTCAGAGCCTTAGTAACAATGCAGTATAAGGCCACTTGACTCCTGCAGAACATGTAGACAAAGTTTTGTCTTTTAAAAGATGTTGAGCCGGTCATGGCGATAGGTAAATTGCATTTTCTGTTCATTATATGTTGGCAGGAGACTGCAACATTCCTCTAAATTGATGTAATTAACATTGAAAAGAAAAACAACTTGGTGACAATGAGTTTAATCAGGATTGCTTATCTTAAACCTCAGTTATGATTCATACTGCTATTTAGTTCACTAATGACACAAGTGAATGCTTGGCACCCATTGAATTAGAGTGAGCACCTAAAATCAGTGCCTGTTTTCCTGTTTATTGAATCAAGGATCAACTCTTAATTAGATAATAGTGGCAAGAATCAAAAATAAGGCATGATATTTTAACTATTACAACTGCCATTACCAATTAAAAAGAAACAAATAAAGCAGCCTCAGAAACCAGCATCGGCATCAGTTTACCATATCATACAAGAAGAGATAAGTGGTAACAGTGTTTGCAAATGTGGCTGTTTTTAAAAAAAAAAAAAATTTATATTTCTACTGGGCTTCCCTATTGATGAGACAATTGACAGTGGAGAGTTCCTATACCTGTGTATTTACACTGGATGGGCTCTGTCTGAAGTCTTTCTTTTCACATCTGGTCCTGAGCCTGATGACGATATTATAGTCTTGCTATTCCACATGAAGCATTAAGAAACCATCCCCTCCTCTTCCTCCCAGAAAAACCGTGCACAATGTTCTTTGACTATAGGCTTATAATTGCAGGCAGAATTAAATGTCAACAGTCATAATCTGATTTGAAGAAGTTTTGAGCATTCCACACACTATCAATGTCTAATAAAAACATCACTCAGCTCTCTTGTATTCATCCGTGGCAATAATTTGCACTGGAATTTAATAAGAACAATAACTGAAATCAGAATTGATCTAAAGTACCCATTCCCTAACCTGCAACTACACCCCCTTACAGGCTGTTTTGTCCAGGCAAATCATGAAAGCCACATGTACACAGCCACCTTGCCATCCAGACAGACAAATCCACGTAACACTTAACTGTAAACAATTGTGAATTACTCTAGCTTGTGACCATAAATCTGCTCCTATTTTAGAACTGCAACATCTCTGTAGGTGGTGGACATGCAGTGACTGTGTTAGTGCTGACTGTTATTCAGCTAGCATTGTCAGTTTATTAGGTTATATAACAGTGGGTCCCACCGGGCATCCATCTGTTGGTTCATTGTGCAGCCACACCACAGCATGGTGGCATAGTTGGCTGTCACACATGTCTTGTTACGTTAACAAAGCCTCTTGGTCACCTCTTACAGTAATAATGTAGTCAGTCAGACTTTGTGTTGATAAATGTGCTTATGTGTTGTGTTTTGTTCTTCATTTCAGCTCCAAGAAAATCAGGATGAGATTGAAAACATGATGAATGCAATATTCAAAGGAGTGTTTGTTCACAGATATCGGTACGACTGCACACAATGCACATCTATTATCAAAAAATTATTTTTGTCTTGGTCGCTCTCTGTTTGTACACTATTTAACAAAGTGATGTTTCCACAGTGATTCGATAGCAGAAATCAGGGCAATCTGTATAGAAGAGATTGGAGTGTGGATGAAACTCTATAGTGATGCCTTCCTCAACGACAGCTATCTGAAGTATGTCGGCTGGACAATGCATGATAAGGTGAGTTAGAGCAAGGTTACTTTAGTTCCTCTTCGTAGTTTCTTTCAAGCCCATACAGACTCATGATTCACAGGAATTTTCACTTTATTTTCCTGATTAGACCACTTCACAGAAATGTGTGGGCATGCACAGACTGATTGACATGTCCCTCACTTTCCTTAGTTTTGTGTTTGCCTGTTAGAGTAGGACGAAGTAAACCTTTCAGTTTTGTTATTATACAGATGTCTAATCAGCCAGTAGAAAGTGAAAACACCTGTGTGGGTGTGCAGGGATTTTAAAGCCACAATCAATGACACAATTGTAAACAAAATGAAGCCATATAAAATCCAAATTCGGTTTCAGGCCTGAAAAGCCTGCTGTTACCGATGATTGGTCAAGTAGGCAATAAAAAACTTTTTTTTTTTTTTTTTTTCTTGATGTTTAGGATTGGTTAGGATTCAGTTTTCTGAAGAAAAACTATATTTTGATAATTTGGATAAAAAATTTCATCTTGGACAAAACCCCTTACATGTATAATTTACACGGATAAATAAAAAGACTTGGTTACTGCACTAACCAATAACTGATAAATGACTGCTTTATAATTTTCTATTTCAGCAAGGAGAGGTACGTTTGAAGTGTCTGACAGCTCTGCAGGGTCTCTACTACAACAGAGAGCTCAATGCCAGATTGGAGCTCTTCACGAGCCGTTTCAAGGTCAGCACCACCTGCTGGAAAAGTTACACACAACAGTTCAGCCTTCATTGTGTTACACTTTTACACAGCAACAAATCTATGCATTTTATATTGTACTGACCTAATTTCATGAAATAATCAAATTACTCCTTTTAGCCCAATCACTCATTCAGTCTTTCCTCTTTCTCTCTTTACTCAGGACCGCATTGTCTCCATGACTCTTGACAAAGAGTATGATGTTGCTGTACAAGCAATTAAACTACTCACTCTAGTCTTGAAGTAAGTGGCTGTTTTCCTAATGTTATCTTGCTAGTGCTCGATTTTGTGTATTGAAGTGTGCATGCTACTTGTAACCTCTGTAGTAACTTTAACTGACTGTTTGTGTTTGTCTCTGCAGTAGTACGGATGAGGTGTTGACCCCTGAGGACTGTGAGAGTGTCTATCACTTGGTCTATTCAGCACACAGGCCTGTCGCTGTTGCAGCAGGAGAATTTCTTTTTAAGAAGTATGTCAGACATAAATCTAATTTAACGCTGAATAGTGACTAAAGCTGAAAACGGAAACATTGAGGAGATTTAGGAAAATTAATGTAGAGGCAGGTTAGGGAAGGTGGAAAAAGAACATTTGCCGCAGCTAATAAATTGAGTGAGAATTTGAGATTGTTAATGAGACCATGACACATACCCATACACATACAAACGCAACATTGTAACGTCATCACCACCTCATTTTTTTGCTCAATTTATCCTGGTCATTCTGTAGGGAACCTCAGCAGTCTAGTTTGAAAAGTTGCTCACTGATCGGTCTCTGTTGGAAGTTGAATTATACAAGTCAGTCAATTGTCAGTTGAACTTCTGAGTTTCAGTTTTGATGGCCCCTTGCTGTTTCTAAGAAATCTAGTTGAAGGATTATGTGGGGGTGGCTTCTGTGATACTCTTCTAACGATTAATATTCTCAAAGATTGTTCAGCCAACGGGAAACGGAGGAGGAAGGTGCCCCCAAGAGAAGAGGCAGACAAAGCCCCAACGCCAACCTCATTAAGACCACTGTCTTCTTCTTCCTGGAGAGTGAGGTATATTATCTTTTTATTTTTTTTCCTCTTCCGTCACTCCTCAGGCCTAGGCTGTCATTTCTGTCTTTATTGGCAGTATGTAAGCAGACTGAATCATCCATTCTTTGTGTGAATGACTCTCCTTAGCTCCACGAGCATGCAGCCTACCTAGTGGACTCTCTTTGGGAATGCGGTGCAGAGCTACTGAAGGACTGGGAGTGTATGATCAGCTTACTGCTAGATGAACCATTACCAGGAGAGGAAGGTATGGCTCTGGTTTCTTGCAAGTCCATGTTGCTGGTATGCGGATCAAGGCACAAACACAATATACAGTAGGACTGAAAGTGTTAGTACCCTCACACCTCACTGAAACACTGCCCTGTTTTTCCTGTAGAGTATTGAAATTTAAAGCTTGTTCGCCATGAATACCTGCATGCCTTTAGTTTTCAATAGAAAAAAAGAAGCTGTGAAAGGAGCTGAATTCATGCTTATTCTACCACAGTACAACAGTGTCCAGTTACATCATGTATTGCCTTCTGAATGAAAGTGGGCCTCGCAAAGACGATCCAGCAGACATAAAAAGCCTCGCTATAGTTTGCTAAGATGCAATATTGACAAACCACAATGCATCTGGGAGAATGGCTTTTGGATAGATATAACAAAATTAGAGCTTTTTTAGTCACATCAGCTTTAATGTCCAAAATAAAAACTTTCAAGGAGAATAATACCATCCCCCACAGACCTGCCAAACTGTATGCATTTTACATTAGCAGCTCATCGAGCACTAATAGGCGATTGGGACCCAGATGCCATCCACAACTGCAGACCTGAGCCTGTGAGTTATTGATAGTAATTAAATTTAGGTGGAGGGCTTCTACTGTAACTGGTGCGGCTTTTCTAGTTTTAATGGTGCAAGTCAGATGATGCTACTCAGCCAGCCGTTGTGACTTGAGTCATAATGTCAACTACACACGCACGCACACAGTGTAAGTGTATATGAGAATTGAAGAAATAAGTGGGGCAGGGGCTTAGAAGAGGGAAAGAAAATGAGGATGTTAAGATGTGAAAAGGAGTTAACAAAACAGGAAAAAGGGAAATAAAAGCTACACGTTTTATTTCAGAAATGAAACGCTTAAATTTTAAAAGACACACTTCTCAAAAGCTCTGCATCATGTGCTTATTACTGGCCTTATTTTCCTTGAAATGAGAAAATGACTATCGAAGTTGTTATTGACAAAAACTTCCCTACCATGCATTCTGCACAGTTGGCAATACTGATACAACCAGCAAAGATCCACAGGTAGTAATTAAACAACAAATGAGCATTTTCAGAGCAATGTTTATATATTGTGAATACTGCGGATTAAAAGAGGTAAAATTAGTAGCTGAATGTATCCCCAGAATGAAAGTTACACGAGGAAAGATGTGTTAGGTTAAGTTACTTCATCGTGTACAGCAATAGGAATATGACAGTAATGGGTAAAAATATGAGTTAAAAAATTATATACACACAATGCCCATCCCCTCTCCATGAGATGTGTGTTTTTTTTTTGTAATTTGCTGTGGGGAGAAGGCAACCATCAAACCTCAGAGAACTGGAGCAGTATGGTCTAGAAGTCTGGGCCAATCTACCAGCTGAGAAGTGTCTTGAAATCTCAGACCTGGCATTAACATGCATCTCCACATGTGTCTCAGGTGAACATTTGTGATCGTATCTCACTTCCCCGCTCTTTATGCAAATAAAAACGTATGTGCTGCTTTTAGCCACTCAGACCATGACAGATGGGTCTTGTCAATGTGTTTGTGAGAGAGGGAGCGGGACGAAGAGGAGTTGGGGGAATCACTGCGCAGAGGAACTATAATGAAATATGGTTTTAGCCATTTGAAATAATAAAGAAACTGGTAGGATTAATTAGACTCACAGGACAGGAGGTCAGTAGATTAGGTTGACCTTCAGTGAGGCCCGGGACACACTTTTGTTCACATTGCGAAAAAAATGTGGCCACATGTGGCCTTGACCTTCTCTGAATGTGGTCTTGGATATCAGATTTCAAATGTGTCATCAACGCAACTTGGGTGCACTCACACCTGTCCTTAGAGCTGTCCACCTGTGAATGGATCACCTGAGACAGATGTTCATGCCAGGTCTGAACAGGACCTAAGATCTGCAATCTACGAGCAATTCAAAAGGGTCTCAAGGTTAAGCGTCTGAATATTTTTTCCATGCTATTTGTTGTTGTGTAATTTAAGATAATACCGTGCATCTAAAATCAAAATCTTTGGAATAGAGACAAGCCAACACCATATACTTGTCAGTTTCAATTATTGCAGAGAAAACAGTTTTTTTGTTTTTGTTTTTTTTCCTGTACCTTGATTGTTTTGTTTCGTTTTTGTTTGTTTTTTTTGTAGCTCTTACAGACAAACAAGAGACAGCCTTGATCGAAATCATGCTGTGCACTGTACGCCAGGCTGCTGAATGCCACCCACCTGTTGGAAGAGGCACAGGGAAGAGGGTAAGAGCGGCTAACACACTTTGATTACCAAACTTGGTTTAAGGACAATTAATTTGTTCTCTAATATGGCTCTGGCTGTCCTGGGATTACCTTGATGGCAGAACATTGAACATTGATCACTTACTTAACTTTAGAGCTGGGTCAGAAGCTGAATTCAAACAATTAGGGTATATTTTTCTAGCATAACTTGCACTTGCATTAAAAATTGATTTTTTTAATGCACTGCTGATGTGGAGTGTTTTGTGCTTAAAAGGGTGTAATGTCAGATTTGAGGTGTACGCCTTTCAAAATATTGAGAGGTGATGTGTAGTGTTGTTTGTTTTTTTTGTTTGTTTTTTTTAATTCATTCTGAAAAGTAGCTTTTTCAAGTAGCATCAAAATCTGATATTACGTGGGCTTTCAACTCAGTCTAATAGATTTTAGAAGATGTTATTTGGCTTAGCAGTCACATTTATTTCTCATTGAGTTAAACTGTTTGATCTTGCTTTCACCCTTAAATGTGAACTTCTGGTCAAAAGACTTGTTCCATACAGTTACCTTGGAGGATCATGCCAATTTAGTAAAAAAGTTAAAAAAAAAAGAATTAAATGAGTAGACAAATTGCACCCATGACTGCAAACTAGCTGTGAGTACAGGTGTATAACTTGCTACCTCTATGATCAGGTAATGACTGCTAAAGAGAAGAAGACTCAGCTGGATGACAGGACCAGAATGACAGAGCTCTTTGCAGTGTCTTTGCCCCCTCTACTGGCCAAGGTTTGTTACACCAGCTCAATGTTTCTAACATGTATCCTTGTAAGGGCTGTTGGCTTCAGGTGTGTATTCATCAGTTAGAAAGTCTGATTTGGTTGAATGTTGTTATTCGACAGTACGCTGTGGATGCAGAGAAGGTGACCAATTTGTTGCAGCTGCCTCAGTTCTTTGACCTGGAAATTTATACCACAGGACGTCTGGAGAAGGTAAGAGGGTTATCAGACAGCAGCAATCAGAAAAAATAATTCGTTTATTTAACATAAAATTAAAGTTGTTTATCTTCCTCACAAATTTCCAAGCACATCATATACATATTGTCACTCTCTATCTAATCCAGCACCTGGAATCCCTGTTGCGTCAGATCAGGGAAATTGTGGAGAAGCACACAGACACTGAAGTTTTGGAGGCCTGCTCCAAGACTTACCACGCCCTCTGCAATGAGGAGTTCACAATCTTTAATAGGGTGGACATTGCCCGCTCTCAACTGCTGGATGAGTTGGTTGACAAGTTCAACAGGCTATTGGAGGATTTTCTGCAAGAGGTAGGGGTGACGGGATGCACATGTCGCCACTCCCGTGAATGCATGTTTAATCTCGTTGCCTTTTTAGAAAAGTGGGCCTAATCCGCTTACATCCAACATCTGCACTACACGATAGTATCACCACTTGCCTGTTGTTGCATAAAACTCTCTTCTGCAAATAAAACTTACTTTCAGTCTCAAACTGTAATTTAATTTCAATAGTTGTTTATTAAGAGAGGCAGTATGCCTTCAAAGTAGCTTGGTTTGGCCATATTAAACTGAATAATCAGAACATATCTTACAGGGATGTTTTCACCACAAAACTACATCAGCCTCCTTCATTATTTTCCTTTTAGCCTCATACCATCAGAAAATGCAAATGGAATTAGACCTTGGATTTCAGCTGCGCTGAGAGGAAGTCTTTTTCCTCCAGCAATAGTAATGATAATGCATGGAGCATTAAATTAACTAGACCAGTATCTCATCTTTTTATGAAGACCAATTATTTCTGTGCATTAACGGCAAACATGCGTAAATACATGAACAACATACTGTGAAAGAGACATAGTTGGAGCAAATCTGATTAAATAGTATGTGAACAAGCTTGATTTCATTTCATCTGATGAAACTGAAAACTTGGATTATATCTGTTTTTTATGTTTAGATTCATCTTTATCATTTGAGCAAACATCTTCTTACATTAAATGTAACCAGGGCTGGGACGATAGAATTATCTCATGATTTGACATTATCAACATACTCGTCTTGACAACATACAGTCTTCCTGAGTTTATTTCAGCAGTATCATTGATATAAATCTTTGGTTCTGTTTTAAAACCTCAGCACGTCATTAGGAATACCACTTCAGACAACAGTAAGCCATAGGCCAACACTGTATATTAGTCTACCTATTGGTTAAAATGGAAAAAAGCACTTTTATGAATAAGTGAAATTATATACAAGTATAGTTAAGCTAAGTAAAGTTGTTATAATTAAATGAATCAAAGCAGAACCACTGATGCTTTTACTCTGAAGCACCAAACTGTTGACATAGTTGCTGTGAACTTGAAGCTTCTGGTCAACAGACCAGAACATCGCACAAGAAGAGCTAGCAGTTAACAGAAAGTTAAACCGTCACTGGTCAGTGGAGCTGCCAAACATGAGGAATTATTCTGATCTCTAAACTAAGAAACTGTTCAAACAGTCAACTCAGGTTCAGGGGCCAATGCTAACAGGTTAACCAGCTAGCCCCCAGGCTAACTGTTAGATGCTTATTACTCTAAATAAAATTCCTAAATTCAACAAATGTTGCGCAATTTCTCTTTCCAGGGTGAAGATGCTGATGAAGACGATGCATATCAGGTTTTGTCAACTCTAAAGAGGATCACAGCATTTCACAAGTACGACATTTACCTTGAATGCCCATTTCCCCATACATACATATTCCTCTTTTACACCCCCTGTGCCCTCTTCAGTTCGAACAATAATCTGTGTGTGTGCGTGTTTTTAAACCTGACTGAGACTTTCTGAAATCTGTTGCAGTGCACATGACCTGTCGGGGTGGGACCTATTTACCAGCAACTTCAAGCTGCTCAACACAGGCATCGAGAATGGAGACATGCCTGAGCAGGTTATTAAATATGCAAATGCATACCTATGAAAAAAAGTTATGATTCAACAAATTGTCAATTTTTATAATACTTTATTATTCTAAGAAATATTGACCTGTCTGGGATTGGTTTTTTTTTTGTTTGTTTTTTTTTCTGGTGAGCAGATAGTCATACACTCACTGCAGTGTACCCACTACGTGATCTTGTGGCATCTGGCCAAGTCATCTGAGGGCAGTTCCAGGAAGGTAAGGTTTCTTTAAAACAAGTTCACTGCCTCGACTACTGTTTCTACACTGTTTTGAAGAGAGTTGGGCAGGCATAAGAAGTGGATGTTAAATAAAAACCTGGCTCTTTTTTTGAATCAGGATGACCTGGTGACCCTGAGGAAGCAGATGAGGGCATTCTGTATGATGTGTCAGCGCTACCTCACCAACGTCAACACAGCCGTGAAAGAACAGGTGACACACACGACAATGACAAATCTGCAAGTGTAGCAGCAGCAGTTCAGTTTGCTTCAAAGCAAAGACAAAACATAAATTGGAGATCACAATTTAACTGATAAAAGGTAGTGTTATTCATTGCGTCTAATTGCTGGTGAGAAGGGTGTCACATGAGAACGTGTCTACTGCAATCCCTCCGATTGCTTTGTTCATATATGATGAAAAGGTCTTTGATACAACTTGTTGCTGAAGCAATCTGTGCCTCATAACGGATGTAAAAAGTCAGATTTTCTCAAATCCTTAAGGTGTTCTGTTTAATCACATTCAGAAACCTTTTGTAAAACTTAATTTGCAAGTGGGGCTTTTATATGAAGCTACTGAGCTTTATCTTACTGTCTTTTATTTTCTGTCCTCCCACAGGCATTCACCATCCTGTGTGATCTCCTGCTCATCTTCAGCCACCAGATGGTGTCCGGAGGCAGGGAGCACCTGGAGCCCCTTGTCTATTCCCCAGAGGACTCGCTGCAGTCTGAACTACTCTCCTTCATCCTGAACCATGTCTTCATAGACCAGGACGATGATACAAATAGCACAGGTAGAAATGCAAATGTGTAGTCCTAGAAGCTCATTTACTTTCTGCTCTGCTCCAGTTGGCAAGGAGAGGCAGTGAAAGGACAATTTCTCAAATCAGCCAATGTGCAGTTCATAGAACATCTTTTTCCTTTCTCTTTTCAGATGGGCAACAGGACGATGAGGCTGTAAAGATTGAAGCTCTGCACAAGAGGAGAAATCTCCTGGCTGCCTACTGTAAACTGATCATCTACTGTGTGGTAGAAATGAAGACTGGAGCAGACATCTTCAAACAGTACATGCGGGTAAGTTATGATTTTTCAACATTTCAGCAATACAGTGTCCAAAAATTTAACTGACACAATCTGCCATTGCAGGGTTTAGTGAATGGTTGTTCAAACAATTGGATGCATGAATCAGTTCATGTATATAGATGGATAATTCCTCAAGACCCAGTAACGTTATCTCTTTCTTTATTAAGTATTACAATGACTATGGTGACATCATCAAGGAGACTATGAGTAAGACTCGGCAAATCGACAAGATTCAATGTGCCAAGACACTCATCCTTAGTCTGCAGCAGGTCAGTGCACACACTCACTCACTCGTGTATTCATCCAGCAATTTTTGTGTTCTGTTCATATTTTCCATTTTTAACAGATTGTTGAGGTAATGTTTCCCTTCTCTCTTTCTGTTAGCTGTTCAATGAAATGCTGTCTGAGCTGGGTCATGGGTTTGATCGCTCCTCCTCTGCATTCTGTGGAATCAAAGAGTTGGCCCGTCGTTTTTCTCTAACCTTTGGTCTCGATCAAGTCAAAACCAGAGATGCCATCGCTATGCTGCACAAGTAAGGTTTCATTCTGCTCTTGCTGTGTTGTGCTGCTCTTTTCACATTTTTGGCCTCGCATCTGGGAACTGTCATGTCAGACAAATTACTCTTTGAATACTGTGTTTCCTCTGGCCATGTTTTTTCCTGCTCTGGATTTTGGGGATGCTTAAGTGATAAACTGTTGTAGTGGGTTTTTTTTTTTTTTTTTTTTTTTTTTTTTTTTTTTTTTTTTTATATATATTATTCCCGTGCACAGAAAGTGTTGTAGAAGAAAATGTACAAACAGTGCCAGGCTGTTCAAACACGCAGAAGAGCAACAGTGCTATGAAAACAAAATGTCTGTTGCATATACTATGTAAGAAACCCATACCATTGCTCTTTTGTGGCAAAATGTTGGTCCCAAATTTGTAACACCACTATGTGACACCACATTATCCTGTATTTCCCACCACTTTGTGTAAATATTAACTGGTGGAACAGCAAAATAAGAAAATATTGTTCATGCAGTCTTGACCTTTCTGGTGTTTCTTTTTTGCGGTGATAGAGAGTTGAATGTATGAAATCACACAATCCGCCTTGTAATTACCCCAATCATCACAGTGGCATTGTGTTTCTCATCTGAATTATTTAATTATAATCTCAGTTAGGTTCCAAGAAAGCCACAATAAACACAATTGCAATGTTTCCTTGGGAATCCCATACATTTTGAAACACACAGGCATGCTTTTATAATAGGATATGTTCAGTGTGTGTCAAGTAATGAAACACACGCTGACAAATCTGCTTTGTTTTCATCTAGTATTATTTTAACCTTTTATTAGAATAAATTAGGTTAGTAAATCCCATTGTGGTTAAGCACCTCTTTTTCAAAGAGACCTAGCTGGCAGCATTAGTTTCAGCCAGTATTGTACAACATCAAGCATATATAAAAGATACTAAAATCCAGGTGATAATGTATGAACTGAAATTTCTAAGTGATAAAACTTTAGATTGTAAGGCATTGTAACATAGCCAAGTGAAACAGACCAAATGTCTCACCACAGTGAAGTCAGGTATGTCCGTCAGAGTATCAGAGCTATAGGCATATGCTATAAGGGTTGATTTTGGAAGAATTCACTGGAAATTGACATTGAATCATTTTCATTATGAACCATTTTATTATAACCACGATATCCCCTATCACAGGACTGTGTGTCTTTCTTAAACACCTTAGTATTTTAGACTTTGAATTTCAACCCCACAGTTTTTGAACATTTTTGGTTTGATGTCCATGAAACTGTTTTTCCTCTGCTCACTGTCCATTGTTCTTCGTCTCTGTCTCTGCAAATCTCAGGGATGGTATTGAGTTCGCGTTTAAGGAGCCTAGTCCCCAGGGAGAAGGAGGCCCTCCCCTTAACCTGGCTTTCTTAGACATCCTCAGCGAGTTCTCCTCCAAGCTCATGAGACAAGACAAGCGGACTGTGTAAGTTTTTTTTTTTTTTTTTTTTTTTTTTTTCCCTGACAGGTGGGAGGCCTCAGTGTGTCAGTGCAACAGGTGTTTGTGACAACTGGTGCAACTGGTGTTTCTGATGCGTGAGGGGTTGGTCTGAGGCAGGGTTTTTTTTTTTTTTTTTTTTACCCTCCAGTTGGAATGTGCACCTGGCTTTCTGATTAAAGTTTGTTCTCTGTATGCATGGGTGCATGAGTTTGTTCATCTTGTCTATGTGACCTCCTGCTTTTCCCCAGCCACATGTACCTGGAGCGCTTCATGACGTTCCAGATGGCACTGCAGCGAGAAGACTGCTGGCTCCCCCTCATCTCCTACAGGAATTCCCTGCAGGCTGGTGGTGATGATGATACCATGTCAGTGATGAGTGGCTACTCCAGCAGAGGCTCTTCCATTCGCTCCAAGAAGACCAAGCCTCCTGCTGCTGCAGCTGGAACTTCAGCAGCCAAGAGGAAGCTGCCTGAAGGTATCGCAAGCTTGGGAATCAACTAAATCATTAATAATGTTTAATAACTGGGTTATAATGTGTTTTCTTGTCTTTTCCACTTGGACACTAACATTTTTAGATAGTGGTGACAGCTCAGTATTTTATTTTTTTTTTTTTAAAGCTTTAAAATTGATCAACAGTTTTCCGTTATTAACAATAAACATCCATCATTTCAACATTTCAACTCCCCAGCGTCCAACAATACACAAACAGAAAACAGAACCACATACTCCAGCCCAACCATAATATTGCAAAAGCAGAGACAGAGCCCAGATTAACCCAGATGCGTTTCCACTGGCCTGGCTCAGCCAGTGGAGCTGATGGGTGAGGAGATTAAACAGCAGATGGTAGGAGATAGTCAAAAGAGTCAGTGTCTGTATGTTTATGTTTGAAGACCTTTTCGCGAGCAAGGATTTCTCTAGAATATTAAATGTTAGAACTTGCATAGCATTCAATTAACAGTGTAGTTAAATGCAGTGTTCTGTGGGATGACAGTGTTGTGCAGTCAAAATCATATAGTTGCTATCGTAGTACAAGTAGTTGAAGCCCCTTTGGTTTTTTTTTTTTTTTTTTTTTTTTGTTTTGTTGTTGTTTTTTTAGAGGGCACTCCAGAAATTATCAGTTAAATCCACCATGAATAGCAAAATTGCCTCTGGCATGAAAGGGCAAACCTCTGGATGGAATGAGTGGATGGTACTGTGCAACCAGAACTGATTTCCACGTCGTTTGACAATACACTAAATTTGGGTTTGGTAATACGATACCAGCGCAATCTTTTTCGAGTTCTTCAGGTTAACAAATGATGAGAACCTCTGCCTCAATGTAGAGATGTGCTCATTTTGTTATCGTACCCAATAACGGTCCCAACTTTAGTCATAGTTATGTTTTGAAACTCAACATTGTCAATAGTTAAAGGATTTGAAAGGATAATAGGTTTCTTGGGAGAAATGTTTGGCCCTCAAAACAAAAATAACAAAACAAGCATGTACATGTTTGTCTAACACTTTGGCCCTTCCCTTCCAGAGGAGAGCAGCAGCAGCAGTGAGGTGTGGCAGCAGAGCATGCAGACCCCAGTCATGATGCCGTCCCCTCACCTCACCTCCACGGCCATGCGAGATCCCAAGAGGGGTCGTGATGACAGCTTCATGGGGGTCTACCCCCTTCCTCATGACCAGCAGCAGCCCCACCAACACCCACAGCACCATCAACAGACGCCGCAGCACCACCAGACACCCATGGATTACAAGTAAGTCTGCTTCAGTGTTGCAGTCCAGAGGTGTAACTATGCAGTCAGTTCACAGTTCAGTTCAGTACACATTGCAGGGGTAACTGCTCAATACCTTCAAAATATTTAGTTTGCGTCAATGTTGAAGATTTATTCATTCTTTATTAGTCATAACAGAACTGTTTTTAAGTTTCATCGGATTTGGGGGCATGATTTATATGGATATTTCAGTTAATCTTTCAGCGCCACTCTGCACAGCATCCAACTTTTATACCATTGAATTTTCTGCCAAGGCATATTCTTACACTCCTAAATTTCACAGTCCAGCATTAACTTTTCTCCTCCTCAGTCGTTTTGTTGGCCCAGCATTTCCAGAACTCTTTGATGTCCATTTACGGTTAATTAATTATCTGTTATTTCCTTGCATCTTAGCGCCTCCTACCACAAGATATTATAAATATGACTAGGCTTATATCCAGGCCCATCACTCAGTTCCATACATCACTAAGTCTCTAAGAATGGATCAGAGGATTGGAATATGAGCCAGAATACTTTAGGGCAGGGTTTGCTGTAATTTCCCATTTGTGTTTTATTAATTTGGAGGGCAAATGGTTGCAAAATGCTTGTACTTAATAGCCTGCCAAGTGTTGGCCCTTCTGGGACAGTGACTGACTAGTTTATTTATCCATCCTGACTTTTCGTAGGCTCCAGGCCAGTGGTCATCTATATAGTTCGAACTGACAACCTTGTGGCATCGCCAGTTAAATCACCAAACAACATGGCTAATTACACTTGTGCATTTAGTTCCCAGGTGACGTGGATGCTGGCTCAGAGACAGCAAGAAGAGGCACGCCAGCAGCAGGAAAGAGCCATGAACTATGCCAAGCTCAGAACCAACCTGCAGCATGCTATGTAAGACAAAAACACAGCTGCGGAAAGGGGTTCCTGTGTAAATCACAGCAAAATTATGATTTCATAATCGTATATTATGACTTTGTTTTTGCAGTCGTCGCGGCACTGGGCTTATGGAGGAAGACGAAGAGCCAATTGTGGAGGATGTGATGATGTCATCTGAGGGCCGTATGGATGACCTCAATGAAGGCATGGACTTTGACACCATGGACATTGATCTGGTAAGATGCACATTTAACTAATTACGTTTGTGATTTTTTTTTTTTTTTATAATGGCCTAATCCCTCACAGTATCATGAGTCCATGTGATTTTAATTACAACTTAAGTAACCGACTTATAGTTTTCATAACTATGACCATAATATATTCTGATTTAATTACAGTTTGGAAACTGGTTTGGTATGCATACACTGTCTGCATTTGGGCAGATCAGTCAGTTATTTAAAGAAAAGACTGATTTGTTTAGCATGCAGCAGTTAATAACAAGGATCTTGAATGTAACTTCAAAAGAGCAAAGAAGACAAAGGGAATCATCAAAGAACTGAGGCCTAGGGGAAAGGATAAATCTGATCTTTGGATTCTTAAAAATATGATGAAACGTACTGTCGCCAGGGACCTGCAACTGTTGGTACAACACGAGGCAACATGACTAATTTATTTGACCATTTATGCCAACTCCACAGAACCATGTATGATGAGTGTAAAGCCAGAACTTAATTTTATCCAAGACAAATGTCTATTTTGGATTCTTCTGCTAGTGCTGGACTCTCTGAGACGGGCTCCAAATGTCATGTTGAATCAACCAGAAAATTGAACAACTGCCCTAGTTCCTCTAAATTCCTTCTATTCGTTGCATGTGTGATAAATTCTTTCCAAATTGAGCTGCAGGAGTACAATGTTGTAAATATCTGCTGAAATTATGTGTCTTCTTTAAATATTACAAGGCATATTTCAAAAATCCATTTAAGCGTTTTTTGGTTTTTTTTTTTGGTTTTTTTTTTCCCAGTACAGTTCATCCCAAATTTTTAGTGTGTTAAACATTCATTGGTTTTCTGCCAAAGCAGCTTTTGGAGCAAGAAAAAGTTATTTGAGTATCTGCTCTGATTGCATCTTTTCTTACTTCCAGCCACCCTCTAAGAACCGTCGTGAGAGGTCTGAGCTCAAGCCAGACTACTTTGACCCTGCTTCTATCATGGATGAATCGGTAAGCAGCGTCTCTGCTCTATCACTGACTCAGACTTGTTCGACTTTATATAGTCACACCCTCCACACAAAATTCAGTTTTCCTCTTAGATTGTTATATTGAGTACTGCGAACAAATACCAGCAGAATCATGGAGACTCCAGATGTGTTTGTGTCATGGCCTGGTGGCACAGTAAGAATAGACACAACTTGTGATTTCCTTCAAAGAAAGTTAATACTAAAATTAGTACAACTCTATGGATGTAATTTGAAAATAGATGGCTTGCGACTAGTCACATTACACGGACCACATGCAAGCGTGATTTGTATTTGTGGCACCGAATTAGACAGCAAAACATTTCAGCCGACCAGGCTGCACGTACAGCAGCCAAATGCAACATTTCTTTTTGGTTGCAAAGCTGCTATTTTTGCCTGTATAAACACGCCAAATTTTATTCATTTCAGATGCCAGCCTTAAAATCTTGTTTCAATATGTCCCAACCTAAAAAACCCTGGGGATCTGCCTTGAAATGCAGGATTCCTCAGACACTGTTTCACGGTCTAAGGCTCTGTGTGGGTGTTTTGTGTCAACTTAAAATAATTTCATCGTCACAAAAGTATTGAAGCAGAAACATTTTTTCTTTCTTTCTTTCTTCATAAAACACTTAACTTCTTGTTCCATTAAGCTTTTGTTGAGCTAAGATACAATACAGCACAGTTAGTTATTCCACTTGTGACACAACCCACTGCACCTCAGCTCAGATTAAGTCTGGCTCAGAGCCATTCTTCCACACTGAATTACTTTTCCACAAAGTTAAAAATTGATGTGGCTCCAGATAAGATTATATTTTGAAACAGCAGACAGACAGTCAAGTGCATGCTTCACATCATGATCTCAGAAATGTTTAGCGGACAGCAATTGTCGTACTACATCTCTGTTGTGATCTTGCTTCAGTCAAAGTCTTGTTACATTGTCATTTTCAGTTGGACATTTTATGCCGTCTGATGTTAGACAATCAGACAAAGTAGTTTGTTGGACTGTATTTTAATTTTAAATTGTCGGGTAGATCATTTTCTTCCTGTGACACATTGGAACAAACTGCTATGATGATGCAACCACTTGGGTTAGGAGACACAACCAGTTTTGTTTCAGCCAAATATGACTTTAACTTCAGTGCTACATCTTATTACCTTTACACTTTGGTCTTTAATATAGTTGCATATACAGTTTCATACTATACATGGGCAAGAGATGAGATTTGTAATCTGACATTTTTGCTTTTCAATATATGTCATGTGCCTATACATTTCTTGTTACTAAAGCATGTTTATTTTTATTTTTTTTTCCCCCTCTAGGTTCTTGGGGTGTCCATGTTTTAAGCTAATATCCAGATGATTTTGACGCTGGGATAACAGAAGAGGCGCTTTGTATTTAAAGAGAATTTTAGATGCGAAAACAGAAGCGTTTTCTCTAAGAAAAAGCAAAAACAAGACAAAAAAAAATTCTGGCTTGTACTCCACGTGGACCAATGACAACCCACACTCAGTGTTGCTTGCTCAGAGAGGACTTTGTTTCAAATATTTACTTTTATAATCTTGGGTAAGCTCTTCCTGTTCAGAAATAGTGTAACAGGCCACTTCCAAACCTATTAGATGACATGTCTGAAGAAAAATCCATAATAGCTTTTTTTTTTCCCTTTTTTTTTCCATTTTGTTTTCAATTCCTTTTTTCTTTTTCTTTTTTTTTTTTTTTTTTTTAAACGGGGATGAATTGGTGTGTTTAACTTAAGAAACATTTTTTGTTTATGTCTAACCCTTTTTACAATTGTAGTAAGTTACCAGGTGTGAAGTAGTAATTTATAAACAGACTGTAGTAGCTTGCTTGTACTGTGTTAGCCAAGTGGATGGAGGTCTTTATGTTTCTGTGCTCTTTCTTTTTTTTTTTTTTTTTTCCCCCCCCTCCCTCTATCTTTTCAGTTTCTTTTCCCTGTTGTTGGGCCTGAGTTGAGGTCCTGATAACCACTGGTGGTTAAGATGGTGAGACGTCACGTAGAATCAGTCAGGATCTCTTTATGCTGTGAAGATTCGTAGAGTCCACTGAATGCTCCACACTGTTAAGCAGTAAATCCTCGAGCTTACCCCAGGATCTGGACCACTCCTTAACCACCATCTACTAGGGAAATGTGTTCCCCAACAATGAGTAGAGTTTAATCCCAGTAGTGCCACTGTGTGGGCTCTGGAAAGAAGAAGCTCAGTCAAAGAAAATCACATCTTTTTCTCTTAAACTCCAGCAGCATAATGTTGAAATGGGTATCTCTACATTTTAAATAAAAGTTATATATGAATCGGTGCTGATTTTATATATGTGCTTTTGGTTTTCTTATTTTCAACTTTTCAACCTTCAGTCACAAAGTTTGAGAAATGTGTAAGTAAAAGTTAAAAAATGAAAGCATGTGAAGCCATGCATCAAGGAAGATTTTTAAATTTGTATTTTTATGTTTTTTTTCCTTTTATTTCTTTTTTTTTTTTTCTTTTTGTCTTGATAATGTCTTCGGGTTTCTACCTTTTTTCCTACATGTAAATTAGTTTGGATAAAACTAATGAAAAGACTTGTGAAATTCAGCTTTAAGGTTTTCTCAACATGAAAAGTCCTGTCACAAAATACTTAAAAGATTTCAAATGTTAAAAGTGAAAGGTAGTCATTCAGACAATACTGAAGATGAAAGTTATTCAGCAGCGCTGTGGCAGCTAGACAAAGCTTAGATTTTGACATATATTTGTCACACACAAGTTTTAATGAAATGTTTTGTCTACTGAGGTTTTTATTTTGTAGTCATTCCATGCTTAAGCCTTAAACATGCTTGTGAAGGTCACCTTCTCTCACAGTAATCTTCCATGTCAGAGGATCAGTCATGTTTAAAGGTGGATAATTGGCTTCTTAGAACATGAAACATGAGGTGGTCAAATGTAATGTGATAAAGTAGATGAACAGCCTATATGTGTTTTGCCTAATTATTTTATGTAAGTAAAAAAGAAAATTCTTTTAAGGAAAAAGTACTGTTTATTGTTTGTTACTTACCACTACATTGGTATAAATTCTTATTAGATCATGTGTATATATATACAAAATTTAATTTCTTTCCTTCCTTCCTTTTTGGCCATGTCTGTGTTTTGTTTTTCCTTTTTTTTTCATGCACTCTTGCCTACACTCTAAGTTGTTGTCTATTATCCCATCCTCCTTCAGTCACTCTGTTTTCTGATTTGTACTTGTCTGGAGACAGTAACTTTTGAATAAAAATCAACACATTTCATCTGTGGTACTTTTTACTGACCACACTGAACTCACTGATCAATACTGGGGTTACTCACTTCCAGGCTGCACCGCATACCTACAGTCTGTCCTTTTCAGATTTATGCAATTTGTAGTAAAATTTAGTTGCTACTCACTTGTGTTCACTTTATCAGCACAAGGGGGCAGTATAGTCTACAACAGGTATTTAATCTCCTCGCAATGGCAGAGCTATTACTCTACACGGTGCCACACTTTATAATATATGTGTCTCTTCCACTGTGCTGAAAAGGCTATGAATATGTATTCTCAGACCCTCTGCATCTTCATTGCACATATCTCACTGTATGTGACAGCCCCCACATTTGTGTAGACTATCAAAAGGTCCCATTGTAGCATGAGTAATGTCTTGTTCTATGGAGACAAAGCGCACCATAGTTGCTGTAATGATAAAAGTGAGGACACGAGGAAGCAGAGGAAAGGATGAAAGCATCAGAGACTTCTGTGTTAAGTGCATGATTAATAAAGAGGAGCTCAGATCAATGCAGGCCTATTCGAATAGGACCTGACAGAGAGCTCCCCTTCATGTCCAGCCTCTGATACATGAAGAGACTCATCTATCACTTCGTCAGTCTGGCTGTCACATGTCGGCTGTCAGAATAATGTGCAGATAGCACTTACCTCGGCAGCCCTGCTTGATTCTCTCTGGAGCTGTCAGGCCTGTTCCTGCAGAAGGAGTGAAATTTTAGATTAGTGTACAGCTGTTGTCAATCCAGTTTTATGAAAATTGTGTGCATGTTTTATATCCACATCTCACAATTGTGTGCCGAAATGATTATTCTCCCTCTACTTTTCTCTCTGATTTGTTCTCACAGTGCATGTATATGGGCTGACTTAGGTTAAGCTGTGTTGCCGAGGTCAGGGCTGCTGAGTTGAAATCAGAGCCACAGCCTCTGTGGGGCTTCCAGCTTCTATTTACCTCTGATAACCCAAAGACCTCCACAGGGCCTATCTGTTTAGCTGGTGTTGAGACCTCAAAGAGGGTCAAGGAGGACTGGGAACCATGATTCACACATGAATGTGCACTGGGAAACCCATCTAACGGGGTCTGAAAAACATATCATGGCAATTTATAAGATACTTGTTTGCTCTACATCTTTAATTGATTCCAACTCTCAGAAGAGCTCTTATATATGAATGACTGGGCTTTGCCAGAGTTTTGCGAGAAGATAAACCCACAGAATTTTAATTCCGTGGATAAATCATTAATGAGCGCATTGGTTGTAATCTCCTTGGCTTGTAAGGGCAGAGGAAAGCAGCTGACCCTGGAAAATCATTTACCAGAACCTGCCTCAGATTAGACACAGGGACACACGCACACAGACCGACCAGCTTCCCAGCCGCTGGCGCTCACATGTCCACACTGCATCTTATAGAGCCTTGTGTTGTGACAGTACAGCCCATGCTTGACATTTCCGAAACATCCACATCACTCCAACAATGGACCCTGCATTTAATAAAATATCTGGTAACCAAATAAAGGGAAGGAATCTCTCCTGGATTAAGAGGAGACAGGCTCTGTGGGCCGTAACAGAGACGTCAAGGTGAATGTGAAATGAGAAAAAGGATCAATGCCCTTCATTATGAGGAGCAGGTTTCATGAGACAGGCCAGAACAGGTCAGAGATTCCAGTGGAAATGCTATGAATAGAGTGCCGTGGGAACCTACTGTCTGCCTCCTGTCGGTTTTCTTCGTATTGACACACAGGCAGAGCAGCTAAAGGTATTCTGAATGAGTGAACGAGTGACAGGACTATTGTACTTGGAGGACAGAAGCTGGAGGATTAGTCCCCCTTTGGCACTGATGGTCCAGTGTGTGGAGGGAATCTGTCATCAGCAGGACTGCAGGTGGTCCTGAGGTCTGGGCAGGGCGAGCGAGAAAACAAGACAAGTTTTCAGCAGGGAGCAGAGTGATATTTACCCTGGGTTAGCCTGGAATCTGATTCTCTACACCTTCTCTCTTCACCTCACATTCATTGTTGTGGAGCCACTTTCGCTCGTCCCAGTGGGCCTGAGCTGTGCAGCGAGGATAATAATGTTTTCCCTGCAGGAAGAGGAAACAAGATTATGGGTTTTCAATTAGGGTGGTGGGGGGAGAGAAGAAACTCTGGAAAACATGCAAGTTGGTGAGGTAGCAAAGTTGCCACACAAAGCGTACGTTTCTACGCTTCCTTTTTCAAATCCCTTGAAGCTCATTCAAAGGTGACCTGTAGATGACTGAACGCATTTCTGGGCCAAGCCAGCTCTGCTAAATCATGAGTCTCAGTAAAGTTTGGATGAGTGTCTTATAAGGGCGTGATGAGACAGGTCTCATAAAGATGACAGAGAGCTCTGCATGTCACCAGCCCCTGCCAGGAAACCCCAGTGATTAACGAGGGCCAGGACACCTCTGCTAATAAGACTCATCTCTTTAATTGGCTCTATGATATGACTGTGCAAATGGCCCAGGGTGCAGGGTGTGTGTGTGTGCGTGTTTGTGTGTGTGTGTGTGTGTGTGTGTGTGAGTGTGTGTGTGTGTGTGGGGGGGGGGGTTAAATGTGTGTGCAATGTCCATGTCTGTGTTATGTCCACTGGTGCATGTATATTATGCATGTGTACGTGGGGGCCATGTGTATGCAGGGGAGGGGGCAGGTGGCTCATACATGTGCCTGTTATTAGCTTTCTCACTTCCCTTCTGCACGGATACGAGCCAGAGACCAGGCAGGGGAGCCTCATTAGAAAGAGAGCACTTCTATTGCTGGCCAAGATTTAACACCTCACCCAATAATAATTTATTCAATCTATTCTTAAGTATTGCATGCGCTGGTAGATAGGGGTTAGGTTATGTAAGAGTGCGACAGTGCCTAGTTTGAATGTGATATGATGATAATTTTAAATCCAGGGGAGACGACAGATGGCGAGGTACTTTAAAGGTTCAGCAGGTATAAGTATTGCTACTCTGCTTCTGCCAGATCAGTTCCCAGGAGAGTGGAGGGGGTGGGGGAATTAGAGGTAGTCAAAGAGAAGAAGAGAGAGTGCAGACACAGTAAGAGAGAGCTGGTCTCCGTTAACACACTATTCATCAGCCTTGTGAGGTCAGGGTTCATGGAGCCCTGAGGGGTGGTGTGTGACCCGTCACCTCTCACCCCTGACCCCCAGCAAGCACCTGGAGCTGAGGTATTTCCTCATAACATTAACTTGTAACATTTTGTCTCTATTACCGATGTTGAACTTAGCGACTTTGGGACGGTTGTAAATTTGGCTCCTGCAGAGTATATCGCATACCAGCCAAACTCGGCGGCTGTATTCGGAGAGCGAGGAGAGGCTGAATCAGTGGTGAATGGGAGTGGATGACGCATACAGGAAGGAGGAAATGCAGAGAGGACAGGGAGGTACAGGAGAAAGAAGTGGGTGGATAAGGTTTGAGGAGGGAGGTCAGGGTCACAGCTGCGATAAAGAGGTCAGAATGAAAGATGTTGCTTCAGTCCGGCCACAAGGAAAACAAACATCCTCCTATAAATACTTTTGAGACTTGTTCCTCTGTCTGCGCTGTGGCTACAGCCAGGTGTGAGCAACTTCGCTGTCCATAACAGACCTGGAAACTGCTGACCTTTCTGCACAAACTGGGTTAATAATGTATAAAAATAAAGTCTGTAACAATCTGTCTGCCGGCCTTCTCCAGAGTTCATAGGCCCCTTTGACAAAGACCGTCAGTGATTATCTTAACCCCTCCAATAAATATGACAAGCTGGACTTAACTTCATTTCTGCCCCTGCCCACTAAATCTTCAAGTCTGACCTTTTACCCCAAGTAGAGCTGTTGACCTCCCTTCTCTTCATATGTCTTCATTTCCTGTGAAGATTTTATCCTGAGCTGAGTTGCTTGGAAATCTTTTTTTTTTTTTTGGCCTGGCTGATTGACAGATTGCCTGTGTGAATGAGCCCAAATGCTCAAGGCAAATAAGACAAGCAGGAACACACCCCCTGTACCTTCCTCTACCTGTATTTCATTCTCTGTTTTTCTCCCTACCCCCCTACCCTCCTTTACTTCTTCCGGGGCCCCTCCTTCCTTTATTTATGCCTGCAGAGCCACTTTGTTGTGCTTTTAGTGGCTGGGTTTGTAGATGGAGCAGATGCTGGAGCTGATATTCCCTGATCCTGCAGCGAGCTGAGATAAGAGCAGATTTATGCCAGAGTGAGGGAGCATGGGAGTAATTGCTGAGGCTTTGATGATGCGGCTGAGAGCACTCGTGCACCCTCAGCTGCTTACCAACAAGGACACCCTCAGATTTAGGAGTTTGTCTCCCTGGGTTTAAAGTGTGTTTTTTTGGTGTACATTGTTGGTTGCCAAAGGTGTGTTTGTGGTGTGTTTCCCTCTGCAACAGTGAGTGCTTGAGTGCGGCCCTTCCCTTTCCGTTCACAGTGTGTATTTCGGGGCATGTGCACATTAGTTGTGTGTACATTAGCTGTGATTATTCCTGCGTCTTTGTTTTACAGGCGTGTCACAATTACTGCATTGTGTGTGTGTGTGTGTGTGTGTGTGTGTGGGCATTACACATTACAGACCTCCTCCAGGATTTTTATGGCCTCTTTATTTATAGCTGCACAGAATAACGCTCAGCTGAAAACACATGACATAATCAGGATGACAGATAACATTCATCTGCAGATAAGGTTATCTCAATGTGATTTTCTATAGTTCAAATATAAGCGTATTTTCCCAGAGACAGATGATGGCAACTGCTAGATTTAAGGATTTAAAGGCACATTTGGAGGATGTTTCTCATCATCAGGACTATGTCTGCATGCTGGACTACTGTTCTGTCTCTTAAAATATAAATATATGATCAAAGCTGCAGCAGCCTACGCTGCCACGCTGCACCTGCCAGGGGGAAAGAAAAAAAAAGGCAACGCTGATGAGGTTGTTGGGGGCTACTTTATTCTGTACTCTGATTAGAGGTGGATTCTAATGGCTCTTCAGCTGTGCACTGAATAGAGATTAATCATCTGTTCAGTGTCCCTGGGTGATGATGTCACTAAGGACATGTTAGTGACACTAGGCAGCAACAATGACACGTTGATCCCAGGGGCTTTGGTGCCTGACCTGACTCTTGACTGGTGCAAGTGGGCTCGGACAGGACAGATACCTTTGTGAGGTGTGCAAACACACACACACACACACACACACACACACACACACACACACACACACTCACGATCAAACAAATGCCAAAGTCCACAATACACATATACAAATCTTATCTTTCTGCCTGACCTGGCCATCACCCCTGGGTCTTCCTGTTTTTCTCAGGGGCCCAGAGAGATTCTCTGCAGCAGTCATCAGAGTCGTGTTAGACTATTAGCTGTGCTGGGAGAGACGCTTTGAAGAGTATCTACTGGAGAGAGAGAGAGGGGTGATAAGTGGAGGATCATTAGAAGCCCTGAGCCGCAGCCAAATAGAATTAGATGACGCACACCACAAGATCATAACACAGGCCAAAATCAGTAAGGACACTGGGATCAAATTAGACGCTAAATCCCTCTGTATCATTTAGCAACAATAATTTCTTCAACACGTCAGCTCTGTGGGCTACTTGTTTCAATTCCAACCTTAGCAAAGAGAGCCAGCGCACAGTTCAGAGCAGGAGAGCAATGAGTCAGATCCTCTGCTCCAATTATATCTGCATCCTGCAGTCTGCTCTTTAAAGCAAACACACACATGCTTGCCGAAGAAAGAAACACGCACTGGCAGACAGACACACTTGAAATCCACACTGCACGCACAGCTGCCAAGAAATGCATGTAGCAGTCAGAAAATAACAGACTCACACATGCAGTGGGTACACACACAGACACACACCACTTGAGCTGAAGCTTGTTGACCATCACACAGCCAAGGGACTGTGAAGAAGAGGTGGCGGCGGTGGTGGTGGTGGTGTGTGTGTGTGTGTGTGTGCGGTTGGGGGGGGGTAATCTCACAGAGGTCGCTTTGAAGTTTCTATTCAGGTCTTTGTCCCATTCAGGCTGCTGGCAGTAGACATCTCTACTAGAGGCCCGGCCCCTCCCATCATCACACCGTCCACAGAAACACACACATACACACTCAAATTGAAAAGAAGGCACGTCCGCAGGTCCTGTCCATCACACATCACACAGGCCGTGATTAGAGTGGATTCGAATGCACCCCTTTGTACCCTTCTCACTCTCTCCTCTTTCTTTAACCCCCCACCCTCACTCATTCCACTTTCTCTTTCACCAGCTCCCACCCTCTCTTTTTCACCCAGTCCTCCCTCTCTCCCCTAACCCTTTTTCACTTTTGTTGCCCTCCTTTTCTTGGCAGGGAGTGAGGCACCTCTCCAGACGTTTTCTTCTCTATGCCTAGAGTCCCTTTCTACCTCCCCCACCCTGCCCGACCCCCCCTCATCTGAGTGTGGAAGCTGAGTGTGACCTAATGTTTGACAGACAAGTAGCCTTGGAGAAAAGACTCATCTATCAGAGGCTTGTAATTCTATTAGAATGGACAGACACCCCCCCGAGGGCCAGCATTTGGCATATTCTCTCCATCAATTTCGCTTTTCTCTAAACCCTCCGGGCCACGGGCCTACAAAATGCAGTTTACGCTAACAAATAATCACAGGGAGTTAATAACATGTGTGCCTGTGTGAGTGCATATCCTAACTTTCTGCCCATTTTTTTTTAAATGGGGAATTGTTGCGCATAGGGGTCTTTGATATTAAGCATCAAAGAACAGTTTCTCTTTTCAAATTCTAATCTCATCTGAAAAGCTAAAAAGGTATAATACAGGGAGCTGTGCTGAGTGAAGATGGGAGGATCACAACCAGCTACTAGTCAGGATTGTTATCAAGATTCCTCAGTGTTTATATGTCGACAAAGATGGCTACACGAAACATCTATTGTCTCGGTTTGTTATCAGACCTAATTACTGATGTGAGAGACGTGGAAAGGAATAGAGAAGAGGTTGTTGCTTACATCATCTGCTAGGATGTTAAATTGAGGACATGTTTAGCGCGGCGTGTTATTTTTCTGTAATGAGTGCTTTACTGTCAGCCGTGATGGCTGAGATGAGGAGGAAGAGTGACGCAGCAGAACGAGGTGAGAGAGGAGGAAGACGTCTGGACAACAATCAGCCACGAACAGGAAACGTACGTCTTTGGATGCCCCCAGCTGTTGTGTTTGGCCTCGCTGCTGTTACAGTTAAATCAAAGCAGCATGAAAAGCTCATACAATAACGTTTCAAGTGTCTGCCTCCGAAAATAGTCGGTTTACATTAGTAGACTTTTCCCACTGTTTCAGCTGGCTCAGTGTTTGGAGTGAATCCACGTTGTTTGCGTTTATGCCCTTTTGTTTCCTTTAGTGAACACTTAACAGTGCGTGAGACGGACAGGAAACATGTGCTGCTAAGTGCTTGTGAGTGTGGGTGTGTGTGTGTGTGTTTGTGTTTGTGAGGATGTGTTGTCTCAGTGGTTAATGGCTGTTCGATATTGATTACAGCTGGAAAGTCTGAGTCACATGTTCCTTGTCCTCTCCAGATAACTAGGGTTAACCACTTGACCCCGTGCATGCCAAAGGGGGTCCGCTCATACCTGGATCCATGTAGCCTCAGCTGAAGCCACATCACAAAGCCGCAGCCCTCTGGTCTCCAGCCTGGCCCGTAGATCATGACCATGTCATGGAGCCACACCAGGGGGAAATGTGCCAGACTTCATTAAGGGCAAATTAAAAGCAAGTGGAGGCCACTTTAACTGTGATTTATTTTCACTGTGAGGTTGCTGGACTGACTGCAGGCCCACAGTGGCTTCATCCCGGAACGATGATGTCATGGTTTCAGTGTTTGCTAAGCGTAAATATCAGATTGGGAAGGAGCTATGTCCTCAGTACCAAGGTTCATCTTGGAGTTTCAGAGTGAAGAAAACAACAGCTCCAGTGAATGACTAACTATTCTCCATTTCAGAACTGAAACAAATGACTAGACAATGAAGGGAATGATAATTTTTTGATAATCATTTATTTCAGTCATTTATCAGGTGAGAATGCAAAATATTATCTGGGTTTTAACCACATAAATGAAAATATTGTCTCTCAGTATAAGCAGAACTTTATTTTAGCCATGCTTTGGCAGGTCCAGACTGCTACATCTCAACTATTGCACAAGTTACTTTGAACAGACATTCATGTTTCCCTGATGAGGAATCCTTGTGTGGCCAATATGCTTCTTCACAACTACTTGTCAATAGGTTGAATAGTTTTGGAAACCCCCTCCCCTCACACCCTCCTGACAGCAGATTAGGGGGCACTGTGTCTGACCATTTCCGTAACTTTCCAAATCTGACATTCGCGCCCTGTTCAAGCCGTGAGTGGTCAGCTTTGCAGAGATGAGACAGTAAAATGGCTTTGAACTTTGTTCTCTTCTTGCTCTTTTTTCCACTCTTGACGCAGCTATTTCTGTCACTTTTCGTGTATAACACCATTAATGCCTTTCAGAGGAAACTGAAAATGTGTCTGAAAATGTGCCCCATTATCCCCATGTTTAAACAATATTACATCTCTCTCTGTGACAGGCTTTTTACTCTACCTTCCAGCGTGACCGCTCAGAACAACTACAAGCACTTTTGATTTCAGATGTGGTAGGACAGCACATTAAATGAACTAGGTTTTATCTTGTATAAGCTGATCCTTATGATGTTGAACTGCAATGTGGTGACCCCCCCTTTATTCCCTGCAACTGCCCTCATCAGGTCAAGTTTTCAATTTGTAAAACTAAACTAATGTCATTCCATCTGTACTCATATATATATATATATATATATATATATATATATATAATGCCAATAAAATGTTAGCATGCTAACATGCTAAATGTTACACCTGCTTAGCAGCAGCAGCATGTGATTATGACCGTGTTAGCATGCTGACGTTAGCATTTGGCTCAAAACACCATGGTGTCTACAACCTCACAGAGCGTCTGGCATGACCGTAGACCAGCAGCTTGAAGGTGATACGTACGGGAAATTGCTGCATTTATGCCACATTTTAATCGATCAAAACAATTATCAGTAATAAAAATAATCTCTAGTTGCAGCCTTACATTCTGAGGCGCAGGAGGAACGTTGGTGTATGAGCTTCTGAGGTATCAAAGTACATTCAGGCTATTTATAGAAGCAGCAATCAGCCACCTATACAGATTAACATGATGACCTCATTACTTGAAAATGCCAGTATTTTATAGGTGGCTGTCAGAGGAGGGAAAAAAAATCTGATTGCCTTCAGTGGAGTGTCTGTGAATAAACGTGAACACTATGCTCATCCTTTGTCCTTATATGTACTGACTGTGTCATAATGCATGGGTTTTGTGTTTATGTAGAGGAATGTGCACAGTCCATTATCTGCCATACATCTTCCATAATCCTTCTGTGCTGTGTGTGATGCTTTGTTTTTGTACCACGTGTACTGGTAGGCTACATATTGTCGGAAAGGATTAGTTTTGATTGCTTCCCAAGGCAAATTTCAGCATAGTATTGTACTTGGCGAAAAAAGTGTTTTTGATTCTGCTGATCCCAGACTGTGGTTTGATCACACTCTTACAACAACAGCTTGGTATGTCCGCCATTGTTGTCCTGCAGCCGTTGGTCAGTCAGCCTTGGCCGCAGCTGTGGCAGCCGTCAAAGTTGTGCACAGGAGGCGTCTCATTGGCTCGCAGCGGATCAGGTATCTATCTGTGACCATTTGATTGGCTCTTACAGTATCAGGTATCCCATGGGCTACGTCCGGGCCATCAGATGAGACATGCCAGCTCTGTGGCAACTGGCCTGTGTTTGCTGTCACTATGACAACACTCTAATAGTCTGTAGCCAGGCTCCTGAGGACGCAGCTATGGCACTCCAACTTCTGTGGCATCTATTATCTCACACACACACAGACATCATCATACAAACATGCAGATAATTAGAGTGTATAATCATTTGGGTGTGAAGCTGATAGTGAGCTTACTATTCGATAAAGATTTATGGGCTGTCAACCCACAACAGGATGTAATACAAATAATTTAAGGAAGCAAAAGACATGTCTGTAAATGTCTGTTATCTTTTCCTTTCCAGTTACACTGAATTCCCCTCCTGTATATTGTGAATCTGTTTCATCACAACCATTAGGGGGCGGCATTGATTGAATAAATGCAAGAAAATTAAGGGAAACTCGTCCTCTCTCTCTCTCTCTCGCTCTCTCTCTCTCCCTCCCTCCCTCACTCACACACACACACACACACACACACACACACACACAAAGGGGGCACAGACATGGACATGATCAATTATGTGTCAAGCGTTTCTTCCTCAATGAATGAATGGCCCGATGACTATAGGCTACCGACCGTCTATTGTCTATTGACACTGGAGACTAAGTTCTCATGCAGTTCATTATCCCAGACGGAGACAACTAGGAAGAGATCCAAAGAGACCATTAATCATCATTCCCTTCAAAGAGGAAAAAGAGAAAGGACCAAAATAATTTACTGTAATCCTGCACGGTGAAGTGTAGTAGATTTTAAAGTATCAAAACATATTAAAAATCCACTTATCCTACCTACCACAGATCTAATTATAATTCCCCGCAGGGGGATTTCGATAGGCTCACATTATAGAAATGTATTATGGTATAATGTTGAGTTCAGGATCTGCAGGGTCATTCGGGTTCTGGATTTAAAGGGGCCAAAGTTTTTGCTGCTGTTAGCACTTTCACGCACGCTCCTGCAGCCTATCGGGCTCGTTTTCCTCACCAAAGCTTTCAGTATGACGAACAACTCCAAAGTCCATTTCAATTTGGGTCGATGGCTCGGGCCGTGGTGGTGGTGGGGGTGGAGATGTGGGGTCAACCCAATAACACAGCGCCCCCCCCCCCCCTCCCTTCCCTAACACACACACTCAGTCACCCACCACCTTCCCTCCCTCATCCACCCCTCCACGTCCCCATAAATGCCTTCGCTTCCTGCTTCCAAGTTCGGACAGAGCGCTGTGATTGGCCGCGGCTCGCACTGTGGGCTGCTCTCCCTCCCCCTCCTCTCCCTCCCTCCCCTTCCCTCCTCCTCCTCCTCGCCGCCCCCCTCCCACCTTCGCTTTTGCTCGGCTCGGGTTACAGTTGAGCTCGAGCCGCCGCACACACCGGAGCACCGAGAGTTTCACAGACGGCGAACAAGGGGCAGAAAACACCGGCATGGAAACGCTGGCGAGCGGATTTAGAGCCACCGAGCGGACCGGTGAGCAGGTCTAACCTTCCCTCGGCACTTTTTTTTTTTTACCCCCCCCCCTTTTTTTTTTTCTTTTGGCGCGCGCGTGTGTGTTTGTGTGTCCGCCCCGCAAGCGAAACGGAGGAGACGGGCAGTGTCTTTACGCACCGGCCACGCAGCATGCCCGAGCTGGACTAAGAGGCTGCCCTGCTGGAGCGCAACGCGCACGCGGAACGGCGCTGAGAGCCGGGAGGAATATTTACAATAGAAACTCAATTCCTCTGCGAAGAAGAATAGCAGGAGGAGGAGGAGGAGGAGTGAAAGATAACACTGGAATGAAGTGGACCTCGGGATTCCCAGCGTGCTGCGGAGTTGTGACTGATGGATGAATGTGGTCATCTGTAGGGCGGCTATATACAGCGACAGGTACAGACACCGTCAGGGGAGCTTTGACAAAGGCGCAGCGCAGCGCTTCATCGGGCGGCCGCATCGCCACAGACTGTGTCTCCAGAAACTGTACGATCTGTTTTCATCTCGCTTCAGATTGATCGTCGAGTTGTCTCCTCAGTAAAATTTAGATTAAAAAAAAAGAAAAGAAAAGGAAAAGGTCGCGGAGGGCTGTGTTTCTCTCTCTCTCTCTCGGTGTGTGTCTCAGCCACAGGTCAATCAGGACACTGCTTTCCTTCCTGATCCTACCAAGAACCGAGGGGTGTCTTCTCACGTCCTGCGGACAGTTCAGTCAAGGACACGGGGGTCTGGAGCATTTTTTTCAAGAAGCCGGACAGAGGGACATGTATCTGATATCGACCTCACATGCTCCCGACTGATCGTAGCTCACCTTCCCAGCGGGCGAACCACAGATAAAGGCTGCCAGGCGCACAGTCCGACGCTCTGAGTAATCGGCTCTCTGTCTGTACATTTGTCAGAATGGCGGGACTCGGTTGTTGGAAGTATTACCTCTGGATCTTTATTTTAATGTGCAGGTCGGCGCTACCTTCGGCGAAATCGCTGGAGACTATAATTTGGAGCTCGCAGAATCCCAAGTAAGTCTCGTATTTCATTTGTACAAGCATGCCAAAACTCGCTGGGTGTGTGCGTAATGGAGGACTAACATTACTGGAAAAGTTGCCATTGTGTGCAAGCTGGGGGTAAATGTTCTGTTAAATGTAGCAATTATCTCAAAAAGAACTGAATTTATTTAGTTTTAATTGTCATTCCTGCGCCGCAGAGTTTTGTGCTGATTTATTTCTCAGTGGGGAATTTCCCAACACCAAAGAAACACAGGAGGCGCAGGCTTATACAAGATACACCAGGCCCCACTTCAATCGCACTAATAGGTGGTTTGTTTATTGATGGTTTAATTGTGGCCATTCATAACTACATTACATGCACCTGTATGGTACTGGCCTGGTGGTCAGCTTGGACACTTAAATCAGATCTACCTGGGTGTTGGGAGACTTCGTCCTCCCCTTTCCTACAGTTCTCCCTTGTGGCTGATGCCATTTGCTGACTGGAGAACCAGGGAGAAAAGACAGGTAAAGCATGCCAAGCGTGTCAAGTTGTTTCTCCCCTCAGCCGCACTCAGGAGCCCTAAGCATGGGGCTCTGTCTGGCCTCTGAAAGGAGCAGGCCACACTGCTTCCCAGCTCTCCTAAGTTTCAATTCAGCCCCCTCCTCCTCCTTCTCCTTCTCCACACAACAACAATAAAAAAGTATGTGATAAGATGGTTTCAGATATCAGAGGGGCAAATGCTTGAAATGAATTTAAATTTTCTTAATTGCCCTGGCTTGGATCCAGCATCATTTCTTTCTCAACATCAAATCAAGTTTCTCAGAAGCAAGCAGCTGAAGCAAGGCATTTTTTTTCTCCTGTAAATTTATATTATTCCCATCAAAACAAGCAGAGTGAGCCCAGACTGCTGATAATAAAACACACTCTGGTAACAATTATCACCCACTTAGACTTGACTCCCACATTTGCATGATGTTGGAAAGCGTACATAAAGGGGAAAATAAACTAAAAGAGGGAGGAAAATAAAAAATAAAAACCCAATCTCCTGAATTTCTGTGTGGTTGGAGCTGAGGAGTTGACCTTCATTTGAGTTCACAGCACCGAGGGGAAATAGAGAGTAGCTCGACCAGCTTATAACTAGAACTTATCCATTCAAGTGAATCCATGATTTATCCCCCAAATGTCAGATGTCATAGGAGCTCGTTGTGCAGTCAGCGAGTATGAATATTGCTGCCATGTTCATTGGAGTGTGGGTAGATACGTGTGCACGGGTGTGTGTGTGTGGCCTGATCCTAATGGTAAGACTACGGCCCATCAGCTTTTATTCGACTATAGCTGTAGAGGTAGTGGAACAATGGGCGTCATCAGACACAGATATACACACACATATTACCCCTGCACACAAAAAAACCCACACCTTGTGTCAGCCATGGGAAGACAAATGAAAAAAAAAATTGAAAAAAAAAAATGGAGGAGACATTTATTGATTGATGATGTCACCTGGAGGGAATGTCTTAGAAGGTTACCACGCTGGGTTTAGGGATTGGTAGATCATTTCTCCATCTGTTCCTTCACTCTGCTCCTTGTAAAATCCCCACGCCGGCCGAATATTTCATAAAGTTCACAGTGGAACAATAATGCACTCTGCTCAGTGTTCTCTCAACCTAATTATCCTGCTGCTTTGCACTTAGAAAACAATAGACAATTATCTTGCTGCGTGCAGGCTTTGCAATAACAAAAGATAAACCTGTTTTTCTGTGTCTGATTGGCAATAAAAAAGGAATATTTGTCTGTCTTCCCTGTTTGTTGTCTTAAACTCCATCTCTCTGTCTTGGCCTATATTGCCTCATAGTAATAACAGAGAGAAAGAGAGAGAGAGGCCTATAGAAATGTACAGTACACTATCTGGTGACTTATCTAGATTTACGATGTCTTACTTCCTGTTCCTACTTTGGGGAGCACTGCTGCCTCAGCTAATAAATTAATCTGGCCCTCTGCTTGCACACTGTACCACATACACACAATATATAACAATACCAGCACCTCCCTACAGGCCATGAGTTATGAGACAAAGTATAGGAAACCAGCAGGTTTGGGCCACTACGGCTCGTGTTTGTGTGTGTGTGTGGTTTTTTCAGGCTTATGTACGGGTCCCTCTGAGCTTTCTCTATTATGGATTTCCATGTGAGGATGCTATCACTCCAGCTCCTGCATTATCAATAACTGGGGTTTGCTTAATTGATTTTCTCCCAGCATGCTTGAACAGGCAACATACATCATCATTGTAGCGCCCAGAAATCTGGAGAGAAGAAGAAGGAGAGGAAGGAAAACATCCCGAAGTGTTTAGCTTTGCTGCAGGATGGATCAGACCTTTTTTGATATTTAATTTGAGGCTGGATGAGTGTGCGGTGGGGTTGGTGGAGGGGGTTTCGGGGGTGGTGGTGGTGGTGGAGCAACCGTGCAGAAGAAGGCTGGATGTGTCGACGTCCCCAGCCCGGTAAAGAACTGCCTAACATTTGATCAGAGCAAATCGGATTAGTTCTCATTTAGCTGAGTGGGATTATGCCAGAAAATGTCACTTTGTTATGACTGATCACGTCCTGTCGGTTTGGCTGAAGCCAGCGCCGTAACGTACAGGCATTCTCCATACGTACGCTCACGCCGTGCTCAGGAATGCTGCAGCGATGCCATTTTAATGATAATCTGACAAGGTTGTTGTGAGCAGTTCCTGCACGTCCTCTAACCCTCCTTAGCTAATATTTACCTCATGACCTGTAGCTATCACAGCGGCTCAGGAGACAAACAAGATGATGGGATGAGAGTTGGAAAACACTCTGGCACATCTCAAAGCTCACAGCGAGGAAAGAGCCACAGGCCGACCAGGAGTCTGCTGGACTAGTGTTGAACTCCTTGCATTTTTGGTGAGGCTTGGAAACAGTTTGTAGGCATTTTTTTTGGCCTCGTTTAATTTTGAGGCCCACGAAAGAACACAAAATAGCCTAACAGAGAGAGAGAGAGAGAGAGGCGTTTGTGTTGATAAAAGTCCTCTAAAGCCTTTGCTGCTGTGGGTCTTTACTTACTCATCTTATTTTGCTCTCTGTTAACCTCAGCTGCCTGGCTCACAGTTTAACAGTTGACTGATTTGGTTTATAACGTGCTTGCATGGTTTAAAGGTTCACTGAGTTTGATGATGATTACACTGGATTTGATTACCACTGTGATATTTAGAAAACATGGTTATTTTTTCCAAAATAGAGAAGTAAATTAACGTTATAATTTTCTAAGGGAAAAAAAACCCTCTGTACTTTCAATTTTTGATGAGGTGGTAAGTTTGTTGTTAAATACCTTTTGAAAACAACATAATTTTATTTGTCTGCTATTAGTAGAATAGCTGCACAGAACGCCTAATTAAAGTTCAAGTTTTGTTTTCCTGATTTGCTTTTTCTGGTAAGATAATTGGAAGGAAACATGAGGTAATTAGGACAAAACAAACTTCTGCCTTATCTTTGCTTTTAGAGGCTGCTGTTATCAGAGGAAGTGTTTTAAAGGTTTATTCTTGAACACCGAGAAACCTTTGGCTCCTGCGAAGTGACGTTCACAAAAGCTCGACAATGCTGACATTTAAATGTAACCAGGATTTCAGCAGGAGGTTAAAAAAAACCAAAAAAAACCAAGCTGCAATTGCAAAACTCAAATCTGCCGCAACCTGTTAAACAAGAGCCAGATGAAACTTCAGGATTAGACCAGACACAGGGTTTGGTTCCTTTGCAGAGAGTCCTCTGTGCGCTCCCCTCTGCTGCTCGCTGCACCGCGGGTCACTGCTGAGAGGGTCAGAGGCCTGTTTTTGTTTCTTGCCTGCCCCGCGCCCTGCTGCTTGCCCCCTTTACCCCTTTTGCGATATACACCTTCTCTCTCCCTGCCTTCCTGAGTCCCCCCTTCCTCCCCCCTTTAGACTCTGATCATGTTTCCCTCTGATACAGATCTCATTACACACAGAGAGGACTTAGAGCCTGAGCCCCACTCAGAGAGAAAGAGAGGGCCAACCAATAAGAAATACTTGTGGAGAGCAACTGGCCCACGGTGCTGTAAAGGCACCCTGTGTCACACTATAAGGACAGCTGCGTTTGCTTTTATGTGTGTGCACTTCTGTGTGGACATGGCTGTTGTTTCAGCGGTGTGTAACGACCGATTCTTCATTTGGTTATCTACGTGAGGCACCTGGGCTCAGAAAGGAGCTGCAGCGCTTTAGGATATTTCATGGAAAAAAATGCCATTTTTTCCATCATGGTTTTGCTCCAGATGGACTCACTTTATCCACTGGTGGTTTGGCTGCCACATCACTGAAAACTGATCATTGTGTTATTGATGCGTTCATGTCTTTATATGCAAGCAGTGGTGCACACATGAAACCGAGCTTCATTCCCTCGGCTTGCAACTAATTTTTCAGCATTTTTTTCTCTCGTCATGTTCTGGTCCTCATGAGTTTCAGTTGGTTTTCTTTAAAGGCATATTACAGGGACTGATTCACAATGGAGACAGCAGCTGAACATAATGAATCACTCGGAAGAACTGAGTTTTGAAAATATCACAGTCTATTAATCAGTTCGCTGATCAAACGCAATCAGCAACTTTAAAACACCAGCAGATTATGATAAAATCTTGTGTTACAGCAATTTTAATAATGTCACAGTATATATATATATATATATATATATATATATATAGTAATGT
>CM076655.1:11288648-11331975 GCA_038496675.1 Rachycentron canadum
TTTTTTTTTTTTTTTTTTTTTAAATTTACCCAGGGAATTAAAAAAAACCTGACAGATCGAGATACTTCATCACACCAGTGCAACCATCTCACGCACCTGGGAATATGAAGAGGATAGAAACCAATATAAAGAAAAGAGCATTTTCTGACGGTTGACAAATTGATATGGTCTCATGGTACATATATCTTCATATAGCTGACACTTAATACTGATGAATTGCTTGTAATTTATCAAACAAAAAGTCTGTGTTTTCTGCTTCTTAGGTGTGAGAATTTCCAAGTTTTCTGTTTTGCATCATTTGGTAATTCAAACCATTGTGTTTTGGAGGCAGCCAAAAATAACCTAGTAGACATCAAGTGGTAATGAAAATAATAGCCCCATAATAGTCGACTGATAAGTATCTTGATCTTGACAACCTGAAGTGAAACTACAAGACACTCACATAGGCGTGACAGACAGGCTTAGGTTGTCTGTGGTGAGTCATAAAAAGTCATTTGACAAACACAATTGAAACTTGTGTTACTCAACTTAGTTTTTGTTTTTTTCTTTCTTTCTTTCTTTATAGAAAACCACATTAATTTAAGGCCTAAGTGGACCAAAACAAACACACAGTATTAGATATTCAGTCTTTATGGTCCAATAATTGCAAGTCCAATTATTTTGTAAAATAAATTGCAAATCAATATGTCTATTGTTTATTTTTACTTGGTTTCTGTGTTCACACTGCAATTAAAGAACACTGAGGCTCATATGAAAAGGACAAGTATAGGCTTATGGGACTGAATGAGTGCTTGAGAGTGCATGTCGTTGTGCTATTGTTCTTTGTCCAGCCACAGTGGAGCATTAAGGAAGTGTTAGGAGCGTGCCAGTGTGCCCCTGTGAAAGTGCTGAGGGCCGAGCGGTGGACGAGTGTGGAGTGGCTGAACAGTGGCTGCCTTACAGGCAGTTAGCGACCGGGCTTCATTAGACGGAGGCCTGGCTGGCAGCAACCAGGAAGTTCCCATCAGCTCCAGTGCTGCCAAGCAGAGGCACAGGCGCTGGTGCTGGAAAGCTTCCCTCAAGATTTCTGCACGCCGCCTCGACTGCGCTTTAGCTGAATCAAGAGAAAATGTAGCGATGCAGAGTTACAGGAAGTGGGGAAAAAAGTTGAATGGGCAAAGTCTGCCTTTTGTTTGCCATCTTAGTTCTTTTACATAAGAGCAGTTGAAAATAAGGGGATTAAACAGGAGAGGAAAGGAAGCTAATGTAGAGCGTTGAAACGCAGTCCTGGGCTCAACCGCACATCCTTTCAGTCCAGCATAGAGCTCCCAGATTACTTCCATGTGTCAGTGCGAGGGGGAAAGAGAGGGAGAAAAGAAGAAAAGGGGACAGGGAGAGAGAAGTTGAGCGATTGAAAAGCAAGCGGACTTGGATTGGTGGAGATCAGTGGCGGTGTTGGACAGTGGAACGGATCTGTGTGACAGCCATCTCTAAAACCATTACCCCTGCGGCTCCGACTCGGGAACTCGTAACCTCCTCCTCCGGACTGACCTCATAGACTTAACTCTTTCTCAGAGAACCCCTCTGTGCTATGGAGGCAGACCTCATCACTCGCCAGGCCCAAACAGCGGGCAGGCAACCTTAACAGCCAGCTGCACTACAAGTCCTTTAAGACGTCATGAGTTGTCACCAGCATACAGGCAGCGAGGGATCTGTTTTCCCCCAGTTTGTGGTACTCCAAAGACTTTTTGTGGGAAAGTTTGAATTTAATGTGCCAGGACTTTGGGGAAGGGGATGACGGATCCCAACAAATAATGACAAAAAAAAAAAAAAAAAAAGGACAGAACTAGGAGTCCTGTTGTGGTTTTACTGGGAGACTGAGGTTGCAATAGAAATTGTGATGCAAGCGTGGACAATTTTTTCTTGCTTATGTAGTGCAGAAAAACAAAGAACCAAAAGGAGACTTAACTCAACTCAGCTTTCTAGATTTATTAGTAAATTTCCTTTCCTTAGCGTTCAGTCATGTAAAAAAAAAATTACAGAAACATTTTAGATGAAAATAATCTTTACAAGAACTTTTACCAGAACTTTCAACTGCATCTACAAAATTACCAGAAACTAAGTATCAACTTAAGGTCCACTTTCTAGCTTTAGTAGTAATTTTACAAGCTTTTTCTGGGGCTTTCAACCATATATACAAAACTAAAAAACGTCTATTTGACAAAATATTTTAACTCAGGGTCCACTTACTACCAAAAATTTACAAACTTTTTCCTGAGCTTTCAACCACCAACTATAAAATTAGGAAAAAAATCTACATATAAAAACTAGCTTCATGAGTCATTTTACCAGCTTTTTCTGGAACTTTTAAGTGCAAAGCGAAAATTGAGAAAAATATATAAGGCACATATCAAAGCAAAAGTCAGACTCAAGGTCCGTTTATAAACTTTACCACTAATTTTGAGAAACAGAAACAGAAGTTCAAAATTGCAAAAAGTACAGTCGACAAAAAAAAAAAAAAAAAAAAAAAATCTCAAGCTTCACCAACTACCTTAACCAGTCATTGTAATCCTGGATTTTTTTGTGGTCTTCTCATGAAGACCAGCTGCTCTGAAAAAAAGCTAGTAAGTTGATTTTAATTTAAAAAAAAAAAAAAAATCTGTCAAAATCAAAGTTCACTTTAACTTTTTCCACATTTTTTTCATTAAATATATAATATAATATATAAGATGTTCTGGGAACAGCTGAACTTCTGTCACCTGTGGCTCCTTCAGTGGAACCACAGTTAGCTTTACTTTTGGACAGATAATATTTTCCAAGAAGAGACTGGATGAAGCATGACCGTACCCAACCAGCCCCGAACATATCATTTATGATCATCATGGAGCCCTTTGTTCACTGTTATGAGTACACTAATGGAGTGACAGTGTAATTGAATGGAGTGGTAGGATAATAGAATGATAAAGTAATGGAATAGTGTGGTAGCAGCCCCCTTTTCCCAAGGGATACCCCCCATAAGTGTGTCAGCATGGCAGATGGGCGGTCTGTAACTACCCCCCTCCCCCATGTTAATTATAAAGCATCATAATCCATCTATGGCATACAGAGGCAGGACATGGAGACTATTAGGGGGAGCATGGAAATGGCACAGTGTATAATCCTCAGGACTTTACCACTATTAGGCTCCCCAGGCATTGAGCAAAAACCACTAATTTCTCCGGTAATCTAGTTGAACAGTCCCTTTCTTGCCCATTCTTGGCGTGTTTTTCTGTAAGTGTGTGTCCCAAATTTTTAGATGTTAACTGGAGGTTTGATTTGTCTTTGAATTTTTTTTTCCTCTTTACTTGGTCTTTTTTTCCCACCATGCCCACAGGCAAGACAGACAGCCCAGAAAGCATTCGAGTTTGTGTGTGTGTGTGTGTGTGTGTGAGTGAGTGTGTATGCATGCCTCCGTTAACCCATTCTGCCAAGTTTTGGCTCAGCCTTTTCTAAGCAAACTCCCAGCATGATCCCGGTCCCCCTTGTGCTGGTGAGAGGAGTTGGAAGAAAAGGCCTGTGGGACTCCTGCTGCTCCCAGGCCTGGCCCCGGCCCCTCTGCCTGCGAGGGCCGGGCCTGGGATTTGCTGCGCGCCGGGGCTCTGTGTGGCAGCTGTGACTGACGCTTCAATCGCCTCTCCCTAGGACACCCCAGTGCAACCCTGCATTCCCTTTCACACCTCGGAAACGGGGGGAAAAAGACAATTACACACATATTCAGCAACCTCCCTCTCACAGTCTCTCCACAATCCTGCATCTCTGATGTACGGCCATTTACTTGAGCTATAAAAACATTTCTAAAGTTTCTTGTGTTTTGCAAGTCCCCTTCTAAACAAATTGCAAATTAGTTTAGTTGTCTGGACAGCCTGTCTGCAATTTCATTATGTATTAGAAGTTGCTCTTGTTTATTTGATTTTTTTCTGAGTTGTCCTCTTCCTAAGTAAACAGTATAACCCAACTATTTCCTTTGTATTCCCCATGATATTTAGAAAATGTAAGTAATGGAAAAAGATTTGAGCCTTAAAGTGGAGTTAATGCTATCATGTATGGATTGTCAGTAAATTGAGTTTGTCTCTGGGCTATTGGAGCAGGAACTCGTAAGCCAGCGGGATTTAAGTCTCTTAATTGAATTATTTTGATTGCTGACTTGATTGATGGAGTCAGATGTGGTGCGTTTTCCATGCGTTTTTGTCTGACTAATTCTTCTTCCAATAGAGCCATACCAGACAGATACAAAAGGAACCTGCAATCAATCACAACTGCAACCCCGAGCATTTTGTTTGGAGAGAAATGTGCCTGCCATCAGGTCCGAGTTCCACAAGCCATGCAGACAACGTAAAACCAACAATGACATCAGATAGTAGAGCACTCTAAAGTCTAATCTTCCCATAATGCCATGCTAAACCCCACAGAGACCCACGGCAGGGAGAAAGGCTTTTTCATGCCCCGGCACTGCTCCTCCTCCCATGGCCTCTGGCTCTGTGTGTGTGCGCGTGTGCATGTGTGTGTCCATGCATGTTGGGAAGAGAAAAAGAATTCAAGAGTGAATGGAGATGTCACTGTCAGACCCTGGCCTCCACATGAATCCGCTCCAGAATGGCCATATTGGCAGTTTGTGTGTGTTGAGTGAGAGAGCCTGTCGGGGGTCTGCCGTTTCCCCTCCACACCGAGTTCTTACGGCCGTGATTGGAGCACGGCGGGACACAGGTCTATATTTCATCCTATTCATATGAGGGAGGCCGTTTCATCTCCCACACACATGTTTCCCATTAGATGTGTGTTTATTCTCCCCCATGATGTGCTTGGCCATGGAAGCCTCTCATCTCCCCGATATTGGAAATAGGAGTGAAGGTCTGCTAAAGCAAACACAATATCCTAAACCTCTCCGCTCGCTTTATGAACTATGCTGAGAATAAGACCGACGGCTTTGCGTAGACTCGATTTAATGAGTAACCGCGGTAGTTTCTCCTCTAAAAGCGCCGTAATATTATACTTCACACTGTGATTTTAACTCGCTAATCTTAATGTGCCGTGTGGTTGTGTGCTCTGCTGTCTCATCTTCCATTTTCCTCCTGCACTGAAAACTTCGACTACTTTTAGCTATTCTCCTCATCTGTCTCTCAAGTCCCCCACCGTGAAACATGACAGCCCGAACCTCCACCACATCACTCCTCTCTTCTCCTCTCCTGTCTCTGAGATGAAAGCTTTTCTTTGCAGACAAACCTTCTGTGAGTCCTTTCTGCGCACCAGGCCGAGGCCTGTGTTGCTGCTTTTAGTAGCTCTGTTTGCTGCATTTTCTGATTTATTTATGCATTTCTGATTGTGGCACCTCGTGCATGTCAAGAATCTCAGAGTTGGAACCTTGCATGTGCATTATGCGGGCTGAGTCAAATTCTTATTTGAAATATACATGAACGCATGAATATATTTATTGTCGAGTTGCCCCTGTGCATCTGGGAGAGTTTCATTTCCTGTGGTGACCCTGCCCTGGAATGGAGTGGCGTGATCCTTGAAGGCGCCCCACATGCCGCCACCAAACAGAGCTGCTTTGGTGCACCTTTCACACAATGGAGTGGCAGAGGCAAGGGAAATGATTTGGCTCCTATTGGAGGGACTGGAGCAGTCCCTTCAAAGCAGTATGCCTGGCTGAGGCTTTAACCGGCCTTCTCTCTGCATTAGATGTGCGTCCTGTGATGAGCCTTTGAAGGGTGCGGGTTGCTCTGGCTGGGAGATTGCGATTGCATTGCACGGGTGTTGGGGTTCAGACTTGCACAGAGACTTGCAAGTCTGTGACTTCGGCGGGATTGTAGTGCTCCACTCAGCGTTGCTTAAGTAGGCTGGACTAAAACGTGTTGACCTGAAAGCCGCAATGTGACGAGGGAACAGCTGCTGTGTCATGTTTGGATACGCACGCACACGCACGCACACACACACATACGTATATATCACAGCGGAAGGTAGTGTGGATATGTGTGTGTTCACTAGCTCAGGAGTCAGCTGTGGTTGGCTTGTGCAGATTAAGGTTTGAGTGTGCCTTACAGATGGCGGTAATAATGATCAGATAGCCCTTGTAATGGAGACGGCCCAGTTTGTAATGGCTTCCTAAAACAACACATGTAGCGTCTTTACGAGGCCACAATCCGTCCGGTTATCACAGAACAAACTGTGTGAATGAGAATAGCTTCATGTCAAACAAGCTATTTATTAGCACGCACATCACACACACATTTCATTTTAATACCGACAGCCTGCATCTTGCCCGCGCTCTGCTTGTTAAAGGCGAGCGTTATCAGAGGAGACACAGACTCCCGCTACACCAGTTAGTCCGTCCTCCCCTTTTACATTCACTGTTAATGAGCCTAATGATGTGTGTCTCTGCGATTGCATCAGTCAATATGCTGTTCAATATGGGTTTTAGAAACCCACTGACAACTTAAGCATGTCCGCCTGGATAAGATCTCCCATCCAAGGGAGGAAAGAAAGAGCAACTAATTTGTCTTGGATTGGATGGGACATGTGTAGCTGTCTTTTACAATCATGAGCTGAGATTGTAAGCAGAGAATAGACTTGTCACTCAAATTCTCTGATAAGAAGCTGCTTTTAAGACACAGACGGCAGCTATGTATTAAAAACACCATGTCCCAGTTATAGCAGCAGCTGCTTCTCTCTCTTATATGGAGATCTATTGATTGTTTGGTGTAGATAATTTTTTCCCCTCCCTTTTTGTCTTGCTCTTGTGCTCCTTTTTGATTTCTGCGCGGGTTTGTTTCACTTTTGCAGGAGGTTTTAGCTGGAGTTTTATGTCAGGAGCTATTTATGTTAGAGATCAGGGACATTTAGCTTCATGCTTTGTCAGAGAGTTGCCGTAGGAGTTTAATAGTCTCCGTATACTGATTACAGATGTGCCTTTTTCATTTCTGCTGAGCTTTTTTTTCCACTGGATTCGGCTTATTACTTTTAGTCACATTGGTTAGTGCAGTTTTCTACACAGTTAGTTAAGATGCTTTGTCTTTATTTTTTATATTTAGCTTACTGTGCTAATATTAGTTTCTTCCCTCAGTGAGAAAAGCGCCAGCAGACGAGACCCCTGTGACACTGAAAAGCTGTTTCTTTTATAAACCACACAGCATTTGATTGATCTGTCCCGTGTTCTTGATCTCTGGGCTTGGCTGATTAAACCTATCCATCAGGTTCTCTTATCAGTGCCCTAACAGATCGACTGCAGGACACTGAACTAAAACCCCTGTATTGTTGTTACACAGAAAATGTCAAAGGCTAAGGACAGGGAGGGGAGAGGCTTACCAGAACTCCTCTCTTCAAGGCCTTATGGACAAAGAAAAAAATACCCACTATGTTTTTTTAAAGCAACAGCTCATGTAAAAAAAACTAAACATTTTGAGATAAGTATCTTTCATCTTATTGTCATCCACACACAGTTTTCTGTTGTGCATATTGGAATAACCTCTAAATGAGGTCGAACAGTAGCGCTGCAGATTGTGACAAGAGTGTTTCCCCTCTAGAGGGAAATCAGAAAGTGATGTTTCCTGTCCGCAGATTGTCAACTTCCCTGCCAGCAATGTGACCCTGCCCCTGGTCACAGCTCACACAGACATCAGCCAGATAATGACATTTCTTTCACTGACAGGCTGTCACTCACATGCCTGTGCAAGTGTCGACACACACACACACACGCTCGGACGTATGCATGAAGGCACACTCACGTGCTCACTTGAAAACGAGGGCAGACGAGCACGGTCGCCGTTATGAATCATCTGAATGATTTGCAAGTCAAATAGCCAGTTTCGTAAGATGTGCCTGCTATTTTCTGAAATAAATTTGAGCTTCTCATCTCCGGGTGACTGTTAAAGCAAATACATCAAGGCTACTAAAACGTGGATGATTGCATGTCACTTTGCTCTCATTTATCTGCGAGCATCTATTACCATCATGTTGTCAAGTAAATGAAAACAGCACCGGAAAAGCCAGCAGATGGGCTTTTATAATTCACAGATGTATGATTTTGGGACAGTTTTTTAAAGATAAAACCTCTTTTATCTCTTAAACGTCTTAAATTGCATTGATTTATGATTCTTATCATCCAGAAACAGAAAAACTATTTCACATAGTTCAACATAAACAGACTTTCATGGTGGATAACGATCACATCGCAGCCTGCATGCTGGTTTATAGTCATTTTACAGCATGTCAGAATCAGATAGTGCTGAAGTTTGCAACTTTCTGCCTTATCGAGAAACGATCGACCTGAGTTTACATAGTCAGATTTCATGTTGAAAGAACGGTTTATTGAAGTCCTGTTGCAGCATGCCCTGCAGAAGCAGGTGTGGACCTGTTAGCTTGCTTATTTGCCACTAGTGATTTCTGGGGAACGCGGTGTGAACGTTCCCCAAATGCGAGAAGGGAGAAGTTGCCTGTGTGGCACATTCATTAACCTGGTATCTAGCTAATCTCCTGGCTAATTCATTTAGTCCTCCGAGCACTCCTGTGTATTAATATCCTCTCTGTGCTGCCGCTCATGGGCTGCAGCAGGAGCGTAGCCATGGCGATGATTGTGTCATTATTTTGCAGTCAGATGAGTGATATCCCAGAGGGCTGTAGCTGGGTTGTCCAGGCCAGTTGAGAGGGACTGATTAGAATTGCAAATGGACGCCAAGTGTTGTGTTTATTGTGTGTCTCAATATTGGAGACAATCAGGCGAATCAAAGCCCTCAGCTGGAGAGATGGGACTGAGGCACGGTGGGCCTCTCTGGTTGGCACCATGTCCTCAGTGCTTGCACACTGAAACCCCCTTCCCTTCCCTTCGTGTCCCTTCCCTCCCTCTCTACTTCTCTCTGTTGCCCCCTCTCTCGGTCGACTGTGTCGTGTATATAGGTCCTGAAGTACGTGGACACAGCTGGAGAAAGAGAAGGAGAGCTGGAGAGAGCCACTAAATCTAGTGCACTCAATCATCTGTAGTGTGGCGCTCCTCTCACACAGCTGAGAAATATTAAACACGCTTTATGATAATGAAAGTGCTGGCGACAGACATAAATATCAGAGGCAAAGTGCTGAAGGATTAAAATGTCTTGTACGTTTGCTCATAACACAAATTTGTCATTGATTTCATGGCTTCCTGAATCGTTAGAGACAGAATTATCAGCTTTTCATCAGTAGAATTTCTTTTTTTTTTTTTTCTTTTTTCCTTTCCGAGGCCTGTCACTGACGAGGAATATCGAGTCACTGCACATATTAAGGGCTCGGGAATATTCCGATATCTGCGTGCTGTTCTGTTGTCAAGCTCTGTAAATGGAACCTGTTGGCAGCTTGCCCTTGTTATGGCTGGGTGACAGACTGCGGTGCAAAGTGCCCCAAACACACATTTTCTCCGCAAATCGCTTGTGAATTGTTCTTCTTTAACGATTGCCCATTACCCAGATATTGACTCACTGTTTGTACAAGATTCAGCGAAATCCATCTGAAAGCCATCCAGTGCTGTTGTGCGAGACAGGAAGCTAGTGTTTTAGCTCAGCGTGTAATTCATTCTGTCAGTTGCACACAGAGAGGCCTACCTTCTCTTGTTTCGCTACTGTTGGCTTTTAAAGAATGTATGTGTGTGTGTGTATAATGTACACGCACATGCAAGAATGTGTGTGTGTGTGTGTGTGTGTGTGTGCGCGTGCGAGTGTGTGCGCGCTCATGCATACGTATATCCCTGTTCGAACACAGGATAATTCCTCAGCTCATACATTCACCCCCATATAGCACCGCATGACCAGTCACAACAGGCATGTGTGGGGCCCAGGTACGGGCATGCACAGTGAACAGATATTGCTACAGGGAAATGACTGTTAAAGCTAAGTTTTATTGCACCACACACGTTCACTCAAGCTCAGGCTGCTGTAGGCTAAATGAAAAACTAAAAAAAAAAAAAAAAAGTAAAGAGGAATGTGTTCGCGCTCTGCGGAAATCCTTTAGATTCTCTGTGAGCTTTTAGCAGGACTTTTGAACGAAGAGAAGGCCGGCAGCCATTATGAGGCTTGCATGTCTGACATGATGTGATCAAGAGTCACCAGCCTTGAAAGGCAACAGTCAACAGTGTATGTGGGGCTGAAGCTGCAGCTCGCAGCCTGTTTGGACAGTGCTGTGTGCCATTGAGCTTGACGAGCAGTTGGTGAGAGATCCTTAGAAATGTGTGTGTGTGTATGTGTGTATGAGGAGAAAAAAGAGAATGGTTGAGAGGGAGAGTGTGTGTCAAATCGCCGACGTGGCTGTTTGTGAGTGTGTGAAACCGAGGAGAGAGTTCATGAGGTGACATCTCATCAGCTGTTTGACTTTCCCAGTTTCCCAGGGAAGCAGTTTCAAGAACAATGCAGAAGAAAAACCACCAACCACCGACAATTGAAATGCCACAAAAAAAAAAAGAAAGGAAAAAAAAAAAAAAAACCCAGCGCTGTTTGTTGGTGACTGAATTATTGCTGTTGCTTTAGACTGGAGACAGGGGAAATGTGTGAGTGACTGCACTGTGCTCGCACCAGACACATATCACCTACCGGACTCCTCTTCCCATCCATCTCCCAGCGCTCCTCACAATAACAGGAATACATTAGAAAAGAGTGAGTCAGGAGGGAAGGGGACGCAAGATAAATATTGTGTTAGTATTTTCCCTCGCTCTCTGTTGCAATTGTCTTTCACACTGACAGATGAACAATGAAAGTATTTTGAACTTTGCTGCATGCTATCTTTTACTTCTGGGTTCAGAACCGTGCTGTCAAAGCCAGACGTGTTCTGGCAGAGATTGATTGATTTGCTTTCTGTGCACCATGTCTTCCCTTTGTTCCTCCAGGAAGGCCTAGGTTTCTCTCCAGTATTCCAGACTTTCTGTAGCTGCTCTGCATTAACACCTGTTTACAACATACAGACTCATAAAATATCGATTCAGCTCTCCTTTGATCGTAAAGTGCTGCTATAAAATTCAGACTGGAAGCGCCGCGTTTCTATACTCTGACAGAGACAAACTCGTCATCTTTCCGAAGCACGGCCTGCTCTCTGGAAAGGGAAGGGCAGGCAAAAAAAAAAATCCTTCCACGGAAATGCACGCATTAGGTTAGATAAGAAGATTGATGTAATTCTCATGACACAGTTAGCTTAGCTTAGCTTCAAGTCTGGAAACAGGCAAAACAGATAGCTAGGCTGCTTATGTTACATCTCATTTGTTTTAGGAGCCAAATTGTAAAAATGACAAGTTGGGGTCTTTACGGTGGAGCCAGACTAGCCGCTTACCCTTGTCTCCAGCCTTTATGCTAAGCTAACGGGCTTCTTTTCTGTGCTGCACATTTATGAGAGTGATACCAGTTCTCTCACCTTATACAGAAACATATTTCCCCACAATGTCAAATTATTCCTTCAAGAAAGGCCTCATTAGTAATGGATGTCAGGTTTATTTGGGAGATGTCTTTGCTGATTTGATTCCCAGATGTTTCGCTGCCAAAATACTGCTGTGCCGGGTAAATAACCTCCCCTCCCCTCCTCTCTCTCTCTCTCTCTCTCTCTCTCTCTCTCTCGCTCTTCAATGCGTGTCTAAGGGCCGACTCATTCTGAGCACGAGTTAGAAAAATTAGCCAACTTTAGCTTCAAACCGTAGCCTGTTGCTCATCCTGAATGAGCTTCATTATTCAGTCTAAAACTGTGATCCCTTGACTAACAGTCTCAGATAGGAGGCCAATTTAAAAAAAAAAAAAAAAAAAAAAAAAAAAATTGAATTTAACCATGACTGGCTCTATCTAAGCCAAACTGAATTTAAATAACTAGTGAATAATGTGGAGCTGTGTGAGTGTGGTGTGTGTGTGTGTCTATTAGCACGTGTGATGTTGTGATTGAGTTGTGGCATTAAAGAGCTGGTTTTTCTGAGAAATGCTTTCTGAGGGCTTATCAATGGGGTTGGAGATACAGAGCAGAAAATGGCCGCTGGTTAACAACCCGGGCAAGCTGCGTGGGTTTGATAATGGTTCTGATTCTTTTTCTCTCTAGTTTCCTCTTCGCTCCCCCAAATGGGAGTGAAACACAATCGGGGGAGTGTGAGAGATGCTATTGTTCGTCTCGGAGGTTCTCCTGCTTTCTCTCCCCTCCTGCTCTGCTCGGCACTGATTACAACCTTGCATCCTGGTCCAGCTCTTGACTTTCTGCTCTGCAGCTCTTCGTCCTGAGGGATTCCTCTTTCCAGGACTGTCCAGCTCCTCGACCACCACATGGACACACACACACACACACACCAACTCTGGCACATTCAGGGTGTCTGGCACACTAACACACACACCCACTCAGGCATGTATAGACACACGTATATCTGCACACACACAGTCACACAAACACGCTCACACATACAGTGGGCTCGGGCCAGGCGGGTTTGGCAGCGACTGTAGACTAGGCCTGTGGAGAGATCTTTACGGAGCATGCAGAGCCCATCTGTGGCTGCTCCTCAGTGATGGGAGGCAGCTGGCTGTGTGTGTGTGTGTGTGTGTGTGTGTGTGTGTGTGTGTGTGTGTGTGTGTGTGTGTGTGCGCGCACGCATGTGTGTTGTGTCATGGCCAGGGAAGGAACTAGGAGAGGAGGAAAGAAGCTTGTGTGTGTTTGGGTCACAGAGCAACCCCAGAATGAGGGCTAAACTCAAGCTGAAGCTGACCCAAGCTCTCTCATCTCGCCAAGCCAACTCTCCTCTTCCTCTCCTCTCCTCTCCTCTCCTCCCCTCTTGTCTCCTCTCCTCTCCTCTCCTCCCCTCTTGTCTCCTCTCCTCTCCATCTCCTCTCCACCCAGCCCTCCAGCTGGAAAAGCTCAGTCCCTGGGCTCCAGGATGAATAAGTGGAGACGCAGAGAGCAACAGTCTGGGCCTTCTCTTGCTGTCAGTGATACCGTGGATGACGTTCAATCACAACCGCATACACCCATGCTCGCTTAACTCCCCTGCTCTTAGAGAGGGATGGGCTCGGCATTGACAGAAACCACAGAGGCCATAAGAAGAAACAGATTATGCTCTTTCTCCTCCCTAATGACTTCTGACACTCCTCTCGCTCAACGGTCCTCTCCAGCCTGTTCGTCTCGTAACAACGTCCACTTCTGTCCTTCTTGTGGCAAGGCCATCTGGGTGTCATCTTGTTAGCTCATTACAGCCGCCGACGGTGGGAAGCTAACCCCTCATGTGACAATGATCGAAGGCAAGCATACTGGGCTTGTTTGGTGAACATGAGAGGTGTGTGTGTGTGTGTGTGTGCGTGCGTGTGTGTGTGCGTGTCCGTGTTGTAACTTGCCTGTGTGCAACTGTTATGAGTCACGCTGAATCTGATTTGCTGTGCATGCCAGCCTGTTGACTGAGCTAACTGAAGCTAGTGTGTGTTTGTCTGTGTCTGTGAGAGAGAGGGTGCCTGTGTTCACACGTACAAAAGCTGTTCTCTGCGGGGTGGAATTCAGGATATTCTGTCTGTCTTTTTTTGCCTCTGACATCTTCATTTATGTCGCGCTAATGGGGACAGCCTGGAGGGAAAATACCAAGCTTTCTGCTTTTCAGCAAGTCACTGTTGCCAAGTTTGGCCTACTGGAGTTTAAATGAAACTTGGATTGAGTTTATAGTTTATCCAATACCACTACCCGTTGGCCAGTTCTTCCTGCTTTTCTATAGTCGGGGTCAAATCCTTCCTGCTTTGCTAAACAGCTCCGGAGCCAGATGGGCCTTGTTTCCCTTAATTTCAGGATCCTTGTGTTTGTTCGTGTGTCTCTCTCTATGTATGTGTGTGTGTGTGTGGCCTGCTCTGGTATTGAGGCGACTTGTTTACTGTGTTTGACATGTGAGGAAATCGGTGTGTGTACACTTCAGGGCGTGTGTTTATGTATGTGTGTTTATAGCCAGGCCTTCCTAAGAACATCTGCCCCTGCGACAGCCCGACAGAAGCCAGCTATGTATACAAGCGCGGGTTGAGCTGCCGTTGACGAGCACAGACCTGCGACCACCTCACCTTCACACGGTGGCTACAAACGCTGAGGGGAGATGGTTCAGGCGGGTCTCAGATCTGTTCCCCATATAGCTGACAATTCATGTGACTTGACAGTATTATAGATGTGGCAAATTTCTCTGTAGCCTTACAAACATGCTGACAGTTTGATGATATGTGCCTTTCTCCCAAGTATGAAATGATCACACTGTGTCAACAGCGCTCAGTCGATCTTAACCACATATCAAGACCGAGGCCGTTTCAGAAGCTGCTGCTTGAATGTTTCCATTGTGAGCCTGAGCAAGTATGTGGCTCTATCTTGATGGATCTGAAAGTGGTTTAAGGCTGAAACAGTCCCTGCTAGCAGACAATTATTTAATATTGATTGACTTGAATGAGAACAGGATGGGTTTGTAGCCTGTGATTACACCAAACATAGACTGCCTCGAGCGAGTCAAGCTTTAAATCCGCACTGCCATATATATTACACAAGAGCTCAGCTACAATACTCTTTGCATAACACAGCTTTGTGTTCATTACAGACTTAAGTGTAACCCTGTCATGTGGGTGAATTACTGTAATATTTCATGTGAAGCCGTAAAATCAGTCCGAACTGTAAGCCTAAGGAATATTGATTGAAACGGCTGTAAATATGGCTGCCGTATGTAAAGTGGCATCTGTAATAACAGGGGGGAAGCAACCACACTGATTTTGTGGATAATGTAAGAGAGAAATGATAATTGTTGAGGGAACACTGTTCCTGGCGTGATAATTACCACGCTGATAGCAAGGGGAATAGAGTACCTATTGTGGTGGTGATTGTGTGTGGAGTGTGTGTATGTGTGTTTGTTTTTACATGGCTCACTCGTGTGCTGTAAAGGCCAGGGAGAAAAAGAGAAGAGACAGACAGAAGAAGTAGCACCTGTATCCTGGCCGTTGGCATGTTCCCTTGCAAGAGATGGATTGCCATGTATACGTAGTTGAGGATAATTGATTTTAATTGATATGTATGGCATGTTCATGCTGCTGCTCAGGAGGAACAAATCAATTTGACACCATTGTGTTGATATGAGCCATCTCTGCCTCTTTCTCTCACAGTTCCTGTGTCTTGGGTCCATTCATTCAGGGGTCGAGGCTGCCTGCCAGTGCAATGCTCAGGGCAGAGGCCTGAGTTGACTGGACGGGGGTGGAGAACACGGGGGGGAAGGGCTGGTTTGAGGCTCTGTAAGGGGCTTTGAGTGGGCCTTAGTGTAGGCGGTGTTTTATATGAAAGTCGGTGAGGGCAAGGCGCTTGAATAGAGGTGGCTGGGAAGTTGGGCTGGGAAGGTCCATGATGCACCCCACAGTGCTTTTGTGCGCTCTCACATCCATGTGAGTGTGTATGGGGAGGTGGTGCTGGAGGGGCGGGGGTGTAGCATATGTGAGATCATGTGCTCATATTCACCAGTGGAATGTAAAAAGAGCGAGGAGGGGGCTCTCCTCTCGCCTCTCTTTTCCACTGCTTCGTTGTTTTCTGTTCTCTCTCCACTGCGCTGTAGCGTAGGTCTGTTTGTATAAGCTCTTTACAGGATTGAGAACGCTGCGGAGCCATCCAGATGAAACAAAACCAACCTCATTTGGTTGTTTTGAAAATGATTCTCTTTATTTTGTTTGGTTCAGGCAGATCCACCTCGTTTGACATGAGGGGGATAAAGGCTCTCTCACGTTCGGGGTCATTTCCCAGAAACATCGTTTGTATCTGCACGGCTCTTCCTCTGTGCACTCAAACTTCTTTCATCAACAGGTCTTATAAAGTCTCCAGACAACATGAATGAAAGATGCAATTCAACCTCTCTTTTCCCCCCTTTTTCCCTTTCGACCTTCTCAAAAGTACAATAATCTTCAGTCACTCGTCTCCTCCTCTCCATTGCGTGGCTGTGTGTAGCACCGGAGTGGCGCTGATTAAGCCAACAGAGAGACAAACGGGAGACAAAGTCCCAGCCCACCAGTTTAGTTTCACATCCTGGACTGGAGCTGGGACGCAGCTTGCCAAGTGGAGGGCTTTTAAACTGGGCTAAACACTAATTGCTGCCCTATTTCTTTTATGTTGCTTCTTTCCCATCTGCGATGGCGCTTCCAGACCTCCACAGCAGCCAGAGCCTCATTATAGCAGACAGTTAACAAAGGCTGGGAAACAGAAGCGGAGAATTCACTTAGGATAGCTATCTAACCGCCAAATAGGAGGCCTGCTTGGAAAATTGAATCAATGACAGGGGCCGGCTTGTGATTAAATCCTTCAGGGATATTAAGATATTATGATTTTTGGAAATCTTAATTATTCATCTAAATTGTTGCGGCCCGCTTTGATAATCAAATAAATGGGTTGTAAAACTGGTAAGTGGGGTGTGAGGCTCTTTGTTTTATTTGCAAGGTAGGCTTTTAAGTGTTTTTAACACTTTTGAAACAGAACATTATGAAAAAAGTTGCCAACAATTTCCACAAAGCAACAGAAAATGGAAACACCTACTTGTTGAGTGAAACAAATCAAGGTTTAATTGTGATGTTTGCCTGGTCTTTCTTTTTTTTCCTCTGGTTTAATGCTTGTCTTTCTGTAGGTGTTTTTTGTGTGTATGGGGGGTGGGGGGGTGGGGGTTGTTCAGTGAGGGGGAGGATGGAGAAGGGCGGATGAGAGAAAACAGAATAAGGAAAATGTTGAGGAGGTGAATGAGAGGGAAGGATAAAGCAAGAGGGAATGAGACTGGGGAGTAGAAATAGAGGGGGCTGAAATGGGGGGATAGAGGGAGGAATCGAGAGAAGGTGGGGAGGAGAGGGGGTGGTCAGCAACAAAGCCTAATGTTGCCATGGAAACTTGTTTATGCCTCACTGATGCATCTTGTAGATCCAATTAGAGACTGATTGTGTCCATGTTTTCATAGACACACGCACGTGCACCCTGGCATGGTGCGCATCCACACATACACACACACATCCACAAAAACACATGTATACACACACGCATGCATGCACACACACACACACACACACAAATATGCACACACATATATGAGCACATGCAGAGCGTTGCTGCTGAAAACCAGTAAATTGCTGGGAGAGGTAGGACAAAGGATACCCCACATTCTCTCTCTTATCGGCCCTTGAATTAGCACAACCCCTCCCCTCACCCCCAGCCCCCGCCTCACTCCCATGAGCATCAGACAATAGTGGGGAAATAACGTCTCACCCGCTTCCAAGCCTTATACAAGAGCCCCTGTCCACACATGCTTTCATGACATCATAATCAGCACAAAAAAAAAAAAGGTGTGGTGGGGGTTGACAGACAGGATTTTGACCGTTTTGCAAATTTCATTTTGCATTTATCTCTTTAGTGAATGAAGTCATTTATTTGGTAATACCCCTGTCCAAGAAGAATGTCCATGAATGTTGAAAAGGCCTTAATCCAATCATGTTCATTTTCATGGGGGGTATTTCTTCGGAAAATGGGACTTTTTAAATGATCGTTTCTTACAATGGCTGGCCATTCGCCAGTGTTTAACATCAGAGGAGGAGGGATGGTGATCATAAGCCCCCCCGCCCAACTACACTCACACACTACTCTATCAGTCCCTTTCAGGAGGCATCACTGTCCTCCCTTGCCCGGCCAGTCTGAAGAGTCAGTTATTTAGTGGTGAAATTATGTGTGTGATGATGAAATGAGGGGCTGGAGATAAGGTGAGATTACACACTGAGAGAAAAAGAAGGGAGAGGCAGAGAGAGACAGAGAGGGGCCCAGCCCCTGATGTCTTGTTAAAACGTGAGGGATCAGAAAGAACAACAAATGCATTGCGCGCTGCTAAATCCTGCTTAAATCCGCTGGCATGGGCAGATCTAGCAGATAGCCCCGCTGCTGCGCTCGCTGTCTGCGACCACAACACACACACACACAGACACACACATACACACACTTACATAAACACACCCGTGGTCAGTCCGGCTGTCTGGGTTAATGCTTGGCTAACTGGGACAGCAGAGCTGAACCATGTTGACATTTTAAGCCTCAAACAAGTCCAGAACAATGATTCAGCCCGTCTGCCCCCCCATCAGACCGCAACCTCAGCCCATTTTGCTGACCGACTAGCACACATACACACACATGCAGGCCTGCATAAACATACACACCACTGCCCAAACACACTGCAAGTACTCAGTGTACCCCCGCCCCCTCTCTTCACACACACTTACACACGCACACTGGGTCCCCTCCTGTTCCCCACCTTTAGTGAATAAAAGAGAACAAGAGCTGATCTGATTGAGTTGGCAGCAGAGAGCGAGGTGGAGAGGTACAGTAAGGCCAGATGGATTATCTTAATCCTCCAGTAGATGATCATGGCAGAGGGAAGATGAACCAGGAAGTCTTAACCTCCTGACCTCCGCTCCTGGCCGACCCCTGTGTACTGTTTTTCTCCAGAAACTGACCTCTGAAGCAGAGGCAGCGTGGATATTATGTCAAAGCATATGAAAACTCCAGAAGTATAAATAAAATAAAGACTGTGGCATTCTTTGGATAAAATCATATCTGTAGCCATTTCTGCGGCAGCCATTTTGTGTTTGGCCATCTTGTTTCCCTCTTTGCAAACTTGTGGTATGCTTTGATTCTGATCCAAGTTTGAAAAGGAACTTTAGAGGATTTGTGTGAAACGCTCTGTCGAGTAACACTGAACGAGGTCAAGCTGCTACATGTAGCGTTTTTGTGGGGCTAAATTAACTATGCTCTTCCTAAAAGCTCATGCCAGACAAACCTAAACCCATAACTCCTGTAGCTCAAAGTATTAAGACTGTATAAACTCCTATTGAATTATGTGGCTGCTTTTCCAGACTTCCCTTATCATGCATTAGTAACAATTTGTCTTCTTTTCCTCGTCCCCCAGATTTCTGGCTGGAAAAGGCCTGGTCATCTACCCAGACATCGGGGACAAGCTGGACATCATCTGTCCCAAAGCAGACCAAGGCAGAGAGTATGAGTACTACAAACTGTACCTGGTGAAGAGGGAGCAGGCGGAGAGCTGCAGTACCGTCCTCGATCCTAATGTCCTGGTCAACTGTAACAAGCCAGAGAAGGACATCAAGTTCACCATCAAGTTCCAGGAGTTCAGCCCCAACTACATGGGCCTAGAGTTTAAGAGGAATGTCAACTACTACATCACCTGTAAGTTTGTCATGAGTTATTATTATTGTTGATATAGTCTGAGTAGTCTGACTGAACAATAAGTTACACACAGTCTCACCTGTAAAAACTGTACTTTAATGTCAGTTTCATAGCAACAAGTGGCTTGTGATAAGATGTGTCATGCTTGTGGCACAGTGGTACTGGATGTTTAGGGTCCCTGTCAGTGGAAACTAGACTGCATGCTCAGTGTTTTTTTTTCTTTCATTTTAATTTACTTACTTCACATAAGTACAAGATTCTGTACTTCTCAGCAGTAATAATAATAACAATGATGTCATGTAATATCTTAAAATGAGATCTTTTTTCATTTTACGGGCCTGCAATTTAAGAACAGTCTCTCATCACTTTATTTGTGATTTTTGTGCTGAGAAGAGCAGTGTGTTTTGGTTCTTCTTTAGGGAAAATAAAGACTAGGGGTCTATTTGGCACACATTTAATTGCTTCCAATGAATTGCAAAGTGTAACCCAGAGAGTCCTTCAGTGAGTGTACAGCAAGTTCAGGTAGATATGCAATGGTGAAAAAATAAGAAACAGGGCAGGGTACAATTTAACATACATGGAGAGTTAAGTTTCCAATGATAAATGCAGAATAAACCATTTGGATTCAGGTTTTAAATGTTGGATTTAAATGTAGCTTTTTCCCATTTTACCTGCACCAAAACATGTTGTCATTTCCTGCAAAACTAGAAATTATTAGGAACTATAAAATGAGGTGATGTTAGAATATTTAGGAAGAGATTATTCTGTATATGGATTCCTTTTAATTCAGTTAACTGTAAATTATACATTGTGCTGATAATACCGGGTAACTGTTGAATAATACTTTGGCAGTTCAAATTATATTCCGTACCACCAATTGTAGATTTGCATAAAGTACATTGTGTTTAAGCAGAAAACCAAAAACATAAAAACCTGGGTCTATAGTGTAAAATGTTTTGTTTACCCTGAGCATAAATTGTGAATGGAAAAAAAGTGTTCATACTTTAAACAGTAGAGCATTAAAATCATTTGACACATGACCACAACTATTTTATGCTTTAATTTTGAATTTATTTAATACGCTTACAATATAGTACAACACAATACACAACACTTTTCTGTGTCAGTGGGTAGAAAACAATGGTCGAAATAGCGCATCATTCTCTTCCTCCTTGTCATTTTGACTTGAGCTTGATCTGTTGCAATCAGCACAAGTTCAAGAGGAACTGGTGAAACTTGAACCACAGCAGAGTCTGTTTCTGAAGGGTTGGCGTCCTTCCACAGGCTGTGTTCATCAGGTAAATCCTACCCGCTCTGAACCTTGGATGCAGGTTCAGCGGGGGGTGACAGTGGAACTGTAGATTCAGCAATGTGTGTTTTTGTCAGGACAGTTAACAAAATATATACTAATAACTGCCGAATCTAATTTACTAGAGTCAGGCCTTAGCCATACTGATGGTATTGTACTATACTGTAACATATTGACAGATAAGAACTATGAAAGAATTCTTCATTATGAATTGTTTGTTTTTGTAATGCATGAAAAATAAAGTTAGTATTCAAGAGTTCTCAATAGTTATTAAAATTTTTGTTGTAAGAGTTAAAAACTAAGATATCCCTCTAGCTGAACTGATTTGTATAGGGTACAGAAAAGTGTAGACCACCTACTATTAATCCTTCCTTCAGAGACAGGATACATAATTTTTGCAGTCAGATTAACAGTAAGTGGATTTTGACTAAAATGGCGTCGTGCCCCGCCTCAGCAAAACATGCCCAGACACATGACACAGGCCCTCTCCAGGTTCATTCAAGCGCTATAGTAACAGTTGCCCGGTCACACTAACATTATTTTTCTTTATGTGCCAGCAAAATAACATTACCGACAGTATTAACTTTTGTCGAAAGGAGGTGACAAAACCATCACCGCACAAGAAAGCAAAAACCAGCGCATGTGAACAATCCAAAGAAAACCTGAACAGTCGTTGTTTATTCTGTCACCCATCATTAATGTGCATGTAAAGCACACGTTTCACTGAACTCTGAAATTTTTTAGTTCATCCCTTCATTAAAATAATTTCCTTTTACATCTACGGTCTTCACGACTTGAGGTAACGGAGGACAGCAAGAACCCCATGTGGTCATGTGACACGAAACCCTCTGATTTAAAGTGAAAATATTACTTAAGTAAAATGGTTGCATATCGCTCTCCACTCTGTAGGGAGTGATATGTGACCTGCAGCCACAATTTTCAATTAGACCAATGTGTAAATGCAGTTCAAATAAATTGCACAGTTGTTTCACTTTTTTGTGCTGGATGTTGAGTGTGTTTCAGAGGGTTTGTGTTCCCAGGCTGTGTTCATTAGGTAAATCTTCCATGAGCTGAACCTTGAGATGGATCAAATTTTGGGACTGTGTCCTTCAGAGGCAGCATTTGAAGACTGATTGCGTCACAGTTGGCGCGACTAGCCTGTCCCATTTCGAAGGCTTCTTAAATGTGGGCGATAAATGTGTCCTCCTTTTCCTGGGAAATGGTTCCAACGGGTGGATCCTTCATGGCCCAACTTATCCCAAGTTTCATTGTGAGCCAGTAATAAAAATAAAGCAAGCTAAAATTCAGCTAATACTACAGCCTGGGCCTCTAGTTTTGTGAAAGAAAAAGTTATGTGTTGTCAACTTTGCTTGGCTATAGGAGCCATGCTTTGCACTCTGGTGGTGCAAACCAAAAATCCTCCATAGACCAGCCTGTCTCATTACGTTTCAGCATATACAACGGCCACGAAGGACCACACCTTCGTAGACCACGTCCTCCAAAGGATGTGGCCCCTGAGTTAGGGCACAGCTATGGATGTAGGTTCAGGAGGGGGTGACAGTGGGCTGTGTACATCAGGTAAATCCTGCCAGGTCTGAACTTCAGATGCAGTTTCAGCACAGGTTGACAGTTTAAACCGTAGCAGAGCTTATCTCTGGGTTGGATGTTTGCTGTTCCTCAGTGGTGACAGAAGGTTCAGCCGTGGGTGTCAGACGAGCTGGCACTTTGGGGCTCTGGGAATATTTCACATATCCACCTCACTGCAACATCAGCGATTTTAGTTCTTGATCCTGTTCACCAGGTTATCGTGCGGGTACATCTGACCTCTGTTAGGGTGGACAGGACCATGTCATCCCTGATGGAGTGGGAGAAGGTGGCTCCACATCTCACAGTAGTGAGAGCACTGGGGACACAAAGTGGCCTTTATAAACCTAGCAGACAGTTTTCTGAGCTGTTGCAAAGACACGTTAAAGAGAGCACAAGGAGGAAGCACCCAGAAGCCCTGTAGGACTCTAGGAACAACCTCTATCACCACCTCCTGTGGAGAGAGCTGGGTCCCTCTTGCTTCCCCCTGTCTAGTAGCTGTTACCTGAGACTTGTAACTTTCAATGTGCTAGCAGAGCTGCAGGGCCTGATCATATACGGTTGTATCAAACACCAACTTTAAACAAAGTACGATGATATTATTTATTAGCTTTAGACAGTTTTTTTCAACACACTTGAAAATGTTTGAAGTCTAACTCCAGTAAAAACAAAAACTCTCTGACATGCCCTGATGGGTCTGTAGATTCTTCTGCCTCCTTCAAGAAACTCCATATTTAGTTTCTGTATATCACAATACAGAACAAAGAAAGCTGTCAAAGCAACACCTTAAATTTAACAGCTGCATTTTTGAAAATAGACTTGAGAGACTCAAATGTGGCTGATCCTCCCAGCGCAAATGAACAAAGTCAGTTCGAAGTGAAAAGTGTTCCTGAGGTCTGAAGTTCAGTCCTGATTGTTGAATCACAGACCAACTGTTCTAGTGCAGAACTCCTGATGATACACGTTCTGCTACCGGTCACCAAGGAAACGTTTTTTATATATAAACTGTAAAAACCACCTTTAAAACACTGCTATGAAATGATGCATGCATAATAAAGCACATGAAATACTTCATCGCTGTTAATTATACACCAAAGCTAAAACCATTGCCATATTGCAGTAAAGGATAAGTCTGGCGAGGGTCTTTTTTTTTTTTTATAATTGTCAACAAATCCCATGAAAACACTAAAACCAAAAGTCCTGCATTTCCTGGAAGGGCATGAACAGTTTTCTAAAATCGTAACATGTGTTGTGGTTGATCTGGTCTGAGGATACTGTCAGCTGGAGGCTCTGCCACATCTGAAACTGATTCCCCTCTGAATCAATGAGATGATCAGAGATGATTTTGGCATTAGAGATGTAATGTCTAAACTATCATGCAACAAGCTTTTCTTAAAGGGCTGCTGGCACAGTGAGAAATCAATAGAAGGACTGCAGGCCAGCAGAAAAAAACAGATCCACCACCAATCTACTCTTACAAAGCATAATTTATAATACTGATACATCTATGACACACTTAACCTTTCAATGTGTTAAAGTAGCCATTTAACCTTTATCTCACATTGCATTCTTTCCTGAATGTGGACATAATGCTTCCTGAACTGCTTCATAACTTTCTGAACTGCACAAGAAGATATAAAGTTACATTGTGCCTGTCTTAAAATAAAAACAAGCTACACTATGTTTTACTCTCATAAAATAGCATCTTTATATCATCTCCCTCTAAAGGAAAAGTCCACGTTAAATTAAGTCTCACATATGTTTTTCTTTTGATCTGCAGCAGTTCAATCGATATTTGTGAACTCTCCCTCAAAGCCAGAATGCAGGGAAGCATGAAGCTTGTGATGTTATCAAGCAGCAATTTTTTGGGGGGCCGCTCCTGTGGCAACATATCATGTGGACTTTAAGAAATATTTCTTTGAGCTTTATTACACCCACATGTCTTTAGAAAACACCTTGGGCATTTTCGGCGTCTGCTCAAACTCTTCCTAGCCGGCTGTTGGCGGGGCTGCTCCACATATTGTCTCCTGATTACATCATAAATATTTTAACTAACTCTATTTGTGACATGTGCGTGGGTGTGCGTCTTCGCTACAGTATGATCCAACATCAAAGCCAGCACATCCACTAACTTTACTTTAGGTTGAATTTGCTTTTATACAACACTCTCTCTGCTGTATAGTGACGTTCTTGCTGATGTGTGTATTATGCAAGTGTTAAGAATACTTAACACTCTCTACATAGTGTTTCATACTGTGAACTCATAACTAGAGTCAGTTATGAGTTCACAAATCCTTCACAAGGGAGGCTGGTCGTACAGGATCCAGCCTGATGGTGGATCATTATTAGGCTCATATACTGTAGCGTTTTTGTGTCACCTGTAATCGGATGAAGTATTTGTCTCTGTTTTATGTTAATGTTGTTGTCCTTTGCAACAGGAACAGTTTGCTTTATTTATTTCACTGCAGCCTGCATGCACGCACCACAACACACTTCATCTATCATTTAGATAATGGCCATGCGTCGTTGCTGTCTGTATGTGCATAATATGCATGTTTTCTTGTGGGAGCGGGAGACAGAGAAGGAGCACCTATGCTAAACTCACTTTTCCTGCTTTTCCTGTTCAGTAGATTTCACGTTATGTGTTTCTCTGTGTGTGTGTTGAGGCCCCTTCAGGCCAGCTTATCCCCGCAGAGAAGATGTGAGTGTGTTATCCTACTGTCTCTGCTGGGGATGCGGTCTAGCCGGCCAGCAGAGCGGTGTAAATCTCCTCGGCCTATAAAGACCCAGCTTATCTGACCTGATTAACGGTCAAACATGGCAGACGCTGTTCGAGACGAGAAGAAGATGCATAGGGAGTGGACATTCCTCTGAATCTTCCAACGGGGTTTTTCTCGTCCCCTGGCCTCCATGGCTCTGTTTGTCTTTCATCCCCACCCCACCCCCACCCCTACTTCTGCTCCTCCAAGGGGCAGAATAAGCAACAAAAGGTGTGAGGTAAAGTAAGCAACAAATGGTGTGTGTGTGTGTGTGTGCATGTATGAGTATATTTGTTTATGTGTGTGTCCTGTGCAACGGTGTCACAGCAGGGGATCCTGTCCAGTCGGTCCCGTCCATCCCAGCCCAACTTTTGACAGGAGTCATGGGGAGAGGTGGGGTTAAAGGTCAAAACTCATGGCCAAGGGGTCACGGAAACACAGCAGGGGGTCAGTAATGATAACCATGCCCTGATCTAAACTGCAGCCGCAGCGCCAGGTTGTGCTGTCCATCAGCACCCCCAGACCCCCAACGTGCACGCACACACACACACACACACACACACACACACACACACACACACACACACACACACATGTATACATATACCTTCCCTCCTCTGTGTGTATGAGCGAACAAACTAGTTGTATTTCATTGCGTTGTCTAAACACAGGATATGGAATGAGCTGTTTGTGAGGAAAATGGCTTTGCTGTGTTTAGGGGTTCGAGTCAGGAGAGAAGTGATTTTAGACAGGAGGTTTTTAAAGCGAAGGAAATATAATGGAGAAAATGAGCAACAGAGCGGGAAAGAGAGAGAGAGAAGGGACAAGCATACATATATATACAGACAGTCTTTATACGTCCCCAGTGGAGCCAGAAAAAGTCCCTCCATTTTCTCTCCCATTCACCCCTCATTGAAATAATGTACCATGACTGCTCGGTGATATGCTTTCGGTGGTTAGGCGGGCCGGTGCGTCTCTGTTCTATATAAGGGTAAGGCCATGAGGCAGTAAACAGAGGCAGCCTGTCGTCATGCACCCCTCTTCTCTCTTGATTTCCTGTGTAGCGGGCTGGGTAAGCTTGATCCTTCCTGACAGCTGTCACTCTCCATCTCAGTGAACCATCGTGGACTCTGACACACACCGACTTCCCCACCAGAATACTGCTGCAGTGGAGCACACACTATCTCACTTTCAGAAGATTGCCTTAGTAAAATACATGCAGCAAACAGCAAAGTCGTTTTCATTCTCGCCGCCTAGCTTCACCCAGCTAACTTTGCAGGTAAATCCAGTGGAACTCCCACCACTTTTTTTTTTTTTTTTGTATGAAAACACAGAGTGACTGATAAGCACTTCATTGTTCATGGATAAATTGGTAATGGAAAATCTCTATTTATTTCCTGACTGGTTTAAACATGGGTGCTTACCTAGTCTTGGAAAAACAATACCTAAGAATATATCTGACAAATCGCATTTGACACTGTGGGATGATCTTTCAGTGGTGCTCACACCTGACAGGATTAAGGTTAGGAGGTATGTTGCATATCACCAACATTCATGCTCTTCAGCGTGGGCTCTTATTCTGTATCTTATGTTATTTTTTGCTGCAGCATCCTACACATTATACACCCCTCCATCCATCAAACAACTCCCCCACCCCCACCCATCAAGGAATCCTCTATTAGGCAGTATGCATCCAACACTGTCTGTACTTTAGCTTTTCCGAGTCAGCTTCTTCTCCACTTATTTGCCCTTGGGAGAGTTGAAGGTCAAGTTTGAAATCCCTGGCCAGGCTGCAGCGGATCACGAGATCCTCCCCTGCCCTACATTTGTGAGGATGTAAACACTCCCAACATATGTGCACACGTGTGCTCCCACGCAGGTACTCAGTGGTAATAATGCAAGTGAGATCAAGAGCATGAGCACATAAAATACACACACACTTAAGTGGCAGCTTGTGCACAGTCAAATAAATATAAATACTGAGAGGCTCATAGCTCGATTTAAGCACAGTAGCAGTAATCTGATTAGGGGAAAAAAAATAGTTAAATGTCATGTTTTCGAGTTCATATAAAAATTACCATAATCAAATCACAGCCACTTAGAAAGAAAAGGCAGTCGCATTTGTCAGCGGCGCATTTGAAAAAGACAAAAGGCATTTTGATCGTCAGATTATAGAGATGCAAATAACTCACACATTTCTTACTCGCAATTACATGAATTTTTGTTGAGAAACAAAAACTGTTCACATCTGGTAACCTCCCTCTGTAAAACCTCACTGAAATATTTTAATTACAAGCAAGAGACACTGTGCAGGATTTTCCTTTTGCAACAATTATAGACTCTCCCACATACTTACCATCAGTAGAGAACAAAGGACACATTGTTTTATTGGGTTAAAAATCACTTATTGTCGCTGAAATAATGATTAGTATTGTTGGCCAATTTTAAATGCTATGGTGTATATCCTGGGATAAAGAAATACAAAGGCTCAACAAATGCTTGTATCAGTTTATATCCCAAGATTCTTGAGGATTCTGCTCTATAAAAAGGTTTCAAATCATATTAAGTCATGTCATGTTTTTCAAAGAGTAAATTATCATAAGAATCAAAAATCTTGTGGATTCACATAGAAAGTCAGAGGTGGATTGACTCGGAGTTGCTGTCACTGATGTTGCCTTTTCGAGTTTTAAGCAACTAATCAGGAAGCCTTAACGGATTTCATTTTCAAAGTAAACCCTGCTAACAGGTTGAGTTAGCACCGGTGAAGCAGCATGGCCTGGGATAAGGAGATTTAACCCCCACCCCTCGCAACCCCCCCTCAAGTGAATATGGCCTAGTGTTTATTAGAGTGCCAGTGTAATATATGACTTTCTGCTTGCTTTGCAAATCTATCCAGGCTGCCTCTGCTACTTCTCCTCTGGATATTTCATTCAGAGAGGGTTAGCAGGCACAGCGTTATTGTCGCTGGTTATTGCCTTTCGTTTATTACAGAGGAGTTTGTTTAGAGTGGGGGGGTGGGGGTGGGGGGGTTAGGAGGTGGGGGAGGTGGACGGTGGGTAGCAGGGGACATAAGGATTTTCTTTCACAGGGAGGGCTGGTTCACGTGGCTGTACAAGTGAATGGTAACCATTGGTTACGGCTGAACCCGTCGCTGCTAGATGAAGCTGATATATTCATTTATTCATCTCAATTAGTCCGCTCCGTGCATCTCCAAATGCAGACACTCATCCCTCCTCGGCTGTGCTCCATGCTTATCTTATTAGAATATTTTATCCTGCATGCAAGGCCTCCCTCTCTCTCTCTCTCTCTGTCTCTCTCTCTCTCCCTCTCTTCTTCTGTGTCACCCCTCGCTCCCACTCCTTCAACCATCCTTTTCTTCTTCCATTATTCTGCTCTCATGGTTGGAAGTAGTTGGCGCGTGTGTGTGTGTGTGTGTGTGTGTGTGAGTGTGTGTGTAGTTGCTGTTGGAAGTCTGTGTTCAAGTCATTTTTGTTAACTGATAGCTTAGATCTCCTCTCAGCACACAGACCACGAGAGACCACAGAGCTAACTCTGCGAAACAACAACACCGTTGATTTTTGTTTTCGTTTTTCTTCTCTCAACTAACACAAACTCATTTGCTGAATGACTCTTGTCTCTATGAGCGATTTTCAATTATTGAAAGCAGCTTCCTGGTTTTCTTTAATTCCATCCACCATGCAGAAACCATCTCTGTGGTTTTGCAACCCTAAAATAGCTTCAGGCGAAAGGAGAGGAGACATCTTACTGCTGGAAAGATGCATGTTTGGAGAAGAGTCTGTAGTGATTAGGAAAAGTAAATGTAGGACACGAGAAGATGAGCATCATTGTGCATAAGGCAAATTATATCGGACAATGGTGTATCACTTTATAAAAAAACATAAGCACAGGATAAAACAATGACAGCCCATAATCTAAAACACTCTGCAAATGCATATTTCCCTTTCCATCTGAGATGTTTGAGGTTGTTTGCCCTCTGCTTTGCCAACAACACATATTCTCAGTGTCTTTCTTCTCTGGCCAATAGCTAAGCTCAAATCACAGCTCTCTGTCTGTCAGACTGAGCTCACTCTCCCTCTCCACCATCCCTAGAACAGTGGTTTCTCTTTTCCAAGGCACACTCTGAAATGGCTTTGTTTTCCGACAGCCATTCAGTGGCACCCTCAGCTTGGGCCTGCCAAGAAGTCCGCCTCCCCGAGCTGGAGCCCGGGCTTGTTTACACAAACTCATCGGAGAAATATGGATGTATAATTATAGAGGTTGTTAGTTTTAATGTCGCATCCTCGCTATGGAAACCACTGCATGCTTGGTCAGCTACGCTGAGGGGTGGCTGATGAAACTCGGGGATGGCATGAACATTTCTGCGGAAAACGTTTTGGGGGAGCAAGAGAGAAAAGGGAGCTTCTTGATGGAATCGAATCAGCGCCGAGTAAAGCAAACAAACATGAATCACAAGGCGGTGATAGAGATTGCTGTGGTTGTCCAACGCATAAATACAGAGTCTAAATACTGCTCTACAGGCCAGGACCAAGCCCGTTTCTGTGAATTCAGCTCAGTGGCAAAATGTCCATGTTCCATTCCAGCACGACCGCAGGCACACAAACACAGTAACAGGAGCAGACAAACACACAAGAGGCGTGTGTGCGCACAAACACAGGCATAAATAAGCACAGAGCCACATAAGCAAATTCAAATATATATATATATATACATATATACACACACTCATAAGCTCACACTAGCATGCAAATAGATGCTCACAAAAAAAGCTGCACAATGTGTTCACACACGTCCATCCATGCACAGATTTGCTTGTGTAATAGAAGCTGCTGTAATGCACTGTGTATTTGTTAATGCACATTCAAGAGAACTGTTGCTTAGCTGAGCACAAGATACTCTCAGTCAGCAGTCCCATGGGTGTGAATGTGGGTGCTGTAAGTTAGTGCATGCGTACAGTGATGGATGGATAGAGGGAAGCGTCATGTCTTCAAATAAATGCGTGTTGTGTTTGAGTTCAGGCTGTGCTGCCTCTCACACAAAGTTGATGACTTCGTAGATGGCGATGGAGCAATTTTACCTCCCGTTCCAAACCCACAGGTCCAATTTCTCTCTCTCTTTCTGCTCCTTCTCTCCCTTTTTTCTCCTGCAACTTAATCTTTTTCTCCCTCTGCCTTTCCATCCCACCTATTTTCTCTCCTCCTTAGATCTTACCCTCCCTCCCTCCCTCCTCTGCCTCCTCTCTCCTGCACAGTGACAGATCCTTCAGGAAATTGTTTCGAGTCTGCCAGACATTTTTGTGTTGTAGCTGTTTATTTGTGCTGGGGGCACAGGGGTCCAGAGCCTCAGTCTCTCTCCACTCTCGGACTAGAGGTTAAGCTCCCGAACTCTTTCACCGCCCTGCGCCAAAAAACACTGATCCTCGATCAGCGTGGCCTTACCGTGTAACCGATACCAGGGATGAGGATAGAGGAGCACCAGAGAGGATGTAATCAGTGTGTGTGTGGGTGTGTGCATACATGTTTGTATATGTGCGTCAGCTGCTGGCTTTGTGTGTATTAGGATGTAATCAGCAGCATTTTCTCTGTGGTCTGCTGTGCTCTCTGATTGGGGTTTTGGCGAATAACAGGGGAAGAGAGGAAGAGTGTGTTTCTTTTCCTGCTTCTTGTGTTGCAGCCTGGCCTCAGAGCTCAGAGGAGCTTTCTCTGCGGTTTGGAGCTGCGCTCAGAGCTCTGGCACTTTACACATCAGCTATATCAGGCCCCTCTATCTGTTATATATCTGTCTGTCTCTATGTCACCATGTGTCTCTCAGTGTGTTTGTGTGTGTGTGTGTGTGTGTGTGTGTGTGTGTGTATGTATGTGTGTGTGTGTGTATGTATGTGTGTGTGTGTGTGTCCCATGTTGGCTGTAGTCAGCTTTGTTCAGTCAACTCTATGTTATCAGGTACAGAGAATTCCCTGGGGGTTTTGACACATGGGCTCAAACGTACACACATATGTACACACGCGTGCACACACATACACACATGCATGCACTGCCACGCACCTGTGCACTGTCCTATCTCTCTCTTGCTCTGTGTCTGTGCCTCAGCCCTGTCTCTTGCAGATTTTGTTTTTTTGCAGCAACAGATGGGCTGACATCGACTCACTCCTCTTTAACAAGTAAAGTCTCTGTCTCTTGCTCTGTCTCTGACATTTCTCTCTCTCTCTCTCAGTCCATCTCACTGTCTTTACTGCCTGTCTGTGCTGTAATCTCTCCAGTGCTAAAACATTTATTCAGCCACTCACTCGAGGCATTTATCAAGCAAAAATCTTAAACGTTCACTCGTTCCAGCCTTCCAGATGTGAGGCTTTGTTGCTTTTCTGTGTTTTACATCACTGTATTTTGAATATATTTGGATTCTGAACTGATGTTTAGATGTTTAGAAACCTCTCTGGGAGACTGTGATAGCCATTTACATTATTTTCTGTCATCTTATCGATGAAACAATAAATCAGTTAAACAAAAAAACAAAAAAAAGAAATCTACATGACAAAAATAGTTCGCTCTAGCCCTAAATCTTTCACTTTTTGTTTTTCTTTGACCTATTCATGGTATCCGCATTTCCATTATCCTGAAGGCAGTTTTCTCACCTGAGCTTTCACGCCTGCTCTTCGCTCCTCGCACATCACATTGCTGTACTGTTACCCGTCCCTTATTTTGAACAGCCCATCTCACTGGGCTTGTTTTGCATTGCCTATTTGAGATTGGAAGTGCTAAGCCCACGGTTAGAGTTATTGTTTGTTTGTTTGTTTCCCATCTTTGATATGTGTTATTGTGCCGAGGAACACAGGGCTGGCTCAGTTGTCATAACTCTCTTCTGGAGGCCAGATTGAAAAGGTCAGTGAAAACGAAGCTCCACAGAGGATGAATGGACTCCGTGTAGGAGCTCCACACAGGCACAGGCGAGCCTTACACACATGTACACACATCTAAACACATTTGCATAAATGCACGGAGAGAGAGCAAGAGAGAGAGGGAGAGGGAGTCACACACACACACACTACAGTCCCTGTGAGCAGATTTTTTACATGCACCAGCATGAGCAGCGAGTTCTCTGAGGACATATCGGCCTCCGCTGTTCATGTTCGTTAACTTGTTCCAGGGCTCGGGCTCTGATTTCCCTTTGGGGGGAGTTTGCTCACAGATTAGCTCTTTAGTCAGTCTAGATTTCTGGAGCCTCATGGCCTTTGACATGCCACAACTATCTCCCACCACATTCCGATCCACCCAAGTGCTTCTTTTATCAGGCAGCACAGGCTGATTTGTGGCTCGTGGACCCTCAGATCGAGCAGGGCGACTCCTCTCTGGAGTCCAGAGTCCCATATCACCTTTGTAGATGACCACAAAGGCCAGAGAGAAGACGGAGAGGATCAGTTTTATCATCTGCTGGGATTTAGTGAGTGAACCATGGTTCACCTCATGTGATTATCAGTGCAAATGAAGCAAGACAAAAACATCAATGAGCCTCCTGCTGAGGAACAAACTCACCAGCTGATTACACATGTAACCTGACAATACCAACACCACCCACTAATGTGGATGTTTTTGAGGAGAACTACTGGGATTTATAATATGCTAAGCTTAATACAAAGGCATTTCTAAGGAAACAATAATGGGATAACCAGTGCTCTTGTTCTTGTTTTCTCCCTTGACAACCTGTAATTTTGCAAGTTTTATTACAATGGGAAGGAGCTCAGAACACTGTAGTTTGTTCATTCATTGACTGTTAGTGAGACCGTTTTGAATGCATTTTCTTTTGGAGGCAAAATACTTTTCAACAAAAAATTGCAGTAAAATATCTTTAGACCAACTGAAGGATGGAGACTCAACAAGTGCTCCCAGGAAAATTCTGAGATGTCATTAAGATCAAGCTGTTTAAAGCAGATATGGATAAAAAAGAAAAAATACACAAAAATCATATTATTCTTCTATGAATAATGGGTTCTTTGACCTCCTCAGGCCTCTTAAAATGACACAATGTGAGATAGAACAGACTTTAATTTGTGCTCAGGGGTCTCAAGTCAAAAAGGTTGAAAATCACGGACGTGATTTAACATCGTTGGCTCACTGCAAAGCTTCACATCCAAGGCTGCACTTCCTGTGCAGTAGCTGTGTCACAGTAAGAGTCCTCCATTGGTTTACTTTTTATTAATATCTGTATAATCAAGTCACATGTAACTGCATAATTCCAAAATATTATGTATGTATTATTATGTTAGTGAAAATGGTCTGACACACTATGTAGGCCCATTAGTAATGATTAAGTAACTAATTTCATAAAATAAAATTAGATAAAAAAAAATACATACATACATAACTAAAGCTCTGATTAACAATTGGATCTTAAATAATTCCAATTTTTTCATACACACAAATCTTTTATCTGTCATCTGTCTGAAACATTGAATTATTTATCCTTATTTAGACATTAATGGAGATATTTTTTGAAGTCATTTCATAGTCGTAATTTCAGGGCAGTTACTCATAATATTCTCAAGAGATACTTATCTCTTTTCTCAGTTTCTCTTGGCATTCTCCCTAACTCTCTCCAGTATAAAATTATGGTTAATAGAGAATGAAAATTTAATAATATCCTTAATTTCTTTGTCGAGAATTCCCCAAAATGATCTCAACTCTGGGCATGGCCAAAGGGTACGTCTGGGCTAGGGTCTGTATGGCTCTTAATTTGAAGTAGCAGCAAGATCAATCAGTCCAACAGAGTTTCCTTGAGAAATGAGTGTAGATGGGAAACTGGTGAAGGAACAGGGAGTAGAAAAAGTCATGTTGACTGACTGTTAATGGGCTGCTGGTCGACGAGCGTGGGCATCTCGCCCACTATCCTCTGTGGTAAGAGAAACACAGGGCCTGTGATGGGATTAATGAAACACTAATGTGTAACTCCCCTTTGTCTTTAACAAGGATGAAACTCTGTGTACTCATTGTTCACTGCACACACAAGCTCACAAACAAGCCCTGCGCACACAGACAGACACACACGCATGCACACACACTGGTTAAGAGCGAGATAAACAGTAACTCTGCAACTCCCACATGTACAATATTAACCTTTAGCTTTCGTGCGTATGTGTGCTTCAGCATGTGTTGCATCTCTTCTAACCTTTAACTCTGACCAATAGGAAGGTGAAATGCCAGTTTTTTCTCTCTGACCCAGTTTCCCGTCCGTTTATTCCTCTGAACACGCAACATTTCAGCTGCTATTAGTCAAATGATGCACTGTCTGAGAAGAGAGTTTAGAGGCAAGTGTGTGTGAGTGCTGGGTGTTTGTGTGTTTGTGTAGCTCTCAGGGCATGTTTGTTCACCTGTTAGTTTTGTGTATTCAAGGGTGTTAATGTGTGTGGGCCCACTAGGGCTGTGCCAGTTTTTAAAAATAATTGTCTAGTTGATGGCTCACGATATTTACAGCAAACAAAGGAAAAAAAAAACACCTGATAGCGTCTTCCTCCTTTTTGAGGTTGAGCTTGTGCATTTAGATGTATATACATCTGCTGGTCAGCTGAGGCAGAAAAGAGTGACTCTGGGCCAGGCTTCTTCTTCTGGCTGTCCCCCCGCACATGGTTTGTATAAAATTGCTGAGGTTTTCTGCGGCTGCAGCTCAGTGATATCGGTGAAAAGAGCCATTACAGCCAATTAGCTACTCTGTCATTAGGGAGGGTTGTGTGGGCTACTGGCAACTTCTCCACACAACAGAATACATTATAGCTGGTAAAGTTGAAAAAGCAAATATCTAAAAATGTTCCATATTGAAAACAACAGAGTCACACTAGGCTTGAATTTCACAGTCACAGTGTGGTTATGAAATTAATATTGGATGCTTTGGCTGCTGTCGTTGCTTCTCATAACTTTAATACTATATGCAACAGCTTATAGTATTATAAGCTATAAGCCCCCCCCACCCACCCACCCTGAGGTTACTCTTGTTTTATTGTGGCAATCGACCACACTCTGTGAATTCGGTGATCTGCTCTCCCCCCGGTGCACACCTGTCAGATTATGTGAGTTTCAGCTTAGAAGCGTGTATGCACATTTTGAGCAGGCCTCCTTCATTTTGTGAGTGTTTATGTGTGTGCCTGTGTGTGTATGTGTGGCGGGGAGAGGGGATCGGGGGCGGTGAGTGCTGGAGAACGGTTCAGGATGCGATGTGCTCTAAGATGAGTCTGTCTACATCTGTCATGTTGGAGTGCGCTCAGTCTGTTCATGTTTGAGACAGATGACTTGCTCTGCTCCCCAAGGTCCTCCTGTTATTCTGCATCCTTTATCTCCTACTGATCCGACAGACGGCCTGCACCGTGTGTGTACTTTTGTTTTTTGTGTGTAGGCGTGGGTGTGTGTCTATGTGAAATTTGCCCATGTGCGCATCCTGTCTTATGTGTTTCCTTGTGCTCATGCATACAGGGCAATGTCATCCACTGTTTTTGTGTGTGTGTGTGTGTGTGTGTGTGTGTGTGTGTGTGTGTGTGTGTGTGTGTGTGTGTGTGTGCATGTGGACACACAAGGAAGTTTTGTGCCGTGGACAGGAGCACAGGGTTTTGCAACATGCTGATTTGGGAAATGGGGAGTAGAAGGTGCAGCAGTGTAAAAGCTCTGCCCTGTTGGATTCACCAGAGAGGTGACATGCAGGCACCCGCAGCTAAATGATGCAGAAGCTCCCTGTGTCTGCAGGCTGTGAGTGTTGTACAGAAACGCACACACTTGCAGATAGACACACAGACACTTTGGGAGCCGCTGACAGGTCCTCTGCAGAGGTTAAAAGCTGTCATGAGTAGTCTTGAAGCACTAGCCCAGTGGTGCAGGCCATGGAAGTCCATAATGCCCAACCTTTGGCTCAGTTATCTGGGACTGTCTTGACTGATGTCCAGGAACCACACACACACACACACACACACACGATAAAAAAATCACCAAAGAAAATTCACATATCAGCAAGCAAACATTTGTACACCAACAGAAATACAAATTCAAAATTTTGCACTTATCAGCCCAACCATATATACACAACTCAAATACACACAAATGCATAACACAACTTGACACAGAGATCCTCAGATGCACAGAGCTACAAAGACGCCAAAATGCACATAACAGACTCAGGGGACAAGGTAACAGAAATGGCGAGGTGAGTGTGAGTGAGAGGGAAGCAAGCTGGCAGCCATACACACACACCCACACCCAATCCAACACACACATATGCTTCCTCTGCTTCACAAAGAGAGATCACCTCCCACTTCTTCTCTCTTCCAAACTGAGCTCTCCTCCTCTCAACTCCTCACTTCATCACCTCCTCCCTTATTCCCTCACTGACATATGCATGCACGCACAGACAGCCTTATCCACTGTCCTACACACTTACCCACATACACACACACACAGACACACACACACACACACACACACACACACACACACACACACACACACACACACACACACACACACACACACTTCAGACAGATCAAGTCTCACTCCTCCCCGGGTTGCACACTCTCTCGTCTTCAAAAAAAGGAATCTCCCGCTTCCTCTCCTGCCCCTCCATGCCCCGCACTCTTCTTTCCATCTACTCTCTAAACACCTCACCCCCCAACTACACACACATACACCTCGCCACTTCCCCTCCCTCACCCTCTGCGGCACCACCCACCCCTCCTCACCCCGCCCCACACTATCCCATAGTGCTCTCTGCTGGGAGGATTTAGAGGTACCCTGTAATTTTGGTGCCGGAGGAGCTCTTAAGTCCTGCCTGATCTTCTGGCTACACAGGCAGCCAATGAGTGTGTGTGTGTGTGTGTGTGTGTGTGTGTGTGCGCGCGCGTGCATGTGTGAATATGTATTTGTGTATGTGCACAAGTCGGTGTGTGCTTCAGTGTGTGTTCGCGTCTGTGGGTCCAAGTGCTTACATGTCTGTATTTTTTTTTCCCACAACCATTTCAAGTGTGGCTGCATTTGTGTGTGTGCAGCCGTGCATGCTGTTGCTTTTTTGCTTATGTGTGCGTGCATGTGTGCGTGTCTGAGAGAGAGAGAGAGAGAGAGAGAGAGAGAGAGAGAGAGAGAGCAGTCTAATCAGTACACAGGAGAGGAGCTCCCCCTCTGGCTGTATACTGAAGCACTGAGCTGAGCAACAGTTGTGTGCATTGGGCCGCTAACCATCTTAAACCTTGACACTAATGCAGCTACCTTCTTACCGTACACGCAGCAAAGCGGCTCCTGGGAACAGGCAGCACGCAGCGATGTTAGAGCAGCTACATGACGATGCCTTGCAAAAACAAAATAAAGGGGTGGGGGGTGGAGCACCATTATTCAACATGTAGATTAGGAAATCAGCTGTGTCCGTGCACATTACTCAAAACCACATTTCTTCTAACCTAAATTCAATATTGGATTTTCAAAATAGCATGAAAAATGTGCGGCACAAGTGTCAAAGATATGGCTTTTTTTTTTTAATATCGTCTGCCGACCGTCTGTTCTATTATCGAAGAGAAACACCAGAAGAAAACACTGGCCAAGCTGAATGCGCCTAATTCATCTAAGATGATATGAAAAGTCTGAATGAATTTTCTGTGCCCATGCCAAACCTGCGGAGGAGGCTACGTGGGAGAGACGGCGAGCGAGGGGTTGGAGGTTGATTACTGATTTCCATTTCTATTTCTAGGACAAAGAAATGGAGGGCTGATGGGCTGGGACATCTATTTAGATCCATTTCATTCTGCCATAATCAGGCTTTAGCCATGCCCTAATACTCAGGATTAGAAAAGGTTCAAAGTGCAAACATCTAGATCCCTCAGTATTATTCCAGTCTGCCAACCTCACTCTGTATGTGTTTGCGTGTGCGTATGTGTGTGTGTGTGTATGTGTGCACGTGCATGCTTGCTTGCATGCCAGATCTGCTGGGGAGGGTTATCTCTGGAATCAGGCCCATAAACCTAATCTAACCCTTTCTGTGCTCACTCAGGAGTGAAATATTTTGTGCAAATAGGCTCTCTCTTCCTTCTCCCCACTTTGACTCTGGTTCGCGAATGTAAACAAAAACCGAGATAGGAGTATCGCGGGTATGAGAAATAGCCATTTCTGTCGTGTGACGCCCTGTTTGCTGCAGACACATATATCTTACAGGCCGTGTTCAGCTCCCAGCTTTGCCTCAATTGGATGAAACAGCTCTGTGTGCTGGTGTTTCTCCTTGATGCTAAGTGTGAGCGATCAGATCCCGGTTGTGCCTGTTTATGTATTTAGCTTTTTTCTTTTTCTTTTCTTTTTTTTTTTTTTGGTTTGAAAAAATGCAGATATTATTATTGGTTGTTACTGTGACTACCCGGTGCCTGCTTGGCTCGTCTAAGTGGAAGTCTGAATGCTGTGGAGGATGGAGGGGGGTGGGGGGGTGGTGGTGGTGGTGTGTGAAAGGTAGCCAATGAATGTCACCTCTCATCCACTTTCTCATTAAACAACCTGCTCTCTGTCTGTCACATGGGCTGTATCTATCCCCTCGTTCAGTGCTTTGGGCAGATGTTGCGCACGCGGGCGCGCACACGGATGCATAGACACTGGGATGCATGCACGCACACACAGACACATGTACACACAAGCCCATTGCACTGTATGAAAGCAAAACCCTCCTGGGCTGGACAGGAATAATAAGCAGTAGATGATTCATGATGGAGATGGGGAATGTATTCAGCAGGACCACCTGAGTGACCTCATTTAGCAGACCTGAGAATAAATATAGACCACCGCATCACACTCTAGCCTTAGATTGTGTCGTCTCGGGCCAGTCAGCACTGCATCTCTCACACATCTCCCACTCTTCTCCTCGGAGCACCTCAGGGAGCAAACCTTCCTCTCTACCCTGAATGTCCTTGTGAAATCTGTGTGCATTTGTGTAAATGGAAATGTGTGCATTCATATATGCATGTTAACGTGTTAGCAGTAGTGGTATGTGTGGAGTATTAGAGTTGGAGCTTTAGTTGCAGGCCAGATATTTCCCTTGTAGGGCTTTCTCTTGGCTGATACATTTGTACTGTAGATATTTCCCAACATCAACATTTGGCACCTGGTTTCTCTTATGACTTCAGCAGCTGTAGATCTTTTGTTCTCTCACTAGTCACTCTGTGGCCAATGATCCACACCCACAACCCAGGCCTTAAATCACACACAAAAAAAACCTCTTTGGAACCGACCGCTTTATTAAAAAAAAGCAACATTCCTTCATGCAATGACCAGTTCCTTCGGTATCCTGGACCCCATAACGCTGAACTGGTCTCCTCCACTAAATCATTAGCAGCAGACTGGGAGCTTCTTTGTTCTGGGATCTTGTTGTTGCTTTTATCCCCTTGTGTTTTTATCTCTGCTGAGACACACAAGAAGACCCAATTCCCCAGTTTCCTCTTTCCAAAACACGACATGACTGTCGGCCTTTTAATATCTGGAAATCCAGATTTGGATTAACGTCAGTATGCTGGGATGAAACGAGAGAGAGAGATCGAGAGAGAGAGAGAGAGAGAGAGAGAGAGAGGGTCAGGGAGAGAGAAAAAAATTGAGTGAGAGAAAGAGGAGATAGAGTGAGTGAGAGGCTTTCAGATTAAAAAAAAAAAGCTGGCAGTGTGTCGTTGTTGTGGAGTACGGTTTGGGAGTTGGAGAATCGTGGCTGGCAATCATTTTATTTTTGACTGAACTCTGACATTATAGATGTAATTACACTGATAGCAGACAGGGGTTAGAATGACAAACACAAGAGTGCATGGTACCAAACAGACTGCAAGACATTTTTTTTAACGCACTCAACAGTTGTCCCTGTAGTTGATTTCCATCTTGAGTAGTATGTAAAAGATGGATTCACAGAAAGAAATGTGGTTAAAATTGGACACGGTTAATCGGATTATGAATTTCCAGCAGTACAGTAGGGGCCGTGAATTATTTGACGTTTTAAATGGCCTGAATACAAACAACATATAAAATGATCATCTCTTTATAAATCCAGCTCTCTTTCAGTTTTTAGCCTAAACAGAAGCCTCCGAGGGCCAACTTATCATCATGCCACATCAGTGATGCAGCAAGCCTGTTCAGCCAGCCTGAAGGAATAGTTAATTTAGATGACAGAAGCAAGTTAACACTGAGAAGATTTGCTCCCCCTGAGTGGATAAAATTCATAGCATGACGCTCACTCTTAGTCAGATTATTCAGCGCCTTTGAGCTCGATCTTCAAAGAGCTAATTTTTGTATAACCTTGCCCTGGAAATTTAAAAATTGAAAGAAGAGGAGAAATTGAGTGGAAAATGGCAGGATGAGGTTAGCACGTGTGGCAGCGTCTGGGCCATTATGGCTGAGAGTCAGTGTGCCTTTGAGACTGGAAACAGGCCGTTCACCTAACTGTCTTTGAATGTTTCCTTTAGCGGAGACATGCTCCCTGCATAGACTTTACATAAATCATAAGACTCACTTAGCCTTGAGTGTTCATTCACATTAATGTCCCACGTAAATTTAAAATCTTTTTGTTCCTGCACCACACTTGGCTCCGCTGGCCCCTCGTATACATATATATCCCCGTATATATTTCAGTGTCCGGTTCACTCAGTCATGTTGAGTCTACGGCGGGGGAATTTGCCAAAGAGCTCCTGACACGATGTTATCACAATCATTCTCACAAATTATCACGTCCTCTAGCCACACTAACAAAATGTTGTGGTTCCCTTTGTAATTTAGAGCTTGAGTATGATCTGATAATGTAACATAATATTAGTGCAATTCATTATTTAGTTTTCTTCAATTTCGCCAGAGTACAAAGCTTAAATCCCACAGGGCAACAAAATGTCAGCATTAATAATGCTTAGGAATGACAAGGCATGAATCAACTAGATGAGCTTTGCCGTCGCTGCAGAGCCAGATTCCAACACTGCTTGGTACGACATCAGTTTATGGCAGGGAAATGCATGTAGAAGCAGTGATACATCGTGCCAGCAAGGAAAGTAACTCAATGTTTGGAGTGGATTGTTTGGACCCACCAAACACAACCCCACCCCCCCACCCCGCTGCATCTGTAGCTGAGTCTGCCTCTCATTGTGTCATCATTAGATAAGCACCCTCTCCAAGACTATCTCATCATAATGAGGGTGCCATCTGAAGCAATCACCCAGGGAGATGGTCATTGAGTTAAGAGGGAGGGAAGTAGGAGGGGTAGAGCCAGATAGCGCAGATAAAAAAACTAAATGAACTGAGTGAAAAAACAGAGAGACAGAGAGAGAGAGAGAGAGAGAGAGAGAGGGAGGGAGAGACCAAGATGGATAATGTGAGGAAGAGAAACAAAAGCATTTCAGAGTAAGGGAGAAGTTAAACCAGCAGCAGCGGAGATGGAGAGAGCATTTGGGGAATTCCAAAATTAGAGCTGCCATTGCATGCGCCCACACAGACGTACGGCCACACACACACACACACACACACACACACACACACACACACACACACACACACACACACACACATACATACAACTGCCTTGTGCTTAGCCGCTCAGTGTAAAGGTCAGAGTCACACTCTGTCTCCCTAGGTCATTATCATGGGCCCTAAAATAGACAGCCAATTGTGTCACAGTGTCTGAAGTGAATGTGACATTGAATAAACAACCCTCGACCCTGAGCCCCTCGCTCAAGTCAGAGCCCGACACACACTTTCAAACAAAAACACACACACACACACTTTAATATATAAATTTAAACACACACACACACGCACAAACATTAAGGGAGGCATTTAGCTCTCAGCACTACCAGCAAGTAATGACACATGTGGCTCAGAGGGAGTAAGCTGCTCGAGGACTTGGCAAGCAGCTGGAACTCTCACTGGCATGTCTCACTGCTAAACTATGCACAGACTGAAAACACACACTCTTTCTCTCTCTCACACACACACACACACACACACACACACACAGGTCTGTCCATGTTCCCCATGTACACCTCAGCACCCACTCTCCCCCAGTAGCCTCTAATGTTGTTCCATTCATTTGACTTCACTTTACTGTGTTAATGAGAGCTGCCGGTTGATTGAGGGTGAGAACAGCTAATCACTGGAACAGCTAATCAGTGCTTGTCGTAAATATTGATTAGTTCTGTGTGTTATGGACGTGCTCATTAACTAGTGTGTCATCTTCTCTCCTCCTCTTTCTCCTGCCTTCCTTCTCCTCATCCTCCATCACTTCTCGACCGCCACCTTCTCCTCTCTCCTTGTCTTCTCCTCCTCCAGCGACCTCCAACAGTACTATCGAAGGCCTGGAGAACCGGGAGGGAGGCGTGTGCAAGAGTCGAGCCATGAAAGTCATCATGAAAGTCGGGCAAGGTAAATGTGTGCCCACCTCACATGTAGAACACAATACAGCACTGCTGCCTCAAAGCCATGTTTCACTTTGGTGTGACATTTTCATTTATCGCCATGTGTGCGTAGCGTGACTTTGTCCGCCACCGGCCTCTGACGGGACCTACTCTCTAGAACTGTAAAGTTGTGTTGTGAAATGAACAGGCCACCAGCATTTAAGGGTTTTCAATTTCTTTTATGACTTTTTCAGTCTTTTTTGTGCATCATAGTGATGCACAACCACTTCTGATGTTCAACTCATAATTTTACCAAATAATTTTACCAAATGATGTCAAAATTAACAAATCCAAGAAAAATGTAACATGATGGTACTGAATTTAATTATTTTTATATGTAATTTTACATATATTTGCACTTGATATTCTGCAGATTAAATATACAAATCTTAATCTTAAATTATGATATTTTGCAGACTGCCAAAAAAAAAAAAAAAAACGTGCATCTCCACACGTGGTCATTTTAAATCTCCGAGCCCCTAAAGTGTTTCTTTATTTTGGAAAAAAAAATCTGTCAACAAAAATTGGTCAACAATTTTAAATGCCTTTATGACAGATAAGTGGTTTACAAATGAATAATTGATATCACAGTAAATCACTGCTTTAGTCACATTTAATGATATATTATTATACACCTAAACAAATTGGACCAGTCTTTAATTAAACATTTAAGTGTTTATACATGTGCAAAAACTGTTCAGAGGTTTTCAGCATCAGTTTCACAAAGAAAGAATATATGTGTGTGTGTGTGTGTGTGTGTGTGTGTGTGTGTGTATATACACACATACCATTTCATTATTTCACAGTCTCACAGTCTCTCTCTATTCAGAGTGACCTCCACTGACACCTTAACAACAGCAGGAACCTGGCTCTTCAACCTAAATGGAATGGAGCCATAATTAATGTCTTTGCTAACACCTGTAATTGTATTTGACTATTTCATGTCAACATGATGCTGTGAAAAAGATCCATTACACCAGGTTTGTGAAAGACATGCTTGAGCCTTACAGACACATGTTGTATGAGGTTAACTCACTGGAACCTGCTAATATGAATAAGACCAACTTTCAATCACAT
>CM076655.1:11332167-11441126 GCA_038496675.1 Rachycentron canadum
ATATATATATATATTTATAATGTGTGTGTTTTCTCTAAAAAACAAAAAATATTTCAAAAATGGTTACTAATAAAAAATATCTAGTTTTAAGTTAGTCTTTATAGATGGCTGATGTGGTGATATACTTTGCATGAGATTTTTCTTTCCATACCACTGACTCTGAGGTAACTGTCCCTTTAATGTCTGTAGTTGTACCAGGTCATTGCAGGCAATGTTACAAATCAATAAGCAGGAGTGCTTTATGGACTGCACTATTGGACTTACAGGATTTTTGCTTCAAAGTGATGAAGTGCCCTGATTTGTTGGGTATAAGTTTAGTATGAAAGAACTTTCCCATCTGGTTGGTTTCTCAATTAAATTGTGATATATCTGTTATACATGCTGTAAAATTACAAATTGTGATAGAAGAATGTTACCACATTTCCCACATCTAATAACTATATACAGTAGTTTTGAATAAATCTTTTCATATACAAAAGCAGTTTGTGAAAATAGTGTAAAAGATGTGATCATGAAGAAATAACAGACAAATGAAAAATTACATTAAAGAATGACTCCACTTCATCTTCTGATGCTCCTCAGCTGTTTCTCAACTTGTTTCTTATACAGAGTGAAAATGTGTTTGAAATCACAATGTAAGAACACAGTTGGGGCAAGTCATTTAAAAATGCTAGAAGTAAACATGAGAGCTTTGTTTGGATATCCTTGGACACAACATTTGGTTTGCATCATACATTTCACTTTTAGACACACTTTTACTCAGTATGTGGACGTCTATATCCTGACTTTGACAGGGTACAGTACACAGATGTGTTACTCTGTAAACATTCCCCTCTTCCTTAGTGTGGTTGTTTTGACCGAAACAGACACTAACCACCATCTCAGAGGAACATCTGCCCGCCACGATGATCTGATTCAGCTTAGGAGCTGGATCTCAACATGTCAGAAATAAACTGACTTGCTGAAATCTGCAGAGAGACAAACAGAAAGAGACAGAGACAGAGAGAGAGAGTGCATGTGTATGTGTGTGCATGTATGTATGTGTGTGTGTTTTGGCTAACGTGTTGACAGCAGTGTATCCTGGCAGTCGGTGGGAGAATAGAAGCTAACAAGCTGCTGATGCTAGCAAGGTCTGAGTCTGAACAAATTCAGCACATACAGAGGAAAAATACCCACAACCATCTCAGACACAGGCAGGCACCGCATTATCTCCCCATGTAGGTCAATTAGAGCAATCCAACAGCCCAGGATTGCAACATCGTCGCCAAATGACAACACGTCTGCATGAGAGCAGCCAACACACACTTTTATACAAAACTATTACCTGGGAGGAAAAAAAAAAAAAAAAACGACTCCCTGGGCACGTTAATGAAATTTGAAAAGGAAACGTCTCATTCGAGGAAAGTTCTAGGAAAGTTCCTCTCGGCTTGCGTCTGTTTCTCTGGCTGCCGGCTGTTCCTTAACCTCGCCAGAGCCATGCACTCATTTCCCAAAACGGTCTGAAGTGAGCTGTCACTCACAATCGATGTGCCCTAAAAACCTTGTTAGAAGAGATGCTGCTGGCCCAGCTGCTACTACTTTTAAATCTATTTCTGTGGGTGGAATTTTTGATGCATAATGTGCCCATCCAACCCAGTAACTATTTGAAGAATAAGCCATGAGAAATGAGAGCATTGACACAGACTTTGGTTTGACTGCTGTGGACCATTTTTAGAGGATTGTTTTTCCCTGAAACCATAAAGAAGGCACCGTTATGGCTGCAACTAATGATTGTTTTCATTATCGCTGAATCTGCCAATTATTGTAATTAACATGGGAAAATACAGAAAATTAATATTATGAATTTGCAGAGCCCATGGTGACACATTTAAATTCCTTATTTCTTTGGACGAAGAAGTAAATTTACTCAAATACTGTACACAAGTTTGAGGTACGATTTTGCTTGAGTATTTATATCCCCATTAATTAGACATCTATTGACTAATTAATCTATGTTAAGGATCTGGATACTCTCCCCACTGCTGTTATGCAACAGTGCCATGAAAACAATCCAAAGATATTCAGTTTACAGTCATGTATGACAGAAAAAAGCACCAGTTCCTCATTAATCAGCTGATCGTTTCTGTGCATGAGAGCAATATAATTTGCTGCCTTTAAAAAGAGTGGTGTTTTTGATTGACTCCAATAGCACTGAAATGATTTTATGATTAATTGCCTAAAGGGTTGACAGAAAATTCATTTGATTGTCATTCAACAGCAGAGTCATTTATCAACTGAAATAATGGTGAACATTTTCTGGCTGTAATTTGTGAAAAGAGACAATGTGCTGCTCTCCTCAGTTTTATTGAATCAAATTGAACATATTTGGCTTGTAGACTGTTTGTACGCTCACTATTTTCTGACATTTAAACCAATTTATTGTAGGAAAACCCTCAAAATTCTGATCAGTGATGAAAACATTCATTATTTGCAGCATTGCACTCAACCTTCTGCAGTCACACTAGATGTTGTTTCAACAAACACAAGAAAACCTGGGCTCCGCTTGGCGGGAGCCCAAGAAGCTATTGTGTTTAGGCCACATTTCCTCTGTGTCTGCATCTGAATGCCAACACTTTTCTCTCGCCAAGTACCCAAGATCCTCCCATATGTCCACTCTTACTCCTTTGCACTTTGCACTATGGACTATATTTCGTTGACTCATCCCACTGCGCAATATGTGCACATTCTTTTAATGTTACATTTGCATTTTCCTGTTGAGACACTCCCGGGTTTAATCACGTTGAATCATCATCCATTTGTGGTGAGCTATGCGCCCTGACACGCTGATATCTAATTGTGCTTTAAATACCTTGTGTTCCGTCTTTTGTCTCTATATGAAATGTGCAGTAAAAGGGAAGAGAAATTGAATGAACAGGAAATATGTGGAGCCCATATTTTATACATCTATCACTGTTTGCCGCTTTCTTTCCCCTCCACCACATCATGTCACTGTGCTCATTAGAAATATGTTGACTCACTGCCTTGCACGCATCTCTGCCCCCCCCCCCCTTTTCTCTCTCTCTTTCTCCGTTCTACCTCTCAACATATCTGTCTCTAGTGTCGCTCGATCACTGTCTCCCTCACTCCTGCTCCCCCCCACGCCCTCTCCCTCCTTCTGGTGGGTTGGCAGTTCTGAGGTAGCTGCTGTCTGCATAGCTAAGGGAAATGTCAGCAGTACACACAGAAAAATGGGTCAGAACATTACAGCGCTCCCCGCACATGCTCAGTGGTTGACACACAGTGCTGGGCTATATGCATGGAGTGAATCAGATCACTGTGTCCTCTCATATCCTCTGCCATGCGTGAATGTTCCCACTTCTCACTCCTGTCTTTTCTCATCAATTATTGACGGTGCACAACAGCTCACGGCTATGTTCACCACTGCTGCAATCAGTATGGTGCAATATGGTGGTGGTCTGGACATGGAGAAGATAGAGCCGGAGAGGAGATTGATTTGTGAATAATGTTGTTATATTCACCAAATACCAAAAAAAGAAAAAGAAGTGGACTCTGCCATGACTTTATTTTCCTTTCCTTCTTTGTCTTTCCTCATGTTTTTCATCTGTCCCATACCCAAATCATTTCCCTCCATGACTCTCAGCCAAACTGGGGTAGAAATAGAAAATAGACTTCTAGACTGTCAGGCCCTTTTCACTCACACACACATACACATATTCACGGCCACACACATGCCACACAAACTTGCCACGAGGGACTCAAATGTAAATTGCCTCCCCACATGCCCCACTCTCTGTTTCTCACACACACGCCTTGAGCAGGCCTTTGGGCAGATGCAGATAAGGCTTGATAGAGGAGCGGCATCTGATAGTGCACTGAGGAATCCATCTGACCGGCTTCAGTAATAGTTTCTAACAGTGCTCCGTCTGCCACCCCTGCCCTCGTAAAAAGCCACGCCACAGACCCACCAGTATTTACCGCACAAAGACTTCAAAGTGCGTGTGCTGAAATCACAACAGACAGACAGATAAACTGTCTGTTTCCTTTGCCTTCCCCTCAGAGCTTATGCAACCCCCTCCCCTCCTCTCTTCTCCATGCCTCCCCTCCTTTCCTCTTCCTGTCCTCCTCTTCTCTCATTTTCAGAAGTGTGCCTCATTCAGGCAGGAGTTAAAGCCAGAGCAATAAATAAGGCATATTATGGCCTTTTAACGTGATGAATAATGTAAAAACAATAAAAAGTTAATATATAACTACTTTACCCTCATTCTGCCATGCCTAAGTATATTGTAAGTATACACTGGGTATGTGCTTCATGTGTGTGCACGTGTGTCTGTGTGTGTGGGAGAGTGTCTCACGCTCTCCTGAAAGTGTCAGTGTTGGAAATGCCTGTCTGAGTGTTTGCTGAAGGAGCTGCTGATGTAGATGTGAGCTCAGTTTTTACGACAGGACAGGGATACTGGCGTGTTACACAGACGTTTGCTAACTTGTCCTTCCTCTTTTTGTGCTTTCATCTTCACTTCTGAGATGCTTTCAACACATGCAAAGATAACCTTCTCTGTGTATAAAAGATGTATCAAAAGATAATAAAAAATAATCCTTGCCGATGCAGAAGAACGAGTCATTGTAATTCAGTGGGTGCTGCTGGCCAAGGCTGAGTTTCTGTGTGTTTCTTGTTTCCCACAGTCCCAAACGCAGTGAACCCCGTGGCACCGGAGGCTCCGGAAGACAATGCCATACCGGAGTCCAGTCCCAGTCCGCCTGACCAGGGTCGGAGTGGACCCGAGATGCCAGGAAACCCTGGTGAGCAGATTGACAGACACATAAACTGTTTCTCGAGACTCTTTTCAGAATGCTTTCTAATTTCTAGAGTGCAAATATTTTAGTAAGATAAAGGTTTTTGAAACGTAAAAAAAGGAATATTCACAGCCTCAAGGGTTCTGCTAATAATTAATCACATTTAGCCTCAAAAGAGAAAATAAAAATCATAGTTGACTCTTCGAAAGTATGTATTCTCTCACATGGCTCTCTCATGCCGCAGGCGTTCCCTTTGATTGCTGGGGGTCAACACTATGAAATGGGTGTAGAACCAGTGTTGAACACTGTAAAATAATACTCACCAAAATGCAGTGTGCAATTAAACAACATTGAACCCCACCCAAAACAAATACAGCTCGCCCTGAGTCACTTCACTTATTCATACTACACAAAGGGTGTGCTGCACCCAAGGAGACTCAAAGACATACTTCTTTATTATATATCTTTTTACACCTCATTAGAATTGTAGATCAATGAAGATTAAAAGCAGAGATAATTGAAGAAGTCACTTGAGCCTCCTCGGATGCTCTGGGCCCTCCTCGTTTCCTGTTTTCACCAGCACCTTTCATAGCGGCTTCCCATAGGAGGGCACACTTTCTTCTTTCTTTTTTTTTTTTTTTTTTTTTCAAAGATCACTCCCTACACTAACTTTTTGACTTACTCCACAACTTTGTATCCCACAAACTTCCTCCAAGTACAGACTGTTCTGCCTGTCCCAATGTGATAAGCCGTCCTCATTTAATAATTGCTTATTTGACATTAGTTGCTCTATAAAAAGATTTCCTAATGTCACTTTTCCCTATTCCGGGGCTTTTACCTGTCTGCCATTGTTAGATCAGTGATTATGTCAAGTGAAGAAGTGGAGGGTGGAATGAAGGACGTGTCGCTGTGGTTTGAAGGGGCTGATATTTCAGGAATGAAATTTCTGACAGCCTCTCTCACGCTCTCTCCAGCGCCCAGATTGTACAAAAATTCCTCATGCCTCTGATTTCACTGATAAGACTGGAATCAGTAGCCTTCAGTGTTGTCATTTAGTCGTGATAAGGCAGAAGGCACAGTTATTCCCTCCTCCATAAATGGTTAAGTGCAGAGTGGTCAGCCGAGTGCGGAGACACAGTCATTAGTGGGGATGGCAGTCTCCGGAGGTATGAAGCTTTTGTGTGCCTGTGTGTGTGCGTGTGTGTGCATGTGTTTTTTTTGGGGGGGGCATGGACAGTAAAGAGGTGGTGCTGGTGGGTGAAGGGGGGATTGGTGAGTCCTGCTCTTTGGCAGCAGCTGCATGCATACATGGAAAACAGATTTGGTTCCTCTCAGATTTCAGTCACTGGAGGAGCTAGTCATTCTCTCTCCCATCCAGAAAAAAAAAAACACCTCGCTTTCTCCCCCCACCCCCCTCTCTATCCTGAACCCTTTCAGACAAAAGGATAAATAAAATCAGATGTCCGGATATGCCCTCCTCTATTTTTTCCCATATCTCACTTGGCCTTTGCCATACAGATGTGGCCTTGACATGTCATACAACTTGCCTGGGTTGAATCTTATCAGAACAACAGTCTTGGTTATGTTGAGTGATGACTACAGATTTCATTAAGAGGCTATTTTAACTGAGCTAATTTCATTAAATTACTTCAGTGGGTCTGTTAGTCCTGTAGACCGAACGACAAATGGGGCTGTGATCATACTTGATTTCATACCAGAGCAGTGAGATCTACAAATGACAGAAGTGGCTTACTGTAAATCTTATTACCCCTCCAATGGTCTTGCAGTCCATAGGGTACTGTAAACAATATTTCAAAATAAACTATTTCAAAATAACATTTTTTCAAACAAATGTTGGGAATACACACAATTCCTATTTGTGAATATAGAGCTGCTAAAAAGTTTTTGTTTTGTAGAACAGGCAACTGTGTTGAAGGGCTTTTGAACCCCATGTTGTCTAAATATGGACATAGATATAACTCCACATGAAAGCCATCTCTTTGATGTACAAAAACTTTTTTTCATACGATAAATCTCAAAAATAACAAATAGATATATGGAGGACTGGACTGTTCGGTATCCCTTCTCTCACTGGAAATAAATGACAATACCTTCCTTCTCTTACTTGCCCTCCCCCATAGTAACTTTTCTATGATTCCTAACTCTTCCTCTCTTTTTATTTCTCTCTCTAGACCACATGAATCAGGACCAGGGTTCCTCTACGGACTCGGGCAGCATCTTCGAATCCAAAGCGGCCCTGTTCTCCTTCATCGTGGCTGGCTGTGTGATCTTCCTCCTGCTCATCCTCCTCCTTATCATCCTGCTCATAAAGATGCGCAAGCGCTCCAGGAAGAACGCCCACTCGCAGCCCCGCCCCTCGGCACTGTCACTCAGCACGCTCTCCAATCCCAAGCTGCCTGGGGGCACGGCTGGCACGGAGCCCAGTGACATCATCATTCCGCTCCGGACAGAGAACAACTACTGCCCTCACTATGAGAAGGTGAGCGGCGACTATGGCCACCCTGTCTACATTGTCCAGGAGATGCCACCGCAGAGCCCTGCCAACATCTACTACAAAGTCTGACACGCTCTGCACAGCCAGCGACACAGCCAGGAGAGAGAAAGAGAGGAGCGCTTGATTTATGTTCTTGGGAAGAACACCTTCCTTTGCATTCTGGGGACTTGATGCTTCCTCAAGCCCCCGTTATTACTACCACCTGCTGCACAAATCTGGAGAGATACGCACTGACCAGTAACCAGCGGGGTTGCGAGCTGACTAATGAGAGGTTTTTTTTTTGTTTGTTTGGGTCGTCTGACAATCCCCATCCACATCCCCCCACCCCCCCTCCTCCCCTCCCCTCCCCTCCTCCTGCTCCCTTCCTCAACTCCCACCTTCTACATCTCCCCTGCTGTGCTCTAACAGGGGGGCGGGGCTGGAGCAAACCAACAGATGGAACTTCAGCTTCCTGGTTTGCTGTCCCCTTTTAATGGGCAGGATATAACTTATCTCAGTTCCCTGAAGTACAGTCTGTGCTATACCCAATTAAACACACCATCCTAGCACACAGGCAGGAACGGGCAGACACAGGCCCCGAACGCCACTCAGCCTGCAGTTTGTGTGCAAGAATAAAACGCGTGTGTGTGTGTGTGTGTGTGTGTGTGTGTGTTAGCCACGGCTCCGTGCTGGGCCAGGAAACTCTCCAGATAGCTCAGGTATCAGACACAGTGTGTGAAATAATGTGTTCCTCTCCCTTCGCACCTCTGATGTTTGCCTTACTTACTATTTTTGATGGAGGATTTCCTCGAACCCTGAGTCAGTTCACAAAGCAGTTGTATTTTGTTAGACTTTTCCTACAAGTGCACAATGTATAGAGTTGAATAGATCATCATTATCACTCCATCCTCTTGCCATGCATATCATCCATTGCGCTCATTTTTATTTTCCTAAGGGAGTACCTTGACCTGGACTGTTAATGTCAAAGTGTGTGTGTGCGTGTGTCTGTGTGTGCACGCGTTTCCGGGAATACTCCACTGGTCTGATATGGGCTTTACCGTTACTCTGGTATTTATGGCCTACTTCTGAGTGTGTGTATGTGTGTGTGTGTGTGTGCGTGTTTGTATGTGTGTGTATGTGTGTGCTTGGGCATGTCCAGACCTGTCTTGTATCTGGGCAGACTTATTGGCTTAGGGGTAGAACAGCAAGTTACTGTATCATGAGCTTCAAAAACAAGACAGAGTGACGCGCCGACACACAGACATCTTACAAAACCCTTGAAGAGCTCCAGCTGGCATCGATTGAAGGTTTTATTGCGTCTGATGAGCTTTTGGGGAGATGGTTTTCAAGACAGCAGGCAGGTTGATAGTTGTTTGTTCTAGCCTTTGGTGCTGCACTGTAAGAATCAAAGAGTTAGGTTGGTGCCTGCTACCTTGGCGAGGTGGGCGTAGGTTGGATGGTCGGCACTGATTGGCTGGCCTACATAGGTAAGATGCCCTATATATAAGTTGGATGGTGAGCTATGGATGAACATTGGGATACAGTATTGTCAGATGCCAATTGCCAATTCGCTGCCATCTGTAGTTGAGTCAGTGGAGTGCGCAGTCAGTGGCATCGCCAGCGTGTGACTAATCTATGTGCCATCTCCGTGCCCACACTCACCAGCCGGGGAGAGAGAGGGAGGGAGAGAGAGGAAGAGGGAGAGCGAGCGGCGGATAAAGGAGAAAATGTTTTTGTGACTTGGCTTTAACCTGAGAGGAAGATGGCGGGTGGGGACGGGGGATTGGGGGGGGGGGGTAGTTTAGCATTCATTTTTCCATCCTCTCCCCAGTTGTGCTGTGAATAAAAATGCTGTGCAGAATATTCCACAGTCAAGGTGTTCAGCCAGTGAGGACACTGCAGCTCAGCTATCACACAGCCCAGGGCAGCGGCACCGAGACAGGATTTACTGCAGCTGCACACCAAAGCTCGCCTTTAGGTTGGTGGAGGGTGGTGGCGGTGATGGTGTTTGAGTCTGTGCGCACATGTAGGTGCTTCCATGTGTGCTTATTTGTGCTTATATTTGCAGCCCCCACCCCCCCACCCTCTGTCTCTCTCTCTCTCTCTCTCTCGCTCTCTCTTTCTCTCGCTCTCTCTCTCTCTCTCTCTCTCTGTGTGTGAATGCCTCTGTGGTGTAGCAGCTGAACAGACTTGTTTTGGGACTGGAACTAGGTGCTCCCTAACAGTGTGGCTGCCAAAGTACGGAGCGCTGCAGTCACAGTTAATGATGTGTGAGAGGAGAGAAGATAAGAACAGCTATTCCTCAGCACGCATACACAAGCTGACGTTTGATGCACACGTGCACACACGCGCACAGACACACCAAGACTGACGGGTCCAGGTTTATCTCCAGTCAAACGGTCAGACTGCTGGTGAATGTTTATTCACCAGCAGAGAGACCTATCATCCGCTGCCACAAACTATTGCCATCCACGGATATACACTGCTGAGATAAAAGGCAGCCCAGCTTGAAGACTCGGGGAAGACTCCAATGGCTTTTGCGTGTCGTTGACCTTAGAGTTAACAGCCTAAACAGCTGCTCGTGCTTTTTTGTGGTCCTGTGTTTTAACTCAGCATGCAGCCCTCAGTGGCCCTCTGTGAAACACATCTAGATCAAATATTTTTGTTTCGGATCGGTGCGCATCCATTCACCTACACCAGCCAAGGGAGTCATTACCAAATTACCACAAACCATATCTCATTTTCATTCATTCTCGTGACCACTTAATGTTATTCAAAATTTGGGGGAGAAAAAAAAATTAAGAGAAATGTAAATATATGGATAGAGCCCAATTTAAGATGTAATTTCACCTGATCACTGCTCATAATAAAAATTTAAAATTAGATTTTTGTAATGGAGGATGTTTGTAAATAGCTGTCTTTTTAAAGTGTGTTTTGTATGAATCCTTGCATTTTTGTCTCTGTTTGCAATATGTTTTTATTTTCTTTTTCTTTAGAGTTAAACTGAATATTGCAGCGGACACATGAGCTGTCTTTTTTTGCAGTGTCCAGTAATGTCAAAAAGTCTTTGTTACCACATGTGTTAAAAAAAAAAAAAAAAAAAAAACAACCAAAAAAAAAAAACAAAAAACTGGGGTTCAGAGTTTTTACATCGCCATTCAACAGGATTGTAGTTGCTCAGAAACTATACAGGACTGAAGCTTTGTCACCGAGCGGCTTTGAAATGGATAGGTCATTGAAACTATGAATGATAAGGCTCCTTCCCTGTTGGAGACAGCACTTAACTCTGCATATGAAGACTGTGTTATTCCACTGCCTTTGAGTTACCCACACCTTCCACTCCATTATGAAATGTAACAAAAACATTTTGCTCCAAAAGATTAATCTATTCTCAGTTTTAATAAATCTATTGGGCCAGACAGAGAGAGCTGCAGAGAGAGGGGTGGGGTGGGGGGTGGGGGGTGTTTGTGCTACAGGATGGGGGGAAAAAAAGACAAGAAAAAGGGGCCATGTATGAGAGTGTGACCGTACTCACCAATAAATCATCCGGTTTACACCACTCATTATCTCCCAGGCGGTCCTTTGTTTTAAAGTTGCTCTCTCTCTCTCCTTCTCTTCCCCTCCCTCTGCCCCTCTCCTTTGTCATCCCTCTTTTCCTAATTTAGCTCACGGAGGTTGGTCGCTCATGGTTTGAGTCTCACTGTAGGTTGATTTCTGCTATTGTTCAAAGCCACAGTATTATTTTTCAATGTGCATGTGTAAGCAAAACCTGTTGAATTTTTTTCCCTTCTTTTGAATCATAACTGTCAAGTTTTGTTATTTTTTATTTTATTATTTTTTTTTTTTGCCATTCACTTTCTTGCCGCTTCTCAGCGTAACCTATTGGCACCAGCTACAATGGAAATAACGTTCCACCAGTTTGGAAACAACCGCATATTGATAAATAAAATTTTTCCCATGGAGCTCGTTCTGGAGTGATGCTCTTTCTTTCTTCCTTTGTTACGAATGTGAGTAAAAGATTTCATGTCCCATCTCTCTGACCACCTTGGTTCATGGTGAGAGCATAAACCGGCCGCCCACGCTCACAGCTCTTCCCTCACAGCCCCCCCCCAAAAAAAACCCTCACCTCAGGGGTCAGTTCTGCACAGATGGGTTTGTTCTGATACATTAGTCTGATTGAAATCGCAAGCAGGCTTCATAAATTCATATTCGGGGAGTATGGACACGCCTTTTTGCATAGTAACTAATACCCGTATCAGCCCGCTCTGCCCTGGTGTCCTCCAGAATTACATTTCTTCATACATGATTAAATCTGATTGGCTGCACTAGGCATTTCCATTGCGTTTGTCTGAAATTACAGTCTGTATTTATCCGACTGAGGAACAAACTCCAAGTCCTTGGCGAAAGCAGAGATGCCATGAAATGTTATTAAAGTGATTGGGCTTTTTCTCTGACAAACGCAGCAGTGTTTGTGGGCATGGCTTCCGTACGGCTGATGATGTGAACAGAGACAGAGTGGGCGGGCAAAGAGACTGATCGGGCAGCGGAGAGAAAAAGTCAGGGCAGTAAGAGACACAATGTGCCTGTGGCTTCACTGGCTATCCCTCACCCCCACCCCTACTATTCCCACTCCCCACCCCTCACGCCCACCCCACCCTCGCTGTTTCTCTCCGTGCCCCAGGGCAGGTACGTTCATCTGGTTTCCTGGCTCGGTCCCGAGACGCCCCCATAGATCCACGTTACTGTGGGTTTATTAAAACCTTCCCCCCACTGAGCTACTGTGTGTGACTGCATCCTTTTCTGTGTATGTCTCTGTCTTAGTGTATCTCTATCTCTATGTGTGTGTGAGTGAGTGTGCGCCTTTTGCCACAGACCTGTTGTTCTTCAACAGAGTGATCGTTACAAAAATAAAAAGATATTACTATTGCAACATCTGCAGCATTATTATGCTTCATTTTTTTGGAATTTGCATCAGCTTGATCCTTATTACATTGAATATTATCTTTATATTCAATTGTTCAGTTTATCCAGCAGTTAAAGTTTTCAATTTTTAATATTTAGACCTATTAGAAGATTCTTCAGCAGCTTAGATGGTGATAAAGGATTGTCAGTTTTCATTGCATTCATTTTTGTCTATTAACACATTAGTGTTTAAGCATTTGTGAGCTCATACTTTGCTTCATTTCCATATTTAGACACAAGTATGCTTTTTTTAAACTGCAGCGAAAAAACACCCCCATGAGTTCTCACTTGATGTCAGCATGTGTAATTGCCCACGTTGTATTTTTTATTTCTTTATTTCGTATACCATGTTGGCTCACATGTCTTTATAGAAGAAACAAGTCACCTGGGAAAGCAACAGCTGCCAGCAGTTTGAGGTGGCTTGGGAACAATTTAACTTACACTCATTTTTATCCATGATCATGAATACTAATTGTGAGAAGAAACTCTTAGGAGGCCCCACCTTCGCAGTTCGGTCTGTAACGTGGAGACGTGGAGATTATTGTTGAGCCACTGAGCGACCTCGCATTTTTAATTGTGAAACGATGGTGAACTTTCTCCTTAAACTGACAAAAATATGGCATAGACTGCATACAGATTCATAGCATGTGGCCGCCACAGTAATTACTTATCAAACTGATGCAAAATAAATGAGCATGGGGTCTTTTAAGGTGAGGAAGCAAAGATGAATGCTTGTTTTTCTTCAGCTGTGTAATTCATTTTAGATTGCACTGGTGGTTGTTTGCCTGAGTTGATCACCAACTGGTTGTGCATTTGCATAGTTTACTTATCATCACCGCCTGGAAGGCAAGGGAATTTCAGGTCTGACGAGGCCACGGGGCCACGGGGATGTTGAAAAGAAGCCATGAATGGAAGATCATTTTGTCAACAGGAGATGTAAAGCGATAGCTGACCAGAGGAAGGAAAGAATTTAATAACACTGGTATGATTCCTTTAACAGTGTAAGTTGGCACCAGATCTTAGATTCCCCTCACGTTATTTCACACTCTGCTCCTACACAAAATCTGCTGCATGTGCAGACACCACCCTTGTTCTGTTGAAGCAAGCGAGTTCAAGCTCCTCAACTGTGACCACGCAGGAAGAGGCCGTCAATATGGCTCTTAAGCAACTTCGGTGTGTGCCATCTCCTAATGTTTTTTCATATGGATCGTGCAGGAGACTCGTAACTCACACCACAATCAATATGACATGCTATGGGACATGTTCTTTCTCATGTAATGTACATATACATATTTAATGAGTTAATGCATCACTCGCCGTTCATAAATAATGCAGGCCCACTAATGCCTTTCATCAAATGCTGCTCATCAAATATCAAGCAGATTTTTGGTCAGTCTTCAAGCTACAGGGGAAACCTGAGATGGCACAAAGCAACGGAAACTGAGAGAAGAAAAACCATGAAAGGAGAGTTCATTAGTCAAACAGTAACATATGGATCGTTCATGAAAGGGCTAATTAATGTGATTCAAATTCCAATCAATGGCTGGAACTATATCTAAACAATGTTCCTCTTTAATCCCTCAGCGGGGCAGGAAATGGAAATTCCACTAAAGCATCTTGGTTCTCTTGGGTTATGGTATGCTTCATTTTTATGTTTCATTACACACACCCTCACTTTCACACACACACACACACACACACACACACACACACACACACACACACACACACACACACACACACACACACACAGCCGTCAGCCACATATTGATAGCATTGTTATGACCAGAACATGCCTGATCAGGCCTGGGCTATGGCAGAGATCCAGGTCTGACCGAGACTCATCAATCATTCAGCGAGTGAGAGAACCTAAGAGACTCACACACACGCGCACACACAAACCGCCCAGGCGGCTGGCTGCTGGGTCACAGGTGTGGAGACCAAGGAAGAAAGTGGGAATTATTCCCTTTCTTTCTTTCCCTCCTCCCTGTTAAAGAGAAACAGCTCTCACTCTCTTTCTCTGCCTCCCTCCCTCCCTCCCACATCTTTGAAAACATCCCATTTCCATCCACATTTCCTTTACCCAATTTAAAACCCACACTTCATTCGCCCCCCCTGCATCACCACCCCTCTCCTCCTCCATCTCCTACTCACAATTAGGCCATGCCTCGAATCTCAGGCACTATCTCTGCTGGCCATTTATATAACATGACTCCAAAACGCATTTGCACAATTTTCCAATTACAGTATTATGCCTTGAAGCTTTGGTTCCCTCTGTCTCTCTCATTTCCCCCCTTTCACTCAAACTGTTCTTGATGTTTAACACTACAAAAGAGTCACCCCTGCAAATACAGACACACATTTCTACTTTAGAGTAATGGCCTTTTTTCCTTTATACATTGTTGATGTTTAAGAAACTTTTATTTTCAACCTGCTTTTAAGCTACATCAAAGATTTGTGTGCTGGCCTTGGCTGACTGACAGGTAGGTGAAGGACAAGAAACTCTGCAGATACGTCTAGCAAAGCCCAAGAAGTAAATTAAAGTCATAAAATGTAAAAACAGTATAATCAAATGCACTGTCTAAGTCACTAGTATACCATTCAGGAAATAGTACATGGCATGACTGACTAAAACGACCTGAATATTTTAAATGAAATCGGGAAATATTCATAACGACATTCAAAAAATGGAACAAAAATGTAAGATTGTTGAACGCGACTGAAAATGTTGAAAGAAAACCTGAGGATATTGAATGAAAATGTGAGAATACTTAACTAGAATCTGAAAATATTGAGGTAAAACCATGAGACTACTGATGAAAACTTGACTATTTATGAAGATCCTGAGGCTATAAAATCTTAATCTCACAATAGTGAGTGTGAATCTGAGAATCTTGAGAATCTGGATGATACTGAATACTGATACTGAATGAAAACTTGAGTATCAAACAAACACACAAGTGATAATTGGACCTGAAGTAAAAGATTTCAATGCTTTGAGAATATTAATGAAAAAACTTCCAAATATTGAACAAAATCCTCAGAAAATTGCAGAGTAAGTACAGAATATTGATTGAGCAATACAATACAACACTTGAGAAAACTGAATAAGAACTGGTGCTATAAGATTAAGAGAATAAAACGTTGACAATATTGAAAAAATGACAGAAAAGGCAGAATTTCAGAGTGATAAAAACCCAACCCTGAATACAAGTGTGATGCATAAAAGGTTGAATACTGACAATAATACACAAATATATAAGATAATGCACCAAATTTAAAAAAAAAAATCTATTAAAACAAAATATACAAACACTGTACTATACATATCTAACACACAGCCAGTGAATTTAGGGGGATACTCAAATAAAACCAGCTGCAAATATTACCATCAGCAGCAGTTGTACTGCAGTTTTCGTAATAGCTGAAGTGCTCCCAGTGACAGATAAGAGTCGTGACATAAGCAGCGTAAAATCACATGAGCAATCTTATTTCCACAGCTACAGTAACATTATTCATGTGTACACTGGATTTTCACAGTGGTCTGTATCTTGTGGCCACAGTCATTAGCTGGACTTTAATGCTCTTTGGTATCCGTAAGTGAAAACTGTCCGTTATGATTACAAAGAGCTGCACTTCCGGCCTCTCTGGGGTGGCCACTGAAAGCTGACTGGTCTATTGTATCAGTTCTTGGAAACCCAAGCTAATACGGGCGTTGCTGGCCACCCATCTGCAAACTAACTGACCTAAATACTGAGCAACATCTGTGGGGGCAGAGTTGGTGGATGCTGACAGATACAGTGAGTGTGTGTATATGTGTGTGAGGGTGTGTGTGCATGCCTATGTGAGTCTGTTTGACAATGACAGCGTCAGAATAATAACATCTCTCAGTGCAGCAGCAAAGGATCTTTCAATGTCACTCGCCTTGAACAGATCAAAACAGACCTTTTATTTTGGCACTCCTCAGCTTAACAGACAAATTCACAGCAAATACCCCGCTGAGAAATTAAAACTGAGAAGAACAGTCAGGAAGCATCATGAGCGGGTGCAGACATGCCTTTGTATTCCCCCCAATGCCGTGGCTGCACAGCAGATGACAGGATGCATTAGAGAATCCCTCAGTGAATGGTGACTGACCTAAACATGTGACCTAAGTGCTGCCCTAGTTTTGAGGGTGCCACATGAGATCAAGAACATTTCACTTGGCTTTGTTTTATTACTGGCTCCAGATCAGTACATCTTGCATTTTGTTGGATGAACTACAGTAGACATCCCATTTTTTATTTTTTTTTTGCAGCAGTAAGAACAGCTTTGGGGCAACATTGTTACTGGGGCAACTTGTTTTCCCACACGCAAGCTGACATCAGTGAGACATCAGTGGAACGCAGGGGGCAACTGAATATTCATGAAGGGCAGGGACCCATTTCAGACCACTGAACATTCCCTCCCTTTCCCTCAAACACACACGCACACACACACACAGTCCAGTCACAAAATCATACACACACAAGAAGTGCAAGGACTTGTTCCATACCAGCAGGCACATACTCATCTCACGCCTCACTGCACTCATTCATATCAAAAGCGCATGCTCATTACATACAACAGCAGAACGAATACACACACACACACACACACACACACACATTAGGCCTCATACAACTCATCTTACTTGACTTCTCTCATAGAGACATAATAAACATTTGAACAATATCTCTTAGTAGCGGCTGCTTATGAATCCATTAGCTCAATAAGTGCATTTCTTGTTTCATTATAAAATAACTGCTTAAAAATGGCTTAAGGCAAAATCTGCCATACGAAAAAAAAAAAAAAAAAAAGGAATGAGAAGAGACAGTTCTGCTTTAAGCAGATGGTTCCTAGCTGCAGCTAACAGCTGGATTCATGTTTCTTGTTCATGCAGACATTGTTTGACATCCTGATTATTAAACAGGCCCATTTCAGTGCTGTTCCCCCTCTGTGTTATTCTGTTATTGTTATGCAGAGGCAGCCTCAAGATGAGGAGGAGTGGACGGTGCGATGAGAGGATAGACTTGGATGTGATGAGAGGCTGAGGGCAGTCAGTCAGTCTGGACGTTTGGCACGGAGACAGTAGATTCCATTTCCATGCCAATCTGCCTTGTCTCTTTCTGAATCAGACTTGACCTTCACAGGCTGATGACTCCAGAGGCCTGGGACTGGGAGACGCTTTCTGCCTAAAACCAGATACACACAAACACACTCACACGAGATATGTTACAGTGGGAGGCATGCACAATGGGAAAAACATTCCCCCTATATGCACTATATTTGCACACATGCAGTCATAAGTATGCACGTGCAGAAAAGCCTTAACCATCAGGAAAAAAAAAAGTTCATCCATTGATATACTGTAAGGGAGTGATACAAAGGATTGAAATGAGACCAGATCGTCTTCAGAGAGCCAACCCTCGGCACAGATGGCTCTGTTTTTCATCTTCTCTCTCATGAGATCTCATTTTCTGTGCTCTGTTCAGCAATTTCACTGTTTTTCACCATTTGAGTTTGTTTCCATAAAGCAACAACAGAATCCAGTTCAACAAAACAAACATTAAACAACAACAAATGGCTCTCCAGAGGTTTTTCTTATACTTCTCACAGGTTTTACACCTCCCTCATCTCCTCTGTCAACAACTACAATCAAGTGCAGGTATCCGGCACCCATCCTGGGTACCCCCACCTCCTCCCACCCTTGTGTTTAAAGCCAGACGAAAATAGACCTTTACAAGTCGTCTAGCGAAAGTGACTCCGGGCCCTCTTGTTAATTGACCACCTTTAATGAGTGTCAAACTGAAGCGGTCATTAGACCGGGGGTTGCTATGGGTCACTGCTGGGGTGAGACAGAAAGAAAAAAAAAAAAGGAAGAAAAGTAGTAAAATGGTAGGCAGTAAAATAGCTTAAATTCTTCTCCTTGTCATGAGCTCTGCCATTGCTTTGCCTTGTTTGTGTTTGTGTGCGAACAGCGTGATGAACAGTGTGTATGGATTTGTTAATGTGCACAGCCTAAGGGCAGCACCTGTCCTGCTAAGAATCCCTCACATAGAGAGGAAAGCAGCGGCCATATGGCTGGAAATTCTTGTATATGTAATATTCTACATCCAGATCAGCTGTCCTTCATCCCTCTACCAGCCTCATTCAGTTTTCTGCCTTAGCAGCAGCTGGCCTCTTTTCCACAAACAAATCTAATAAACAAACCAAGAAAAATAGAAAAATGTTACTGGCTTTTTTGTGCAAGCCTGCCGGGCTGTCTGTCATCTCCCATCTCTCCTATGATTTAGGAACCTGGGGCAGTAAATGACCACTATCATCTAGTCTGTCATCGCTGATAGTGAGGAGATCTCTGCTTCCATGTGTTTCAGATGATCATAAATACCTCTTTTAAGGCGAGCGTTTACTGTTGATGACCTCATTTCAGAAGCATATTGCAAACAAACAAAATGTCCTTGTCCTTTATTTTGTGCGCTGTGCAAATGCTCCTCAAGGGCACGTGCAGACACACTCCTACATGTGCGGGCATGTGTACACATGCACACCTAAAGCCCCTGTGTTATTGGATTGAAATGGAGCCCCACCACACATTTCCTTGGAGTATTGATTTAATCAACTGCGTATCATGTTGAGACCCGTATCATCTCATGCAACACACACCACCAGCAGCAAAAAGAAGCGATCCATCACCATTTAGCCGGACAGGCCCTTGTAGTCTAAACACGGAACCATTACGCATGGTTTAACATGGACACTTTGACCTCTGGGAGGTGACAAGGTCAATGACATCATTAGACAGAAGTCAGTCTGTGTGCCAGAGCGAGACTAATTGCTATCAGACCTCAATCACAACTAATAAATACTTAGATTTGTTTCGATACTCAAATTATCCACTCCTAATATCCTGACAGATTTGTTGTCGTTTCCACACTGACATAGGGAGAAGCTAGTTTGCAGCTCATTTCGGTTTGTTGCTACGGTAGCTCAGTACATCCCTTTATCTGAAGACTCTGTTAGTCTATTCAAAGGTAGCTAAGCTTACAAAATAGCTACAGGGTGATTTCCCACACACACAGATTCTCAGACTTGAAAATCACTTTCAAAGCAAGCTCTCCTCTTAAGACGCTTTGAGGCCCTGGAGAGGAGCTTGAAAAAGTGACGCATGGGAACCTGAATTCTGAGTTTAACAGAAATATGGAGACTTTCTCATCCCACCCGTGCCCTGTAGTCTGCCCAGCCTGACGCTGTAGTTCACGTCTGCGGTGCGGGGTCTCATAGCACCGACCTGGTGCTCGCCCCGGAGGCGCCACACGCAGCCTCGCCCATCGTGGCTTTGTCAGCGACCTCACTGGACCATGAATGCAGACAGACCACTCTGGAATGTCGGCAAAGGGACGGTATCGACCTAAGCGCTCAAATGGATGTGTGCACAGATGAGTGCATGCAAAGACACACACACACATATGCGAGCAGAAGTAACTTGATCCAATGACACAGGAGCTGCCTCAGTGTGCGGCTAACTGCCTTATCTCCCTCTGGCCGCGCTCCTCTTTCCTCTCAACATTCTTTCAGGTATTTGGCCGAGACCTTTTCTCTTTGTCTGCCCTTTTCAAAGACCTGCTTTATGCTGGGAGCCCTCCAGCCATCGTGCTGCAATCTACTCACTGCCTCTCTCCCTCTTTCCTTCCCTCTATCTTTCTTTCTGCCCACACTCCTCACTTTCTCTTTCTAACCCCCCCCTCACCTGTCTACCACGTCTCTCACATCCCGCTATCCCCCCACTCCAATTTTCCCCCACTACCCCGCTCGCAATTGAAGATACCCCACCACCTGTGCTGCCTCCTGGAGAAGTAGGGCGGAGGTGGGCCGGGGGGGTGGCAGCTTGCAGTTCTCGGCCTATGACGCTCAGACTGAAGTGGACTGAGGTTAGACTAATGGGACCTGTGATCTGGTCTTTGTAATGCAGTGAGAATGGCCTCCCTTGAGGAGACAGGTGAAGTGTTTCTGGATATATAAGGGGGAGGAATGCAATCAGTGTGCATCTGTGAAGGGCCATCCAGCATCTTCAAAAACCACCAGACTAATCTGTCATGGGATAACTGACTAGTGATCACACTTCAGAAAGCAATTGCACCCTGCTACCTACACAGATGCTCTTTCCCGAGGTGATCTATGGATTTTTTTCCCCCTACTATATGAATACAATCAACACAATACCTGTGCAGCTTTCGGAGAGCTTTAGGACTAATCAGCTCTGACAAGTGGAACAAAACAATTTAATACAGGGCTGATTTCACATCTGAGCAGCTCGTCATTTACATAAGCTTTTCACAGTCTGCTCACTGAGCTGCGACAGGCATGTGGTGCGCCCAGAGAGACCGGAAGGCTGCTCCAAATATTCCCTCTCTATCTGACCTCACCAAGGAGAAGGCTACACATGTGCCTCTACATTCAAAGACTCATTAGGATACACATGTGTGCAGATCCTAGCCCACAGTCACCTTGTTTCCATCACACAGACACACATGCACGCACACACACACACACACACACACACACACTCTTAGTGGCCCGTGGTTAGCAGAGAGTGGAAGCAGTGGCGCATCTCTGTGCTGACTTAATGTCTTTTAACAGTTTGGCTCCAGGACCAGTGGTTGGCCAGAGCTGAGCTAAAGCCAAAACTGGGCCTGATCATCTGTGACGGCAAGAAAAACCTGAGGCAAAGTGTGTGTGTGTGTGTGAGAGAGAGAGAGTAAGAGAGAAAGAGAGAGAGATGTGTCCCCTCCCTATCTCTCGCTCCCCTCTCCTCTCATTTTCTCTGTTTCACTCCCCATATCTGCATGAGTGTGCATGAAGTGTGTGCAGATGTGTGTGAGACACTTTGCTGGTGGGAGCTACAGGGGACAGAAACACCAGTGGACTGAATTGCCCTGGACAAAGCCACTGACAGAAGCATTAAAGTGACAATAGAATATTTACAGCCCACAGAGCTGATTCACTCTACTGCCTAATATGCAGCACATCAATATCCTGGAGAATGCTCGTAGCACACTGCAGTGCATCGCGGTGGAAATTAGCCTGGCGTACGATGTCGCAGACACATTTGCACACACACACAGAAGAAACTACTAACTGGTGCTGACTTGAAGGCAAACGGGGAGGGATTGGGAGCAGAGCAGAGTGGGGAAATAACTGCTGCTCTGCTTGAGTAAGTTCCTCTCAGCACTGAGGAGAATAGATTGCTGTGTCCCCTTGCAGAGCTCTACCTCTCAGGTGGCCTACAGGACACCAAGTCACCTTGTCATTTAATATCAGACACAGTAGAACAGCTGTACCTTACGAATGTTTATGCTGCTGGGGATTGGTGGCATAATTACCTGTTTCTGTGAGTGTGTGTGCTCATGTATGTTTGGAAATGATTTGAAGTTCGTAGCCCAAAGGCCCCCAGGTTACCCCGTCCCACCAGAGCTCTGCAGAAAAATCTGCATCAGATCATACAAACATGTCATTCAGTTTGCTAACTTCCCTCCCCAACCGCTAACCGCTGGTCCGTTCCCCGTATTCACAGCCAGTTAGATCATGCTCACATGCACGACAGACCTCTCTCGTCCTGTCTCAGTTTCACAGTCCAGAGCTGTCGAAATGGCCAACATATGTTTGGAAAATGAATGTGCTGCGCGGAGGTCAAGCAGTTACACAGTGCACAGCTCTGGGCTCATTTAGTTAAGTACGGACCACCACGTATACTTAGCTTGATTATGAAACTCTTCCTGCTGTTGCTCTATGCTGCTTTTTAAATCTTTAATATCATTCATAATTCACCAGCTCGGGAAAATTAAGAGCACTTACAATGGTTGTAATTTGAGAGAATAAACAAGTCGGTGGAGTGCTGCATGTTGACAGTGATGTATTTACATAACACTGATTAGAAATGTACAAATCGCTATGTAAGATGCATTAGAGAGAAATAGAGACTGATGTATTGCAGGCTGGCATGAACACTGAAGTGTTGAAATACATTGAGCTCTAATCCTAGAATGTGGCCTCTATGAAATAAGCCAATTTGCTCTATGTTTGGCATTGAACAGTCTATAAGAAGATCTAGGGGAAGGATCTGCCATCTTTATGTGGTGGTGCATTATGTTTTAAACCTTGACTGCAGATCAAAAGAGGGTTAATGCTGTTCTCACTGCAAAAATCACCTCCTCTAAACAAGCAACATAATGCACAATCTACAAAGCAATTGGCAAAGAGGGGGATGCAAAAATTACTCGGTAAGATTTCTTTAAAGTATTTCAAAATTACAAGACAAGTCACCCACAATGTAATGTTGCCACAAACAAACAGACTACTTACCAGGAAACACTGGAGGGAGGTCATTTTGGAGGGGAAAAAAATGTTGGATTTGTAGAAAACATCTGCACAATCCACAACATATATACTGAAAAAAACACAAAACAGTGAGGGATGATGATGTATGCTGCATACTTAAAGTAAAAGCTTACATTTGTTATGAGTTTATGCTTCAGGTACATGAAATGTTTCAGTAATTACAGAATATTTCAGTGTTTTGGGTTTGTGTGTGTGTGTGTGTGTGTGTGTGTGTGTGTGTGTGTATATATATGTGTGTGTGTATGTCTGTATATATATATATACAGACACACACACACACACACACACATATATATACATACACTCTAGTACTTTGATCATTATTGTAACCAAACATAAAAAAGCACTTTCACTGATACATATTCCTTCATGAAACTGCATAAGGAGCATCATTTATTTGTGCACTTATCTGAGGAGAAACTGGGAAGAAATGGGTTGAATTAGGCAAAGCCATCTAGTCTTCAGTTACAGTGACAGATGTTTGGGATATGTGTGTGGCAAACCATGCAATGCACTTTTCAGACATGCTCCTTGTCAGCCGTAGCTGAAAAATAGATAGAACATCTTAGTAAGACAAATTAAGACCAGTTGTGTCGTGTTAATAATTCACGACAAATGGTGCTTGACAAGATTATTCATCCTGGATACGAACTAAAATTAAAGATTTAATCATCCTAAAATATCATAACTTTCTTGAACTGCCTGTGAGTTTATCATTTAGATTCATGACATATTGAGGTAAGTTTGTTCCCACGAACAGACGGCTGGGTTTACAGCTGCAACTGAAGCAAACCGGTGAGTAATACCAGTCCCAATGTGAGATGCTAAACTCCTCAAAGCCAAGTGGGAGCAGAAGCAGAGCTGCAGTGCAGAGACATGGATATTGACCAACAACAGACGACACATGAAAGAGTCCAGCCCGTCTGCTGTCCTTCATTAGGACTTGTCCGGGATGCAGCTGGATGTACTTACCTTTAATAGTGCTGATAATTAGCCCTGCCATTCGACAGTCTCCTGACATAAACACACTGCCACTCACACACATATGCACAACCACACACACACACACACACACACACACACACACATACACACACCACAGAGTTTATTACTTGGAAAAGAATCATTATTAGGGATAATTTGAAAGCAATTTTGAGGCTCACCTATTACCTCTGTTTTGGTTCCTCCTGGTCATTAGCAGAGCTGTCAGGAAGATTGAATATTACACATTTAGAGGGGGGTCCCTGACTCCAGGTGTCAGGAGAGGTTAGGTAGAGCAAACGCAATGACAGACCATCATGCATAAAGCCGCGGCCTGTCCCCTGACCTGCCCCTACATTTGTGTTTCTTGTTGAAAAATTAGTTTAGTTAGTCATCTTGCTCATTTGGGGAGGGATGATTCCATCTGCGATAATGCTGAGCTTTGATTGGTTACACCAGTTGTTTCAGAGGTGCACAAGAGGAAGTTAAGCACGTCTCACCACAGTTTTTTTTTTTTTTTTTTTTTTTTTTAACTGTGAAAGATTAATCACTGTTTCAGGAAATGCGCTGGAGAGGCTGTGGAATATCAATAAAGGGTCCAATTATGAATTTGAGGTGCGGCCATTGTCTGTGGAAGCCTTCCTCTTTGCTGGATTAATTATGAGGCTGCCTTTTACCTGCTGATTTTATTAAACCTTTTCATGTCTCAGGTTCCATCTATTCTTTGGGCATTAATATGCAGATCAAAAAAGACAGATTTTCCCTGGCAAACAGCGAGGTCATGCTTCAAATTAGCATATTACTAATCTACATAAAATTGCTCCAAAGACATAGTCTTGTTAGAGTCGCAGCTCTGGGTGCAGTTTCACGTCGACTCGACCGTGACAAGGTTGAGTGGGCTTGTTATTCTAAATGTAACACTATTAACTTTACACTGGTACATTCCATGGTATATGCTTGCATAAATGGTGCTGTGCTCATGCTCAGCAATTTACAACCCTTGTATTGAATATCAGTCCATTTTAAACTTCACTCACTCAACTGTTTCAGCTCAGGGTAAAGAGGGAAACTGAAAGACAGGGAGGGAGATGTCTGTGCCAGCGTCTGAGGGCTTATTTAGAGACAGTAGTAGAGCAGGCAAGCCTAGACCTATGAATAATCTGCCTGAGTGTTGTTGATATTTACAAGCTGAATGCAAATGTCATCATCTCAATAGATCATCTCTTTCCCCTTGTGCCTGGTTCTTGGGTCTGTTTTGTATTCTCTCAGCACTTTAAGGTAAAGCCAGAGAAAATTAAATCATGAAATCATTACAGAGAAAGGTCAGAACATAAATATTTCATAATCTGATATTTTCTATGTAAGATTGAGTTTATGCATGGTGACGTTAAGGCCGTGAGAATCCGGAAATACCACGCTAGTGTGTCTTTATCTTAGCTAAGCAAGTTCACACTGTGACAGCAGGAGAATCACTGGCAAAAAATTTTGCTGAATGTCCAAACTTGGGCCAGAGACTGGACTATGACGAATCAAAACAAGAGCCACTGCACTTCTTTGTAGTCTTCGCTCCAGCTGTCTTGCATAAGTTAATCCTTTTTACCACTTCAGGCAGATCAATAAGGTTCTATACCTGCCAGTCCGACTAATAAAACGGTCGGGTAACCCAAGTCTCCACAGCGTGTCCTGGTGTGCTGAGGCCCACAAGTCTGTGTGCTCTGGCTCCCCACACCCTTCCCTTTCTTAATGATCAGGATTAGAGAGACTGGGACCTTTACTGTAGGAGGAAGCAGCTGCTTCCATGCTCATTATAACCTCACAACTCCATAGAGTGGCAACAGCTGGAACACACGTTTCAGAGGGAGAGAGCTGGGATACTACGAAGATCTCATGTGGCAATACACATTCCACAATGAGCAGTGAGCTGCAGCGCTGCGGCATCGCATGACAAGCAGATGACAAGGAAAACAGAAGTGAACTGACTGATGCATTAACCGAATCATTTGTTTAGGCGTTTTGTAATTTGATGTTATCGGCCGGTGTCGACTGATCGGAAATGCTGCTCAACTTTCCATTACTTTCATGTCATTTCATAATCACCCAAATTTCTGAGTAGATGAAGAGATGGATTTGTGGCAACAACAGTGTCTCTTAATAGAGCATTTTAATCAAGAGCGCTAGTGTAGTTAAATGGCAACTGTTATCTCTGCCGGACTATATCTGCTGCACATGATAATAACAAGATGAGGTTGGCTAATGAAAGGGATGGTGGAGTACACTGATAAGGCTGCCAGGCCACAGTCCAGACTCAAATATTACTTTAATGACTTGATCATCCTTTGCATTTATAATGGGACAGGGCTTGTCTGCACTGGGTTGATAAAACAGCTACAGAGTGCAAAAGTGACAGCCCATTTGCTAAACATAAAATCTCAGGGCTATAAGTGCAGTGAAACACAGACGTACTGCAAATACAACTGCAGTGGCAGAGACTGAATGAGTGTCAGTGTGACATGTAGACACTTAACAATAACGTTTAGAATCTGAATGCTGGAGCTGCCTTACTTAACATCTCCTAAACACCTGTAGAAATTGAGCTTGCTCCCATTTAAGTTCTCTGAGAGCATCATTTTCTTTCGACCCCCCACCCACTGCTGTGAGAATGTGAAATATCCCTGCTGGCTGGCAAGGCCAAGGCTAAGGCTGAGGCGAGACGGACTCTGGAAATTACCCAACGCTTTACCTTCTATAATTTTCCACTAATTGTCTGAAGGCTCTGCATTCAGGTGTGGAATAATACTGACCGGGTGGCGTATTGAAATTCCACTGCTCTGCTCCCTCGGGTCACATTCACAATATCCAGCTCCACAGAGCTGTGAATCTAGAGTTTAGCCTTCTGCATGAGGTAATGAAGAGCCATGTGCATTCAGAAGAGTTCCTCCTCCACCACAATGAGGCAGTGGCACCTTTGGGCTTATTATCGCAGCACTGCTGTGACAGGTACAGACGCTTCACACCCAGACACCCTGAACTTTCATTACAGAGCTCCTCTGCGGAGGTGCTGGAATCATAACAAGTACTTTTATGTTCCTACATCCATCCTATCATGCCTGGGATAGAGCTCCAATAATAGGATGAGACAGGAAGAGAAGAGAAGAAAGGAGAGGATAAGAGAAGAGTAAATAAATGAAACAGGCATAATAAGAGATGATAATGGCAAATAAGCAAGACAATAAGAAAAGGCAGGAAAAAGAAAGGATTTTGCATGATAAAGTGGTGCATAACAAAAGCCCCACAGCAGGCCTAAAGCTACTCCTTAGCAAGAATCCTCTCTATTATAACCCTGCTATTGAATGTATGGACACCATGTGGGTATGGATGCATCCTATACCACTAACTCCCCCGTGATGACTAATGAAGTTGACATAGGGCTTTCAACTATTCATGACTTGAGGCCTGAATTATTTGTTAGGTTGATGTAAGCAGACAAACTGTGTTTCCAGCGATCAAGCTTTAAAAAAAATAACTGTCCTCCTCTGTGGGAATCTTCTGACTAGGCGTGCCTTTGATTTCAGAAGCACTGTCTCTGTTTCCTACATCAGCCTCTCACAGTTTACAGCAGCTCCTTGGGGTGGATGCTTTGTGCAGCTGTGGGCATGTGAGAGAGTGAGATGGAGAGACAGAGGAAAAGAGAGGGAAGAGCCTAAGCTAAACCTCATTATGCGTCTTGCTTACAGGCGTTGTGTGGATATTCTATTAGCCATATCTAAAGTGTAATTGTACCATTGGGGGGGACAGTGTTGTCGGGGTGCCAAGCTTTCTCTCAGCGACTAGCGAAGTGTGGTAATCTCACACACCATCTCATTACAGTTTAAACCCCCAGCAGCTGCTCGCATTAGACTTTTATTACACGCTGCCGCTCACAGCTGTGCTGGCATAGCCCAGGACAGGATGGTGAGAGACGGGAACAAAGACAGACAGACACAGGGATTCCAGCACAACATTTGGCTCCCATCAAAAAAGTGGAAATATCGAAGCAGAGGGTTGTAATGACCCTAACAGCCTCTCAGTGTGATAACTTCGCGGCCCCCTGTACCCCAGACCCTAAACCGAGGCCAAGGACAGTCGCACAGATGGACCAAGTCAAACTCAGTCAGATTGGGATTCAATCAAAACTGCCAGAGCAGTGGTCATGCAAAAGCTTCACGCAGGGCCAGCTTTCATAAGCATTTGTCTCATTCTGAGAGCAGCATGGGGTGGTGGTCCTCTGTTATCTCAACAGTCACATCTGTTTTACACAGTTGTAAATGACCGAGTGTCTATGTCTGTGTGGGTGGTGCATGTGTTTGTCTCTATTGTGGCAACTATAAGCACAAGAACATATACAACTCTGCCACATATAGAATATACTATCAAACAATATATTATAATATGTCTGGATGTTGGGTCATGACCTGCTGGTCCAAACCTTAGTTTGATTTAGACACCAAAAAAAATATTTAATAATATTAAAATATTAAAAATATAATAAGCACCTGTTGAACTTCCCAACATAAAGGTAGCTGGGATTTAAAGCCACAACACTGGTGGCTGGGGAATTTATATTGATATGATATATATACTGAGTAGGATACAGGAACTAGCTCAATAAAAAAAGTGTTAGTTTTTAATTGTAACCTTTCTTTAATTAACCATAAATTTGCACCAGTATGCAGCTAGCCCCAGATTTGCACAAACAATACTGACAACATTGACTCAGTGTCCTGCAGCCCTGCTTATAGGGATCACATTATGAGTTTTGAATTGTTTATAAGTAAAATGCAAAAAAGAGAGAATAAATTAGTTTAAAACAAGACTGAATTACCACATAATCCTGAAGAAAATAGAAAAAAAATGAGATGAAGATGGATATGTAAATTAGAATAGACCAAGAATATCAAACTTTAATTAAGCAAAACTTTTCATATATTTTCTGGGAAGAGGTAATAAGTTTGAGTTTGAAGAAGCTGTTGTTAAAGAGAGAGAGAGAGAGAGAAAGAGCTCATTTTTTCGCATTCTGAGAAAGATGCTGTGGTTCCTGGCTGGTGTATTTAGACTGAGCCAAAAAGAATTCAGGTTTACCTAAGAAAATGATTTTCTTGATAAAAAAAAGAGAAGGATAGTAGGAAAGCATTTAGTTTAGACAGTTGGCCAGAGAACCACAGAATGCTAAATATCCCAGAGGGTGTTCGTATTATTTTGCACCCCCTGAAAATACTGCATACAAGAGGAGCAAAAATAATTTTAACAGTACAATGTAATGCAAACCAGCGCAATAACACCAAAATATGTTTGTGTGTGTGTATATATATATATATATTTAAATCACCTGCATTTTGTCAGTCACAACAAAAGCTCACCTATTTTTGCAGTGATTAAACCAAATGCTGATTTGTCCAGGTGTTCCTGTTATTGTGTCCATTGCCTGTATTTGTCTATGCATGCATATACTGTGCTCCCTGTGTGTGTGCACACTCGTCTGTGTGTCTCACCTTGACTTCAGTGTGAATGTGGCGTATACTTGCAGAGGACACTGGGACACAGAGCCCAGCTGGGGAGGGAGATGAGGCACAGCTGGTGATAATTAAACCCAGCACTGTCTCCATGAAGGGGACGGGCGGCCATGCTGGCCTTGTGTCCCCTAGACATAGCAGCTTGGACTGGGACTGACTACACCACATTCTGCCTTCACTGTGTTCCCAGATCAGAGGAAAAGGCACAAATCTGACTGCGACTCAGCAGTGGAAATATGTCTGGATAGAAACCCAAAGACACAGCTTGACACTGTTGGTATTTCCCCAAATGAACAATACTTTGTGATGCCACTCATTTGCAGTGGTAGACAATGCAATGAGTGAAGGCATCTGAATTGGCCAGACCACTGATAACGCGCAGGTTAAACGTAACAGACCTGGCCAACTTTATCAGCTCTATATTTGCCTTGGCTCCGGTATGAAGCGTGGAACCTGGCCATATCACAGCCAGAGCCTGCCCACATCAAGCTGGGGCTGGGGTTTGTCTAATATGAGGAATGCTTTTTCCTGTTTCTCCTCCACAAGGCTGATTAATTTACAATGGCACCTCACTCTGTCTCTGCCGCGCTGGTTCTGTATCATTGGAAATGAAAAGGTTTACTTTGGATGTTGTGTTAGAAAAGTGAAACCCTCACCAGATCACCCAAATATCTTTTTAAAAAGCTACACAGCATGCCAACGCAAACAGTTTTACATTGAATGAATTGACCTGTCCTACATTTAAAAAGCCTATGCTTGGTGCGATGATAAAACGGCACTTTCCAAGAACCGTCAAACTCCTCACTGTTGCCAAAACTGCAGAGGTGAATGACCTAGCGTGCAAAAATTGCTGTGTGATTAATCAGGAAAAGCTTGAGAGGAACGCACTGCTGGCCGTTCCTGCACTACAGCCACTGTTTTCACTTCCCACTGTTTGTTTGAATAAGTTCGACTGCTGAACGGAACCATTTGATTACGAAGGCATTGAGCTGGCTCATTAATGATGCTCTTAATGGCGTCCTCCATCATTGTAGAATCACTATGTTGTTGCACAAGCAGTCAATACAGCAGGCCTTTCACTGCCTTTATTAAGTTACACTTTACTGGTCTGTAAAATTTGACTGCAGACGTTTTATTCGCCGCTTCTTGATAGCTGTGTTTGAAATATGGGCAACGTGGAGCACAGAGGGGCATCTATCTTGCTCGTCAACATGAGCCTATCTTGCACTTGCTAAGTTGTAAATAATGCCCGTACCTGGTCTCTCTTTGCCCACTATTTCGCTGCCTCACTGCAGCCTTCACCTGTGTGTAACTTTGTCTCCTTTGCCGTAAAAAGAAACCAACAAGGCCAGTGGGAGATCATTAGCTGCAGTTAGCTCAGTTATTTTTCTGATCAGAGCCTCGATGCTTAGTCTCAGAATGTGTAATATGTCTTCATTACAGAAATCATTATCATGTATCCTGAGTAATGGAGAACCCAATTGCACCGGTTGTGAGTAAAACAGCTACAGGATTTTTTGATTAAATCCCAAGGTACAGCCTTTAGATGAAATGAGCTTCATTGGCAGCGATATTAGCATTTATTGCCTGAGCTTTCAGAAGAAATGGTATTTTAACAAAGCCGATCTCCTTTTTCCAGAGCAAGCATTTCCATGACAAGCATGAATCTCACAGGAAGATGCGTCAGTTGCTCTGCTGTAAACAACACAGTACAGGCAGACACGTGCGCACACCATGATCAGTCAGGCGTGTGAGCAAAATAGACTCTGGATGCATTATCGAGCGGATTAAGAGTAAAACTGATAAACCCTGTAAGCAGAGCAGCTCACAAACAAGTCATCTGTTTGTTCATTTGGCCTTTAAATTTACTCCAGTCTCTGTAACCAAGAGAGAATGAGAATGACACTCATTTCATATCAGGTAACTATAGAGATTAGCAAACACCTTCTCCCGCTTCAGTTGCCATCGCAGCACACAGATAACGGGTGCTCCCTGCCTCAGTTGTACACATGCACAGTGCAAAGCAAACAATTTCATTTCAGTGCATCTTCATGTCTATGAAAGGATCATTAAGCCAAGGCCTAATAAATGCAGCTAAGCATGATGGATGGCTGAACAACTTCATGGTCTCTTCCTGCCTCGATGGAGACAAGTTGTTTCTGCGATGCCTCATGCATTGTGACGTCTCCTCTGGGTTCATGTGGGTAGGGGACTCACTCCACCCCTCAAATCCATCAGGCTTTTAGAGGGTGGTGGTGGGGGGAGCCTCTCTACAGCTTGTTAGAGTAACACGTATGACCATGTAGGAGCCCTAATGAGCGGGGGGCTAGCCGGGAGAACCGTGTCTGGACGACAGAGAACATAAATCTCCTGTCCTGCTCTGCACCCTGGGGACTGCACGAGCACCAAAATTGTGTGAGTCTGTGTGAATCTACAGAACGTATAGGTGTGTGTGCACAGGATACGTGCGCACGTATGGGTGTGAATGCATGCAAACACACACATAATGCAGATGACTATAGCAGTATCCTCCTGGGAGCCTCATCTACCATAGTTGAAAGAAGCAGGTTGTTTGAATTATGATCTAACAATAGTGTTCCACTCCCACTCTATAAATGAATGCAATACTGGCATATCTATCATTACCACAGGACTCGCAGTCAGCTTGCTTCTTTTTACTTGGAACGGGTTTTGGAAATCAATCCAGCCATACTTTGCTTTGCAAACACCACCCTGCAGGTTATGATAATTTCTCTCTGTTTTCAGATTCCCCGTACATAAACTGCAGTCTGTGGCATTGATCGGATTTAATGTGTCTCACTCGCTTCCTCTCTGCTTCCTGAGAGAACTCTGTCTGTCTGCTATGCTTATCTTCTGCTCTACCTTGGTGATATTGAGTAACATGTACGCTAGTAGTCTCCTTCCTGAGACATGCCTTCCTTCACCTTGCAGGGTGAATGACTGCAGTGTGAGTTGTGTAATGAAGGTATGAAACTCCATTAAAGTATTGATTTGTGGTTGAAGTTTACCTCTTACACTGTGGGATATGAGCTTGTGAGCGCCTTTAAATAAAACTCTTTTCATGTCTGGGTGGTGTCTGCAATAGAGAGGGGGGTTGGGGTGGGAGAAAGAGAGAGAGAAAGAGAGAGAGAGTATGGACAATGTGCTCTCATATGTGCCACAGCAGGAATGTGTACCAGAGTGTGTGTGCGTGAGAGTCAGTCAGTGTATGTGTGAGTTATATAGCCCTGGGGAGCTGCTATGGTCATATTTTAATAACTCTCAGTATGTTGGATTATGTACTGTGGACTTGTAATATCACACCGTCAGGGCAAAACCCTAACAGACTCTCTGTTAGCTGGCCCTTAACAGAAAAAAACACATATCAGGGGACTCGCCAAAACATTGTTTTCGGTTTTGCAGCACTTGTGAAAATGTGAGCTCCCACATGATTCCAGTTCAAAGGTATGCCTTCGTCTTTTTGTCTGCCTCAGCACGCGGTGCTCTCTCTCCTGGCTACAATGAACAGAGCTCCAGGTTTAATAGGCCTTAAGTAGCACACCCCCTTTGCTGCCTTTGAAGAGCAAACACTCTTCTCCTGCACACACACACACACACACACATATATATCTATATATATACACACACACATTGCTGTGTGAGCAATAAAAAACAGTGGAACAGTGGCTACTTCTCTCTGACACATCAAAAGCCGTGCTGAGGGGAGTAATGTGTGGAATGATGTGTGTGTAGACCAAGGCCGAGATGCCATTCATGGTTGTAACATTGTGGTTTTAACTGCCGGAGGAGGCTTTAAGGCTGGCAAGTTCCACGCAGTCGTTTTAACACATGGCCTGCTGCAATCTCAAGTGCTGTTTGTGTATTAAAAAAAACAAACAAAACAGATTTGCTTCATTGTCTTTGTTTTTACCTGAACAAAATGCAGTGAACATAATTATACGACAAAAGTCAGATGCTGAGACAGTAGCGGCAATATCACTCCTCGTCATTAAAGTGTCATAGCTCACTCTTTAAAGCAATAAAGACCAGACGCTGTATTGAGACTGTTTTTGAGAGAAAGAAAGTGAAGCTGAAAGTGGGTGCACACACAGCATGGGTGCATCTGTGTGGGTGTGTGCTTGCATGTAAGCACATATGCATGTTCACATGTCTGACTGTGAGCTATCGTATAACTCAGGCACTGAAGGAGAAGGGGAAAGTTACAATTAGCCTGCTGCCGAAAGCATAGCCTCATGCTATAAGGCATGTTTACGCTTTAGTCACGCAGTAATTACATATGTCGTCTTTTGTTTTCTATTTCCCATAAAATGGGAAACATAATGAGGGAAAAAGCAAATTAGAAGGGAAAAAAAGATACTACACGGTGCTCTTTTACTCTTCAAGCTCATTTAGGCCTCAGAGAACATCTATGGGGTTTGAAATGGGAGGAGAGGAGCGGAAGAGAGGACGGCAAACAGGGACTTTGCTTTTCCAGATGGGAAACTTCTGCTAAGCTGTAATGAGAATTCATAATGACGCAAATGAGTTTGATGGAGCTCGACATGGCAGCGCCTTCATTCAGGAATATAAAACCAAAAAAACAAAACAAAACAAAAAACCAAAACAAAGCAAAACTATTATAACTTTTTTTTCTGTTCTTGTTTTATTCTCTGTGATATAAATCTCGAGCTGTAAGTGGAAGAGAAATGTCTTCATTAAATCTTTAAGAGAACATGTTTCATTTCTTTTTCATTTTTCTTTACTTCTTTTTCTTTTTTTTCTTTTTTTTTACAGCCATGCCCAATAGGGAGAGTCCTTGAAAAGGCAAGTACAAATGATAAAAAAACAAAGTAGGAAAATAGGAGTGGCTGCTCCTAATGGGCCTGTTTTCAGCAGCTGCGTTAACAAGCCTGTTTGATTTCATTCTCCTAAGTGAAGTTGTCAGCCTATGTGTCCAGCGCGCTATGTTTAGGAGGTCTAAAAGAGTTGTGTTTTCTGGCACCGACTGATAATAAATGCTAAAGGGGTGACCTTACGTCTCTTTTCCCCCATGTTGCTCCACGGCCATTCTCAAAACAGACCGAGAAATCCTCCTGAGCTGAGGGTCAAGAATCCATCACCAGGGTTTTTACAATAACATGCATTTCCATACTGGCTCTGTGAGAACCAGACCTGAGGGAAAAGAGGAGAATTGCCTCTGGTTGGTGGTGAACTCCTCTCAAAACATCATAGTGCAACATATTACTTTCAATTGGATCTCTCCTGTGTTAAATAAGGTTAAAATACTTGTACCTCTCTGAGGCTGGTTCTTTACATATGCAAATGTGAGAATACTGAATTGTCTGCTTTCATTTCCATAATGTGAATCATGAATGTGCCTTAGATTTGCCTGGTTGATTTGCAGCTATGCTCAGAAACCAAATCCATATTTTACACTGGAAAAAGGAACAAAGATTCGAGTTCTGTAAGGAATGCCAGATAACACAGACACACACAAACACACACACACACACACACACACACACACACACACACACACACACACACACTTACTATAGTCTGCACATATGTATGCACAGAAACACACACTTTTCATAGACCAGTGTATTGTGAAAGAGTCCTATCATTGTGAATTACTTTACCATGACTGTTTTGATGAAAATGTATTGCCTTGTCCTTGGAAATGTGGCACAGCAGTCGATATGGTTCTACAGACTCTGTAATACTCTCCACTGTGAAGGCAACAGACTAAAGACGCTCTTCGACTGATGAAACAATAGAGGAAGGGGGGTGGGGGGGCATTCTTTTGCCGAGTCTGCATTATTGGATTTGGATTGTAACATGGTAGTATCAAGTTAGGCTGAGAGGGTTCTGTGAATATCATGTTGGAATCACAATAGACAAGAGCCGATTGTTATTGCGCCGTACTTCCATTAATAATTCAATCATTTGACCCGTGACATGATTTCCCGTAAAACAATCTGATCCTCTGAGGGCTGATAGAGATATTTGAAATCTATGAGTGTGTGTGCATGTGTCTGTCTTGACCTTCCCCAGTATGACACAGAACCGATGCCTGAGGCTACAAGTACAATATTTAGAGGGGAGGAGAGGAAAAGAGAGGAGAGGGAGAGACAAGATATCAGAAAGTGTGAATACCGCAGCTGAACTGTGCTGCAGCGTCTCCCGAACTAAAGATGTGCCTGCCCCAAGGGTGCTCCAATAAGCACGCCACAGAAATGGAAGGCCTTACGCAAAACTATGCACTTAAAACTGAGCAGAACTCTGAGAGCACAAGCAGAAAATCAGAGCAATGTATGCAGAGTGCATTAAATATAAAAAGATAGTATGTGAGTGAGTGGAAACAAAGCCCCAGTAATATTATAATACATTGTTTTAGGGATCACTACTGACAGGAAACGTTGCTGCTCCAGCTTTGGCCAGCTCTAACACAAAGACTCACACACGTAGGACGTAGACAAATGGAGGGGGACACAAAATGCATGCGTAGACACACTGAATAACACCATGCTCACGTGCACACACACTCACTAAATAACACTACACTCGTGCACAAGTAGGAGGAAAAAAAAAAGCAGGGGTGCCATCTATCAGGCTGCAGACTGGAGCCTTGGAAGGGGAAATCTGTCCTGTGATGGCTGTAAATGAGGGTTGTGGCGGCGCTGTCACATTGTGTTTGGCTGGGACACAGGAGCAATGAGGGGCTTCGAGTGGCGGAGGGCATGGACACTGTGTACAGATATAATGAACTTGGGAGATAGCTAGGGCATGGGCAGATGCTGTGATTCTGTAACAGCTAGTGGTGTACCTACTGCTGCTTCTGCAAAAAAAGAAAAAAAAGTAAAAGGAAGGAAGGAGGGAGAGAGGTGGGGAGAGGAGAGGTAGTAAATTGAGTGCAGAGAAGAAAAGAGTGAGGAAGAAGCAAAGGCAATGATCAAGACAGAAAAAACATAAGGAGAATGAGAGACAGAGAGGCAGTGGGAATGCATAAGCAGCCCTGCAGAAAAACACAGCTAATCGCTGTTGGATTGGTGAGGCAATACTGGTGTTACACCAGAAGAATATTTACTCTAATTAGAGCCAGCTAATGTGTCTCCAGGTATAAAGGCTGTCGGCCCTTTCCTGAGAATAATTAGAAGCACAGAGCATGCATTGTCCAGGAGAGCGGTGCAGAGCTCCTTTTGTACACCATTAACAGTTCACTGACAACAAAAGCGGAGTTAATAGAATGTAATGTGGTCTCCTCACCCATCCGTTTGTTGAAATGGTCATTAGGGTAATGCAGAATAATTCCTTCCTTCTGCGCTTCAACCCAAAACCTCAATGACTACTCCCATCTCCCAAGTGCCCTTCTGCAATCTTTTTCTAAAGTCCTGCCTCCATTTTCCTCTCATTCCCCCTGACAGAGTTTTCTCCAGTCTCTGTCCTCCACATTGAGATGATAAACATGATTTCATGGTGCGTTACAATCACCAGTCTTCGTAAAACATGCGAAATCCTCTATAAAAGAATTAATTCTGCTTTGGAGAGACAGAGCCAAATGTATAGATTTACAATTCCACACTCGAGTTCCCACCATGTTTTAATGCATCATAAACACTTGGTGTTTTTTGGTCTCTGTTCCAATAAAAACAGAGCATGGGGGTGTAATATCTGGAGCTGGGGGAAATTAAAGCTGAAGTTCCTCTCCTCCTCAGTGCACTCTCAGCACACACACACACACACGCACACACACACACACACACACACACACACACACACACACACACACACACACACACACACACACACACACACTTAGACATACAGATACACACACGGTTAATCAGCAGCCCAGAGAGAAATCTAAGACCACATCTACACCCAGTGGAAGGAACCTGATACAACCACATCTTAACCCCCCTCCCCATCCCACATTCCCCTTTTTCTCTTAATCATCAACACACACGAACACACACACACACACACCTTACTGATAAATTAGATAGTAAGGTCCAGTATGATTAACTAAAGTTAATGAAGACTGAAAGTGATCTCAAACAGGGTAACCATAGAAGGGAAGTCTTTGAGAAAACATGAAGACTGCATTAGAAAACCAGTGGACATTCTTTTTTCCTTCTTTCCATTTCTGCTTCTGCTGCTATTTCCAAAAGTCCTTTCAGTGTGTGGTGACAAACATAACCCATCTGACTGGTGGAAAAATAAATCATACTTTCAAGTGAAGACAAATGCCTTATCCGTTGGGAATAGCCTCAGGCTATAGTCATAATGGCCCGACCTCCCCCCCCCTCCCCTCTCTCTCTCTCTCTTCCTCTTGCCTCTCTTTCTTTTTCTCTCCGGGCAGGGAGTTACCCTGAACTAGCTTTAAATGTCCGACCCAAACGAGTCTTACACAGCACAAAGTAAAGATCATGAACAAAGTGGATATTCCTGTTTAAGGGATTTATTTTATGATAAACTCACTGATGGCGAGAAGCACTTTAAACCCTGAAGGCAAAAACTGCTGTTCAGCTGCAACTGAGCAGACGAGACAAAAACGAATTCGTCACATCTTTGACTCTCAAAACACAAGTTACGATCAACACATGGCACAAGATCATTGTTCATGTCTGATCTCGTGTCAGAGCCATAAAATCATGGATTTCCTCACGCTGCAATCCCTGTGGTGTGTGCTGTGCCCGGCTCAGGCTTGGCTTGGCTCGGTGCGGGCCAGGCCAGCTGCAGAAGTCTGTCTCCTCTCCTCTCTCCCCTCCTCTGCTCTCAGTGCTATCAGGTTGCCACTCCTCCTCCTCCAGCCCATTACACAGGCCTCTTTATGCTGCGCTAAAAGCTGCTCATGTTCAAACACTCCTGGGAAAAGCTCCTTAAAACACGTCAGGATGAGAGGCCCTGTCTGGTAAAATATTAATAGGAAGTTAATTGGTTGTTAATGGACTGGTGCTTGAGTGGGAATCGCCCTCCATTAGATAGGCCACCGAAACAACCCATTCAGAGGTGTCATCTTACCACCTTCACAATCTAATTGTTTTCCGGTCACTGTAGCCGTAAGTTGTGGTAACCTGGTGTTAAAGTCATTATTGTTGAGTTTTATGTGAGGACCTGCAAGACAGTGCCATACCCTGTACCAGGCACATTTCCTTGTGAGCCTGGCACTGTGGGTGTTCGGTTGCTTCAGTGTCAAGGTTTAAGTATCTCCACTTCTCTTTTAGTCGTGCATTGTTTTCTTTTGTATTGTATTTAAAGTGAATTGTTGAGCTGAAACTCTTTCCTCCCGCTAATCTTTCCTTCATTTACACATGAGGAAATCGTTTTAACTTTTGTTGTTTGAGGCCAGTGTGTTTGTGCTTTCTGTGGTTGCTATTACCCAATAGGAAAAATCCCTCTTCTGCTAGAGTAGGCATGTAATATTGATGCAGAGCAGACTCAGAGAAACACAGAAATCAAATGGAATCTAAACTAAGTTCAAATGTCGACATCAACACATACATTTTTGATCATTGCAAACCTACAAGACGCCATTCCTTTTAAGGAAAGCCACAGGGGCATGTGTAGCAGGGAATATATTTAGAAATAAGTGATATTTCAGCATGTCTTTCAATGCCAACTTGTTCAGCTCCAATTCATTTATGAGAGGGACAAATACTTGTTGAAAGAGGTTTGCTCAGGAAATGGGACTTAAAATGGCGGTAGAGGTTACCCAGACAGACTGCTTTTTACAGTTTGGCTTTTTAAATGCAGCATGTACCTAAAATACAACAGCACTTAAAGATATGTTCTCTCTAGGCTTACAAACAAATGTAAGAATTGTAAAAGACAATTTATTGATATTTTATATGCATTATTTAAAATAAAAAAGATTAAAAAAGACCAATTCATGTTCAAATAAGATGAAAGTTGTACTTCCTATTTATTCACAATTTGGTCCTGATCTGTGCTTTTTGTTCAAATGCTTTCTGTGTCTTCTGTTACCCTTTAATGCTATGAGCACCCCTCTCGTGACTCTAACTTTTTAACGGTAACCTCGCTCAAACACTGAGTGAATCCGTGTCCAATTACATTACGATGCAAATGTCAATGGATCCAACAGATGTACTGCTGCTGAGCTTCATTTAACGGGTGTGGCTCCTACAGGCGCCGCTAGATGGTGGTAAAACAACAGGCAGCGATTTCAGACCAGAAGGCGTTTGTTTGCCGCTTCTTAGAGGATAAATGCATGAAATAAACCAGGCCAGGCTTCTTCATTTGATTCAGGGACTTGTTCTGACTTCCTGCTGTGATCTATTACCTGGCTGGGTGGAGACTGAGATAATGCAGACTGACACAAATCTATCAGACAGTGAAAACAGGAAGATGACTGTGTTACTGTCGGTGTGCACTCAACCAGTTTTGTGCTATAATGCCAACAGCGGCTCATTATGAACCAACAGATACAGACTCATGCTTCAGTTTTATTCAATATTAAGCTGTAAATGAGCAAGTTCTTGGCTTGACGTTTAACGCTTTGCAAAACTGTCAAAAGCTACAACGACTACATGATGATACACAACAGAGCATCTGCAAAGAACACTTTTAAGAAACTGTAGAAAAGTTACAACAGTATGAAATGCCAACTCTGAAAAAGCAAACTTTAAAAAAAAAAGAGTCACCCATAGTGTTATTAGTCAGCTTGTTGGAGTATTTTATGTTTTTTCCAATTATTTTCCATCATTGTTTTTGGTGTGACCTTTTGACATCAAAATATTCATAAATATATATACATTTAAAATTTGCAGTCACTTTGCAACTTTAAAGTGTATTTATTTTGGCAAAACCTAAAACTATTAGTAGACTATAATTTCTATGGATGAGAACAGCTTTCAGAAATGTTTCTATCTGCCTTGAGGCCAGACAGCTTTGCTTCTTAGCATGCATGCCACAACCATTTATTAACTGTCAATCAATGACTTTGTTCATCCCAGGTGCACACAACAACATTCATTGTGGGAAAAAAAAAAATCTAGTCCAAATGTCAAGCGACTACGCACACAGAAAAGCTATGGTGATGTGAACTCTGCAAAAATGTTTTTCTTGCTACTGTCATACCTCTCAAAATGAAATATTACCTGTCGTCACAGTCTGAATGAAGGGTTAAGGAAGTCTACATGCTGGGCTCGTTGGCAGCTCATGGGCTCGTGTGGAGGAATGCATGCTAAAAAGTGTTTTAATCAGCTCCAGAAACATTTGGTGTACGTGTTACAGAGAACAGGCAGTAAGAAGGACAGAATAGATGCAAGTAGATAACATTAGGCTGGAAGAATGTGCTGTATTCCCTTCTGTTAATATCGACTCACTGTGCCTCTCACTCTCACACTGCAGGTAAAGAGGGGCTTACACATCTTTCACCTCATAAAATCATAAACCCTCTCTAGCCACTTCATCTTTACCGGAATTGGATGAAGGACTGGGTGCCAGAGCCCAAGTGACCGATTGGATGATCACAGAGACTCCTCCCTCTAGGCTGTGTTGTGGAAAAGGATGGGCTTGACCATGCCGGAGAGGATCTTGGGCACATGAACGCTCACAATCTCTGAGATCATCTCTGGGAAGTTGACACGTGTCTGCAGGGACTGAGCTTGTATGAACAGATCATAGGTGAACTGGTGTAACTTCCTCACAATCTGAGATGAGGAGACAGAGAGGCAAACAGAGGGAAAAAAATATAATGCTGAGGTTATTAGTGACAAAGGTGATTCACTTAAATGTGTACAAAGAACAAAGCCAGCGGGAAATAACAAATGACACTGAAGCCTGTCTTTTGACACCGCCGTTAAGAAGTGGTTTAAAAAGATGACACTCGTTGTGACACTCTAAGCTCCGCAGGCGGTGTCTGTACTGTAAAGTCTTGATCAACTCTGGTCTTCTGCCTAAATGGCCCTGCCAGACAATCCCTGGCTGCCCTCCAGCTCATAAGGCATTAGAAGATCTGAGATGTGAGTGGGAGAGAGACAAAGCTGAGCCTTTAAAAGTAAATCTACAGTGAAAGACATGATGACATGATGACATGATGATGTCAGGAGTTTTTCCTTTGACAACTAAATGTTCTCACCAATTAGTATTAAAAGTTCTACAGATGGTATTAAGAAAGAGAACATCTACACCCTCTAGTGGTTGCACATCTACCAACTATCTTTGCATCTTTCCATCCCCATTAAAAACAATAGCTTTTAAATCCATATAGTGCTGTTTTTTTTTTACATTAACAAATGTTTACAATAAACCTTTACAGACCATCATAAATATCCAAAATCTCAATAGTCTGGCATTTTATATGTTGTCAAAATTAAAGGTATCAAAGCACATTTTATTATCTTACTGACGTCATTGATCTTGGCTACATTTGGCTGACATGTGACATTGTGCCTGTAGCAGAAGTCAGAGCAAAATAAGTGGATGGATGACAGAAAACATGCACTGAAAGCCTTTAATGTAGTAACTCACATGAAGCCATACTTGACACTATTCAGTATAGAAACTTTAAATATACTCTGAGCTTCTAGTTATTGAAAATCCATGTTGTTTTATTACATTTTCTGGGGGTGTTTATTTTTATACCTGCAGTTGTTTTTAGATTTTGAGATATATACAACTCCTACAACTTCCACTTACAAATAAAACTATAAGAATGGAAAATCGCGGAGTCAGACTATCCTCCAGTGGATATTCATCATACAGAAATTCAGTTCACCTCGTGGCAATAAAACAGTAAATGCTAGGTGCTGTTACTCAGGCTTTACATTAGACTTCTACAGGAAGCACAATCAGACAAGTGAGCCTGTGAAGAGTTAAGTGTTTCTAGGGAGTAGTAAACTATATAGCACTGCACTGTTGCCCAAAAGAAATTGTGTGCAATGTTTAATTTATTTCAGTAACACACTTCTAGAATTCAAATATTAAATGACAGAACAAAATTGTAGTTGTGTTTTGCTTCAATTTAAAGTCTGGTCAGGCCTCCATCCTCCACTCTTCAAAGTAACAAAGAAGACAGTTGTGGAGGACAGAGAACACGTAATGACTCTGAGCAGTTTAACTATGTTTAGCAATTCACACATTTTGTGGGTTTGAATTTTAAATCTTAAACTTAAAAAACAGAAATCTACATCAGCAATAGCTATGTGTAGGACCAGTTGTAACTGTCATTGCCTGCAGCTGAAAGGAGTGCCAAATCTGTAGAGGCCATTATTTTCTTTGTTTGTCGGTGTTTACATCTGTATATCTCAGCTGCTCCTTCTCTTATTTATTTGATTATTTAATTTGATTTTTTATTTTTTTTTTGCAGATACTGCAGGTAACACAGGTTGGACTGGAGGCACAGGCTGCAGCTACTGGATGATATCAGCTGCAGCTGGTTTCCTGGGGCTTTGCATGTGCGCACAATGTGGCGGTTTTTATTACAATTTGTAATGGAGTATTCCACTTAGTTTTGATGTAGTGATGCTACCACCAGAGGGTGACTCTATCATTCTCCCTCCCAATAAGCAGGCAGCATTAAGAAGCTGAAACTGGAGTCATATGACCCTTTGCTATGTATTCACCATTGGCTGATGGCTGCAGATTTGTATGCAAACTGCTGTTGAAATAATAATAGGGAATTTCTTTTGTTTGGATGATGTTACAGTTTGTATAGCTGTTTTTTTAACAGGCCACAAATGGACTCTTGCTTACATTTGAAACATAATAACTGGTAGCCTGATCTGAAGAGATCCAGCCATGAAATTATCAAAAACAAATAATTAAATAAAAGAAAAATAGGTTAATAACAAGTTAACACTGCACTGTTGTAAGCCAAATACAGTGTTTGTTTACTTTGATCTACACTATTCCTTGTTCAATTGCTTCTGTGACATTAACTAAAATGGCATTTCTCACTGGTTCAGAGTCAGCTGTGAAATGCAGTTGGGTGTATTACCGACTGGAGGTAGTCCAGCAGCTGTGTGAGCTGAAACAGTCTCTGTGTACGGGTGGTCTCTCCGCTGTGGCTGGCCAAACGGTCCAGCTCCTTGATGTAGGAGGTCCGCAGTTCATCAAAACAACGTTGGCTCTTGAGGCCCTCCATTGGCACTGTGACCACAAAGTCAGAACACAACAATAACTCTCACAGGCTTTATCCATCCCATCAGTTCTCTGAAGTATGGCTGCACTCTATTATAGTCATATTTCAATTGCTGGGTTGACATGCGAGCTATTATTTGAGGTATGGTCTTAAGCTGACTCACTGATGCTGAAGAGGACTAGGGCCTTCATGCAGAGGAACTCCTCTTGGGTGACCTTCAGCATGCAGAACCTTTGGGAGAGCAGCTTCATCCTCACACAGTGTTCATACATACTGGATATTTGCATCCTCTGGCTGTAAGGAAGAGATGGAGAAAAAATCAAAACCAAAAAAAAAAAAAAAACGTGAGAGAAGAAGAAGGAGCACATGGTGAGACAAAAGGTGAGGTGTGAAGACAAGAGAGGGTCAGACAGAGAGAAATATCAAAAGGAGAAAGACAATTAATGGTGGCAGAAACAAGAGTGGATGAAAAGGAGGAATAAGCAGCAGAGGTGAGAAAAAATGAGTGAGATGGATAATGGAAAAAGAGAATGACAGAGAGGCAGAGAAAAATGAGGGTCAGCAACAAGGGCAGGCGTATCCATTACCATGCAGGTCAGAAGTGCCACAATAGAGTGACAGAGGGCTAATGCAGACAGAATGAGTGTTTTGCTAATGTTGCACAAAATATGAGGCAAACGAAAGCGGCGACGAGGTCCAGTGGCTGGCTTTAGCATTCTGAGCAACACCCCTCCTTCAACATTCGAGGACAATTTACTGATAAGAGGCTGTGGGATTGTTATTTGCATATACGCTATGATGCACAGAGATTTGTTTCATGAACTTTGCGTTAAGTTATTAAAAGTACAAAGAAAAGACAAAAGGCAGGAGCGGAAATGTCAGAAACATTAGAGGCTGGAGGAAAGTTGCAGCACGAATTCAAACTTGTCAAATTAAAAGAAAGAAAAAGAAAGAACTCAATGCTGTAGCGGGACTGATGACTGGTTAGGTAAAGATAAAACGGAATAAATCATCTGAGGTGATCCCTCTGCGGCCACATGCCTCAGATAGAAAGGAAATGGTAAGAACAGAACAGACTTGTTTACTGTCTCGCCTTAAAAAAAGCGACATTCATTGTGTGATTTTTCAGTCTTCCTCTCTCTGAAGCTTGTATCCCACTGTGTCTCTCTTTCCAAGTGATATGACAGGTGAAATCTCATGATATCCTGACAACTCCAGTGTCACAATAATTATTACAACTCTAGGTCCAAACAAACTTTACTTGTTTGATAAAGAAACCTTGGCAGATCTCAGAAAACTTTTGCTAACTTTGTGTAATTCAGTGTTGGATCTTTGATCGTGTGGAATGAACGACTTACTCATTGAAGACCAGGTCTGGAGCAAAGTAGAGCATAGAGCTGTTAGTCAGTGTGTAGGACCTCCAGCCCAACGCGAACACCATCACCCCCATCCATGACAACTGAATCACTGACATCTGATCATCCACATGCAGGTCACGGAAACCTGTTAACAGCACTCATTTTTTTTAATCAAATGCTTACTCACATGAAAGAGATAAAACATAATGAAATAAAACCACACAGCACAATTGAATAGATGAGAAGACTGTTAACTACAGAGATTACACTGCATGAATTCATTGCTTGCCATTTCAAGCCTGCAACACCTGGTTTAAATATGAACGTATCACCCTCTAGTGGTTAACATTTGAACAGGCTGCTTGGCTTTACAGACTTGGCTGCGTCAACATTGGCAGTTAAATTGGCAAAAAATTCTGCCAAGGCCTCTTATCTGGTGAACAAGATCCTGATGATATTAGAGACATTTTCTGATAGCTTAATAGCTTGTCTAACTGACTTTATCTGGTAATTTACTGAACATGAAACAACTGTCACAGCATTTTACTGCTCACATCCTTGGCAGAAACAGCCACATGTAACATGGAGTAGTTTGCAGTATGTCGCCTTGGCCTAAACTGCTTTACCTGGTATTGCCTTGGCCCAACGCACCACAGTTACCAACTGTCTTTCCCCGAGCTCATTGAGGCTGGTGAGCAAGGACGCAGGGCTGTCTGGCTGTGCAGGGTCGTGTCCGGCATTGACCACGGCTGGCTCAATGGCCTGCAAGACGCTGAGGAGGGATAGGCAGGAACGCAGGGTCGGGGGTATGCCGAGAGCCAGGGCCTGGGACGTGGCTAAAGACGAGGTCACAAACACATTGATCCACAGACCAGAGGGGTAAGAAAATAAAGAAAATAAAAGCAAATATTTTAAAAAATATGCTGAATATTGAGTTCTTATGGAATTTGAGCTTGCATGACACTAATCCTTGCCACCTTGAGCCCTGGCAGCAGTACTTCCAGGCTCCAACAGTACATCCTTCTTTCCCGCCCCCTCTCCAGGTCCCCAAGGAGCTGGAGGTTGGTCCTCCTCCCCGTTTCTCGCCTGGCCAGCTCCCTTTAGCCTACGACCTAGAATCCACCACAGACAATACAGACAAGTAGAAAACATAAAGGGCAAGAAGGGAGATAAGGCTTGAGGAAGCTTCAATTTCATGTAGTTTAGCTTGATTATTGCACATTCGATAGCTGGTGGAAAAGTTAAGTAAATACTGTAGTTACCACAGGGGTATTCTTAAATGACTGTTGCTTATTCTAACCATGTGGAAATGGTTTTGATTATTGGCTGCAAATGTATTTCAGCAAAGGCCAAAAGATTTTCTCTTTTGGCCTTTGCTGTAAATACATTTGTTACACTGTACTTAAGATAGAATATTTGATTAGTAAGTTCTGAGCCAATGCATGTAAGGTATCTGACCTTTCTGACCTCATTTTCCAAGAAACACAACCCTAATATGTTCCTTTCTCTGTCTCTCTTTCTGTTCTAATCTTTAATTCCTCACCTTTAAGGCTCATTCCGGACATGAAGCACCTCTTTAAACGACACGAGGCACAGTTTTTCCGCCTCAGCTTGTCAATGGTGCAGTCGTTCCTGCTGGCACACAGGTGGTTCTGCTTACCTAGAGGCACACAAAAGTCCTGGGGGATGAGGGAGAGTGAATTCAACAATGCCTAGGCTTCCATTCAAAGCAATGATATGTGGGTGTTTACTGATAACAAATAATTCGCCCTCATAATGTCAGGTCACTGTGCCCTGCCTGCAAGAGCAGAGTGAGTGGGTGTAAGAAATTAAATCAGTGGACGCATAATTGTGAGAGTGCACTGGCGTGTGTTTGTGTGTGCCGCACCCACCTGCAGCAGCCCTCTTGAAGAATACTTTGCAGCTGCCACAGGTGACGGCTCCATAGTGACAACCTGAAGCGTCATCACCGCACACCTGGCACACTCTCCTTTCTGAGAGGTACACACCTGGAAATAAACCCTCATGCCTGGACAACACACACACACACAGGAACAGACACAGACATTTTATTTTGTTTTTTTGTTTTTTTTTAAAAAGCAGTTTTTAAAGAATTCAAAATTAAGCACAGTCACCATTGAAGCATTTTAAAAGCATTTTTACATTTTTTTACAACATGCCTATAAAAATTAGACAGACAGTCAAACAGTCATATTAACGCCAGATTTAGGTCACTGGGTCTGTCCTCAGAGAGTGTAAGGTTGCCCGGCCTGTTATGACAGGGCACTAATTCCCCCATTCCAATTACACCAGGGGATCTCAATACTAGTTACATGGTAAACAAAGTCAGTTTAAATACTAGTACACCTATGATGAAAGAATTCCAGAGTTAGTCTTAACAAGGAATCAATTTGTGGAAATAAAACATTTCCCCCCACTCCAAGCACAGGATCCGCAACAGGTGCTGTATCTCTTGTTTATAGTGACACTGATATATTAACTAATGTTTTGCGTAGGCAGTCACAGCACAAATAAGGACAGTTCTGGAAACTTAGGGATAGGATGACCTTTGATTCAGTCCCGCTGCATGCTGAAACACTTGGCCAAGGCCAGGAGCGCATTGGGCTGTTAGAGCACATGATTTATGCTGATACATGACTGCATCTGCACCTGAACAGAGAATGTGTCCATGCACGCCATGGCAAATAGCAATATATTAATTGTATTACATAATGATCCCGTTAACTACATCGCTTATGCCTTTGTGCTGTGGTTGTTCTCTACATTTACAGAAAAATAGGATGTAAATGAATGTAATAAAGGTAAACAATGTTCACCAGGCACGCTGTTCACGCTCCATGTGTCCTTTTGTTTCTGATTCAAGAAAGATGAGAATGAACGGGTCGGTGAGCCCAGTCCCGGAGCACGCACCGGACACCGGTAATGTCATGCTTAGGGTTAAAATAGTGCAAAAAAAATAAATAAAAACAAATATTCATTAGGTCCGGTAAAAACTTTTTTTTTGGTTTGTTTTTTTCACCGGCCCAACAGCAACTACACCAAAACCTTCTGCCACTGATAAGCAGAATAAATCGTTAAAAAATTATTTTAATTATTTACCTGAAACTGCGATCTGCGCAATCCACCCAGACTGAAGGTTCGGTCTTGATAGTGGAAAAAGTGGCCTGTCCTTGAGTAACCGCACTTTGGTATCTTTCCACTTGGCCATACTCTTGTGTCATCGCTGCTCGGATGCCACCTTTACCACCCTGCTCACCCTTGCTGTACCAGACACAGTGGCAATCTTGTCTGGATCCAAGATGGGTTTGCCCACAATTACAATATTTACACAACAAATTATGCCCGCTGGGTCCTCCTCTGTCCTGCTCGGATCGGCCGCTGTAGGTGCGCTCATTTCCGCACCACACACCCTGGGTATCTCTGTACAGGCTTGGGTTGGCGGAGTAAGCAGAGTATTGTTTCAAAGGTGGGAGTTCATCCACCTGAGAGGAGGCCGGCAGCTCTACCAACGGGTTGATATACAAGTTTGATTCCTTGCAGACATATCTGGATATCACCGGGCCGCGCGTCACGGTTTGCGCACTGTCCACTTCGCCCGATCTGAGCAGATCCATGCAGCTCACCTGCTGTATGCCGTGGCACACTTCTCCAAAGTTGTCCTCTCTTTGGCTGCTGTCACTAAGTAGAAACCTGCTGCCCTCTGAGTTCATACTTCCAGCCGCTGCGACCGCCGGGACTCCCCGGCAACTGCTCCCTCCAGTCGGGTCGCAGTCCGCAAAGGCGCCGCTGAAGCAAAGGTTCATGCCGTGGAGCGGAGAGGACACCGAATCCAGACCCAAGGACACCGACACTGCCTTACTGAGCTCGGCGGCAGTGGGACAGGCATGTGTGTCCGCGCCATCCAAACTATCCCGCTCATTCATTATTAAGGAGTTTGACGTCTCTTTCTATTTCGGGCGAGATGTTGCCTTCGGCTCGCGTCGCTGAAGCTGAGCGCTGGCTGCGCCGAGAACAAATAAAACAACACTTTCTAGGCGAGAAGACGCCTACCCAATGAGACTCCGGTCATATGGCTCCGCCGAGAGGAAATTCACATCAGTCAGCGACGTACGCTGCTGCTGGGTAGGGACGTCCCGCCGAGCTGTGCCGCGAGTGAGGGGCTGGAGAACTTTTTTTGCCCCCCCCCCCCAAGTAACTGTTTACTACACCGGAGCCTCGGACCATTTACATGCAACTGAAGCTCCCTCTGCGTGAGCAGCGCTGAGAAATCGCGCAGGGAGAATTTTTGCACCGCGTCAAACAGAGCGGTTCACGTTCAGGACTGTGGCCCCTGAATCTAACTTATTACGACCTCAATAGGAATTTCAGCCCCGCGCCAACAGTTATTCAAATACAAAATATATAAATAAATCACCGCAGGTCTCGCGAGAAGGGGCTCGTCGGATTGAACTGTACCTTCGCAACATCATAATAATGGGAGACAGGCCGGTGCCACGCTTCCCAGTCACACCCGCAGTGAGAACGAGGTTTGTTCTCTATATGGCCTGTTTATTTTTATTTGATCGCTTTGTTCCTTTGTTCGTTTTGAGAGACAGCTCAACATATTCACGAACAAATCAGAAAGGAGCCCATATCTATCACAGGGGTTGTTTATGGAGCGTCTGATGGTCTTTCATCTGTTTATTTTTGGACAGAATTTGATGTATGGGCAGTCAGCAACAAGAAGCCCACAGAGAACAAATGGTGTAGACACCTAGAGAAACATAAACAAATCAAATGTCTAGCGATATAGGTGTATTCCTTTAAATTTATTTATTTTATTTTATTCTATTGTGATGTAGTTGTACATCACTTGAAGGAAATGGGGAGTCTGGGTTGCTGGGGTGTGTCTGCAGCTGAGGCGGTGAAGTGGCAGAAGTGCAGTGGCTGAAATGGAGAAACTGGAGAATACATCTGCAACATCACTGTCAATGCATTTATTTTCACTTTATTTATATTTGATGGGCAAACTTCTATTTGTAGGTGATAATTGGCTTTTACTTTTTATTACAGCTCAACTGCCTTTATGCTGCTCAGTTTGCCTCATTTGGCAGACTGAAGGTGATGCTTGATTCATGGATATAAGAGCTGAGGATCCACACACAACACACTGATGGTGTTTCTGTGTATTTTATTTCTGCAATAACGTATAGAGAATTTAACATGTATTTGGACTCATTGCTTTCATTAATCAGTATTAATAAGGTTTTCATTAGTTGTCAAGTTGAAATTGCAAATTTGTTCAAAGAGAACGACAGCAAACCTAAATAAATAAATGAGAGCACTCATATGTCAGCCTCATATATTTGCAACACTGAAATAGACTAGTAATGTGTTTTTTGTTCCTTTAAAATTAAAAATGTATGTCCAAGGAGAGTCGATATTTTCTTGGTGATTTATCAGTGACATAGTATTAAAATCATGTATGTTAAAGGCATCAAAGCACAGTATCAAGATCATTATCTGTCATATTCACCTTTAGGTTAATGTACTACCTCTGCACCTACACTTATGAAATCTCTAAATGTGTCCAAATCATTATCTATCTTTGTCCTGCCTTAATGCTGAGCAGGCCTGAAACAGGCCGTCTCACATGGACTCAAATTCATCAATACGTTGTTTGGTGTTGCCCTGACGAATCTGACGTAGGGTCTTGTATTTGTCCCGGCCTGCCTTCACATTCTCAGCATGGATCAGGTCATTGGGGGTCTTTTTGCTCTCGTCTACAGCTCCAGCCAGCTCGGAGCTCAGGAACTGAAAGAGAACGCAAACACACAATGAATAAAATCCTCTTACCTGAGACTCTTAAGGAGACTATTCAGAAGCCTTACCCCTCTCTCCTCTTCTCATCCAAATTCCCATCTGAAAACACTCCATTGTCCAAGTTATTAAGTCCATTTTTGTGTTGAGTCCTCTATGCAACATCATATCTTGTTTGGATGTGAGATAGAGGCCAATTTTATTTCGGCTGTAATAGGCCATGGTCTGTATGAGATTTGCGACTCAAATGAAACCAGCAGACTGATAATGTACCTGCACCAATGTTTAATTATTCAGTGGTGAGGTCTTAGTGAAATGCCAATTTTTGGTAACAATTAAGGTGCTAACCTTCCAGCAGAGTCAAAACCTCTAAATGAAAACACAATTAATGTACCAAAACAATTAAAAACCTTCAACAACACAACAGCAACAATAATGTGGTTTTCAAACCACAAACTGCCAGAGGATTGACAAGTGACTGGCAGCCACCACAGCCGAGTGTCTCAACATACCCTCCACACCTCTTATCGAGTATCTAGTGTCTTCTCAATAAAGTAGTTATTCAGTTAGAAGTGATGATCAAAACACATATTGTCAACAAGACTGAGAGTCTATGACTACACCAGGGGCTCTATGAGGCTGAACCTAGGTACAGTGGAGATTTGAGCAAAATCCCAATGTTGGCATGCTAATTGCTCACATTGACAATGCTAACACGTGGAGAGCTTTATTTGGCCATAAAGCAAATATTGGGCAAATAGAAAATATATTGATCTGATGATGCCACAAGATGAAATTTCAAGGGATCACCCAAGTCATCCTGAATGTCTGTAGAAAATCTAACAGCAATCAACCCAATAGCTGATATTCATCTGTTATAAACCTCAGGTGTCAACCTGATTAGGGGGATAAAATTGAGAGGATCCCCAATGTCAGTAGATTTCATCCTGTGTGGACCATGAGTGTCAAAAAATTTAACGGTAGTCCATTTTATAGTGCTTCAGATGTTTCAGCCTGGAGTGGTGGCGTTAGCTGACAGACCTAAACCACACGTGAGCTAAATGCTAACATCAGCATGCTAAAATGCTCACAGTGATAACAGGATGATATTATGTATGTAAGATGATCACCATGTTATTTTAGTATGGTAGCACGCTGACATTCACCAACATTCCCATTTGGTGAAGGAAATATCATTCATTTTTTCATAAACCAAGAAATTGTACAAATTTTGAATTTGCCAGATCACAGTGCAAGTGGAAATCTTAGTCGTCAAAGTTACTGCAAAGTTACTGTAAATGTGTGTAGCAAGTTACATACATATACAGTTAAGAAAACATTTTGTTTAAAATCACTGATGGCAACCCATCTTGTAGTTGTTTCAATGATGGACCTACTAACCACCATGGCAGAAATATATTCACTTTTTATTTCAAGTGAGATGAGATTAATTTTCATTTAACTTTAATTTAATTTTCATTTTCATTTTTAAGTCTTGTTGGAGCTATTCATGGTCATTGAATGCCATTAGGCACTCAGCATTCAGCTGCGTGGTTCCTAATTTAAAGAACACATTATTCACTGAACCTTTAGATTTAAATATGGCATTTGGTTATTTGTTTGCCTGCACTCCTAAAAGCTTCAGGGCTCCTCCAGGATTGCTAATCTCCATCAGAATATGATGTCTGACCTAAGGGGAGTAAGAGAACAGCAAATCAATATGATAAGACATTTTTTTCGACATTCACTTAACCTTACCTTGAGGTTTTTCTGCAGCCTCTGGTTCTTCTGGGCCTCTGTTACTCTTTCCTCCTCGCTGCGATCTCGGACCATGCCTGGAGAAGTCAGCTCAGCGCTCGCCTCTGCGCTGCTCTCATCTGTTTCATCATGCTCATGCATGTGGGTGTGGACAGTATGCTGAATGTGGACACCCATAAGTTTAGTTTTCAGCTCGTCTTTGGTTCTCTCCAAATCAGCTTCTACCATCATTGCCTGTCAACACACACAAGTTTTGATGAAGCACTTTTGTGGGATATTAAAGTGCAATTCATCTACTATATGTCATTCAGAATATGATATGGACCGTATGAAACCTGGGACACCTATTCTAACAAAATGATTTGTATGCCTGAGATAAATTTTTAAACTTTTGGACACTTAACTCTAATTCAATCTTCTTACCTGCCACAATTTTAAGCCCTACATTTAAGTGCTATGTATAAATCTCTCAACCTATGTAATTACCAAAATTGTTGTCCTCTGTGAGCAGTATTGAGTCAGCCATGCTCAACAGAAAATATAAATATGGATAATGCTGCAGTATTACCAAACTCGAAAGGCACTCTCCAGAGCACATACCTCAGCCCTGGCCAAACTATCCTACCCACACGTGACCAGCTCTAATTACAGAAAAATCAAATGCAAAAGAAAGTACTCTGATATACATGATTTATGGGTCATAAAACATAGTAAGTCACAAATAATAAGCACAACTCTCTGTAACACAGATTCAAAATTTGAATATAATAATTCTGGGATCCTTTGACTAGATCCACACCAAAACAGAACGTGTTCTTCCCTGGCTTATCCCCCACCCCTCCACCGAGTTTGGTGCAAATGAGTTCAGTACTTTTTGTGTAACAAACAAACAGAAAAACAAACCAACAAGCAAATAAACCATCCGACACGGGTGACAACACAACATCCTTGCCGGAGGTAACAATGTGAAGACTATATGCAAGTCAAGTATATCAACCCTTATTTGTATGACAAGTTTTGTATGGACTTTGGGTACATTTTTGCATTGAATTTGCACATTTAATTGCTTGTTCTTGGCTCCACATGGCCTAAAGGTTATGAATTGTGTCAATGCTGTGACACCCATAAAATTCACACAATCAGAGTTTGAAAGTTTGTGATACATTTGTCTGTGATCAATGCCTTGCTTCTATTCTACTTGGGTTTAACACTTAGTGGTGTCAGACATCCCTTTTGGCTCATGTTTGATTCATTCTTTTCCCCTCTCATGGTTCTTTGATTAATTCTCACCCTTTTCTGCCATCTCTTTGCCTCTTCGTCCTTTTTCTTCTTGGCATCTTCTAGCTGGGAGATCTTAGAGGTAAGCTCTGCCAGCTCAGTGGCCTGTACACACAAGCACACAAATGGGAAGAGAGTTAAGAGTGCTCCTGATATAAGGTCACAGCGCTCTGTCTGTATGCGTGTATCTACAAGAAAATGTGTGTGTGTGTGTGTGTGTGTGTCTGAATGTGCACATATATGTTTATATTCATCTTAAAAGCTTTCAAAGGTTCATCAGTTCAAGATGAAAATGTATATATATTTTTCTGGTACAGGGAAAAATTATACTAGTATCATGTAATGACAACACTAACTAGATTTCGGGATCTTGATCAAGATTTGTTAAAACACCATAATAAAGCCTTAATCACAGAAATAATGAACTAATAAGCGAACTATGTCAAGCTAAATCTTGACCCTAAAGCAACGTTAATATATTCAAATGAAAATGTGTTGTGCATAATTACTAAGGTCTCCTGGTTCTTGATCTGGGTTTCAGACTGGTAGAGCAGGGCTGCTTTAGCTTCCACTGCAGCTTTGCGATCCTTGTCTAGGCGCTCTGCCTCCTCCTGAGCTATTGTCCTCTCCTTTTCCAGCTCAAGAGCCCTCCGAGTCTGCTCCTCCAGCTCTGGAAGACGCACGCACATGGTACGCACAAACATCCGACACACATATACACACATGCCCACATAGTATAAGCTTTAAAGATCCTACATTCAAAAATATTCTGATACACTAAGAGATTCTTTTAATATTAAACAGCAAAAATAAAGCTCAAGTTCATCAAACATTTGTATTCAGAAAGTTGTCAGACCATCTTGAGCTCTCTTTGTCTGCTCTTCAATCTGTCTCAATCTTTCCATCAGCTCCATGGTCTCACGGGCAATCTTCTCTGTTTCCTTCTCAGCATTTTCTCGCTTTTTTTTCTCACTCTCAAGAAGAGCCCTGACAGGAGAATTGTGCATAAATACACATCTGAAAAAACTATATCTCCTGACTGTTCCTTCTCAAAGCAGAGAGAACACGCTGTAAAGTGTTTTTTTTTTTAAATTACGTGCTTCTTCCTTACCTTTCCATCTGCCTCTTGTTCTTCTCCTCTCTGGCCTGGGCCTTCATCTGCTGCACCTCAATGGTGTCAGGTTTACGTCTGCGCATGTACAGGTCGTGATTCCCCATACACAATGCCAGTATACGTTTGTTGATGCGAAGACGTGGGACATAGAAAACAAAGTCCTGTAACACAAAAATCACCAAGGGATTTGCTTATGACTTATAATTGACCTCGCATCTGTTTTACATTTAAGCTTGGTCTTAAATAACCTGAATGGACACTTCCATTTTTGGGGAATTAGATTTTTTTCCCTAAACTTTTGGATGCTTTCATTAAGTCTGTGCTTGCCTTCAGAAGGCAAAGGCTAAATTCATGTTTGTGAATGAAATCACATACCAGCTGCTCTCATTACACTGCTTGCTGTAATTTATGCACTTGCAAAATTGGCAATTTTTCCAATAACAAGGCTGTAGGGTTCACTCACACCTCCTGTTTACAGCTACAGTAAACAAATATGACTAGGCAGGCAAATCTCTGACAAAGTATTTGTAGGATCTTGTCTGCAGTTGTAAAAATATTTTCCTAAATATTGTTAATGCTAGGATAATTAGTACTAAGCATTTATGTCTAAGCATTGGGGAAGGACTAGCTATTTAATCCCATCCACAAACATCCATGCGCTGAGTTAAACCAAGATAATCTCACAATTCAACATACCATCAAACTGCACAGAGTGACATCCAGTTTGTCTGACTTTTTCTATGAAGGAAAAATCATTAATTTCCCCACATCATAAACTACTCCTTAATATGGCCTGGCAGCAGTAGAGATATGTATACAGTATTTCAAGTAATAATATGCTTCATAGAAGTTGTAGCTGCTGCAGATAACTATTAAGGATCACTAATAACTATGTAATGGGATACCGGAGCCTTCTTGTCGATTGGCTTGATGACGAACTTCTTGTCATTGAAGGAAATGTTTCTGATCTCACTCCAGGGAAAGCCAATCTTTGGGGTCATCCTGTAAAACATTGGTATGGTTTATTATTATAGTATGGCCCACAGTATAGCTAACAGCTAACAGAAGTTAGCATATTCTTTACACACAGTCCTCTGAGTTTAATGCTAACATCGGCCTTCTTACAAACTCATAATAACAATGCATATATACTGGTTCTACACAAGTGTACCATTTTTACTATCTTTGTTTCCACCTAGCTCTTAATACGAAGTAAAGCTTTGATAGATGCTAGATTTTTCACTCAGTGAAAGAACACATGCACTTTTAAGAAATTAGTAATTGATTTAACTATAAAAAGAAATTGCATCAGACCAAAATTATCACTCAAGGCAAAGTGTTTTTCCACATAAGTATGCCATGTCTGAGGGAAAAGGGAATGTCTGTGCCTGCTCTCACGATGGCAGTGCATTGTCAGCACCTCTTAGTTTGAACCAAAATTTCAAACTGCTGCTAGAGGAAAACGATGAGGCATCACCAGGAATCATAAATATCTGTTCCAAATGTTTAGTCCATGTGGACATATTTCAGTGGGTAATGAAAAACTATGACCTGTTGGTGACAATAGAGGCAAAGTCAAGGGAACACCATAAGGATTTATCCTCAGGGGACCATGTACTGCATTTCTTGACAACCCATTAAATAATTGTTGAGATTCACTAAAGCACAAAAATGTCAACCTCCATGATATTAAATGCAAAGTCACTTAAGTCAGTAGGATTTATCCTCAGGGGACCATGAATGCTGAGATATTTCGGTCTAGACAAAAGTAGTGGAGCAACCAACCAACAGACATGACTGAAACATTTTATACTGAAGTACACAACAGTGAGATGTATTGATTCACAATACGCTTGTCAGTGATTGATATTTTTAAATTGTGACCTACTTGTCCTTTTTGTCATAGATATTGAGACCCAGGGCGTCCACTCCCAACCACAGCTCTGATCCTTTCTTGTTCTTGATGTTGAAGTAGTTGACCCCATACATCTCCAAATCCTGAGCTATCTTCAAGTACTCCACCATGGCGTCTTCTCTGTGGAGTAAATAACTCAATGAATAGCTGTTTCCAGAAAATGACTCTTTTTTTCAGTAAGGCTGCAGTACCTCAGCATTCCCTTGTGCTCTTGATGCCACACCTGGATTCTTTCCTCCCACTGATTCTTATTCAGCTTGTGCTGCTCCAAAACCCTGGATTTATCATTGAAGAGGACGTATCAGTTAGAATTCAGTCAACAGAAACTGGAATTAAGGCGACCTTTGGTTAACACTAATGTGCACAGGACTCACTACCTCTGTGGCAGGAGCTTCTCTCTTGTCAGGTATCCCGGTACGTGATAGTCTTTCCTGTAGTCTCCATTTTTGACCTGAACCGCATATGAGGCCAAGAGCACTGCAGTCTCAGGAGGACAGTATATGTCATCATTTAGGATGCTCTCTTTTACCTAAAGCACAGAAAAAAGACAGGGAGGTCTATTATTATTATTATATTTAATTATTATTATAATTTATTAAGTCTTATGTAAGTACATCATACACAATTATATTAGTGTTAATGTGACTAAGAACACAAGTAACTCTGAGGTAGCTGTACGTTGCCTGAGTACTTCCATTTTATCCTACTATAATTCTTCAATGACATATTTCAAGGGCAAAAATGTACTTTCTACATCACACGATATTTACTTCACTATATATATTTGACAGCTTATGTTAAAAGTTAGTTAAGATGAGGACTTTAAACAGTGGATAATATAAAAACCTTTTAAAACACAATACGCTGTTAAAGATGAAATCGGTGGTTTCCAACCTTTTTGGCTTCCAACTTCTTACAAAAATCAGTGTGTAGTCAGGGTCAGGCCTTTGAACTTTTCACATGATTTTATTTCAATAAATGTTCAAATGGTCCATTATCACACCAAACATCAAAGATGAGAGAAAAAGTCTAAAAGCTTTGAAAACAGACTTTTTTCATCAAACTGTTTTTACTTCTTTGCTCCCCTCATTAATCATCTCACTACTGATGTCCCTGTATAAAAACTTGTACATGGAGTAGTTTAAATTAGCTCCACCTGCAGCAGCTAAAGCAATAACACACTGCTTACACAATGATGTTCCAGTATTAATAATCAAATTATGTCATATATTATATATATCGATCAGAGTTTCCACATCTGCATATTTACTATCCTACTTTAACTTGCTGCTAATAGATTTCTTGCCAGACGTTTACTTGGAATGGAGTTTCTTACATTGCTGTATTGGCACTTAAGAAAAGGATCTGAATACTTCTTCATCACTGTGTTCCAGTGTTTATTTTGCACCTGGATCTATTTTTTGTGTGCACATAATCCCTTATGGAGAACCCACAAGAGTTAACAGGATCCGCGTGACTCATCATGGAACCCTCACTGGTCATTAAAATAGGTTTAAGCAATTTGTTTTGATTGAGATTACTTATTTAGGATTGCATCTTAAGGGTACCACATTTATATAACACAGTATTATTTACAATGTGATTTCCACGTTGTTCAACCTCAATAGAAATTTATGTCTAAATAATTCCTGGCTGTTATGAGAACTTTGTGTTTCTCTCTGCCTATATCAGTCAATCTAAGAATGGGGATTGTTTGCTTGGTATAAAAACAAACATACAAAAAAAAAAAAGTGGTGCAATTTAACTCAGAAAGTTAATGAGAATGATTTGGGAAGACCATCATTACAATCCCATGTTTCAAAAAGGATATTTATAACACAATTCCCTTTAAGAACATCAATATTCTTCTATCTCCAACCTGCAGAAAGAAGAGGCGCTGCGTTGCCTCCTGGATCAGTTCATCAGCGACATCCTCAGGGTAAAACTTGGCCCTGAACTTAATTAACAAAGGGTTGTCCCTTTTCACATCCTGGGCTGTCACCTGGGATTGGCCAGAATGAAGACATAGGCACTAATTAGCCACAATGGGGTAATGCAGTAACATTGCCAGAACAATAGTGATGATTACATCTTTTATATCAGGTATGTGAGGTTATGCCATCATGAAACGTAAAATTAAGAAAACTTTCTTTTTACCCTCTTGTTCAGCTTGAGCCAGGTGGAGAAGCCTTTGCTGTCTTGATATTGGAGGCCAAAGAACCAGGTTTCCCGCAGTCCAATCGTCTTCACTATCTAAACACATCAATAAGTACATGATCATATTTTTCCCAACCAAAGTGCCTGTTTGACTGTAATGCACAGTGTCTACCTGGTCAAAAAGCTGTTTGCCAGTGGTGCTGGGCAGGATGGCAAACTCCAGCTCAGCATCCATAGTTGTAACACGAACATTTATCTGCCAGAGAAAACAAGCACATTGAGATGCAGGAGGAAGCGATCCCTGCTGTTCATTCATCTGTACCACTGAAGTAGCATCAGGGAGCATGCAGAGGAACAACTGTGTGAAAAAGAGCACTACCAATTCTGAAATAACTTTGTTGTTCTTTGAACAACTAGATACATTTCTTGGCTTTTTGACAGCAAAATGACCAAAAAGAGGGTTCCTTACATTCTTCTGTTCAACCAGGAGCATCCAATCGCAAGAGGTTGGTGGGGACTACAATCAAAAAATGAAGCCCACAGTATATTTTAGACTTAGCTAAGTACATGGGGTTCATTCACTGATGCATAAGTATTAATGACAGGGTGGAATCAGTGACACCCATTTAACGTTAATATTGCATAGTAGTATCAAACTATATATAGATACATTTGCAATTTTTGGTATAGACTAACTTGTAAAACAGAAAAGATGACAAATTGTTTGCTCCCCTCCTCTAATAATAACCTCTAATGTGATTTAATGAGCAAGGCAGCTTAGTGCCTATAATAGTAATAACACTTCACGCTGCATTTGTATGCCTTGCTGAACAGTGAATATTTATGAAAACAAGAAGAGAAAGCTTAACTTTTTGTTTTGTATATGTAGATAATGTGACAACACTACAATACATCAAGAAATATAAACATCACAAATTAGTAACATTTGCCAACTGTGCATGACTGTCATATGTTTTTCTTAAAAACATATTTTTGGACTAATGCCTTAGCCCTTATATTACAGTGTAAATACACAGCCAAACCACTACATTTGCAATTCAAACATTTCAACCAAACATAAACCACAGTGAAATTGAAGCTATAAACAATCAAAGATAGTTACTTACAGTTGACATTTGTATTTTTTTAATCTCTAGTCGAAACACTTCTTCAGAGAGGTACTTGTAAAAGCCTTTTCTCTGCGGAGTCATATGAAACTGCTTGCAATACCTACAAGGATTAAACTGAATGAGAATGGACCATTGTATTGTTCCCAAGTACTTCTCTCTTAGTTAATCCAATGGCAACCTGAGGCCCACGCACTTTAGACAGCCTTCTTTGTCAGTGACAACTTCTCCCATTACATTGGTCTGATTTTGATATTACACCATTCAGTGAGGACCTAAACACAGTCTTTGTCTCCCAGCTGTATTTATAGAGGAGCAGAAATCAACAGTAACCCGTACAGCACCTGATGTTCCAGTAGCAGTGAAGGTGCCAGCGCATTCTGCTAATCTAATAATCCTTCCAGTAAATGTTTTAAACATATGTTGTTATGGCATACAGTGATTTTGCGCCTGTTTTAAGGCCTGTCACTAACTGCTCATATTGTAACAAGAGAATGGTCGTGATGGCTAAAAGGGCTTTAACTGGCATTTTAGAAATACTTGGGGTCATGTGCTTAAGAAACCCTCCACACCTCCTTGAGATAATCATGAAGAGGGTGATAAAAACAAAACTACTAATTTAGATACTTATTCATAGAACTGTATTATTTAATCTGGATTTTTAAATCAATTTCTAGTAGGGAAAATCTTGAGTCCAATCATGAGTCTATAATTTAAATTGTATCTTCAGGTCTCCTAATTGGCAGGAAAACATACTAGGGATATGACCCCCATGTAGTGGTGGACCATAACTAATCGCTATGTTATACCGTTGTGAATAACATACTTGATTGTAATTTTGAGGAAGTTGCATTTTACTTTCTATTTCATACTGCATCTACTAACACACTTTTTACTCTGCTAACATTACAGATGGCACACAAACTAGAGCATTAGTTATGAAATGCAACAATGAACTACAAAAATATATGGGAAATTGTTTAAATTACCCACCACCTCGAGCTACTACATTAAAACGCTGCTGGGACGAAGAACAATAATAGTAATAATCCATTTTATTGACGAGGACCATTCTTTTTCTCTTGGTTTAAGTGTATTTTTCTTATTTTGAATGTGTGGCTTGTAAATCATTTGATCTCAACATTTCTGTTATCATCAGCTACAACTTGCGAAGCTAATATAAGGCTAATAAATTTCAGGAAAACCCAATAATTTTCAGGTTTTCTTCTCCCTTCACCATTAAAACGTCTGCGCTGAGGGTCATGTTTATACTTGAGGCAACATTTAATGTAAGTGTTGAGGTGTTTGTTTCCATCACGGTGTGAAGGAGAGTTGAAGTCGCGGTGAGCACCAGTTTACTCACTGGTTGTGTATGGCAGAGCGCGTGGCGCTGCTCATTACACGTAACCACGGTTTCACATTGCGGGCGCGTGCTCGTGTGCGCGCTCACTCGGGCTATTGTGTTTTTATCAACAAGGGGACCACCGTGGCCTCACGGGTAACAGAGCAAGCCAGCTGAGCGACAAGGGACCGCTGAACCATGGCGGACGAACAAGAAATAATGTGCAAATTAGAAAACATCTTGGAGATACGGTAAGAGCTGAAGATGGAGTAAAATGAGTGGTTTCCAGGTGTTTGGCACGTCCTGTGTATAGCATTTTAGCTAGCATTAGCCGGCCAAGAATGAGCCCCAGGCTTCGCTTTTGTTACTGAGCTAGCTAACATTAGCCGGTCTGCTGAGAACCCTTTCAATAGGTTTTCTGCTCCTCTTGTTAAATATATGCTCGTCTCCGACGGGCTTCCCAGACACTCGCTTCAGGTCAAACAAGAGATAAATACACACAAGCTGTAGTTCGGGGACATGTTCGGATCATACACCCATTAACAATCCAGATGTGTATCAACTAAATGCCAGATGTGCGCTGCTAATAATTGCTGTAGGCAAGCTAGCTACTTAGCAAGAAGCTTAGCGGTCTGTCAATAACGTCCTTAACACTGGTGGCAGAATGATGTTTGTTTACTATTATCCATTAGTCTTCTTTGCTACTACGATTAATAACAGAGTAAGAATACATTAATTCGCTGGAGTAAGTGGGAACTTCGCTCAACATGCAGAACATCTATCACGTTATAATTATTTTTGCACAAAATCAAAGCAGTGCACATTTTGTTTTTGTGAAAAAAAAATCTCTTTTTTATGTATATTCGCATCTGCAAGGAAGATTAACTGACAGCTGCTGTCTCTTGTCTGTGCAATTGGCTGCAGGAACAAGACTATCCAGATGCAAAAAATCAAGTCACGTCTGAAGATTGAGTTTGAGGCTCTGGAGTCCGAGGAGAAGCATCTCAAAGAGTACAAACAAGAGATGGATCTCCTTCTACAAGAGAAAATGGCACATGTGGAGGAGCTGCGGCTCATCCATGCAGATATCAATGTGGTGAGTGAGTGCTGTACACACAGAATATAAGCCTCTATAGCAGAAGTATGACTGAAATCTCAGTTCGGTTTTGATATGATATCCGCATTATTAACAGTATGAAATCTTCATGTCTAGGCAACCATGGGTGGTTTATCCAGAGCATATTACATATGTATTTCTCACTTATCTAATCCTGTCCTTTCAGATGGAGAGCACCATCAAGCAGTCTGAGAATGACTTGAATAAACTGTTAGAGACAACTCGCCGCCTGCATGATGAGTATAAACCTCTGAAGGAGCATGTTGATGCCCTCCGTATGACGTTAGGTCTACACAGACTCCCTAACCTCAATGAAGAAGAGGAGAAGCTCTCCCTGGAGTAAGTATGGACACACATAAACAAACCTGCACACACATGCATTCAAGGCACACTGAAGTTCTTTTGAACAGATGTTGCTAGATGAAGATGACAGAGATGTTATAGGTGTCATAAAAATGTCTTATTCACATATAGGTTTTAAAAGCCACTGACTGACTGTAGATTAAATATCTCAAAATATTTCTGACTACGTATAACTTATAACTTTCTTGCTATCATTATTTTTGTCAGAATCACATTATTCACAAACACAAAGTACAGTAAAATTATGGAAAATACTATGATATTGCACATTTTCAGTGTAACCACGCAGATTCTCAGATGTAAAAGAGTAAAAACTAGAGCAGCTAGTCAACTCTAGAAATATTCATTTGTCACAGTCAAGGTACATTTGAGTTGCATTCCTCACAGAGTGATTGCCACAACAGATGACATTTTAATGCGCATCATCATAGTGTTGCGGAACAGAATGTGATGCATGAAGTGCTTTAACAAAGCAGTAGAAACAAGTATGTGCAAGCCGAAATTGTGTACTAAGCAAAGTCCAAACTAAATCAGTCTCACAGGGACATAATAAGTAGTTCAGCTGATTTTGTGTATTTGTAGCAGAGAATGTACAAAGAAATAATAAGAGAATTGAGCTTTGGGGCACAACATTTTTTATTATTATTTTTTTTTTTTACACAAATTACAAGGCGGTGACTTTTGTCAAAACTCTGACTGGTGTCTTCATGGGGGAAAAAAGCTAGACAACAGTATTTTCCTATTTTCCCCCAGTATTTTTTTCAGTTTTTACTGCAATTGTGGCAATTTGCCATGGTGCTGCCATTGGATTGTAATCAGTAGATAATTTTCCATTCTTTAATGTGTCTAGGTGGTAACGTGAAGGACTTCCTAAATAAAGACCAGTTGTCTGATAGGGGTTCTCTCGATTAGGTATACCTCTTCCCCTTATTAGTTGTTTGTGCTAGAATATGACAGTGAGGTTGATCCCAGCTTTGTTAATTACATTAATTACATTTTGACATGTTAGGACAGTGACAGAGCAGAGAAAAGCTTAGTAGCTCTATCAAGCTCAAAATATAGAACAGTGTGCTACTGGCCTGGTGCCTTTATGACAAGTGACTGGACTATTTATGGGGGGGTGTTAAATAGGGCAAAGGGTCATGCTCATGTTTTCAAGTGTACGTTAGAACAGTTAAGAATATATCCTTTTTATCTGAGATTATTTTCCTCCATTGTACATAACAAAAATACAGACCCTCCTTTGGCAGTAGTTTTAATTTTCCCTATATTAGTCACAGGTATGGCTGTCAAGATTTGACAGTCATGCTCACTATTGAAAATTTTTTCAGACTCCAATTCAACTCTAAATTACATAGGCAATTTAAAAATTGAATTATTTGCTGGTTAGGATGTTGCATGAACTGCAAATACAAATTGTCTTAACAAATAAATATGGTTTAACCATTCTCCACATACACAGTTTGGTTAATTTATTTACCAAAATCAGTTTTTGCTATACCTCTGCACCAGTGACAGCCAGTCCTGAAGGCATTACATCTACACGCCTGTCCCATCCTTGTAAACATGATATCTCAGTATTGCTTTGACATAATATCTTCATATTTGTCACATTCATTAATTTGGACTAATTAGGTTTTGTTGGTCAAAGGTGAAGATGAAATAGTGATCCTACATTCTTGCAAGTTTGCTATATCAGGGGGACCAGGGGGAATTTCTTGTGGCACAAGCATTCACTTGGACTCAAGGATGAACTGATTAGAATCTGGTTGTTAAAGGTCAAGGTCACTGTGACCTTTCAACACATTCTTGGCCTTAACTGACTAATTATGACACAATTTAACTTAAATATCTTCAAGGATTGAATTACATGATTGTATTTTATATGCAATGTTTTTGTTTTACATGGAAAAACACCTTCAGCCAATATTTCCATAACTCAGGAAGAGGAGACTGTGACCATATTTCCTGCAACATAGCTGTTTGGCAGAAACATGCAACTGCAAGATGATAATTCTAGTTACATTAGTAAACAGGCTGCAGCAGTGGCAAACTGAGATTGCGACACAAGATTGTGTGCATGGTTTTGGCCCTGGTTTCAGAATCATTACGGCCCTCTTCCTTGCGAGGCAGAGTGCTGAACCACTGCTGTTCTGCACACTGACAGCATTGTTGGCTGGCTGACTTCTTAGGCTTTGTGCTGTGTGGAAGCTTGAATGAGTTGATTTCTGGCCAGGTGGTAGTTATCTCCCTTTCCCTTCATGGTGGCATGCAGCTTGATGTTGCCTGAGTTTATGAGATACCCAGAGAGTTGTAGTTTGTCACTGTTGTTCTTCAGTGGTTTTTCTTAGAAGATAGAACTCATTACACACAGAGAGAGACATTTATGATGGCGTATGGGGAGATGTTAAAACTATCACTCACATCTTGCTGCCAGCAAAGTAATTCTACAGTCATTTTACGTAATAGTAATAGTGCCCACTGCAATTGTATTACAAGGTGTGATGGAACAACTTTGAAGAAAATTAAGTCACACCTCACAGGCCCGTGGAGTGTTAGGTACATTTTAAGCTACTCAGCGACAGTGTTACATCAGCACAAAACAGAGCACTCTACACCTCAGTAATAGCAAAAAAAAACTGAAATACTAACTTATACAAAAACAAGAATGACATCTCGTCCATATAAAGTAAACTCGTATTAACCATGAATTACTGTAATGAATAAGTTCATGTAGCGCTTGTAAATAGGCTTTGATGTTTGGTGCTTTGGTGGATTGTGGTTACAGGAAATACAACCCATTAAATTTGTCATAGGAATGTTCTTCTTTGGCATAAACCTATTTTGAGAGAAACCAGAGAGCGTAATGAAATGGGATATCACTTTTTTTTTTGAAAATGGGCCAGTCAGGCATAAAGTCCAAGGCCAAATTTCTTTCCCATCCCACTCCTGCCCACACACAGAGACATACTCTCATGCATGTAGACAAACACTCTCACAATGACTGTACTTTTGCTCAAAGTTGTACATAAAAAGAGGATGTGTCAGCTCAACTATTATGCTCTCCAATTTCATATCTCGATACACAGCATAGATAATCATAAGCTCCAAATAAGAATCACATCTAGTCAGGTTCATCTCTTTCTTTGCTTTCAACAGTTACTTTGAGAAGCAAAAAGCGGAGTGGCAGAAGGAGCCACATGAGCCCGCCATCCCTGAATCCCTTGCTGCTGCTGCAGCAGCAGCACAGCAGCTTCAGGTGTCCAGGAAGCAAGATGCCCGCCAGACAGCCACCTTCAGACAGCAACCCCCACCTATGAAGGTAATGCTGCTGTTGACCTCAACATGATGTAAAATAGTTGATTTCTTTAGTTTTAATTTAGTCAGTGGATGGTCTGACTCTATAATAGAGCAGACATTATCAAGCCTAATTTAGAGCTGATTATGCTGCATTTTGGTTTTATAATGAAAAAGCACAGTGAAGTTCCAAGATGTAATTGACTCTGAACTGTTCTATATATGGAGAAAATAATAAGAAAAAAAAAACACACTTAATTTAAATGTATAAAAGGCTAGGCATCATCATATACCACCAGATTAAGCTGCGTACTTAACTCTACAAGAGGACAAAAACAAGATAGTGTGAAGTAACTGTTCTCAAATTTCCTCCTTCCTCTCCAGGCTTGCCTGTCCTGCCACCAGCAGATTCATCGTAATGCTCCCATCTGTCCATTGTGCAAAGCCAAGAGCCGCTCCCGTAACCCAAAGAAGCCCAAGAGGAAGCCAGATGAGTAGATCTTACTCCACATTCAGCCTCAGGAGTGTTTAAAGGGAACTGGTCCAATACACTGTTTGAAGATCAACAATATATGGTTAAAATAACGATGATTTGTGCTTCATTCAGTCCCAACTTTAATAGTAACTTCTTAATAATCTGTCAACAATTGATGGAGGATCTGATAATGTCATTCTGTTGTTTTTCTTAGTGCTTTGGATGTGTTTATATGTATGTTTACTGTATGTATCCATAGTAGGTTTACTAGCCCCTAAACATTGTAACTGCAATAATGCAAAAATGACCTTGATAAAATGTCCCAATAACTTCTGTCCATGTTGCTATTGTTTATTGCCTTAGATATTGTACTGTATTTCCTATATTTTTTTTTATGCATGCGCACTTCCATGACTGTCTGTTGTGTATTATTTGTGCCAATATAAAATTGAATAGGTTTAATTGCGAAGTTAAATGAAACACAATGTTGTTTTAATGTTTACAGTGTTCAAGTGACCACAAACTGGACAACAAAAAAAAAAAGGCCAGCCTCACTTGCTTTGAATAGTGTTGTGTTTAACTTTAATACAATGATAAGAAAAATAAATGGCTGTTTTGTACTAACCTTGTTCTTCTTTTGTGCTCAGAGCCAAGGCTACACCCTTGTTTTAGTGGCGTGAACGTAAACAGCTGTAGCTAAGGAGGGTAACACCATCAACATATGGACCAGTGTTTATTGTACAAATGGGTGGTTTTGGCTTGTGTGTGAAAATAAGAGGTAGGACTATGTTTGACTCCACAACAACATTGTCTTTTATTGTATTAATACTGTGCCCATCATGTCTGCAGCTATCTGTCTGGAAAAGGACAGCGAGGTCTTGCTAAATGAGTTCCTGTAGCGTTTTTGTCAGGGTGACCCCTCATTTCATCTGTTGCCAGGGCAACTCCACGTTCCTTAGTGGTTACTAAGGCAACCCCAGGTTGCTGTGACCCGCATATCTTCACCAAGTAGTTCCTCCCAAATCCAGTGAGGGGTATCGGAGCACTTTGGGAAATGTTGGGCAAACTTTCCCGACTTCTAAAATCCTACAAACGAGGAAGACTTGTTTTGGTCAAGTAAATAACCGATATGATCAGTCGATGAGGCAGAAATATGAGACTGAAGGTTTTGACGAGGAGTTGGACTGTACTTTAAGTCACTTACTTTGAGGCTCCAGTGTGTGTTTAGTCTGCCCATCAGTGTTTGGAACTGCAGCTGTGTCTTCTTCCTCCAGATAAAACTTTTCAAGGCCAGAAAAGCCTGTTCCTGCTCACACACACTGCAGCCTGCGGGATCATGGAGCTCCACCTCTGCAGCCTGTCACCAAAGATAAACACCGAATGGAGGAATCAGGTGCTTTTCTACCGTAATAACGGCCACGTGTTAAGAGTGAGTCGCACCAAATGGCCCCCTGACCCGTCTCATCTCCTCCCCGATGGTTTTGAGCCTCAGCGTTGAGATGAGTTGCAGGGGGACGGGCCGCGGCTCGGGGTCTTGACACCCCAGGCTGAGGGGGGGTTGGTGTCGGCCCCGTGTTTCACTGTCAGGCAGAGGGAGGTTAGCCTCGTCCCCTGCTCCAACTCGTCCTCCAGCCTCAGTCCTCTCCCTCCCCCGGTCTCCTCGCTGTGTCTTCCCTCTCCTCCCCTCCTCTGCTGGGGGCTGCAGGCCCCGCTGTTTGGCCCGGACACGAGAAATCATTGTTCTGCAGTAGTTTCTCAGGGCGTCTTCCTCTGCCATTGTGTTTTAGTCGTGTTTCACCGGCTAAACGGTGACATTAGCAACAATAACACCATGTACGCGACTCCAACGTTTACGTGCTGACGTTAAGCGGAGGTCGTGATTTTCTTTCATTTTTTTTAGGGGGGACAATAAACCGAGTATCTTCACCAACTGTCTCCTTTTAGTCCCGACACATTGTACGGAGGGAAACATTAAGAGATTTGAAACTACACACAGGCTCACTAATAAAATGGCTTTCCCTTTTCAAGCCGTTGTTACCTCTCTTCTTTTACTGTTTACTACAGCCGCACTTCCCGCCATCGGCGCGTCCTCACCGCCCCCTGGTGGTCGACGCGGGTCAGTGACGGAGAATCTCAGGGAAGTTTATTTATTCATAATATCACCCAGTTCATTTGCAGCGTCACAAAAACTACGGTACTTTTAATAGAAAATAAGAATATGCATTTTTTGGGGTTCAATATCAAGTGTAATAACGGACCGTTTGGCAACGTTTTTGATACAATATCACATATTTTTGATGACAGACTCATCAAGCTGGTGATGAGCTGACTTTACAGACATTGGTAGTGATGTAATTCTGTCTGGAGTTTATCTGTAATGATAAAGAAAGAATAGTAATGGGAATTGCATTGAAATTGTGATCATATAGCAAAGAGGCAGTTTACATTAATGACATAGAATCTTTAATAACAACAACAACAATAATAATAATCTTATAGGTCTTTTTTCAAAGAAGTCATTGATGGATGGCTGAATCTCTTGCGGTTGCTTTGGAAATAGTTGATATTAGCCTATTTTCACACTGCCATGGCTGACTGGGAAAGGAGTCACAGTCAATGGTATCAGTAACACCTGTGCTGTTCATACTCTGTCAAGCCAAAATGTCTGCTGTGGAAAAATAGGCTATTTTCTCGTACTACAATTGCTGATTGTTCTTTTTTTTCCCTTTGTCACCATTGACTTGGAAGTTTGCATTAAAACTGAACCTGGTCCACATTTAATTGTTCAACGTGTTCCAAAGTAAATAAACATGTAAGTAATCAAGTAAGTAAAGGATCTGATGTGTCTGTACAATGCCAGGAATCTGGACTCTTGTGCCATCTGCTGAAAGAATGTGGAGTGTCACAGCCTTCCTTCTATACATGGGGCCGTGTGAAGACATTGGTGGGTTTGGCAGAGAAACAGCTGCCTGACTGCGCCTCCAAAGCTTCTGACAGTCACACAGCTGACACTACTAAAATGGCTGCGTTGGTGTGAATGAAGGAGACGGGGTGATAACAGAACACATACACCAGACAAAACTGCCTTTCTCATAGATTATTTGGTGTTGTCATCCCATTTGGAGGCAACACCAAATGCAGTTGTGGGCTGTTGTATCTTTAATACCCAATAAAACTGCTGGTGAAGAATCCCTCCAGTCAGTCAACACTGGCACAGAGACATATTTCATCTGTTTTTATCCAGGACACAGAGAATGGCAAAGTCACACTCACCAATCACAGGCTGAGTGTCACCAGTCTATCACCTTTCTAATTATAAACCAGAGCCTTCACTCTCCAAGAATGGAAGTTTAGCCAGGCCCATCTGTGGCCTAAAATTAGCCCCCACCCCCCCAAGAAAGGAGCTCTGCCCCCTCTGTTGGCTAACACACACACACACACACACACACACACACACACACACACACACACACCATACTGAACTTTTCACAACTGACTGTCTGTACAAGCATCACACATCACACACTACTTGGAGGGCCTTTCTTTCTTTCTTCCTCTCACGTGACTTATAATGGAAAGTTGAAAGATTTTAACTTCTGTGTATTTTTGGAAATAACATCAGCTAGCAACAAGGTGAGGTAAGTGTCTTGTTACAGTAAGTGCCTGTTTGCTGATGTTGACACAAACCATGTAACTTTGTGTCTACTGAGCAAAGTTAATGCAAGATTTGTGGGAAAGCAAATATTTTGTGTGTAAATTGCTCTCAAACGTAGTTTTGATGCCATGAATATTATGTATGCTCTGTAAACCGTAGTACTGTGATTTGCCATATATCTAGTCATATCTGTGTCACGTAAACAAATGTTATTGGCTTTGGACTGTATGGCCATGGTAGGAAACAGTCATGGGCTTTCATGGTAAAGATTGTTCTGTTGAAGTAAAGGCCGTGTGTAACAAAAATAACTCAAAATGACAAGAGTATTTGAGCTGTGTATGTGTCTGGGTGCATCATCTTCTCTCTCTGTCACTGCAGATGGAAGGGCTTTGATTTGCACTAGCCAGGAGTTACATTATGGTTCTGGGCCAAACTGTCAACATGAGTTTGATGGACATTTCTAAGATCTTCTCCCTGCTGCAGCCTAAGGAAGAGGATGAGGACAATGAGCAGTGTCAGGCCTTGAACAATGCCGTGAGCAGCGACAATGTCACTCTGCTCTCTGAGCTTCTGTCTCAAGAGAATTACAGGAGGTCTATCAACGCTCGGAGCGGGTGGGGGGTGCCGGTAACACCCTTGCGCACCGCTGCCGCTCTGGGACACCTGAGGTGCCTGGAGTTGCTGCTAGAGCACGGTGCAGAGGTGAGATGCAGAGAGAGCATTTTGTTGTGTAACCATCAAATAAGGATGATGAGATGGATTTTTGTGAGTGGGTGTGGGGGGGGCGGGTGGGACACTACAGCTGTGTCTGCTGGTGGGTGTAATGGATACAAGTATCCTATTTAGTAACCAAAAATTATATACAGCACTCAGCCCTCAAACATTTCATTTAAAAGCCAAGAAAGGTTTCTAAAGTGTCCCTGCAGGTCTTTTTCTTGTTGAGATTTTCATTACTTTACATTTTGTGCAATAAAGGGCCAGTGTGTAGGATTTAGGGGAATATCTTGGCAGAAATGGAATGTAAAATTCATAAGTATATTTTAATTAGTATAATCAACTGAAACTTTCAACTAGAATCTATTGTGTTTTCATTATCTTAGAATCCTATGTAGGAAATTGGTCCCCCTCTATAGAGCCCGCCATGTTGCATTACCATGTTTCTGTGGCCCAGAACAGACAAACCAAACACTGGTTCTAGAGAGAGCCTTTAGTTTTTTCAGGTGACCTGAAGGCCACTGTAGTTTCTCTTACATGTTTGGCTGGATGCCACTAAATTTTACACAATGGCCCTTTAAAGCTGCTTGGATTAATATTTTTTTATGACCCATTGCTCAACCTATTGCAGTGTTAAAGGAGTCAATAGCAGTAACAAACCCACAAAGTTACTGCCAAAATACAATTCAACTCAGGCCTTGTAGCATATTTTTGTTTTTGTCTGTCTTTGTTATCAACATTGTTTGCAGATGCAACAGACAGCTGGTTTCAGTGAAAAGGCTCAGCTTTATTCACTGTACACTAGCTGCCCAGAACTAAGTGACAGCTGGACAAACTGGTTATGTGGTCATCTATGTACTAGATGTCCTTGGATCATCAAACCAATATTTTCCTTTGTGTGATTGTGTTTCCTATAGTGCTAAACCATGTTGGTGTTCCCCTGTGTTTGAATTCAGATTGACAGTCTGGATGTAAAGGCCCAGACGCCTCTGTTCACAGCTGTCAGTGGGAAGCATCTGGACTGTGTGGTTGCTCTGCTGAAGGCCGGGGCTGATCCCAATGGAAGCCAGTACAACAACTGCTCCCCGGTGCTGACTGCTGCCCGGGAGGGTGATCTAGACGTGCTCCGAGAGCTGCTACAGTTTGGGGCAGAGGTGGATGTCAGACCTAAAGTACCAGAGTGGGCATCCAATGCCACAGCCTGCAGAGGGCCCCTTTATATCTCAGCTGTTTATGGACATCTGGACTGCTTTAAACTGCTCCTTCTGCATGGGGCCAACCCGAACTACAACTGCACAGATGAGAAGATGCTGGCCAGGATAAAGCAGCCAAAGACAGTTCTGGAGGTGTGTCTCCGTTATGGCTGTGGGGTGGAGTACATCCAGCTTCTGATAGACTTTGGGGCAGACGTGTATCTACCTACACTCATCATTGACAAGACGACAAAGCAGAATGAAGCTTTGCTTCTCCTGCTCAAGGAGAGAGGTGAGACACTGAATATAGTCCATTTGGTTAGAGCTGTTCTGTCAAATGTCTCAAAATGCAAACATTGAGCTGTTTTGGTTTTTTTTTTTGTTTCTCCTCCAGTTTGTCCCAAAACACTGATGTCTCAGACTCGGCTGGCAATTCGAAGACACATCTCCTGTGCTAATAAAGAGCCTGCCATTGACAGTTTAGACATTCCTCTGATCCTGAGAAACTACCTGCAGCACGACACATCTGAACTCATATGATGCTCACGCTGGCTTCAAGAGATATGGCCGGTGAATTTGATTTTTACCGCGCTGCTTTACACTCGCGACTGGATAATCGATTTCTAGCTTTGCCATCTTTTCCGCACAAGTAGGGCAAGATAATGGACTCTCTTAAGCAGTCTCAAAATGTACACTGTGTAATATTTTTCTCTGGTTCCTTTAGAGGTCACTCTACTGTCCCAGTGCTGTAAAGTCTTTTTATTACTTATTTATAAAGATTTAAGTTTGTGACTTCCTGTAGATGTATTTATTAAATAGCTCTAGTTTGTGAAGGTATTTTTTAGCATTACAAGGCTGATAGAAGTCTCATTTACAACTACCAACAGTAGATCATCTGTTTTGGAAAATCTGCCATGTCCTTGGGAGGTGTAGCGCCATAGCTGACCACTAGAGACCACAGCAACACTGCATTTTGCTCCTGTCCACATGAGGCATCTGTTAAATGTCTCTTTGCATAACCTCTAGCATTGTCCTTTTTGTGTCTCTACACAATCACAAATAGTCTCACTTCAGTTGCTTTAACATCCAGACACCACTGGAGAAACACACACACACACACGCACATATACTGTCTGCATCACACCAGGATGTCTTAGATCTCGCCTGCAAAACAGTCTTGCATCTGTGGACTTCAAAACATTAGGAAGCGGAGCGATCAGCCAGCACTTCAGCACGGCCAACTGGGAGAATATATTTGCATAAGTCTCATTACTTATTGATTACAGTGCAGTTATTTGCAGGGTACAATTTGTGGTTAGAAGTTTGTTGAATGTTTTTCTTTTGTGGCTTGTGAACACCAGTCTGCTGATGTTCTTATCTAACCCTGTGCCTTTAATTTGAAGCACGGCCTTTCACTTGTATTATGTCTAGGAGGTAATGTGTCAGCTGTTGGGAATGGGGGGCCTAACAAACAGGAAATGATATCACACGACAGGAAACCCAGCACAATGCTCTCACTCACACTTTGACGCCTTGACACGCAGTTCTGTAGAGGTTTTATTTTCAACAAAAGTACAGCTATATCAGATATGGATTGATTTTTACAGCGAAGTACAACATATTCCCAGTGCTTCTGATTACATCAAAACATATAATGTACATACAGTTGACATCTCCACTCTCCCATTCACAGTTTCTGGATTGAATAGGCATTATTTTTAAGGTTTTTCATCTCTACAACAAATAATCAAACTCAAAGGGCTGCAAGAAAGAAAATGACAAATGTTTGCATATGGTGACAAAAGGATGTGGATACTGTGAGTTAATTCTTCTGTGATAGGCAAAAATCCAGACCTCAAAGTAGATGATAATATACAATGAATAGATGTCAAAAGTGGGATGTCAGTCTTCTGTTTACCTTGTTGTCTCTGAATACCACATCAACATATGGCTCATTGAAGACGCTGTTGTACCCTGACTATTCTGAAACAACTGCATAACCAACCGCAAGGAGTTCCTACTGAAGATGTCGCTTTGCTAAAAGTGAGTGAACGCGGTTACTGGCTCATGAACACCCTGGACTGAAAGAAATGATAGAAATTGGAGCAAACTCTGGACAGTCTGCAAACTTGGCTGTCTTGGCTTTGTGACCAAAAAAAAAAAAAAAAAAAAAAAAAAAAAAAAAAAAAGATTAAAAAAAAAAAGGAGAAAAAAAACTGCTCAGAAGGCTGTCCTCTCAGCTCGCAGTACAAGGTCAGACTGGTAAATATATAAGAAAACTGAAACCAATATATACATCCTTTTAACAATGTGGCCCAAATGGTGCTATTTAATACTGCATTCAATAAATACAAGTGAGGAATTAATTTGTACTGTCAAGTCATTGTACTTCAAAGAATCATTTGCCATCTGAAACAAGAGCATGATATGAATTGCAATGCAGTTCTGTGTGTGTGTGTGTGTCTTCAGGATTATGTTTATTTTTAGCTCATCCCAAGAGGTTTCGCATTTATTCAGCTCTTCTGCTTCACTACAAATCTATACACATACACCCGTGATGGGTGCTAGCTCCTATTTGGTTCACTGTTGTCATAGAAAAATTATACCCGTTTTGCCTCAGCTGTTAATGGCGTTTCAAAAAAAAAAAAAAAAAAAAAAACAGCAGTTTGGACCGTGACAGTGTAGGTTGGAGTCAAAGGAAAGATAATAAAGTAAGAATAAAGGTTTAAATATAATGTTACAGTTTATAGTACCCATTATATCTGGGCATAGAGAACATCAGTGCCTTTTATTTCACCTATCAACAGTTCAGTCTTTGATTCAGCATAAGATTTTACCCCTCTACTTGACAATAAATAAAAACAGAAGCTACAACCTGTAATGTGAAGTGAGCAGGAGACAGGTGGACAGAGAAAAGAACTCCCTTTAGTGAGATGGTATGGGTTCACAAATGAATGGGTCTGCATTGAGGGAAAAGAAAAAAAAATCCCATTGGAAGTTAAATGAAACTAAACAATCTGTTAAGAATTGTCTTAAGTCTCATGCAAAATATTGGATGCCACAAGCATGCATTTACCTGGTACTGAGGTCTACCGCACGCTAGAACTGGAACAACATTCGTCTCCAACGCAAAATACCAATATCCAAATATATGATCTGTTCTTTTTACAGTATTTACAGTGTGTAGCTGATAAAGGTAAAATAGATGATTCTTCTTTTGAGTCATAACTCACTGTTAATAATATACTTTGAAATGTGAAACCTAACTTGGCTAATGAAAATCTGTTTCCTACTATATATTCAAATTAAACCATCTGTCAGCATGTTAAATAGATAAAGGAATTCTATGTAGTTACTAAACGTCTGAAATAAGAATGAACTTCTTTTTTGTGCAATAAAATTACCGCTATAAGTGTGATATAAGAAGGTGTTTTTAAGTGTTTTAGTCAGACAGCACAGTATCTACTCATATGGAAAAGGCCTGACCTCTAAGTTTCTGTCCGAGTTGATCTCATGCACCAGGGGAATGAGGAATTCCCAGTGTGTATGAGAGAGAAAGAGAGAGAGAGAAAAAGGGAGAGAAAGAGAGAGAGAAAGAGAGAGAGAGAGAGAGAGAGAGAGAGAGAGAGATGCAAGTCCCACACTGAAGGGAAAATACATGACTAATTCAAATCTGCCTGTGAAACTGAATAGATAATCACTAGTGGAATGCTGGAAGGCACTGTTAGATAGCATCTCTCCTCTCCGCAGCAGAACGGGCCAGCAAGTGCATGATTATGTGTGTGTGTGTGTGCTTGTGTGTCGATATATGCGTGTATGTATGTGTGTGTGTGTGAGTGTGTGTGCGTGTGTTAGCCTGCATGCTTGTGTCTCATTGTTGATACTGGTGGTGGCGTGGAGTTGGGAGGTTGGGGTGGGGGCTGGGAATGGGGGGAGGGCGGCGTAGCACGGGACCTGAGGTTATCATGGCCTGGGAACCATATCTTTTTGCTGTGCCAGACGAGGGAATTATCTTCCAAAACAATCTCACTGGGAGCCATCTCTACAGACACCAGCAGCCAACTCACCCATTTCTCAACTTTCTTTACTGAAACAAAACATAAATTACACAACATACAAAGAAATTCTAAGGTCTTTTTTTCCAATAGGTTATAAGGCCTATAAGAAGGCAAACAAATGACATAGAACGATATATAACTCTTTCATATCACGTTGCAGTGAATAGTGAAGATATATAATGATATATCACATTGCACAAGTTGTCATACTGTATATGTACTGTCCATCAGGTGATATAATTCAACACAAAATGTACTTCTGTATCTGAGGTCAAAATATGATCACAAACCATGGACAGATGCTTCACTTACATTCCAACTGTAGAAAAGAATACACCTTCATGATGTGTGTAAATCGGTAGGTTCTCCTTAGATGATCTTCTCTTTCCTAACGCCTCGGTTGAAGGACTCTATGGCGGGATCTCTCTCACAGCAGCTTTGGGGAGTTTAGTTGATGAAACAAATCAATCTGATCAGGCCACAGTCCTTTGCAAATCACCTATCCATGCCACGGCTAACTGCCAGAATGCAGATCAGATCTGGAGAACAATGTGACGGGTGAGGGGTGCCAAAATATTTGAAGCTGCGGCCTTTGGAGATGCATGGATCTGTCAGAGGACACCTGCATGCTACAGATTAAATTCACCTTTCTACCATGTGCTGACTCACATGTTCATTGATATTTTCTGCCATTTTTTGACCATTTCCCCCTGTGCTGGTTAGGGTACTTTCTAATTTCTCACACTGCTGCGTTGCTCCTAGTCAAATCAGAGAAAAAATACTCCTCAGACTGAATATGTGCTGTGCTTTTTACAGTGAGAGCAATACAAAATAATTAAGTCAACTGATGGAAGTCTTTTTTTTTCACAGCTGATATGAAAAAGATATTATTTTAGACCTTGGCCAATGCATCAACTTCACTTTTAGCTCTCAGTGGATTTCCGGAGGTAGGCTGTGCTCTTTCCAAACACCCAGTGAGCTGCCAGCACAGTGCTACAGGGGTGGTCTCTGGGGAGAGTGGGGGAGGGGCTCTGACACAAGGCTGGTGAACCGTAGCCTGCATATCTCCTGCTCCCAGCTGTTTCATCTGAGCGGCAAGCTCTCTGTCAAACGCAACCCGCATCCCCTTGGCGTGATCGGATAAGAATACCCTGTCAAAAGTGGTTGGTGAAAGGACGTAAATATTCTATTGATGTTCCGACTATTGATTTGTTCCCTGACCCATCGTATCATAGCCAATGGCAGGTTTCCAAAGGAATGAAGCTCTTCCTCTGAGAGCCACTGACTCACGGAGGCTGAGCAGGTGGGTAGAGAGATAGAGAGGACAAAAGAGGGATGCAAAGAGGGAGGGAAACGCTACGAACATCAGTCTTGGTGGAGAGAGGGCTACCATATGCAGACAGCTAGAGAAAGGAGGATGGAGCGTTGAGAGTGAGGGGGAGATCCAGATGCAGACATCAGTCGAGCAGATATGGCCTGACCAGTCTGTGATCAGTGGCAGGATGGATCTAACTCAGATGTGACACTGGCGGTCCAGCTTCACAGGTCCTTTCGTGCCACAGGTAGCAGCTGAGGCCCGTCATTACTCATTCTCACATTCAGAAGAATGAAACAAGCAATCTCACAATAGCAGCACAGCAAGATCTCAGCTTTTGGACACAATCATACTCTTAGGAGTGACCTGGCTTGGCCTTGTGTTTCGTTCCAGATGATGCAATAAAAATGAAATCATATAACAATCTCGATAACTCCAGGACATTCAGATGGCGTGAATATGCAGAATCCGAGGGAAGGAGTTCATGACAGTCGACTCAGCTGGAGAAGCATGATAACTAAGAACGTTACTAACATATATGAATTGTAAAGTTTCATTTTTTTCTCAATTTTTTTTAAATCCAAGTCTTCAGTCCTCTTGCTGCTTCAAATCACACTCACATATTAACATTGGTCCATAACTTCAGAGTTTCTTGTGTATGTGTGTTTTTTGTATTTTTCTTCATCATGGGACATGATCATCCAGTGTTTAGTGCTTCTAAGAAAAATAGCTGGTCCTTCAGAAGAGTCTGTGAATCTCTATTTCTTAAATGGAGCTAATCTACTAAAATTCTGCCAGAAAGGAGCCTGGCCTCTTTTGGATTGACTGAATTCAAAAACCTCTCCTTGTGCCATGTCCTCCGTTACCTCATACTGCCCCGCACTGAGGGGGTCCTGGGGGGGTGGGTATGAGGGGGGCGTGCACCTGTTTACACCTAGGAAGGCAGGTGCAAAAAGAGCAAGAAGGGGGTGTGAGGGGAGGAGAGGGGTAGGGGGGGACAAGGAGGCAGTGCAGGGCACAAAGCAAAAGAGACAAAGAAGGGAGGTGGATAGCAAAGAGGAAACATTGTCAGTATTGTATCTGGAGCAGACGCAACAACACAACATCAAGTCATGCTTCCACAAAAAACAGGCACAAAGACATACAAAATGAGCCGTCTGTGTTAACATTCCTGCATATTAAACCTGAGATATGATACATCATGACCATATGATGACAGCTGAATTGGAAGAAAAGTGAAATTCAGCTCTAGCAATGACACAAGGGAGACTAAAGATGCTATTCAATCAAACTCTGTGGCATGCAAACAAGAGAACTAACAGATCACATCTGATACAATGATGACACCAAGCATTTGGACAAGGGACACTGTTCTTCCATGTTTGTTGACAGCACTTTTGTTTGAATAGCACCCTCGACACTTGAGAACACAAGAGTGGCAAAAAATAGAGCCAACAAAAAGCTGTTAATATGCGTTTAAACTACATTCTAACATGTCTTTTAGCTACAGTCTACAAGCATCACAACTAGTGTAGCTAGTGTAATTAAAAATTAGATACAATAAATATTTGGAGATGAAATATTCAAAAGTTGCCATGGCATCTCAGAGAAACATGAAAAGATGAGAAACAGTGTTTTTTTTCTTTTGTTAGGGTTATTTTTGCCAAACACTGTTTTAGCAGATAGAAGGGTTTGAGGTATTTGTGTTTGAGGAACCTGTTGATTTTGGAAAGTCAAGATAATGCTTGTAAACAGATTGGACAGTGAGTGCATGCTCCAATGCCAATGTTAATCACAACACCTCCCAATGCTGCTTAGCAGTTGCCATGGCATCTTATTGTGCTAGCTCTAAGGAGAACTCTAATGCATATACCTTTATCATTTTCAAACCATGTCCATACAACATGGCCCTCTTTTTCAAGATGAAATCTATAAATGAATCTGAAATTCAAGAGAGTACTTCACCTTGTGCCAGCCATGTACACATACAGCACTTAGAAACACACAACATTTAGTTCTGACAGACATCTACAGGGATCCTGACGTCAGAGAGAACATTCCAGCAGTGGTCATTGGTTAATTAATACCTTAATGGATGGTCATGCTTATTGTGAAACTGGCAATAGCAAGAACATCAGTAATGGTAAATGTACAAACATCTAGCCTAGCGCTAAAATGGCTAAATCTTAAAGGATGATACCAGCAAATTTGAGCATGCGGGTCCTCTGCCTCGGAGACTTTTTCAGGAACTAGCATCCTTGAATAACTTGTTTGACATGTTTTTCTGTTACTGAGATAGCTGGTAACTGCTGGGGTTAATATTGTTGCCATAATATATACAGTTGTTATGTTGTGGTACAGTAAAACACAGCATGATAAATAAACAAAAAAGCAATTAAAAGTAACTGACTTTTAGGAGTCAGATCATTTCATTGTGCCGGATCACACAATGCGAGTTAAAGGCTACTTGTACAGTTTAGATGCTGTAACAAAACTATACAAGGGTGTTTAGGATATTCTTTGACAATCTGGATGGTAATGGAAGTGAGGAGCACCAACAACCACCCTAACTCAAAAAAAGAAAAAAATGCAAACAGTTGTCTGAGGTATTAAATCATTTTAACACAAGCGTGACACAAGACCGGCATGTCATGGACACTGGTATCGCCCTTTAAACTCAATAATTCATGCAAACAGCCCTCTGTCTTTTCATTGATGCTTAACATCTGCTTTACGACTCATATCAAGTCATCCTCATATATGGGCTGACAGACATTTAACTCAAAGGAAAAATATTGAAAGTGATATAGCGTAATGAGACGACATGAATTCACTTGACATTTCTAGCTTACTTAGTACACAGCTAGTCTAGGTCCATTCATAAACAAAGTATGCATGTTTAAAAAAAGTGTAGAAAGTAAAAATAAAGAAAAGAGCAGGTTAAGGATAGAGTAAACAGCGATGAGAAGACAGAGCACAGCAGCAAGGAAAAAAAAAAAGGAAATCACCTGATATCTTCTTGTTGCCTCACCTTTCTGTTTGGTCACCTTTCTCACTGTCATGGCCGCCTGCCGCTTCTGGTACTCAGAGATCTCAAAACCTAAACAACAATAAGACTGTATGTTAGACATATGTTCCACAGAACATATAAAAAAAGACATATTAAGCTGCAAGAAGTTGCCTTTTATTTTGGCTTAAGAACCACTGAAGAGCTGTATGGATTTAGCTTTTCAAAATGAAGTCACAGTGAAGCACAAAACCACATTTTGACCACAGCATGTTCCATTTTGATCATGACCCAGACAATCAGAGCTAAGACCTGATTGTCACTCTCACTTTGAGTACATAACACAGGCAGCCCGTGCTTGTGTGCTAAAAAAAACAGTACAGTTTTGTACCAACACCAAATATAACATGTAACACAAGCTCCAGTGTCCATTGCGATTGAAAAGCACCTCCTTGCTTTCCAAACAGGGAGGTGTAGGGAGGTGTGTGACTAACCGATTTTCTCATCCTCCTGTACCATCTTCCTCTCCTCGTGGAAGGCCCTGAGCCAGCGGATCTTCTCCTCCGGCTTCTTGGCCAGGAAGATGTGGATCTCCTCACTGTCTTTGTTGCACAATTTGAAAGCGTTCTTCACACTGACGTTGAAGTCATCATCGCGCCCGTCTATGGCGTCCCGCACCTCGTAGCGATCCATGTCAATGCGGCCCTTGTAGTACAGGATATCCCTGCGTATCAGGTCCTGGATGAGAGGAGAGGACGATGTCCATGAATGTGTCTGTGTGTGTGTGTGTGTAAGTGTGTGTGTGTGTATACATGCTGAACCTTAGAGGTGTCAACAAGCAGTCTTTCCTTGGTATCCAGAGAGCCTGTCTTATGCAACCTCTTCCATCTGCTGCCCAAACATACAAACACCTTCTACACACATTGCAGACTGCCAAATTTCTCAAACCTGCTCCTCAGTAGATTTCACAAAAAACACTATAAATGTGTAAAATTTTTGTGAAGCTCATAATGCTCCGTCTTTGTACTTTCTGAATATGGTTTTTAATTGTAGAAGCAACTATGACAATTTAATTCACAATTTTCAGCTACACCAGCACAGGGGCTGCAACTAATGATTATTTTCTGCCACGTTTGCCAAAAAAGCAGATAATTGTCACACTGAAGAAGCTGTGCACACAATGTTTGGCGCTTTTGCATGAAAAATGACTTATATTGATTAATCAATTGTCAAAATGGTTGCAAAGTAATTTTCTACCAATCTACTGATTAATTGATGGACTAACTGTTTCTGCCCTAAGCAGTGCATGAGCCACTTATAAGCATAACTTGATGTATCTTGACGTAACTTGCAGGAATAAGACCATGTAAATATAAATCTTCATCATGACCATTGCCTCAGGACCAAATAACAAATAACTGTAAGGTCAAGGAAGGAAAAAACTAACAGGAATTTTTTAACAAGCATGCAGAGACAAATCCGCATTTGTGTGCTGATAAGGACGAGATGAGAGAAAAGATGGAAGGCTACATGCAACACACTACTAACACACCCTTAGGGCTGCCATTACACATGTTGTACTGTGGTCGCTCTGGAGTAGGAAGTGTAGAAGAAAGACCAGAATTCATAATGTAGTGTGTCTTGGAGCTTTGAACTTTTATTTATTGGGCCAGAACAGCTAAGGCACATGTGTGCAGACATGCGGGAGTTTATCTCCAGTGCCAGAGATGCTCAAACGTGATAGAAGAGGGGAGCATGAGGACAGAAGGAGAGATAGAGACACAGAAAGACAGTATATTAATACATCTTATATTCTTTTTCTGTGTGTGAAATGGTGAAGTGATTGTGTGTGTGTGTGTGTGTGTGTGTGTGTGTGTGTGTGTGTGTGACGAGGCAGTTATTCAGCCTCTGTGTGTGTTTTTGTGTGCAAGTGTCTGTCTGCATTTGTGTCTTTGTCTCTGTGTGCATGTATTGCTGAGTCTAGCCAAGCGTGAACATCCGTCTGACAGGGGAGCACAGCCCTGGTGCATTAGAGCCCAAACTACCACAGCTCCATTTTGTGAAAGGTGCTGAGGAGTTGAACACATCTTCACCAAGCGCTTGTGTGTCTCATACAGCATTATGTAATCTACTTGCAGTTTTCGGGTAAGGCTGAACAAGTCACATTGCCTTCAAGTATCTCTGTCACCAGGCATGTGATACACAACTTTCAAGAAAACAGGCTGAGGGTGAGTTTTAGCTCATTAGCTTGCTTTCAGTCAACAAAGTCTTGAAATAAAAGGGAGAAAGTGAACAAAGAGAGAGAGGGAAGGAGAGACAGCACCTACCTTCTTACAGAGGACCAGCTGGTGATCAAAGAGGAAGAAGACTCGCTGCTGGCTGCGTCCATACGGCTGATAGATCCATGACAACTCCCCAGTGTAGATGAGCTCTGAGCTCCTGTCCAAGATATCATCCCCCTGGACACACACACAAATGCATGCACACATATATTAGTGCTTCTCATCCTGTGAAAACAGTTGTGTGTTGTCTTCTGTGGCTCTGAAGGAGCTTTGTCAAGTCTGATAAATTAATCCCAATGACTTCACAGTGAGGTCATCAGGGAGATCTCAGCTTGGGCTTTGAAATTTTTTTTTTTTTTTTTACAGAAAACCTACTTTATGAACTAGGACATGGTGTTATTAAGTCATGGCTGTGCACCAGGCAGGAGAAGTCTAACAAAACTATCAAGTTGCATTATGGGAGATGTATGCTGCTGCATTTGGGAGCTTGACCCATACCAGGGCTCAAGGCTGTTTCTCAGTTTGCACTTACTATTTTTGAGTGTTCACACTGACAGTTGTGGGAATACATTGTGTACTATACGCTGGAAACAGTTTCTATCTTATCTATGTAATGGAAGGGAAAGGACCAGTATTTTCAAACTTGTGAAAATGGCGGCTTAGGAAGGAGAACACATCGTCTGCACCGATGGCCTAATTTCCATGTCACATGAAAGTACAATGTTCATTTTTAAATCAAGTGAGTAAAGCAGCCAGTGGAAGACAACAATTGTAATTTCCTGCAAGTGCCCTGTTCAATCGGAGACAACAATACCATGTCAAAACTCACCATGCCAGTGTACAAATACATGTAAGTAAGAGATTTAGGATATATCAGCCTCTGCTGCACTGATTTTGACCGATATTTTTTGAACATGTCTCTTTCCAACTTGTAAAATATAATAATAGCCTTTTGGAATACCCCTTTAAACAATGATGAAAATATAATTTATATTAGACAATCAGTCATCCAACACAGGGCTGTTCTTGGTCTGAAAAAGTCTTTTCAGTTTGTTAAAAAGGAAAAAAAAAAAACAGTTTGACAAAAAAAAACAAACAAACAAACAAACAAACAAAAAAAAAAAACAGTTTAACAAGTAGTAGCGGTAGTTAGTTGGGAGTAAAATGTAAGTTTTTCCATCCTTGGGCAGAATCTGTAACTAAAAATGAACCAAAGAGACCAGGCCAGATTCAGCCAATAAAACCACAATGGTGGACATCAGTTAGTACGAGCACATACCTCCCAGTCCAGAACAGAGGCTTGCCACTGGGCGATCTTGTCGATGTTCTCCAGCCTCCTCTTCCTTTCATTGATCTGCTGAGTGACGTTCCGCATTACTGCCAGGGCCGCCGCCACGTATCGATAGTCACTATGGATACAATGTACACACAATTTATTAGTACTGTAATGTTGCAGGAGTAGCATAGAGTAGCCTATTTAAGACAGGGGTTATGCTTTAGCACAGTCGAAATAACACCACCACTATTTAATTCCAATCAGCCATTTTCTCTGACTACAGTTAACTCTGACTGCGTCTTTGCTAACTGAGCTGGATTTATTATCCCTCTGGCTTAGATGTGCTACGGATCCAATCCTCACTTTGGAAGATAATGTGTGTGTGTGTGTGTGAGTGTGACAGTGCTGTGTGTGTGACAGAGAGTGAGCCTATATCTGGCAGATTCTCCACAGCTCCTAACAGTCAAACACTGTGATCTGGCAGGCCTCGCTGGCAGAGCTGGCACCTATCCCTCTCTGGCTGAGAATGCGTGGTTTGTGAATGACCTGGAGCTGGCTGAGACACGCTGAATCACTTACACCATGTTTCTGTGGGTTTGCACGCATGAGTTTGCACATCTGGATGCTCGCATATGCGTCTGTTCACGAGAGATCATCTGAAAATGTTTAGATTGTGTATTGTGCTTCTTAGCTGTGCATGTAGCTTGTGGAACGTTGATGCTTGCACATGTGCCAGCAAAAGCCAAAATTCATATTTAATCAGCAATTTATTTATATGCAGAGTTCTACACAATAATCCCATGGCCATGTAGCGATATGAAAATTATATGAATTGCTTATGAAACTGCACTGTTGCATAGACTCCTGCCATTAAATGGTGTCCTCTGAAACAATCACAGAGAAACTGGTAAAAACAGAGAAAAACAACATTTGTTTCAGTTCACGCCTGGACAACCAACGCTTCAGCAGAATAAACCCAGCACCTGCAACAGCTGCATCACAACACAATGCATCTGGAGCACAATGACTCACCAGTAATAGATTCTTTTTAGAGACAAATGAACTGCCATCAAACAGCAACACATTCAGCAGATTAAATGTGATCTTGGCCCATGGCGTGCTGTACCTGTGCTCCTGTGCAGTGTATTTGAGAAGCTCGGCCAACTGGAGTGGATATTTGCAGATTTTCTGGACAGGGGTGAGCAAGAAGCCGTCTATAGCGATGTCAATCATTTGCTGGAGGAGGCGACAGGCCTCGAAGAAGTGCTGGTACCTGCCATCCCTCATCAGCTTGCTCAGCTCCATACAGGCATCCAAATGGTTGTTACAGTATTCTGAATAGATCCAAAAACCATCTTGCTATAGAGCAAAGGAGCAGAGAGGCACATGATCAAAGATGGAAATAAGGGATGAGTCCTCTTTTCAATAAAACATGCTGGGGAGAAGCCGATATGTACAGAGGAACTGCTACGGCTGCTGAAATTTTTATTAGAGCTGTTTTCTCAAGATCATGACTTAATTACCTCGTTATCTTGAGATAAACTATTTGCTGGTGACTTAATTATCTCCACAACTTAACTGTTATCTCAAGATGACGAGATAATTAAGTTCTGATCTTGAGATAACAGGCCTAACACAATTATTAGCAATTATGGCTGCTGCTCAGCTGGACAGTGTGTAAAAGTCTATTCATTTTTCATCCTATTTTTTATCAGAGAAAGGCAGCTACTTATGATAATACTGTTTGAACTTACATGTTCTAAAAAACATGGTCCAATTTCAGAGAGGTGCGGTTCCTCTGTGTTGTACTGTTTCTCCAAGTCTCTGACAAAGCCCATCTGGAAGCGGTAGATGTCTTCGATGTTGCCAAAGATGACCTTGAGCTGGTCATCATTGAACATGTCCACACGCTTCCTGCACTGGCGCAGGTAACCCTGCAACAATATGGGTTACAATGACTGTGAGGTTTTCAAAAAGTGCCAGGTCCTAGGTTGTGATGTGGCTGCAAGGCTAAGAGTCAGAAAACGCTATATTTCAGTTTGATTCACCTCATCATTCTTGTGTAATAAACACGGTAGGTCATTCTCTAAATATAATTCACCTGAATTAAAATGAACTACGACTCTCTAGAAGCTTTTCCAGAGTCAAAAACGACTGTGTGTAGGTCGAACTGTGGTCCCAATTTGTCAGTCCAATTCTTGTGGTTAATTAAATGCCCTGAAGCTTTGGCTCTGAAGCTTTGGCACACCCTGGGGCTTTGGAAAAGATCTGCTGTAGGTGGTAGGTTTTTGCTATTTCACTCTCCACCAACCAGAATTCTCTCTGTTGTCTTTGTGAAATACACACGCTAAGCCTTTTTGTTTTGTGTCTCTAAGTCAAGCTAAACTCAAATAATCAAAATTGAAGCAGTAATGAGAAATGTAGTGTGTGAAATGTTGAGGATAAAATAAAACTACAAATAATTGTGTGGGTTTGTGTTGTACGTTAGGATATGAAGCAATTTCTCCTCTAATTAGCTTTTCTAAATCCTTAGTCTTTACTTTTACCTATGTGAAAGACACAGATTGCAAATAGGCAGGACAAAGTATAAATCTCCCCTTGTTCATATCTCAACTCTGCTCCTATGCATTTAAAATGCAGAGTGCGCTCACTGACAAGGTTTTTTTTAACCATTACAGTTCACCCAGAATGCAGAGGGTGCACAGGCATTAGGGTGTTACACATGATAAAGGGAAGAGGATTAGATAAGATAATTAGTGTGATGTGATGGAAATGGCATTTTAGAAACATTGGCTTCACCTGAGTTAAAGGAATAATTCAACTTAACAGTAGGTTATATTTTTAATTTCAGTAGTGGAACAAACAGGTAGATCCATAACTATGTAAAATACTGTTGGATTATGACTATGGACTGCTCTCTATCACAAATAAAAATAACACATAGCAGGTTGGTAATGACTGAAAATTCCTATCCCTATTCCACTCCTTCTTCTTGACTTGATTTTAATGTCATATATATAAATTATATACATCCATTAAAGCTTTTGTGGATATAATATAAATGGAGTCATGACATTTTGTCATTGTTAACTTTGGGAAACTCACAATAAAGCTATACTGTACATGTACATTATGCCATGTTGGCGGAAAATATGTATGAGATATGTATCAAATATTTCACTGCTTGATTCTAAATAAATTGTGTAGATTTTAGGTGATTTTAATGTGGGTGTGTCCTGTTTTGAATCCTTGCAAAAGGCTTTCCATGCTGAAAGGTAAGAAAGAGCTTTTGTTTAATCTTATTAGGTGTGAATTCTAGCTTGTCACTTGGTTATGATTCATAATATAATGATACATTTAATCTGGACCAGATGACTCTAAATGTGGCTGTTGCCACTACTGTGTACAAATTACATATTGTGTTTTCATATTGAAGAAAAAGACCATTATTTTTGGACTCTTTTAGAATCGAAAAAAAAATATATCTGATAAAAAAAAAGTGTGAATGTGGGAGTGTTAAGAATTCAAACTAGACCCTTGTGTAACATCAAATTGCCACTTCTCTCTCATGCTTCAGTTCCCTATTATTTACCTTTTCTACTGCAACTTGGTATCAAAGCACGGCCTGGAACAGCAGTGCCTATGCATGTGTATGTTGGTGCGTGTATGACAGCGTTTTACTACCTCACAGATGTCCTTGAGGTGTTTTATGTAGTGTCTCTCTGTGCTCATGATCTCATTGATGACATTAGCTCTCATCTGGTCTCGGTTCTGGAGGGGCGACCCCAGACACAGGCAGTCATTGGTTGGGTCCAAGTGTCCATTCTGCACCTCGCTGGTCCCTTCAGCTGGCTCTGCTCCCCCGTCCTCCTGGTTCACCCACAGCTGGGGACAAATACATTCACACACAAACATACACACACTTGAATATGAAATGTGCAAAGCTAAGTAGTAAGTGTGTCAATCTGATGAAAAAGGGATTAGTAAACAGATACGTTTAGGTATTCATATAAAAAAGTATTTTCCATAAAACTGGCACCACTCACTCTTCATGAGCATGAATTCACAAATCACACACACACATCCATGCCACATACATTTCACACACACAGAGCTTCATTTAGAGGGTTTCTGGTAGTTTGGACAGTGAGTCAGAGTCTTGGTCCAACGTGTCAGAAAGGTGCAGGACAAACTGCCAAACACTCCAGAGTTTAAATAAAGCCTCTTTCTGAAACTAGTGCCCAGAGGATATTTAATGCACAACTCTGGCCCTGTATGTGACTCAAAGCACACACACACACATAAACACACACACAAACACAATCTCAGAATTTCTTCACGCAAACATGCACTCACCAACACACACACACACACACAGATTGACATACATATTGTATTCCACTCTTGCTCGTATAAAGGGCCAAGTGAGCGTGGTTTCAGATGCCCAGCAGCCAACACCTGATGACACACAGTTTGCCAAGAGAACATCAAAGAACCGACGGGTAGAATGCCAAACACAAGATGAGAAATGCAGCGCCACAGACAAGCAGAGTGACGGGTGGTAGAGCACTGACTGCAGACGAGAACTAGTAGCGCAGCATTAAGACTGAGAAATAGTCAGAGTCAATAGTAAATAAGAGTACTGAAGAAAATGATCCATAATTGAAATGGAAATATAACCATGAATGTTAACAGGAATGATTCCAAAATCCATCTAATTCTATGTGAATGTATTTGTAGAATTTGAGTGTAGGCCATGAAGAAGACACTTAACATTATCTTTACTTTTGACTCATCAGTTCTGCCTCTCTATCGACCCCGTTGAGGATGATGTGAGAACGTCATGGGAACGTTAATGTTTGGTAATGTTGAGGGTACGTTGCGTGGACAGACTGGAGCGGGCGGGTGGGCGGGCAGGCTGGATGGGTAGATGAAGCTGGGAAAACGCACCTTTGACGTGGTGTTTTGGAACCGTGGAGTTGCTATGGGGTTGATATAGAAAACCTGTTTTGTTTGGGGCTGAGGAGGGTGGGGTTCCACCTTGGAGAGAGAGAATGACAGAACAAAAAGATACTTTTTGGTTGACAGTCAGTCAGCCTGTCTGCCCTGCTCTCTCAGGAGTGAATATGGAAGGGTGGACAGGTGGGAATGGCCATGAGGAGTGTCTCGGGAGGGAAAGGGGGTGTGTGGGTGGGGTTATCTGCTGTGGAAGCCTCCAAGGATGCTAATTCTTCCTTCAGTAAATTAAGTGACAGAGTTGTGGAATAAAATATAGCAGCTGGATCAGTCCTCTGTGTTAATGCAGTGTTGGGTTTAGTTGAGATCAGAGATGGGTGTTATTACATAATCACAATGCAAAGTGAACATGTTGTAAATTTAAGTGGATTTCAAGGATAGGAGTTGAAGGTGATGCCAAAATAAAAAAAGGGGGCTCATCAGCATTTTTGTTTTGTTGTCCCTGAACACCTCCCTCACAGGCTGTTAGCTAGCTGTTCTCTGATCTCTCCGGTGTTATATATTATTAAAATAAAGCATTATTTAACTGTGTGTGGAGCAACCATATCAGTATGTGTATTTGTGCATGTGACAAGAGACTTGTGCTTGTGCACCTCCCCGTATGTTTATTTATCAGCTTGTCTGCATATGTTCATGTGCCTCCATTTCTGTATGTGTGTGGGTGTGTGTTGTGTCTATGGTCGCTGGCCAGCCATGGCTGCAGCTAACTCACCCGTACAAAGCTGGCAGGGAACCATCCTTCCTCCTCATCAATCTGGCCCCACCACCAGTCCTTGTTGGAGGCGTCCAGCACCTTGATGACGTCACCGGCCTTAAACGCCAACTCCCGGTCCGCCATGGTCACATGGTCCCATACCGCCTCAGCATTGACGATTGAACCTCCACTTATCAACTGGAGAAATTGGAGGGAGAGAGACAGGCAATAGCTTATGTTTTATTCTCATCAAGTGAAGCCACTAAAACAGTATTAACATCACTGCAGACATTGACCAATAAGTATGGACCCATGAGATCTATAACAGTATATAAAACAAATTTGAAAGTGATTGTAATACAGTACTCAGCCTCACTTTGGACTCAATTTGTGTAAATTCTTGTTGTTAAACCCACTCAGATTACTAATGGATGCAAATACACACCCTCAAAGCCCGGGCCCACTGGCAGCTTAGGGATTGCAAATAGAGCAACACAATAGCTCAGACAGACCACAGTGTACAACACAACAAAATACAACAACACAAAAAAGGCAGAGCCATTAGTGGAGAAACAACACAGCGTTCAGAAGCACAGCACCAATCTCCACACAGGGATGGTAATTGGCCCATTATGACATTAGAATAATTACATGTGTTAATGTAATATAAATGCTGAGGAGCAAACAAATGTGAAGGGATAATCTCCTTTCCTTCATGCTGTCACCAGGGCTTGTTATTTTATCTGCAGCACAGCCTTTGACAAAACATGGAAGGATGACTCATCATATCTTTTCCATTGATTTTAACACCATGAATGAATAATGTGGACATTATGCGACGCTGAAAATAAATGTTTAAACTGTGCAACTGTGTGCATGTAAGTTAAGGGGGAATTATTTTACGTACATACACTGGATGTAGTCTGTAAGGGCATGAACGTCTGTCAGGTGATCAGTATTCTTTACAGGATTTTAGAGGCTAAAGGTTGTTCTCATTAAAGGACAAGAGAATGTTCCTGAGGAGGACCTGAGTCTGACATCATCCATCTACCAAACAACACCAATATCCATCACACTTGGAGGAGCTCTGTTGCCATGAGGCATGCACATGCACATATGCGCACACACGCACGTGCGCCACACTTTTGTATGCATTGAACCTGTGTATGCATCTGTGGCACAGCTCCAACTGTTTGTTCCAATTGTTCTCTCCAAAGTAGTGTTCATCAGCATTCTCCAGTCCAGAGTTAACCATGCATCCAGTCCCTGGGGCTGTGGGCAGAGCAGCTAGCGCTAACCAAGCCTGACAGGAGCTGCTTAGGCTCCAGGTATGGAGTTATCAAAAGCTTGGAGACAGGTTTGTCACATGGATGGACATGAAATTCGTTCTTTACTTGTATTAAGGCTTTTGCATATTAATATTGAGCTCATATTATTTTTTAAATGGAGCAAGAGGTGTTTACCCTCAGTCATTTAAGATTGCCTTGCCTGTTATAAAATGAAATCCCTAGATGAGAAAACCTTTTAATATGCACCTCATCACTCCAGCACAAAAATGCTATTCTACCTCCCTGCTGATGCGATGTATTTGGAAGAGCGTGAAACAGCAGCTTGTGTGTGTATGTGTTTGTTTGTATCATCCAAGCCCCCCCATGAAGATCTAAGTTCTCAAACTCAGCAGCTACGTTGGCCCTTCAACCTGTAGACAAGCATACCTCCCTGACGGTTTATTGAGACAGCTACAGGGGATGTAAGCCAATCAGGGCAGAGGAGTGAACATAGGGAGGGACGTCCATGCCTGGAAGGGAAAGAAGGGCTGTAGTCATAGCGACAGATGAGGATGCTTCACTGGTATTGACAAGATGATGGGATGAGGCAAGGACACTTCAGGATGCACCAGAATATTTCCAAATTTAGGTGTGTGAGTGTCTCCGTGCTTGAGTGGACATGCACAAAGAGTGACCACTGAATAAATGTGATATCACTCTATTACCTGCTATTAGCATGACAAACCAATCACATCACAGCATTCACTAATAGTAGAATTTCCATATTGAGGTAAAACACAATAGTGCAGGTCCCCGCATGTAGATTTTAGATCAAAGATGTCTTTGAGTGGGATGATTCAATCAGGTATCACATAGGGCTGGGAGCTGGGGTAACAATAGCTCCAGCCTATATCTCAAAGTTCTCCACTACAGGAAGAGAGGAGGATTACCGCAAAAACATGTGTCACGCTGCCATGGAAACAGGACCAATGAATAGTGCTCAAAAAGATTAAAAAATCATTGCTGATTGAGGATAAGGAATGTGATTTAAATCATTTATTACACAAAAGGATAGTTAAAAAAAACATGCTGGAAAAACTAGTTGAAGCCAAATCAGTTCTGCTTGACCGTCACCATCTGACATCAGGACCTCTGTCTGAAACAGCACCCACAGAACAGATGAGCCATGGCACTGAGGGTCCCCCCCCACCCAGCACCACTCCATTTTCAGCCCCATTCACTCCAAGCACAATCTCTCCAGTCCCCATCAATCTGCTGTAATATAGGCAACAGACAGAAAGAGTAAGGTAGAGAGGGAGAGAGAGATGGAGATCCATTCACAGCCAATGTTCCTCCTTTCTCAGTTCTCCCCTTCTCCTCATTCTTCCATCTCCCTAATGAGATCAGCACTGCCCTCTCCAATATATTGCATCCTTTTTCCCTCTACATGTCTGAATAAATTAAAAGCATTACATAATCAATCTTCCCAATTCCTGCCTTAGCACCGGCTCATACCTAGCTTGGTCAAATAGCACACAGTAAACACATAGACACACAAACACATAAAAGTCTTGCCACAATACTCATTATTACCTGTGTGTCTACCAGCTGTAATGACCTATGTCATCATTATGGTTACAATACAGTTACAACATCAAAGATCAGAGGGTGAAGCAGCCGTCTCTCAATCGCAAAAACCTGTATTTGGGTCAATGCAAATGAATGCAGAGAAATCTATCCCTATACATGGAGCTATATGACAATGCTTTCTCTTTCACGTTCAAGCACAGACATGGACACTGACAAGGAAATATGTAAGTAAAAAGCCGATTCATTGGCTTATATCATCTTTGCAGCACAACACATCAGCATTCACTGCACTGGCAGCTCCACTGCATTCCAACATCCTCCTCTATCTCTAGCCATAGCACAGCTGCACCAAAGCACCTACAGCATCCCTGAGCAAACAAACACACACACACACACACACACACACACACACACACACACACACACAAACACATGCGCGCGTGCACACACACACGCACGCCTTTAGCCAGCCTTACCATGTTTGTGGCATGTAACTGTTCAGAGAGTGTATGCATGGAGAAGTCCGGTTCATACGATCATGATAATTAAATCCCTTTTGCAAGCGGTCGAGGTGATGGTCCTCCGTTAGAGCTGAGCCTGAGATGTCGAGTAACAAGGTGCTGTATTCCAGAAAGAAGCTTCTCTTTCCGACGCACTGAGTGAGTCTCACGGTCCGTCCTCCCTGTGTCTGCCAACCCTGTTATGTAATACACTTATACCCTGAGTCTGGGAGCCAATCAAAGATGCTCTGCCTAAAACCGGTGAGCAATACACACACATCCTCACACACACTGTTGTCTCGCGCACACACACACCATCCGCACAATGACACTTCTGACTGCACAGCATTTAACAGAACTCTATTAGAAGGCACCTGCCCTGGAGGGAATACAAATGTGTGAACACCTGGGACGTGTGCAGGACTCAGATTCAAAGAGGAACCACAAATAACACCCACCCAAGACTATCTCTTTCTCTCCCCCTCTCACACAACACACATATACACACACACACCATGTTCACATGTTTACATGTGAACACACATCTGTAAGTAGCACTGTGTTTCATTGCCAGACAAGTGAGCCATAACCACTACAGTATATAAAATTATGATGTGATGTTACAGTCTTGTTGGGGTCCCTGCGAGGAAATCTGTTTATGCCTTCTACCACAGTGATGAAAACACTGGCCCACATGCCACAGCATGTGATGGAGGTATCTATGTTCATAACACATGGCCACCCAACATTTTTTCTATACTTACAGTACAACATTTACCACTTAACTAGACACACAAAAAACATAGCACTTAGCCTGAGTGTGAGAGAGCACATACAGTAGCTTCAAAAAACCTAGCCAGCCTGCCATCACTATTAATAGGACCGTCATGGACAGCTCTGGGATAGGCTTTTAGAATATCTATTTCTGACATCCATTCAACATTCATGACACCTGCCTCCAATCCTTTATTAGATTATGACACTGCATGTGGAAGGAAAGGAAATGGGCATTTTTATCTCCATCTGATAAGCCTTTTTACTTGGAGGTGATTTCATCTGTAAGAAATATGCAAATAAACTTATACATGTTTACTATTTAGTGACCAGGTGTAATAATGTGTGGGCTTCAGAGACAGGTGGCACGTTGAAATGTTGCAAACGGGGGAAATGTGAATGTTGTGGGCTGTGAAATGGGAGCTGAGTTTAGCTGCATCTAAAATGGGGGAAACCTGGAGTGATGGAGGCCCTCCTTTATTAGGCCTAGCCCTGCCTTCTATTGGTTAGTGTTCAGATGAGATTACAATGATCCTCCAGAGTCTATGATCAGCAGCACAAACCTCTCTCTTGCACCACTTTGCACTACAAATATCACATTTAATTCAGTGGAGAGATCACTGCTCAGCTATTAGCTGCCATATTGTAGATGTGGCTGCATAATGGAAAAACAACTCCTGACGCAGCAGCAGCAGGCTGTGGTTAAAACAGACTATCAGATTCATTTATTCATCTAAAATCAAACCATTATAGAATAAAAGTAATCCATGCGCATAATCCACAAAATACAACATGGAGGAGAGAGGGAGATCGACGTGGGGGGTGGGGGGACATATTTATATGCGGGGATATGAATTTCCAGTCACCACAAAAAAGGTAAGAGCATCACAGATCTGTATCCGCACATCTACGACCACCACCAGACAACACTAGCTATCACAAACGGTGAGAGGACAAGACATAACGAAGGATTGGGGGGGGGGGGGGGGGTAACAGAAATACATTATGTTGTACCAACGTCATTCATTTCAACGCGTAGCCGTGATGGAGCACCGGGTGTCCCCGCTCTCGACCAACGCGCACTGCCTTTCTCTCCTCTCCTGAGTGAAAGTGTGGTGCGCTGCGAACCGGGCCCCAAGCGCAGATCCATTAACGAGTACCGAGGATGAACATCAACAGCACGTTCACAAGCACCAGAACCGCGATCACCGTAAACACCGCGCAAGTCTGGACATCCAAGGCCATGGCGCAGTGCTGCGGGCCGATGCTGAGATGCGCTCTCAGTGACGGGCGGTATTCAGCTCCCCCGTCTAGACATGTAGCCTCAAAGCGACCAAGAAATCCACCATTAGTTAGGAAAGGAATGCAAAAAAAAAAAAAAAAAGAAAAAAAAAGAAAAAAAGCGATGCCCCTACGCCTCTTCACACTACGCGATGTAATTCATAAAGGCACGGGAAGAGATGCATCATCCTCACCATCATCATCGTCATCAGTCTGCACCGCGATTTCTCCCCGCTAGTCAACACCTGCCGGTGTTTCGCCTCTTCCCCTAAACCGACCGACTCTCGGGCCAACAGATTCTCACAGCAAACAAGAGAGAGGCTGTGCGCAGGCTGTCCGCAGCTGCCGAGCTGCCTTCCGGTGAGTGGGGACCAGGGTGATCGGCTGCGAGGCGGAGAGGCGGTCCTGTGTTAATACTGATCAGCGCTCCACTGCAAGACTACCGGCATCAGCCATCACCTACAGTCGGGGGAGGGGCACAGCCAGCCCCTCGCTGACTACATCGACCACAGAGGCCAGAACCATAACCTCATTCATCTCCCACCCCGTCTAAAAATATCACAGTGCCGTGGTGATTTATTATTTATCATTAACAGCCCGTGATGAAGGACAATAAATGTCAGAGTAATGGATGCACTTTCCTCAAAGTGATCACCACATTATAATTTTATTGGCATAATGTCAGCCTTTTTTGCTAGTTTGTCTGTGGCCAGGCATCAGTCAGTTACAGTAGTGCGCCCAGTTGATCTGATAATCAACCAGATTTACACTGTGCCTAACCACTGGTCCAACAGGCAGCAATCACTGATGCAGGAAGCAGTCACAAGGTGCCTTCACTGGCAAATCCTCAAACAGGTTTTCATCCACATGTAAACCTGTTTGAATCTGTTTGACACCAAATTATTCAACTTTCTAATGTCTAGACCAAGCTAAGCGTATCACGACAGCAGGTTTAGGAAAATGTGATGCTATGTGGGCAGTACATGAGAGAGACATGTTTTCCACCCTCACCTTTAAAAGGCCAACAAATGTTAGCTTTTTTTTTTTTTTTTAAATAGTCTGAACAGTGTGTAAATCATTTTTATTCTCTGAAAAAATACACATTTAGTTATACTTTAAGATTTAAAATGACAAAAAAAAAAAAAAAAAAAAAATCAGGGTTAAATTGTATTAATCCATGAATAGTTTAATTTGCTCATTTCTCAATGTAGGGGCCTTGCAAAGGGCAGATTATATAAAAACAAGCAATCAATACAGCAGAGGTCAAGATCCTGGATCCTCATTGTGAACAAGTTTAAGAACTATTCTTACATTTTCCACAATGCAACTTGAAACCATACTTTTGCTAGATCCTCTCTAACGGGTGAACAACCACGCCTTTCAAACTCCAGGAACGCCGCATTTCTGTTCAACAACCCTTTGATGACATCATCGGGGTTGTTAATCAGAAAGGTAAAGGCTCCTCCAGAGACTTACACCTGTTTTTACAGGCTGTTGTCACACTCTCTGGGACTTGTAAGCTGATTTTGATGTGCAAAATCGTCCAAGCCCCCCTTTAATTTCATAACCATTTGATATGTATATAAGACTAGGATTAAGTACATTTAAATGTTTATGGATACATTTTAATAATCTTTTTGACTGTGTATGCTGAAGCAATGACACAACTACACATGCACACAATCCTGTATTTATGCAAGACTATTTACTTAAAATTTGAGGTAGGAAATGTCTTAACCACCAGTGTTGCATGTGGGATTTCTACTGGTTTGTGAAGCTGTCCCAACCTCATTTCCACTGTTGAGAGTTTGCCCTTCAGCAAACTGGTTAACCTCAGACTGCCCTGGTGGAGCTGCTCAGTGTCTCACAGACCAGACTGTGTTTGCAGAAACAACCACCGGAGGTGAAGGTGTGTAACTGAGTGTGTGTGCATCAGGACGTTATCTGAAATTAAGCATAGGGCTCAGTTAACCTTCTGTGAATAAATAAAGGCACAAAAAACCCTCAACTGCAGAAGGTGTATATGTAACTCTCTAAACTAAACCAAAGCTAATCAGAGGCACTGATATTTGCCTGTAATACCTCAAACTTATTTCCAAGCCTCCAGGAAAAATGATGTCTGGTAATGCCTCTGACATCCTTGGCCCAGAAAGACATTATGGTGTAGATTTTACAGAAGAAACTACTGCAGAAAAGGGTAACAAGGACATGAGCATCACACACATTCAAAAACCAACATCATTTTTGCCTATTATCATTTTTAAAATCACAAATGAGCTGTATTAAGGTATTACTTCCTTGAATTAATCATGTGTGCCCATATATTCTTGTAACAGTGAGAACTGAAGTTGCAATAGAGTTTAATGGCAAACCCAGCTTCAGGAATGAAATGTATTAAAACATCAGAATAAACGTATCAAACCACTCCCACAGCTGTACGTCCATATGCTCAGTATGTTCCAAACTCTCACACCAAATAACGGCAAAATAAAGAGTTGTTGTTAGCTCAGTTAATTCTTTATGCTCACAGCACTTTTTTTCCACCATGAAACTGTTGTTGAAATCCACTGTGACCTCTGTGCATCCATCCAGACTACAGCTGATGCACCGTCCAAAAATAAAGGACGTGAGGTCAGAGCATGGTTTTCGGTGCAGTATTCCTTTAAGGCTCAGTGTTGTGAGTGAGCTGTGAGTGACAGGACAAGATGGCCCCGCTCACCATCTGATGCACGTGTTTGCCATTGGCGTGCACATCATTATTTTGGCCTTCGTGTGCACAGTGATACTTAAGGTGAACATTGTTTCATACATGAGCGCATCCATCCGGGCCTGCAGCGCTTGTCCTGGCGTCCGCGCCTCCTGTTGTTGGCAGATTATGAAAGGAGCACAACACGATCAGGAATGAATACACACAGGAGAATTAGCTTGGTTCAGTCCCCACACTCCCAAACCAGCCACCACCTAGTCAAGCATCAAACAGCACACATACCCTCTCTAATCTACACAGTCTTCACATTCAGCTGAGAGCTTTGGGACGGATCAAAAGACCTCAGAATAAGTTTAAAAGAATAACACCAAAGGAATGCACTATATCAGTATTTTTAAAGCCATAAATAATTTCCAGGGCACTTCTGCACATACATGCTGATAAAAGCAATGGCTCCTGAAAGCCAGGCTTTCAGTGAGTTGCAGAGAGCAATACAAGGCTTCACAGCTGAGATATGACAACCTTCCTCAAACAAGATTTTTTTTTCTGCTCTGTGCTTGTGTGTGTGCATGTGTGTATGTGAAACGCAGAGTGAGCAGATTACATAAGCCTGCCCTACCTCTGTGGTCTCCCTCTCCAATCTCCCTGACATTTAGACAACAAAGGTCACATCTGAAAGTCTAAATCTGCACAGACACCAATGCTAATATACTCATACATATACAGAGGAAAGCCAGTTTTTAAAAATGGGAGAATATCTCCCACCAGCGGAGGATCACATGTTAACTAAGACTGAACTTAAATTCACTGTTCGTGAGTTACATGAACAAGCACCGATGCAGCTAATTAACATGGTTTGCATCGTGTTCAGAGCTGTCACAGTATTATAACTTGAATTTGAGTTATGTCATCTTTAAATGTGACCATTTCTATCTAAAAGTCAAACAAAAACAGACAAATAGAAACAACTCACAGTGTCAATTCCAAACTAGCAGCATTGAAAAAGACCTCTTCAAATTTTGTTGTAGCCTTAAACAATTTATTATTATTATTATTATATTAAGTGCAAAGTTCATCTATTTCCCAGTGCTCTCAGTCACATCCCACAAATATTTGACCAAACATTATGAAGCTAATGGAGGATCCATTAGCTTCATAATGTTTGGTCAAATATTTTTTTAGATAGACAGATAAATAGATATTTTAGTGTAAGCTTTAAGGTAGTGTTGATAGAAAGGCCACTGCATTAGCAATATATTGTATTGTATCATGCAAATGTATTCATTATTTTTAGTAAATAATATTCATTTTTAGAAAAGGGAAGGGTTAAGTGGGAGCACCTAACCCTTCCCTTTTCTAAAAATTAAACTTAATGATAATTAACAAATGAATGAGAGCTGAGGATTTAGTCAAGTTGCTGAGGAGTTAGTTAGCTGATAAACAGGACATTTACAGAACATTAGTTTCAGCCTCCTAATATTGAGGATTTTTTGTCTTATGTGATAAAATTATTATTTCCGGGTTTTTGGACATTGTTTGCACAAAACAATTGTATTCTTATTCTAATTCTAGGCTAATTCTCTCTACTGATTAATTTGTCTTTACATTTTCTTGAGATTTTTTGAGCCAAGGGTCCAAAGTAAAACAGAGGAAGCAATCAGAACAATCCAGATCACTCAATTCTGTCATTGGTTTCAAATTTTTGACACAATTGTTTGTGTCCATTGTACTTTCAAGGGGAGGTGCCTTTGTAAATACCTGAGCCACCTCAGCTGGATAGTCTCAGTGTTTGTCGAGGTGCATGTCAATCTTCATCCAGTCATGAAAAAGGCTGACAGATAAAACTCCTTGTATTAGAAATCACATCCTTTCTGTAACTTGTCTGAGCCAGAACAAGGTTAGGGTCAAAAAGAGATTAAAAGACAAATGGTGGACTTTGCTCACTGGTTGTATACTCCCCTCATCTCCGGGGTTGTAATAATGTCTATTACTGCGGCCACAGCAGCAAATCAAGAGCCAATCTCATGATCTCACCCTTCACCCTCTCTTGTGAAAATGACCCTGAACCCCTTCCATGAGAGCAGCTGTTCACTCTCCACTTGATTGGGACATCTTTTCCCTGCGAGAGAAACTATTTCAGCACACATCACATACCACAGCCCAATTAAGCCCAAGGGAAAAGATTATTCGCAAATGGCAGAGGCCGATCTAATGTCATCAAACTGGACTCTCTCCAGACCTTGACTGTGCTTCAATAACCCATCAATGAATATTACAACCAGATGTGTGCATCCTCAATACCTTCCTTCAATGAGGTTAAAGCAATGCTGTCAAAAATCCAAGTGCAATTGGATTTATCTAATATCTAATATATATATATATATATAAAATAACATTTAGTAGTATCCTAGTAGGATGTTGGGAGACACACTGACAACCACATGAGAAACATTTGCACCTCTCACCTTCAGATGAAAGATGGTAAAAATATTCAAAAGTTTCCATGGTTTTTAAACATTTCCTTAACACCGGTTAGTATCAAATTCATGAATCATCTCTCTCGGCAGATTTTTACTGTACTGCTAGATATACACTCATTATACAGCCACACTGTGTAGAAGTACAGTGTAATGAACTGGCTGAACTCTACATCTGTTTTAAAAGGACACTGATCATACTCATACTTTATGTTCATTTACTGGTCTGAGATCAGCTTCTTAGTTCTATCTGAGACAGTGAGGTCAGTCCTGACTTAACTGGCCTTTTGCCAGTGAGCTCTTGAGTCTTTACAAAATCTCTCCTTGAATAAAACTACAGAATTCACTCCTAGCAAATTAATCTGTTTGTGGTCAGTAGGTATTTGGCTAATATGAGGCAAAGCCCACCACACCCATTTCCCCTCTAGTCTGCTGCAATTCTTTTGTTCCCCTCCCATCCCCACAACAACCACACTGACTTCCTGCTTCCTCCCAGGCCTTCCAGCCACAAAGCGCCCTAAAAATACATAGCTGGACTTTTCCTGAACATAGCTTTGTCACCATTGTTCAGACATCAGCTGTTTATTCGTTCAGCTCAGTTTGGCTGTTAAAGTAAAGACGAGTCAGTGGTTCAGAACACAGAGAACTTTAAGCAATAGAGTAGATGAGATAGAGGAAGGAGGTTGTTGCCAAGTAGGGTGGAGAAATTAGGGTTAAAGACATGACAAGTGATATCCCAACATTCCTAGACCAAACCGCTGCAGGAGAAATATTCATACTCATTCATGACATTGCCATGGGACCAGTAAAGCTGAATTATTATTTCATGATAAATCAGCACAAGGCCTGTGTGTTCTGGAGACTGTGTTCTTTATGTCAGCCTCCAGTGAGACTGCATAACATTGTGCAGTTCTAGCAGGGAAACTGAAGACAGAACATCTCTGTATAAACACTACCAGAATATAAGGTATATCAAATCTCCTGTGGTATATAAAGGCTTTTGAAGACAGGTTTGCAGAGGAGATACATAAAATATGAAGCTAATTTAATATACTTCTCACCTGTTTTCCACAGTTCTGTGATGGAAACTTGGCATTATTGTGTTACTTTGATAACTTTATTTTATTTTCAAGGGGAAAGTAGGTTAACGGTGGCATTAGTGGCTAAAAGCAAACAATACACAACTCCAACTCAACACTCTCCACCTGAACCTCTCTTAAAAAAATCCTATAAAACATTGGAAGCAAATTCTAATGTTTGCTGAAACTGTATGCTTTGCTTGGCAATTCCCAGCAAGGGTTCTAGTAAAAAAAGGAACAGTGCAACATTTTGGGATATATGATCATTTGTTTTCTTGCCAACACTAATGTTTTGTTTATAAATCTGTGCAAAAACCAAACTGCTAAATCAGCAAATGGTTGTTTGCAAGACTATTTCTGGGTGGATGCAGTAACTTCTTAGGGTCTATGCCTTTTGGTGATGCTAAGACTCAACTGCACACAACCACAAAATTGGAGTTAAAGGAGGTATAATAGGAATGAATTTTGTTATCTGTGGACAGAGCAAAGTTAGCCATTTATAAATTAGCCATTTCCCAATGTTTCCAGTCTTTGTGCTAAACTAAGCTAAGTGGCTGCTACCTGCGGCTTCACTGGTATCAATCTACAAATGTAATGTTAGAATGTATTTGCTACAAATAATTCATTACAAGTGATTAAGTGCCAGTATTTAAGAAGATTATACTATATAACATAATATGACATGATTAATCTGAAGACGACAACTAGATGATGCATGAGATTAATAACAATCCTGAACATTTTCAAACTGAAATCCCTTAGGTTTCAAACTCGCAAAGGTGTTAAAAGTTTGAAATTTCTGTAAAATTTCCCCGTAGAGGGAAAACAGTGCCTCTGCTAAAAGACAATGTAACAAGCTCCCCAAAGACAGCATTGTAGCTTTTTACGAAGCGTAACAAAATGGAAGCATTGAAAAACACAGGCTGTTTTTTATTTATGTTCCTGTTCAGCATCAGTGCTAGTGTGCGCTTAAAGCCTACAGATTGGTCATTTGAGAGGCCAGCTGCGGGGTGAAGGATAAAACCAAATGACCTGTGCTAGGATTTGGTTCTCTGCCCCTGCCAGCTCTCCTTTACTGTACATGGTTGTGAGTGTACTGAGCGCGCTCGCTTGTGTCACCATTCATCAGAGCACTGTCAGCCACCTGCGGCCGAAAACACTGGGAGGTGAGAGCAGTGGTGCCTTCCCATCCTTCCTTAGATCTCTTGCTGCTATATTAGCATGCACTCTTTGTTGGATACTTGCTCTATGCCATTTTGGGAGTAGAATATACATATATTTAGATTTTTACACTCACATGTCTGGTGAGTCACATTATCTAAAAGATTGCGGTTGGCAATGACGAGCCCACTCACCCACTCTAATCAACTGTCATGCCCAGTGTACGCCACAGATGTGTAACTCACTGTTAATGTACAGCTTCACCTGTCCTCTGAGCTAAAATGGTTTTACATTCTCACTGCTTCCACGCCACAAGAGTTCAAACACAGAGCAGTGGATTGAAATGCAAAACTCTGCAGCGAAACGATATTTGGGCGCAGGCTTGTTTGGCATTCTGTGTTTCTCAGCACCTTACTTCTTGTTGATAGGTCAATTCCTCCCATCAAAGACTTCACAGACTCCACCTGATACACGGCTGCCCTGTAAAACATTCACTAACAAGCTTGTCATCTAAAATATATGACTGCACACAGGCACGGATGCACATAGAGCTGCATACTTTTATACTCACACAGACAAACACTCGCACACACAACAGGCCGCAGGAAGCAGGTGTTTTCACATGCCTGGAGGGAGGAACGGATGGGAGGATGGAGTGAATGGGGGTACGGAGGGTGGGGTGAGGGAGCGAAGAAAAAAAACAGCAGGGGAGAGAAAACTTGATCTGAAGAGAACAGAGAACAGAGATGGAAGTGATGGAGGGAGGGATGACGAGCTTTGAGGTCAGGAAGAAAGGGAGGCGGACGGTGAGGGGGAATGAGGAAGAAGTACAAGGAGTGAGGGGGGTTGCATAATACGTGTATGTGATGGAGGGTTTTCTCTGACGCTGCATGTGGTGTAGCAGGGAGCCAGGGAGGTCAGAGGCAGAAAGTTAAGCTAAATAATGTACACAAGAAGTGGCAGCTGCCAGAAAAATCCAGTCCATCTTTCAAAGAGGCCTGCAGGATACATTCTAACTAGCAGAGCACTGTACAGGCAGTTGGCTCCTGTCTCATTTTTTTAGTGCAGGGACAAAGTGACCAGGGCTGGAGCAATACATTTTACTCATAGTACAAATGCTCAATTAACATACTCCATATTTAGCAGTTATGCTCAGAAAAAGTGCCAACAACTTTATCTATAATATAATATAATAATAATCTTGATAATAAATATTTGCAGGTTTTAACTCTTGTGTTGTTTAAATGATCTAACTCAGTTTTAAAGACACAGACAAATTATGCAAAAGACACATGATCCCCAAGACAACAGTCAGTAGAAATCAGCCTGTATGTTGACACAGCAGCAAGATGACAACCCCTACTCTGAATAATGCACTAGCACCATGGATGAGTGTTGAACCTAGTTTCCTTTGTTTTTAGTCCTAATTGTCACCGTTAGCTAAATTTGTACAACATTTTGATAGTATGAGATCTGAACATTAATGTTTTAGTGCACATCAATGACCAAATTATGCTTCATATTTTATGAACTGGCACTACTTAGGTTATTAAATTAGCCTACTTAAAATGCAATGGCAAACTGCCAGTTAGGATAGTAGATATCCTGTATGAAGGGCTTTGGCCCTGGGGTTGTACAAGACAGAGCTGATGCAGTGTTTTGTAGTCAGTAAATGTAAGTAAATGTAATGTTAGTAAAATCACGGATTAATTTTACTACCACCCAAATCATAAATTTGCCCTAATATTTTGCAAAGAGATAAATAAATTCCAAACATACCTGCAAAATATGAATTTGGAAAAATTCTGGGAAAGCAACTTCCAGGTGCCACTAAAAAAAACTGAAAAGGACCTGGGCCACACAACCTCCTCTCTACAATGAGATGCACTCCAGATAGGTAATGAGTGATCAGACTGAGATATGAAAATATACAATTCTAGGGTATTATTATTGGTGGAAAAACTGGAGAATGGCTATTGTGAAATCTATCAGTGGAATTGATACATAAAAATTTAACATCTCATTGTGAGAGAAAACTGCAACACATCTGAGCCTTTGGACCTCCAGCTTTAAGATGGTGCTGTCAAATAACAAGGGATCATCACATTACCTACCACAAGGTAACATTCCTAAGTGTTTATCCCTAATATAAACCTGTCAAAAAGCCATGAAAATAAACAGTGTATGATGCAGACTCTGGAAGTTGATGACTGTGGGTAAAAATCACCTAAGCGGCCTGGGAAAAAAATCACAAATGATAAAACTGATGCTGGATAACAAGCGCTGGAGTGCCTTGGGCCTTAAATAGTCTCTCAACAGAAATGACTGGATGTTATGACATTACTGCAACCATACACCGATATAGCTGAGGTGTGCTTCTTCTTTTAGTGATGACAGAAGTAAAGAAATTCTGGCCATGATGAAGTATGACACCTAATTAACTCCAAACAAATCAAACAAACAAATCTGTACATGCATAGACATGCACGATCTGACAAAATTTAGTGTATAATGTTGAGATACTGTAAAACAGGATACACCAGTGAGTCAGAGAATTAACACACAGCACTGTTCCTCCTGTCCCCGGGAACATGCAGCCATCTGAAATAAAAGTGGAAATGGCTTTTGTAGGGAGCAAAGGAAACCCTCTCAACAGTTATGTAAGAGAAAAGGCCCTGAGCCTCTCTGTCTGTCTTCCTAACACACACAAAAACCCTCACCACATAAGCATGGAGTTGCACGCCAAGGCATACACAACAATACAGAACATACGCACACCTGACAGGCAGAAACCCATTCTTTGGAAAAGAAACAGCCTAGGGAAGCTCTGACACAACCACCTGCTTAGATTCAGTCAGTGGCACCACTATTTATCAGAGGCCACCACATCCTACAGAGAAGCATTAGCTGTGGCTGCAGCAAGTCACAGCAGATATGTGTGCCCATGCCTTGGCAGGGGAATGAACACTGATGATGGATTCTAGGTCACCTGTGGCTCAGAGTGCAAACTATACATATATGCGGTTATTTTAAGGCGGACCGATTCCCATGGTTTGTCGCACAGGGCTCTAAAATAAAGCTGTGTTGAAACAAATGCTACATATTCACAATGTGTTTGACAGAGATATCACTAGCCGGTGCTATTCATTCCTCACTAAAGAATGAAGTCGTTAACGCAATGACTCATACACCCTGACAGATGAATACATCAGAAGAACATGTGAAGCGTGTGCATGTGTGTGTCAGAGTTTTATGAAGAGGGTGTATCATGGGAGGTGAGGTCTAGGATTGAGATACAAACACAGCCTACATGGTTGAATTAACACATGAGCACTGCTGCTGTGTATAAAAGAGTATGCAGAAGAAGTTGCTTAACTCAACATTGGCCTTTTTCATCGCCGCCCAACTAGCCACCGCCTGCTGACTCATGCGTTCATAATAAATAGATAGCATTGCATAATATGATTATGACCAGACAGATGCAGGTTGGCCCAAACTTAATCATATAAGATTTCTGTTGAAACTCTTAAGCTGCATGAAGTCTTTAATAAGACAGTCCCCCTTCCTGACAAGTTGACAGCAGAGCTTCGGGCACAGCATTAGTAACACACAGGAAACTGTCCTCTCATCTGCATAGGAATTAACAAAGACTGCTATTGCTTGTTGGAAGAGAAGAGAAGAGAAGAAGAGGAGAAGAGAAGAAAAGAGAGGAGAAGAGAAGAGAAGAGAAGAGAAGAGAAAAGAGAAGAGAAGAGAAGAGAAGAGAAGAAAAGAGAAGAGAAGAGAAGAGAAGAGAGGGCAGTGACTGGGGGAGAAATCCATTTAAATGAAAGGGAGAAGAGAGGCGTCAGCATTAGCAGTTAATCCACTGCAGTGAGAATGCTTTCTCTCTGCCTGCGGCCTCTAGGCTCTAGTAGTCATCCTAACAGGAAGACTGTAACATACACTGCACTCCATCACAGACAGCAGATTTGACCCTGACATGAGAACCACACCAAATGCAATGCAATGCATGACTTACCAGAAATAAGACTGCAACACACAGACTTCATGTGGAGGAATCATCCATCCATGTGACTGCACTACAGCTGCGCTACCATGTTATGTCACATTGTGCGTGTACAGTATGCATATACCTACATGTGCTACCTCCATGTTTGAGATGTAGTCACAAATCACAAACCCCACCATTGAAGGCTGCTACAAATGAACTTCCCTTGCCATTCAAACAAACACACCCCAAACATTTCCAGTGTTATGTCTCCACGTTCCCAACCCCGGGGGAGGGCCATGACACAAAAGTGCACATACAAAGGGAGTATCTCTCTTCTCCTCTCTGTTTCTCTCCCACCCCTTTTTCTCTCTCTCACCCACACGCTTTCTCTATTTAGCTCACACTTAAAAAGGCTGCCTAAAGATAGAAGCAAGAAGATGAGCAGGAGCCAGCGAGTGTCATGGCAACAACGTGCGGTGGCTCACAAACACTATTTAGACCGGCAGGAAAAAGTTATAATCAAAGCCTAAATGTGGTAGTATCACCTCTTCAAAGACACAGTTTACTAAATTTCAATGCCAAGACATGCCAGGACTCAAAACTCATGATTCAACAGTTGAATAGACAGCATGGAAATGGTCTAGTGTACTTCAAATGCTGTGGGAAATCCTCACTATCTTATTGTAAATACTCTACTCACATATCTTAACATTATGCATAGCATCGTTAAATAACACTGATCATTTAATTCAATATTTGACTCCCTAATACTGGATGCTAATTATACATAATTCTGAATGAAACATCACCATGATGTTCTTTAATGAATCAAAGGAAAAAAACGGGGATAAAACTTAAACCATGCAGTACTCAGTAGAGATTCAATTTAGAATGATCAAATAATAATGTAACTAGCGCTAAGCCCTGTGCATTGCAGTTCTGCAGGAATAGATGTTGGACACAGCCCCAGAAATGTTCACTACCCCATCAGGATGTTTCAGAAAAACTCTGCATCTCCACTAGAATCCCCCTGAGGCCACTTTCACACCAAAGCACCGATTTCTGAAATGCCTGGTTCCACTTCCTGAGTAGTATTGCTCCAACATACTCTGAAGCTAATTTGACACAACTGACAAAGACACGTTACAATTTTCACAGATTCCAGCACGGCAGGTATGTACAGTACAAACGATTTAATGCCCCCCGCTGTGAAATTCATTCTGCTTCTCTGCATGTGCTGTTGACAGGTTAAAAAAACATCTGCAATGTTAGGTGTCCAGTTCAGGATGAGTAAGGGCTTAAGAGTAGTGGATGACATTAATCCACATGGCCACCACCTTCACAGATCAGTTCCTGGAATGTCTGATGAAACACTGACCAGTGCTCCGTCATCTCCATATTACCAGAATCAGTGAGAGGTTATCATCCTGTTATCTCACACCTACTCATATTTCCCTTAGGTAAACAAACGTGTGTGCGTGTGTGTGTGTGTGTGTGTGTGTGTGTGTGTGTGTGTGTGTGTATATATATATATGGGCACTTCCCACAATATCATAAAAGTGATTTCCCACGACTCCGAAGGCCTTAGAGACCTGACAGAAAGAGTCAAAGCAGTGACTAGGCCAATGGTTTTCTGTGTGTGTGTTTATGAGGGTGAGCGTACGACTCACTATGTTGACCTGCAGTGGTTCTGAACCAGGTCTCAACAGCCTCTTCCTCCTGCAGCTGCCAGAGTCTTCAGAACGCAGACGCACCGATGACGACTGACCCATGTCCACTGGACAGACAAACAAACTATTAATCATATGAACACACACACAGACACATGTCTGAACATTAAAAAAAAAAAAAAAAAAAAAAAAAAATATATATATATGTATATATATATATATATAAAAAAAAAAAATGCTGGTACCTGATGGAGGCAGGAGCAGCGCCAAGGCAGTGAGAGTACTGGGGGGAAGTGGCAGGGAGCGACACCGCTGGAGAGATGCCCTGAGAGGGGGCTCTAACGGTGACACACCCGGGGGGCGAGACAAGGCCTGGAGGGTACTGAGTAGTTAGGGTATCACCTATATACTACACAGTTACTTTGACGCACTCACACACACACACACACACTCCCCTGCCCTTCACATTAAAAAAAAAAAAAAAAAACTTCTTTACTGCCTTGTCCCCTTTTTTGCAGTGAATTAAAGTATTTCACATCCAGCAAGTCTATTCTGGTGCATTGGTTGGTGTGCATGCCCTGCAGCAAACCATGAGAGACTATACATCATGCCAACCAGGCGGTCTCTCAGGTTAAAATGAACTGACTCTGAGTTAGGGCAATGAGAGGTAGAGCTTATGGGAGCGATGAGGCAGAAAATTGGCCACTGAGAAAGACTGAGAGTGAGGGTGAGAGAAAGAGAGGCCACAAAGAGAGAGAAAGAAAGAAAGAAAGGGTGAGAGAGAGGAAAAGAAAATGGGGGGGGGGGGGGGGGGGGGGGGGGGG
>CM076655.1:11453899-11851399 GCA_038496675.1 Rachycentron canadum
GGGGGGGGGGGGGGGGGGGGTGTAGATATGTTGTGATATCAAATGAAAGGCTTACTAAAGCCTGGGAACTGGATTCAGGAGGTGTAACTTGTGTGAGAACAGCTGGGATTTGAGTCAGATTTTGTTTTCAGCGCAGGTGTTTGAGGCTAAAACACTGTGTGGCTGCATAATGTTGCTGCACGTCTATGTCCATAGAGGGAGATGCTGATGTTGCCATGAGCATGTATACACTACAGCTCCTAATACATTAAAGTGCTTACGTATACTGCCACACACACACTTGCACACAGGCACACACAGATGAACATATATGCCCTCTTTTGGTATATAATTTGACCAGGTAGTAGTTGCCTGCAGTGGTAGAAGAGAGTTTGAATTACACTGGCATTCCTGACATTCCCTCAGCACTGACCTGCATACTTCCCTGGCCTGGCTGCACATGGCCACTATCCTGAAACACACACACACACACACACACACACACACACACACACACACACACACACACACACACACACACACACACACACACACACACAGAGTCACTTTGATCTTAACTGCAATCAGTTTGGGATAATCAATCAGTTTAGGCTGTGTCACAGACTCACGCACAAACACACACATGGACACACATGTATCAGCCCCCCCCCCCGACACACACACACACACACACACACACACACACACACACACACAAATGGACAGCAAGAAGGTTGACATGTGCAAAGGTCTGGATGTTGTTGGTGATGGTAAATGCTTCACTACAGCAGCAGCCAACACATGTAACAGCCATCTGAGAGACATGAGGGAGGAAAGTGGGAATGAGAGAGAACAGGACAGTGGGAGTGTGTGTTTATGTGTATGTGTGTGTGTGTGTGTGTGTGTGTGTGTGCCGGGAGCTTTCAGCTGGGGACTTTCAGCCATTATCAGGATGAATCTGAAAACAGGAAGGCGGGTTCCAATAAACAAGACGAGCGGAAGACAACCACAGTTCTACTTCCTGTTTTAGAGCAAGGGAGGAAACAGCAGATTTTTTAGGAATTCAAATCAGAAGCAACTCTCCGGAAAGGCTGTCTTTATTATACTTAAAATGCTCCTGCTTTGACAAAATTACTGGCATTTATGGGTTCACCTTTTGGTAGTTTTTGTGACACAAACCTTTTTTAATGGCTGGTTTAAAAGGGCAGATTTTTAGCTTTCCTTGGAGTGAACGTTGTTATCGAAAGCATGATCAGACAGATGTTTATCCCAGTTCTGTATCTGTGTGACTGTTTATCTGCCTCGGAAATCTCGCTATACAGGCCTTGGGCTGAGCTGGACTTGGCTGTGTTTGTGGGTCAGCAGCAGTGAGAGGAAAGCAGTCTGGCACACAAAACACCATTTCCGCTCATCACGGACGCTTCCAGCTTCTTCACAGAGCAAAGTCTCTGATTGGGAAAACCCAGGGGATGGGGTGATGAAGGGTGGGATTGTAGTCAGCAGAGGAGGGACATTTAACTATTATTTGAGAGGAACAAAAGGAGATAAAACTCTGGGTCTTCTCTGCACAATGTGTCAGTATTCCTGAAGGGAGTAAAAGGTTGAGATCTAAGTTGAGATAGTACACAATTAGTAATGTGATTGATAGTAAACTGGTGTTTCCCCCCTCAATGATTAGTCACTGGGAAGGTTCTTTTAGAGCTGTCTGTCTTATCTCCTTGATGAATATTGACCTCTGACCACATCATTGTCTCTGGTCAGTGTTTTCTGTGCTGGTTAGACTATTGGAAACATTGGTTTTCAATGGAAATGGAGGAATCGCAACATTATTAGGCCTATCAGTTATAACGGGATATAATCCCTTCCTCCACCCCTCTCTCTCACTATCTTTCTGTCCTCTCTACAGCTCATTTTACCATGTCCTAGTTAGAGGCTGAGGGATATGCATGGCAAGTGTGCAGCTCCCTTCCCCTTCCTTTGCTGCACATCCTCTGTCTTATATCACCAAGAGAGGGAGCAGAAGGGCGAGCCAGGCTGTCATTTTATGTAAAGTTAAGTTTGCATTGTGCTTTAATATATTGAAGTATTAGGTAAGTAGTATAATGAAATTATTCATTCATGCCTGACTTCATAGAAAGATCTTTCTCTCCACTTATGTCAAGTTTCTTAATAGAAGGAAACATCTTAATCTTAGTTTCATGAAAATTAGTTTATTTTATTACCCATGATACAATCAAGAATTGCCTGTCTGTAAAGCTATTAAAATGACACATTTAATCTTTGAATACTTTAAACAGAAGGACATCTGACTTACTTCCTAATAATGTGGGGTGTGCTTAAAAATAGGTTTTTGATTCTCACTGAAATTTTGCTAATGCTAAAATTGGTTTTTTAGGTTAATAGAGACCAGTATATGTGTAATGTGTAGGTTATTTTATGGTACATTAAAACCCAATCTCTGATGTGTATGATGCAAATTTTCCCATGTGCAAGATGTGCATAAAGATCACATGAGCACATGTACCGGCTATGGAAAGAGGACAGGCATTGGATTATGCATTTACTTATGCTATTCACCACTCCCCCCCTCCTTCAAACACACACATCCTGACAGTTCTCTCTGCTGCAGAGACGTAACTGCATGTAATTTTGGTTGACTCCCAATTTATTTCCCAACAGCACATGAATGGCTTTGGCATTTTTGTTTTATAGTAGACAAGGCAGCCTCCCATCGAACCATGTGTTGACTCTATCTGTGCACGTGAAACTTCCTGAGTTATTTTAAAACACCAGTCTGCATTGAAGGACCTCTGCCACATGATGGCACTCTGGCTCTTTCCGTGGCTGCATCTGCATCTTGCAACTGGAGCAGTGGATTACAAGACAATCCTTTACGATTAAAAATCATATAGCGTACATGTGAGAATATCATCTATTTCACGAGTAATACCACACAGGAAAATGTTTCATGGGGAATAAGCCTGATAGAGAGAAACCGCCAGAACTGATCTAAAATGATGAACTGAAATTGACCAAGTTTATTATGAAGATTTTAATTAACTGCTATAGTTCTGTGGGTTGGTTCACTCTCTCAGTGAATAATTCGTTACCAGCTATTAGATGGGCTTCAATTAGAAACTGCAACCAAACCTGATAAAGGGATGTGATTGTGCCCTGCACCTGAATTTAGGTGCAGTATTAATGACAGAGGTACCCTAAGGCTCAAGGCTCATCTCATTGCGATGAAGGTGTAGTTACACGTTCCACAGTAACAGCACGCCATATGTGCTACCAGGAATCCTCCCTCCATTGGGATTCAGCCTTTAGCCGTGTGTCAATCAATGGATCGTGGTTATACTGCTGAATCTGTGACCACAGATACATTTTTTGAGGAAATGTGCCTTGGGCTGAAATGTAATTTGGTGTGAAAGTAAAGAATTAGACCTCGGAGATGTGGCTAGCATTAAAGGTAGATGTGATTAAAGCTACAGGCATCGATTGGATCTCTGTTACGAGGTACCAAGCCCCGGGATGTTCAGCAGAATAGTGGAATCGCTCCATTCAATTTCATGATTTCTCCACTGTGACATTGTGAGATGATTTCATTTGCTTTACATTTGCAAAGAAGCTCGTAGCGTGATCTCACACTTTTGCTGACCGATTCCATACAATCTGATGATACCTAATTGATACAAGTTAGGTAATGGCTTGGTTTAAATTAAAAGCTACAAGTCAAGTGGAACTTTCTCATTTATTATTCAGTAAAGCACATCGTCCTTGCTTAAAGGCTTTAAGAGGCAAGATAAGAGGCTTTTTAATCTGTATATGGGAAACATCTCTCAATTCCAGTCAGTCAAGAAGAGGTGAAATCAGCAGAGACCGTGTTTGTGTGTTTTTATGTTTTGTATGTATTTCTCCATTTTACTTGGATTCACATTCATTTATTTATGTGTGCTTATTGAGATTACAGAGTGTGTGAGGGAAAAGAAGAATTGTGGTTATTAGGGGGAAAACTGTTGAAGAGGTTAGAGCCCAGCACTCTAAGCTGAAGCCACTTTTGCTTTCATGTTAGCAGCTGTCCAAGTCCAAAATGGCCAATTACCATCATTTCTCTGCTGGTGGTGGTAATGTTAGTGAGACAGTCGGAGAGTGAGAGAGAGAGCGAGATAGAGAGAGTCGGAGGGAACCAAGAGCAGATGAGGCAGAGGAAGCCGAGATAAGCCAGAAAATAAAACCATATTTCCACAGCATGGAAATCAGACAACATCCACCATGACAGAAGGTGAATCCATCATCTGCAAAGGAAATAGATTCAATTAGATGGGTCCCTCTGGTGTGTGAATATACACAGAGATTGTTTTTATGGTAATGATTGTAATTGCAATGTCTCTGAGTCCTTTCACATTGATTATGCAGTGTAAATAAGCAGAGAAACACATTGTGACAATATATACAATGTATACACACACGCACACACACACACGCACATATATATATATATGTGTGCGTGTGTGTGGACAAAAGAAAGAAGAGGAGAACAACAAAATGGAGAGGGAGCTAGAAAAAAGAAAGAAAATGATTGTGTGGTATCTCTGCATATTCAAGTCTGTAAGCATGCATGTGTTATTATTGAGAGTGAGATGAAGACAGAGTTTTCCCCAGAGACTCCTCCACTGATCTGTTTCTCAGTGTCTCAGTCTGATCTTTGCCAAGAGGTAAACGCTGTTAGAGCTTGAAAGACTGCATGCACATTATTTCTTATGGGAAATATAGGATATTCACTGACAAACAGCATGATGTTTTTATCACGCTTTCTCCCAGTCTAAAAAGCTAATCAATCCGAGCCAATCAAAGTCATGGACCATTAATGCTCGCAGAGTAAATATCACTGGATTAAAGTTCAACTCTTTCCATTTTGATAATCCCTCAAAGAACATGATGCTTTACTGGGGACACCCAGTGCACTGTGTAATTTCACAGAGACAACAAACACAAAGCTCTTCAACCACAGGCAAGGTCTAAGTGAAATGACATCTCTCAGTTAGGTTAGATGAAGGATTGCCTCGTGTCTTTTCATCAGGATTGATAATGCAGCACAAAGTATTACATGTGGGTGGCTTTGGTTGCTACTGAAAAAGAATATAGAGTCTGTTTTCTGACCTTTCATTCGACTGGCTAGACCTTACCAGCAGATTGACATCAATATCAGACTGTCTCGTCTGACAGGGGGGAAAAAAAGAGAAACACGCCATTTTGGTGACAGAGCATGATCTGGGAGTTAAAGCGGAGAGTGGCAGAGGGGTTTAAAAACACCTGTACAGGAGACTGATGATGCTGAACTAGAGGGAAAAGGTACTGCAGACCTGAATGATAATAATACAGCAAAACCAGATGAAATGTGTTGTGTGGTGATGATTCCAAGTTGAAAGAAGCCACTCGTCCTCTGTGGTCCAGCCCCAAGCTGAGACCCTGTTAATTCTCATTTTAGGCCCTTGTTTTCATTTGATTAATTCTAATGCGGCTTTGCCCAGCCTGTGATGATAACAATGAGGGTTGCATGTCTCACTGCCTCCATCTGTCCTACTAGAACATGTCTGGGAACATAATATCACCAGAACGGTTAATCTGCCTTATTTACTTTTCCCAATATGGCTGCTTTGTCACACACATCGTTTGTCCTCCAGGATAAATATTTCCCCAGCGCCCATGCACACTAAATGTTGATTTATCCTCAGCCTGTTAAACTGGCCAATCTGCATATGGCGTGTTTGTGTTTTGTCAGGATGCATCCACTGTGACAATATATACTATAATTATCATTTAAGTGTGACAGCAGATCTGGAGTCCATTCATTGGTCTGTAGAGACCTGTGTGCATCTGCGTGTGAACTGGGTTGTCATCTTGTCCCGTGTATTGAGGATGTCTCGCCTGACAAAGGACTGATTTAATAGGAGAACAATTTAATGTTGTCTGATTTCATTGTACTGAACAAGATCTTGACTCATTTTACTCTCCTCAAAGAGAAAGGAATAAGGGGGGAGTCAGAGAGAGAGAGAGAGAGAGAGAGAGAGAGAGAGAGAGAGAGAGAGAGAAAGAGAGAGAGAGAGAGAGGGAGAGAGAGAGAGAGAGAGGGAGGCAATAAGAAAGAGATGAAGATCTGATTCGTCGTCTAACTATTTATGTTGCTGAAACAAAGAGAATTTGGAGCAGGCCATTTAACTTAATGCTCTCTCTTCTTTGCTAATGGTCTGAAGATAATTAGTATTACTAATCAAAACACTTGTGTCTCCTCTCCCCTGGTGTGTCATCTTCCCCCAGGGCCATTGTAAACTGTCTATTGCTATGAAGGGCACTCAATTGTTCCTTTTATGTTTCCATTGGATATACATGAGCACAATCTAATGTATTTCCCTTCTGCACTGTTTGTCGTTGCAGCCTTAATGCCTCTAGTTCATTGTTTTTGTTTGAATCACTAAAATATCACAAAAAAACCCCCCAAAAAAACAAAACTTAAATCACCACCATATTTTCCTGCTTTGGATTCAAATATATCAACCACTCTTAACTGGATAGATGCAAATTGGATTGAGCCAAGTGTCTAGCATTAGCAGGAGAACAAACATTCGAAGGGATTTGTTGTCACTGGCTCAATAATTCAGCTCAGTGCTGAAACAATTAGTCAAGTAATTAGTTGATTATCTGATTAACAGAGAATTAATCCATTATTTTGTTAATTACTCTCCATTAAAAAAATTAACAGGTAAAATTACCAAAAATTTGTTTGCTTGTCAGTATTTATCATTTTAAATAGGGGCTGCCATGTCAGTCTTCATCTTCATCATTTGAATGTTTGGTTCTCTAGACCTTTGTCAGATGTATTTTTGATTGATTTTTATTTATTTTTTAAAATTATCATCTTTGAGAAAATAGGGACTGCCAAGATGTCTTTTCATCATTATTTGCTTTTAGTTAACTGAAAAATTCTTTATATCAGGAAACAGAGGAAATAAAAGTCCACGGTGACATCTTCAAATGTCTCCCTTTGTCATTCTAAAGCTCAAAGATAATCATGCTATGATATGAAACAAAGAAAAGCAACTGATCATCAAATCTGAGTGGCTCAAACCAGATAATGACACATTTGCTTGATAAATGATTCATGGATTATCAAAACTGTTGGCCATAGATTTTCTGTCAACAGCATAACTATTTCAGCTCTAAGTAAATAAATGGGTTTTTAACTGTTGGTCAAAAAGCATACTCTGAAGACATCACTTTCTTTCTGGATGCTCAGTAACATTTCTTTATTTGTTACATAAAAACAAATCAAAGAAAGAAAAAAAAGTAAGATTACATAGCCATGCATTATACAATCCTTGCTCATTACTACCTACTCACTATCCAGGGAGCGTTATGTCGAGGACTATATAGTTAGCTCATTGGTAAATTGAAAAAACACTATATACACAACTCAGTTCATTTTCTCTGTGTTGTTTTTCTGTCTTGATGCATGATGGTAGATATTACTTTGTTAGTGACCATTGCTTGTACACTGCATATGGACATCTCCAACCATTTTAGTTTGGGTAATAAGTTGCCATACACACACACACACACACACACACACACACACACACACACACACACACACACACACACACACACACACACACGCACACACACACATACACACACACATTTCTATTCCAACAGCCATTCAGCTATCATGGCTGACATTGACCCGTGCAACATCAATTTGTCTCCCATTTTCTCTGTACTGCTACTTTTATAACTAAACAATTTAACTTTTCATTGAATGTACAACAAAAACTGAACTAACCCAGGGTGTTCTTGTGACAAGGCAACACTGGAAACCAAGAGACTCTGACAACAGACACTAAAACAGCACAATTATAAAAGTATAGCAGTAGAGCAAGATTCAAACAGCTGAATTATAAATCTAATCATGATTAATTATCAGGGGTTTACCAAGTAAGTGGACAGTATGTGAAACAAAAATCCAGCACTACATTGCTGGTTTCTGTAGAGTCTGTATTGTATTGTTTTTCTCCCTCACTGGCAACTTAGTGACAAGCTTAGTGGATATTGGCACAGAAAATGGGGGGGGGGGGGTTGCGTGCGACCTATATCTCAACAAATTTAAACTGTTATGGATTATATACCAATTAGTTTGTCCTCACCTGAGAGCAATGAGTGAAACCTAGTGGTTTTACATATCTGTAGCATCAACATTATCAAATAGCTTTTTTGGAAATATGGACCTTGTTGAAATTGTGGAATTTTACTTTTGCTTTCATGAAGTTACAGATGCAAAACTGTAACTTAAATGAACTATTCTTAATTTAATTTAAACACTTTAATTTAAATACAGAGGACCATATTTTGGTGCAAATCCAGAATAATGCTTCTCCAAAGTATCTTTGAATGGGGTCTAGCACCTGCACGGTTGCTACTGTACGCTCTTCATTTGATCATTTGATCAAAGCATCATGGCTTTCACAAACTAATGTCTCTATAGTGAAGTACAAGTATAAATACTTTGTTCTTATTGTTTTGTCAAGGAAACTTAAATATTATTATTATTAAAAAAAAAAAAAAAAAAAAGGCCAAGACAGTTCTCTCCAGTACAATATCCAGCATTCATTGCACCATGAAGACATCTGACAGCCTGGCCGAACTCTGTGACTGCTAGTCGAGCTGAAGACTGTGTCAGACCAATACGCACAATATTGCAAAAAAAAAAGAAAAAAAAAGAAAAAAAAAAGAGAACAATTCAAAAGCATTTGTGGAAATGATGCATCACGGAGGTTTCTATTGTGCTGTATTGATTGCAAAGTGAAGCGTGTGAAGTATTATATGTGTGGTGGACAGTGACAGTGATGAAGTTCATTTGCTTGAGTACTGTACTGAAGTATATTTTTCATTATCTGAGCATCTGTACTTTACTTGAGTACTATTTTTTGGAAACCCGTGACATTTACGCCACTATAATTAAAATTAAAATATTTTGACTCCACTACATTTTTATGAAGTACTCGTCACTTTGAAGCAGAGCTTTTAGTCAGTGGAAAGAAGCCAATCACAGTCAGTTGCATTGTGCTTGCTGCAGGTTTGATCAGCTCAGATTGAACTTGACAGTGGGCCAGCGATGGCTACGTTAGATAAGTTCTTCATCAGACCTATGTAACCTTAATTCCAGATAAACCTATAAGCAGACAGCTTCTAGTGGTTGACTGTCCTTTTGTTGTGTTTTTATGGCTATTCCTATCAGCTTTGTATCATATGCTACAAGCTTTTTATTCTACAGGTTCTACAGGTAAGTCAATGTTTTCAGTAGGTTGTTTCAGTCTGTAAATGCAGTGTCCAACAATATAACAATGCGTTGAAATAAATAAAAAATGTGCTTTTGAATACTTGTCTATTTTTAAAAGGATGCACTCCAATACTTTAACTTTGACTCAAGTAATGCAGCTGTGTCTACTCCTGGTAGAGGTTCAACTGCTGCTTCTATGTTTTAGAGTCTTTGGGATCGGCACTGTTAGTCACATTGCATCTTCGTAAAACTTTCCAGATATATTAAAGGTGTATAAATCAATATTTCTCTATAAACGTGGGCTTACGTTTATGTGTGTAATGTGAAAGGTATCACTTGCAGTGAGAAAATTCACAGAGCATTTTCATCCAATTTGCAGCTCGTGGCTTTTAGTCTCTATTAGCTTATTGTTCTGGTTTTATGGGCACACATTACCATATTTCACCACCTGAATATTCCACCATATTTGGTGGTGTTCACTCTCACAAACACCACTTCAGGCAATAGGCATCAATTTTCATCAAACAAAGCTCTACGGTACACTACGGTACACTGAGAAATTTAACAACAGCCTGATGCAGATTGTTTAAAAAAGAAAAAATGTGAATGAACGGGTGCTGTGGTCAGTAGTGGTCATGCCAGAGCCAGCAGGAGCAGCTAGAGATCATTTTTAGCAGGCACAGCATGTCAGTGTTGTGTTTGCTCCAAGTGTGGGTATTGACATGACGCCAAAGAATTAATTTACCTCGCTTGAAAATATATTATTATTCATGAGTCACCTTTTGCAGCAAAATCACTGATCATCCAAAAAGCTGTTGAGGGCTAAGCCTGGATCAAAAAAGAACAAGACAGTGAGAGTGGCTGTGACTAACAATCCCTGGAGAGAAAACAACCTTGATGGGTTTCAGACACTGCTGGTGTCTGACAGGGTTGTTTGGCCTCTCCCTAGTGCCCTTACTCATGAGACTTCTTCAAAAACCCTACATCAAACTAGCCTAGTGCTCCATGTTCTTGATGATAGAAAATTATATCTAAATAAAATATGAAAAGCGTGTGCACTTGAAAGTTTTTATGAGCTGTTTATTGTCAGATATGTGCACAGTATGTGACAACTGAAGAAGACACTATTTGTATATTTGAAATCTCAGACAAAAAAAAAAAATGGTTTGCTAATTTGAAATCTCATGCATATTCAGATATTAAGGTAGGTCAGACTCACTCTTGAAGATGTTCCAGAGTGTTCCAGCTCTACTCATCTGTCATGTACTTTGTCCTGTGCAAGAACTCGACTCGAGAGGGTATGTTTTGCAAAAGACTCCTTTCAACATGTGCTTTTGGCAAATGATGAGTCTCCAAGCCAACTCAGCTGTGATGTGCGTGTTGGAACTAGTGCGTAATAAGAAAAATGGTCTTAAAGTGTGAAAAATATCATTATTCCTCATTTAGCTAGTCCTCTACACTCTTCAGCATGAGTCCTACAAGAGAGGAGAGAGTGCTCCTGCAGCTGCTGTGATTATGTGAAATAGGCGCTCACTGTGTGTGCGTGTGCATAATTCAGCTGCACGTGTGTTTGCATGCTCACATTTGTATGTGCATGTGTGGGTGTGTGTCCCTCTGAGACAGGATTAAGTGTAGATAGAGTTTTCAGAGTCGAACCAATCTCTCAGAGAGTCAGGGGTCTCTGGGCTCTTAGTGCAGAGCCCTGTCTCTCCTCTTTGGTGTTTCCCTCCCACTCCTCTCAACACCATACCTAAATACTGTGCGGCCTTGGGATGAAACCTGGATACAATACTCTAGTTTCAGGGTTGTGGTTCCCATTTAAAATCACCCTGGATCTTCTTTTTCTACAAGTGGTGGAAGAGTGGGAAATCTGTTAATAGAGAGATAGAGGGGTGGATACTGTTTTTGCATCCATCTCTTCCCAGTCACTGTGGGTGTCAGGCTTTAAAAAGTCAAAAAAAAAAATCTGTTGAGTATGTGAAGGATGAGCATAGAGGATGCTGAGAATGTCCCTGTCATATTCAAGGCTGGAAAAAAAAACATTGAACACCCGCGATGTTTATATTTTTCATCACCCAATGTCCGTGGGAGAATGAAGGAACAGTTTTTTTTTCTTTTGAGCACAGAGCAAAATTGCAGAGACAAGCAGACATTACCTTGCAAAGTCAAGACCCAACATTTGCGATGCGTATTGACATATTGATTTTCCTTGGCAGCTATTGGCAGAAGGAGTAAGGAGGATGGGGCCGTGTGTGCGGGTCCACGGAAGCTCGGTGAGATCCAGGCAGCATTATGCACACCAAGAGAATGAGGCTTAGCATATATTGAGTGTTTATGCTGCAGAATAGAAAGTGTGGAGCACCTTTGCTTAAACTCACTGACTGTTAAATTGGGCTTAACTAAAAATCCCTCTTATACAAACAGAAACTGATCCAGGGCTTTATTTCTTTATTTATTTATTTTGCTTAAAATCTTTTTCATGCGGCCATTTTTGCAAAACACGTCCTCTTGTTGTATCAATGGGTCTTTCTGCTTTACATGAAAATATGCAGGTAAATGTGTGTATGAAAAAGATCAAGGCAGAGGAGGAGTATGGCCAATAGATGAAGGATAATGTGTTGAAAGAGGTGATCTAGAGGAGAGTGAAGGATATCCATTGTTTGTCTTCTTAAGGGCAGGGCACACATGGGGGACAGAGCTGGAGTGTATGTGGATTAGAGTGAGGCTCTTTCCTGAATATATAACCAACCCAAGGTCTCCTCTCCTCTCCTCTCCTCTCCTCTCCTCTCCTCTCCTCTCCTCTCCTGTACAATAGCCATCACAGGAATTGTAAATTGTATTAACACATCTAAAGTATTCTTACTGGACACCCCTTTGATGTGAACAGATAACGGGAATAACATTTGACAAGTATGTCACTTATGCAGTTCACTCACGTTTCTCGCCTGATGTAAAATGGGTCAAAAGTAGAAATCATGGTTTGCGATGCATTTTTCATGGGTTGGTTATGAGCAGGGATGGGTAAAAGTAGAGTAAGTCAGGGCAGATTTTGATACAATATATAAAATGTTCCACATCTAAAGATATAAAATAGACTACAAAATAGTGCAAACACAACTTGAAAACAAAACAAAATACAGTATTTCTGTTTGAAAAATTCAATAAAATCTCCCCCTTTAGAGAGTTAGAAGAGCGTTTCACTAAACTGGATCTGATATGAATGAAATATCAAACAGACTAAATGATCAAACAGAAAAAAAAAAAAAAAAATTCACAAGCAATCATTCATATAGCTACAATAATTGCTCCCTCAGCTGATGAGGTCAGGTATTATTCCTATGCTCTGTAGCATGTCTATAATTTATACAGTTGGTTTGTAGCAGTATATACAGTCTCTTAAAGACCTAAAGTATTTCTGTACCATGCATTTTAATCTGCCTGGTGCTCTTGTTTGCCCACAATTAAGAGCTTAACACAGTAAATCATTGCTTTGGATGTGTGGCGCATAAGCAATAAGGAACATGACCAATCATGTCAAATTCTGATTTCTTTTTCTTGTCCAACCGCTAAAATGAATGCATAACAGCTGCACGTAAAACGAGGGTCAAATAGCATGTTTCCACTACCTCCCACCCCCCAACCGCCACACGCCCCGCACCACCTTCAACCTCTTCTCACCGGCCTCTTGTTGATGAGAGTCTGAACAAATGGTTTGATTTGCAACTTGGACTATGCTGCTGATGCTGGGACATTGATGAATACTACAGCACACAGATAAAATGGCGTCTCTAGATTGGTGTACACTGCTCCGTCCAAATGGTGTAGCCCAACACAGGCTGCTAACTGAATGCAACACAATTAAAGGTCTGAGTGATGGTAAGCTAGTTAATAGCGAGATTTTTTTTTAAATGTGTTTTTTCTTTTTCCTGGTGAACCACCAAATACAGATTGAAAAACATGCTGTATTATGCATGTCAAATATATTTAATGCAATAGTTTGACATTTCTGGAAATATCCTTTTCTGCTTTTTTACCAAACGATAGATGAGAAGATTGATACTGCTCTTAAGTCTGTCGGCTGAATACAAAACCCAGCTAAGCCTAGTTATATCTCATTTATTTAGACAGATGTTGTTCCCCACAGAGAAGAGGCAGGGTGCCCATTTCCTCCTGTTTCTTCTCTTTATGCTAAGCTAAGCTAAATTGCTGCTGGCTGTAGCTTCACATCCCCCATTAAGATATCAATGTGCATCTTTTGGATCTTTTCAAGCAAATAACTTTATTTTCCAAAATGTCAAACTATTACTTTAAGGCTGGATTCACGGTTCAGCATTATGTTTATACATAATCCCCACACTGGGAAAAATAGATGTCTTATGCATGTAAGACTACCAACAGCACTGTGGCTTCATTTGAACCCTCCGCTCTGCTTGTGTCCCTGTCACAGAAGATGTCATGTATTTAAGCAGTGATGTGGCAGGTGAGGTATTCACAGATATGGGTTCCTCTCATCTCAGTGCCTTCCATATCCCTCCGTGGAAATTCGCACACACGTATTTGGAATCACACAGTGAAACAAGGCGAGAAACTCACACTAACACATGCACTTGTAACACATTGCCGTTATGTTTGAGCTGATGCTGGAGGGCTGACGGTAAGACACAGCTTACCCCCAACTGAGCAGGCATGACTTAGCCTGAGTTTTACAACCAGCGTTATTGATTTACTCATTATCTTCTTCACAGGCGATCCCCCTGTAGGGGATCAAAGGCCACCACTCTATTCTCTTCTATTCTCTTCTATTCTATTCTATCCTGAACAGATAAAGATTAAAGGGTCAGTTAAACAAATCACAAAAAACACATTCTCCCACTTACCCTTATTGGTATGCAGATTTTGGTTTTATTTAATCACATCAGAATCAATTTCTAATAAAGAAATAGTCACAGAAAAAAAGAAAAATCTTTTATTACTACTAATACTTTGAACACCCACTGGGGTATCAGCAGCCATTTTAGATATGGTTATCTTGATACATAAAAAAAAGTATCTGAAACAACAAAAATTGACTTCTGAAAATTTCTTTCAGGAAATTTCTTTCTTTCAGGAAATTTTCCTGCCTTGGAAACATCAGTTGAGAAAACAATAGCACAACAATGTCCACCAGATTTCAATCTCGATCATATGATGAAGCAGTGGCATGCCGTCAGGACACGCTAGGGAAGCAGTGCTTGCCCAGTTAAAGTTAAAAAAAGACGTTAGACCCTGTTTGCTCATCATGTAGTTTACTGCCCTCTTGTGGTGGCAGTAGGGTATTGTCCCTGTGAGCTAACGACTTCCAGTTGTTGTAGCTACCATTTCTTATTAGTTATAATATTATATATAATAATATATAATAATAAATTATATATAATAAAGTTATTTTTGTGGATGTGACCATGTCCCAGACTATTACTACTACTATATAATAAAGAATATAGATGACAAAAGAGGAGACTGGCAACTATAGCCAGAGTGTGCCAGGCAAGTTGTCCTTGTCTCAGCTTCTACTGTTCTGAGATCAGTTATGATGTGGTAGCATCATGTGCATGCGCAGAAGTGTGTACTAAGTTACTACTAAGAGGCAGTAGTGGCAAGTAAAGAGCACATTACGCTTATTGATTATCTCTGTGCAAGACCTGCAGTACGTTTGAAAAGTTTGAGGCAGAATAATGTTACAGCAGTCGAGAAGCTTTAGGAATCAGGAATAGCTGTGTATGAAGGTTGTGTGTGTAGAGAGCGAGAGAGAGAGAGCACAGTGATGCTGGCGACCAGAGCAGAGAGTTAGCTACTTAGCAATGTATGCGCACTTAAAGATGTTTGTCAGCAAATAAATGCTGTGACTCCTCAAGACTAAAGTTCCCTCCTCTCCCCCGAGCTTCAACTACAGTCCAGACTCACAACACTGAGGCTGGAAAATACAGGTTTCTGCTTTGTCGCTGTCATTGTCGGGTAATGGTAAAAATGTTGATTATTTTTAGATATTTTTCTTCTGTACTTCACATTTTAAGTGTTTCGTGTCAGTTCAGAAGAATAATCCTAAAACCTCTTTAGACAGAAAGGAGAAAGGTGAAGATGTCGAGGCAGAGAGAAGCAACATTTCAGGAGAAGGACTTTGAGCACAGGAAAGACAGACAGCACAAAATCATGAGAAACACAAGGCCAGGAGTTTAAGAGAGAGCTGCTGTGCTGCTATTGTCATGAAAATGTATGTGAAATGATCCAAAAACTCTAGAAAGGCTGCTACAGCAAATCTAGTTGTGAGATTATTTGTAACCTGTTCTTCTTTATTCTGTTATTTTCTACTCAAATCAAATTTTTGGTCTTGGAAACAAAAAAAAAAAAACAAAACATCCCTACAAAGTCCATTTACATTTATATCTGTTGTGAAGCTTTTGACCATATTACATGATCTTTATCTAATGATCAAAAACTCCAGAGTAGTTACTAAAGTGAGACTGTTTTGTATTTAGCTCTATTGAATCCTTAGTTTCAAAAGTTAATTCTCTGACACAAAGAAAATAATCTCATTATAAAGTAATTTAAATTGCTATTTGGAAGCTTAAGGTCACAATACATGGGCTTCAGTGGAGTTTGCAATTGTCATGGATTTGTACATGTTTAATTTTTATTATAGGACTGCACAATAAATTGAAATAAAATCAAAATTGCAATATGGCCATGTGCAATATCAAAACCACAGGATTTGCAAAAATTTGCAGCTGCTGGTATTTTTTCTGAGAGAGAAGATAATTGTGCGAGATATCCCGGACAACAAATCATATTCTCCAGGTGTAAAGGAATCTTTTGTTTGGTACAAGAAAAAAATTAAATCAACCTTTTTTTATCTTTTATAAAATGCAAAAACTAAAAACTAATATTTCAGTGCAATGTCTGCCAACATAATTGCCATATCAATTTTTTTGCATTTAATGCAGCCCTATTTTATTCTTCTAATTTTCTAACAGTGTCTAGTCCATGTTGTTGAGATGCTAAATGTCATCTTGACCTTTGAACCAGAAACTGAAAAAACATCACATGATCATCATGATCATAATCACAACATCTACATGACTTTGTCTTTTTCAACTGATTTGTTCTGTTCTCTTAATCTTTTACAGAACAAAACCTCTGGTTGTTTCTTCACATTATCACTTTGTTTTTTTTTACATTATAAGGATACTGATGCATACATCGACAGACTCAGCTTGAGAATCACTGCGATATTCCTTTGTTTATGCTGGTGGTATTAACAGTCAGCACAAATCACATCAGGAAGGAACTGTGTCATTGTGCAATAATTGGAATTATGCAAATAGTCACAAGGCAGCACTTTGTAATAACCACACTTATTCATAAATTTCCTTTTTTATTATTAGTTCACTCTGAGGCATGGACTTGCTTTTTATCATTTATGTGGTGTTCATTATTTTCTGTCACCACCTTATGTTGCTTTTATTGTGTTGACTTGTAAACAGAAGGACATGAAAAAAACAAGTGCATCCTATTGAACAATGAGCAGGGAAACAAAGTTAACAGTCAAAGAAGCTTTTCATGCATAAGTGTTGATTTCTCTGGGGAGGATCAGCAGGCACTTTTTCTTTCCCTCCCAATTCGATCCACTCCTGCGCTGCTGTAAAGTTAGGCTCTGAAGAGACGGAAGAGAAATCCATACATGTCTCTGTCTGGCCATTGATATTCTCCTTACTCCCTTCTTTTCCTCCACACCTCCATCACCCCATCTCTCCCTCTCGCTTGTTCTTGGTTTTTCAGTGGGTCCGTAGTGGCCAATCCATCCTCACGCCCTCCACTGGCCAGGTCAGGACATCCAATATCCAATGGTTTCAAACTTTTCTCTCCCTCCCCAGCTGCCCAAGTAACAGCCCCTCCAACCCACCCACTCCTCCGCTCTGTCTTTCCTCTCATTCAACCTCACATCAATCTTACAACCCTCTCCTTCTCTCTTTTCACCTTCTCCACTCTCTCTTTCTGCTGTGAGAAGGTTGCTGTGCTATTTCCCCTTTAAATGCATGAAAAATACTCACCTGCAGGCGGAGGATCACATAATAATTCTTCTGCACACTTCCACCTGTGACCTCCACTTAGTTTGAAGACTCTTTATTTTCTATGTTTTTGTGTAACATTTAAAGTTTTTTGCTTTATATTTTTATGATGTTTTCACAGACAGACATATTGGAGCCCCAGTACATTACTTAGCCTATCTCTCACTAATTGACTGACTGAATAACCATCACAAGCTGGACTGTATATGGCTTGGGGCTAGTCTACCGAGCCACTCTGGTTTCTGCTCTGGAACTGCAGGGAAGCAGAGAAGTGCTTCCACTACATTGAGCCTCACCTTCATTATGGCAAATATTCTACTTTTAGCATATGTATCATTATTATTAAGCTACTAAAAAAGGTAGAAGAACTAAACTAACTAATTAAACAAAAGACACATCGAGCAAAGACGGCAGGACAGAGGGAGGGAGACAAATCCTGGTTAACTGCTAAAGAGACTTGCTGATCTGTATAGCATGTAAACAACAAAAACACCATTAAGAAATCATGAAAAAGTAGATGGCTTTTAATTTGAAATGGTCACAGGAAGCGTTGGGTTTGTTTTAAAACATAATGCACTAACTTCAACATGGCGACTTTAACAAGGACAACTGAAAACTAGGCTTAGCACTAAAATACCACTATGACAAATTCTACATATCAAACAGAGGGAGTTAGAAATAAAGAGCTGCCTCAAAGGAAACGTTCTGGAGCAGAGATAAATAGCGACTAAACTACTGTGGATCCAGCTGTGAGCTGGATGAGAGACAAAGTAGGAAAAATATTATACAATTTTTGATGAAAATACAGCACAGTGTCCCTCTTTAATTAAGGCTATATGTCTTTTATCCAGATTTATAACCTAATAGGATTTGACCTTCAAAAATGAACAGCGTGAGCAATTACAATTTGAAATTCAATAATTACTAATCCCAGTAACACTTCTCCCTTACTAGTTTGATAGTGTCAGTCCATGGCATGTTAGTCTAACACAGGGGTCATGTGTCACGTAGCTGCTATGCTGCTCGATTATATCATGCAACACAAAATGAAGTCAAACTAAATGAAACTGACTTGTTTCATAGGCTTTTTTTTTCAATTGCACCCACACATACACATACACATATACATATGCATAAATATACAGTACGCACACATACAATGTGAATTTACTGTACTATAATTGGTACAATGTTCTTAGTGCATATTTTTCTTTTTTTGCACACAAAATGTAAAATGCATATCTGCTAAAAAAAAAAAAACACTTTGGGATATATTATATAACATATTGAATATAGTTTACTGTAATATGACTCTAAATCCACCTCTAATTCCAAAACCTTTTTATGTTGGTTGTTGTATCATGAGTAAAATAGACCTAGAGTAAACTCACTCTGTGTATTTTTGAGAGAAAAATAACATTTGAACGGTCGAATTACATCATTTGCAAAAACAAAGGAGGATTTCCTCGGACAATGGGGATCGGTAATTGATTGTTGGGTGGGCACGTTTACAGCTCATTTATGTTTCTGTCCGGCTGATCGAATCTAGCGAAATTGAGCGAGAACGCTGCTTATTTATTTGGCAGCAGTGGCAGGGACGCAGCTAGTCTAACAAAAGTGGAGCAATGTGACTCCCTGTATTTATATGTTGTTTTTTCCTAGGTGGTTTCTCAGGTGCATTGGTAAACCTTTTAGATAGATAGATAGATAGATAGATAGATAGATAGATAGATAGATAGATAGATAGATAGAAACAGGGAGAGAACAACACCTTGGGAAGGATGTGTATAGATATTGCACATATACCACATTGGTTTAGCTGATAGATTGTAATAAACCCAATTTATTATGGGAGATGGAAACAGCATGTCTTTGAGGTTGGAGCAGAGAGGCCTGGGTTGGATTGTGTTAAAAGCACTGGAAAAATCAAAACAACACCCTGACAGAGCTATCTGCATTTTTTAAGTACGCGTACACTTTTGAAGCATAAAAAGAATGGCATCCTCAACACTAAATTTGGCCTGGTAAGCAAATTGCAGTGGGTCCACATATTTGCCTGCCAAAATTCTGAAATGCTACAAAACAATCCTCTCAAAAGTTTTCATTATGTGTGAAGTGAGGGAAAGTTTGGAGAGGATTGTTTTTTGTTTGAGAGAGTTGGATGTCAGATGTAAACAAATAATCCTCTTCTATGACAGCATCTGGTGTTTGGCTCTCCTATCATTGCTTTTTTACTGTAGCCATCCTTTTGGTCGTGCTACACCTAACCTCATTCTGTCACAGCAACACCCCATCGAGAGCAATGGAAGGTGATAAAAATCAAAATTAATGTGCAATTTAATGTATACATAAACGCACACCTGGACTAGCTGGTGGTGCTACTGTAACTGGAAGGCTGCTACTATAGGGAAGGCTGAGATACTTTGCTTTAATGCTGCTGCTGCTGGCCCGACATGAAGAGGAAATTAGACTGCTACACACTACCACACACAATCTTGGGCCATTTTCAGTGGAAGAATTAGGAAATTAGAAGAAAAGAAAATACTCAAAGTACAATTATACGACTCAGACCTGATATGGAGCACATTCTTTTGTGTTGGTCAGCCCTTTAGAACAAGATTCAAAGATACTGTAATGCCCTTCTAGTGGATCTCCCTTGATGCACATTGAAACCCTTACAGATGGTCCAGAATGCAGCAGTACGTCTGGTTTTCGATCAGCCTAAAAGGGCACATGTCACTCCGCTGCTCATTGACCTCCACTAGCGACCCATACCCCCGAATCAAATTCAAGTCACCAGTGCTTGCTTTCAGTGACCTCTGTGTCTGCGGCATGCAGCCACCTCTGGGGCTGAAAAATGATGCCAAACGGACACGCCAAAAGTTGCAATCCCTTGAATGGCCCCTTGAGGTTGGGACCAAAAGGAATTATAAAATGCTCAACTTTACAGCAGATATAAACATGTTTACAGCCTAGTATAAAAACTGGTTTTGGTCTCTATAGCTATCTCTCTTCTGACGTCACTAATGCTACATCCATCTTTATATGCAGTTTGTGGTCTGCACTCATCTACTCAGTATACAGGTACAATGCTTCTTCTCCATCACACAAGGCAATCTGAGTCAGGACTGTTCTCATCTGTGGTTCCCAGATGGTAGAATAAGCTAACGATGCTATTAGAGCAGGAGCGCTCCTCTGTATCTTCAAGAATCTCTTCAAGGCTCGACTCTTCCAAGAGCACCTTCTTTCCTAACACCTCTGGCTCACACTTACTGTGCACCTTCTTCACCTGATCTCCTTGCACTTCCTCATACTGAACAGCTTTAGTACTTCATGCTCACTCCAAGGTCTTGCAAGTTGAGGCTATCTCTCGCTTGTTATCCTTGGATAAAAGCATTCACCAAATTAGTAAATGTTTAAGTGTAAATTAGGCAGCAAAAATTTCCATTTAGCTTATTCTTACATGTAATTAGTCATTGTGACAGGTGATAACATTCAAATGTAAACCCTTTGGAGAGACGAGGTCAAATAATCACCCATAGGTTGGATGTTAAAATTCTGCACAGCGTTACTCAGGCTTTTTTAATTTTAAAAGCACCATGAAAACTTCACCCCACCCCTCCAAAAAAGGGGTGCATCTCTTAATTACTGACATGGAGCCAATTTGTGTCGAGCATGTCTCTCAGCAGATAGTGATAATCATTATAATTGCTTGAAGCGTTTGTTTCATGCAGCAAAAGCAATAATGTTCACTCAGATCTTCTATAATAAAGGCTTTAGCTGAGCACTTGGCTTCCTCCAAGCTGTTATACAGTGACTGGACGTGAATAATCATCAGTGAAATTGAAATGCAGGGGTAAATACATGGCTGTGTCTGTCCTCTCCTCTGTACTGCCTGTTTTTTTTTTTTTTTTTTTTTTTTAGTCGGTCCCTGGGTACAGAGCCAGAGGCTGATCAAAGACTGACTCTGATTCACTCTGAATGATCAAGGAGAAGAGACAGGGAGCTCTGTGATTACTGAACATTGACGTTGTATCAATTTCAATCATTCTACAATACGCAGCTGTCACACACAAGGTGTATTATGCACTCTGTCTGATCACCTGGGATCGAGTCGCACAAGTTTTATTGATCATGAGGGATATTCTTGCATTTTTCATGAGGGAGAAGAAATTTTGTGATCAAAAGTGCCACTGGCTCAAATCCACTGATTGCATTGAAAGGTCAGGGTTGAAGAAGTGAGACAGGCACGCTATCTCCTCTGCATCAACCACAGCTACACTGGCTTTTTAAAATTATTTTTTGAAATATTAATATTTATTTACATAACAAGAGTTACATGAAAGGTCTGGCACCACTGTCTTAAACAGAATGCACACGACTATACATGTACAGTTGTGTAGTTGTGGAATATAATGTGAAAGAGAAACAGAGAAAGGGAAGAGAAAAGGCAGTTGTAGCATGAAACAGAGTCAGTAACATTTGTCAATCATAATCCATGCTGTTTTCACCACTAGCGGCCTAACCTATTGATAGACCCACGGGTGTCTACACTGTCATGGGTGTCATGGTTTTCCAGACTACAACGCAACCCCATAGTTTTCAAAATAAAATGGAGCACACAGCCTTTCTATTAGTCTCTGTTTTAGGAGTAGTCGGAGTTGCGGGGACGCCAGACACAGATGTAGCAAAGTAGCAGTGTGGACAGAAATGGCTGCTGGATGTAGCCATATATTTCACACAGTGTTATTGATTTTCTTACGTAAATTAATGTAAATCCCAAAATGATACTTTAAGCAAGAAACTTTCTAGCTAAATGCAGAATAGCATAGCTATTTAGGGAATATGCAACTAGTCATATAATCCATCCATGACAACATCTGAGATATAAGAATATACTCAAACAGAGCAGTGCAAAAAAAGCAAAAGAATATATGATTTACAACCAGTGAAATGGATTCAGTTGTCACAGCGAGGCTGTTGCATGGTATAAGGATCACAGCACCGCCGCATCAGAGATGTGGGTTGTTTTATTTCAACAGGGAAAGTGGTTCTCCTGAGGAGACTGAGATGTTTTGTTTTGGTTGTGGTCTAGCAGTTTATTCTGTTCCACGGGCTACATGAATAAAACATTCAGACCTGTCAGAGGAGGCACCTTGGCTAGAGGGTCAGCTGTCCAAGTGCAGCTGGAGAATAGAGGAGCACCCCATCAGGAGAAGTTCGCCAAATCGCCGCTGTTTGATAGAAAAAGCTGCAGGGGCGAGATAGCGGGAGATTGGGTGCAGATTTAAAGCCCCGTGATGCATATCCACAGGTTGGCTGCTACAGAGTAATACCCTTTGAGGATTACATCAATATTGGAGCTAAACATGTAATCATACACTGAGGCCATGCTCCAGATCCATCTGGATAACCTTCGGTCTCATCAGAACGAATTGCCTTACCCGGAAAGAAGCTTCTTGGAAATATTCATAGGGGGAGCTGATGAACATCACAAAACATTTGAATTTAATCTCAACATGCATGACAGAGGATGAATTTTCAAAACAAAACACTGATTGTGTAGCTTAGTGCTTTCCCCAGGATGGCATACAGAGTCATTTGAACCAAACATGCAGTGCGACAACACTACTCTGTTGTACTCTTATATACCATGACCAGCTTAATCATTGAACCTGAGAATCAACAGAGTCTATTTAGAGCCCTCATCTTGGGCATGAAGTAAGCAAAATGGATTCAAGATACAATCCTGTAACTTTCGCTGTCACTTAATTGCAAGACTACTCCTTTGATTAACTCTATCTTTCTCCCACCCTCCTTGTCCCTCTGGGAAATGAGGAAGAAGGGGGGCATATAAGACATGAGTGACAGCTCATAGTTTATCAACAGCTGCCCAAAGCCCTTCTCCACTATAGCAGATGTTCTCTCGAGGATTAAATCTGCCTAAATAACATGCTAAGAAAATAAATGCAAAGTGAGATCCTGTCTGCTCTTCATCACTGTAATTCTCCCTGTAAAAATATGATTAACTAATTAAAAGTTTTTTCCAGTGGCCACAGCAAATTATTGTTGCTGGCCAAGAAGGTGAGGGCATACAGCAACAGATATAAATTAAATCAATAGAATTACACACTCTCTCTCTCTCTCAATCTCTGTCTCTGTCAAAGGGTCAGCCATCTTCTACATCTGAATTAATAACACATTGCTGTTACGTAAACAACATATTATGGTTTATGAAACCTGGATTAGCCCCTTATACCATTAAAAAAAAAAAGATTTACTAGCTGGAGTAGTGAATCACCGGATCGAGGTTTGTGAACGCTGCCTGTCGTGTGTTCAGGCACTTCCTTAACTAAAATATCAAAATGAGAGGTACACTCAAATACAGTTAGAGTAAAGCAGAGACTCAATTTCAGCTTCAAAGAGGTGCAGTGTTGAGACTGTTCACGTTAGTAGTACTACTTACTACTACTACCAATTAGCTTCAAGCCAAAATCCTGCATTCATACTTTTACTTGAGCAGAAGTACACAAGTATTAAGAAAGTTTTATTAAAGTAGCACAAGGAATAGTATTTAGTATGCAAGTAGAGTGTTATTATTACACTATTATTACTAATGTATTATATGCAAAAGTTTCTATCAGATACTACTCTACTCTCTGTAGTTAGCACGCTAACCATTGTGCCCCAGCTCATTTTCCCACAGTGCCTCACTGTTGCCTCCAGTCTGCCCTGACGACAAATGCTATCATAACTGTGTCTTACACCTACTTACAGCGTAGGCTAAAAGTATGTGTGCTTGGAGGAGTAACCAGTCATAGAGATACCCAACATCTGCCATTTTGTGCATTTTATCATTACTGTTACACAGAAAACCAGGATTTTCAGCTCTGTTTCTGTACTGCAATCACTGAGGATCTGCACTTAACCCACTAAAGAGACCTCTGGAGCATTTCTAAAATTAGAGAAATCTTGAGTTGATGGAGGTTTGATAAATAGCGGAATAGATAAGACTCTTTACATTTACCTTTCATTTAAATTTGCTAGATACAGATACAGGCCCTGGATTGTGCATTTTAAATAATGCAACCAGGGTCTTTTCATTATAAATTTGACTGCACGTCCAACATCATCAGGGTTGTTTTGTCAAGACTTGACAAAGCTCCTCCAGACTCACAGGAGACCTCATTTAACAGTTCTTACAGGCTGATTAGTGCTCCCCATCACTAATAAGCTGACCTTTGTGAGTCAATTCGATGGAGTTCGCCTTTTAATGCTGTAGCTGGTGGAGGTGGAGCTGATTTTAACAATTTTATATTCTGTTTCTGTTGTAGTTTACCATGTGACCATGCATCATATCATGTAAGCTGATCATCAGTTGTTGGATGTGGTGAACAGAATCCATCAGTGATGTGGATATCAAATCATGTTTACTGAAATATTATTATCTTATGTAGATGCTTAACTATTACATGGTTCCAAACCTAAGGATTGGACCCTGTGAAGAGTCACAAGATAAAAAGCTGAATACATTTCTGTGAATAGTCCTCCAGTGTTTGTTTCTTCATGTAAATTACAGGATAGTTCTGCTTCCACGGGCCTCTAGAAATGATTCAAAAATAGGATTCTTTGGTCAACCTCGTCATAATCCATAAATATATATATATATATATAAATGGTGATGAAGATTGGATCATGTAGACAAGATTTATTTAAATCTTGTTCAGCCAGAACAAAGTCAAGTCAACTTCAGATAATGACAATAGGATTTTTCATAAAGAAGTTAAATTTAATATCAAGATCAATTCTATATCACATTAAAATAAAAATCATTTAAATGGCCAAATAAGAAATATTCACTGAGAGAAAATGAACAGCTTTTGCCTCAGGCAACATACTGTACTATATTTCGCAGCAACAGCAGAAATCACACCTCTAACTTTTTAATTACACCCTTGAGAAGTGCATTTGACCTGTACAGTGATGTCTACCCGTCTCAGCGTGGTCTCCCCAGGCCAACCTTAGGTCATTCTGTCTACCTTGGACCCCAGAGAGCTTCTCCTCAATGAGGCCTGGAGTGCTGATGGAGTCTGGAGGTGTGACCCATGAAGTAGTCCACCCTTCCCCTCTTCAAAACAGAGGACCCACTCCTTCTCTAATTTAATCCTCTGAGCTTTGAGACTGAAGTAGACACATTACACGCACACAGGCACACACACATATTTTTTTTTCTTCTTCTTGTGGCATTAAGTGAACCCTGATTGAAATTCTTATGATTTAAATTGTACATTTGCTCTGTTTTTATGCACATTTAAATTCCAAAACCCTCCTTTCTGTGTGTGTCTCTGTCTACATCTTTGCAGCCCTGTGTCTTGGATGTGAATCTTATCCTTTAGGGGTTAAGGTGTGAATTTACATGATGTGTCATACAAGAAGAAAACCAGGCTGTTTTTCTTTCAATATCCTGTTTTTGTCAGCATTCATCCTTTGTAGATGATCATGAGGCTGAATATATACATGGATGTACAATATGCAAACTGGTTAGGGTGTCTGTGCATGTTTGTTAGCATTTGTGTGCTCACACATGCATAAGCATCAATTTTGTATCTGGGGTTAAATACAGGCACTCACCTTTGTTTATGCGTGCTATTTCATGCATGTGGCTATGTGTTTATGTATCAGACCAACCCTATTTGCCTCTGAGTTTTACGGTCATTCAAATCATTTATTCACTGCCCGGCCTACAGCATAGCTTCTGGCCTGCAGCTTTGTACCAGCAGCTGGGTTGCACAGCCTTCCCGCAAGCTTCCCCCACAATCTCTTGCTCTTTATCATGCATGGCACACCGCTGGACTACTGCAGGCGCAGAGCACTTCATCACCACGGCCTGCAGAGAGAAGCAGAGACAGACTGGAAGATGGGCTCAGGGTTCAAGAAGACCCCTATTAGGACGGGATATCCCATAGGCTGTCTGACTCAGCTCAGCACTTTTTGCCCTGGTTTCAAATATAAGTTAGGGGATGATGGGGTAAAATAGGATGTCCTCATGTTTTAAGATTATTGGCAAATTGCTTGGTGATAAGGTTACGGATCAACTTCATTTTAATTCACTCAAACCAGCAGGCGTTTCCCTGCTTAAATTTCAGCCTGAGGGGATATCTGCAGCTAACAGCCTTGTGGAGAGGTTTCGGTGCCGAATTCTGTCAGAGGACATCTCCGCTGAGACAAAATGTTGAGTTGAGACAGAGGGGAGCGGAGGAGGGAGACTGTTTCCTGGTGTCAGCTCTAACTGGGCTGGGAGTATTCTAGCTTCTCTCAGGTACACTGATATCATCCCTGGCTGCCTGCTGCGGAGAGAAACAGTTGCACCGAGGTGTCAGCTTTAAGTGGGTAGGGGAGTTTTGTCACAGATCAACTATCAGCATTTCACAGTGACTGTTCACTGAGCTGTTTTCTGAGCCCCCCTGGATGTGGAGCTCCATTTCTCCCTGTCTCCCACCCTCCTCTGTTTTAGTTTTATTAATCTCTCTTTAATCTTTGTCTAATTTTCTCCCTTTATTTCCTTCAATTTCAGTGTTTCCTCTCCTCTCCTCTCCTCTCCTCTCCTCTCCTCTCCTCTCTTCTCTTCTCTCAGGAGAGTGAATAATCTCTTACAGTATCATGGATAATGGCTGCTCTCTATAACAGAGCTGTCTCTCCAATTCATCAGGTCTGACCTTCAGGATGCATCTTGATGAGTGGCGAAGGTAATGACACCGCTTCACTCCCCGCTCCACATGCTCATAGTGGTGAAAGACTATAATCAAAAATAAGTTTGCATCTGATGTGATTGTTTGATCTGATATGATTGTTACTGGGATGATACCAACAAACAAAGTATTGGCTTTCTGGTATTTCGTTATTAGGTCTAAGCATCTCTTGGGCCTCTCATTTCATTTATAGAGTATAATTTTCACTGCATCTGAAGCTAGTCCATGACAGGACTTTGATATTCGACAAAGCACAGCAAAATGAATTTGTTCCTGTTTTCAAAATGTATATTAAAGGGTCATGGTGTCCCTGCAGGCATCAGGACTAAAGAAAAAAAAAGTGGTGACTGTGTAGCAGCGCAGACTGATCTCTACAGAGCCTTCTCTCTTGTCTGTCTGTACGTCTGTTCTGCTCCCTGCCAAGCCGCCTGGAGAGATAGAAGCATGAGCAGAGTCGCTGCCTCATAAAGGACATTCTCTACCCGCTCCTGGTTCTGGGCTGCCGTTCAACCGTAGGCAGACTGCTTCCTGCGTGTGTGGGTAGAACAACTCTATATCATCTGTTAGTTTGAATAGACAGCTCTTTGTAGAGCAGCTTAGTGTATGTTTGTCACAGTCCCAGCCAACACATGTTTGACAGTGATCAAATATTTGTGGTGTGTGTGGAACCTCCTACTCAAAGCAGTGAAGGGCAGCTCCACCAAATCAATACATATCAGTTTTAAGGGATGAAAATTGTGATAAATGGGTTAGTGGATTGATGAGCTATGGCCTGTTGTTCTCATGGCTGTGTGCATTGTTTTCCCTGGGGATGTACACACAGGTGCTGTAGCAACATTCACCTTTTAGCATTTCAAATTTCTTAAATCCTTATTAGCAGGAGCCCTAATTGCGGAGCCAGGATTATTTAGATGCGTAAATAGTTTGGATTAAAAGTGAGTAACCTGATAGTTTGTCACCGTGGTAGTGCACATGTCCATCTCTGGCAGCAAAGAATAATTTCTTCCCCAGGAATGATCGCTGATGGCACAGACAGGAGTCTTCTATCTCTGAGCTAATGAAACCATCCTGACACATCATTCTCCCAACACTAACTTTTATCTCCTGTCCTCCTGCAGACTGCAGTAAAATGACCATTATTCTTTCTATGAGCATTTGTGTGTGTGTGTGTGTTTGTGTCTGTGCATGTGTGTGTTTGTGTGTGTGTTTACACCTATTGCCTATGTATGCGTGAACAGCCCTCTCTATTCATCAAGATGTCACCTGTAATGGCTGCTAAATTAACCATGTGTTTCGGGGAGCAAAGCTGGCTTGATAAATCTCTCTATGGCAGGAGGAGTGTGTGGTCCACTCCCACCCACCTCTACTGTGACCTTCGTATGGTGGGAGATCCTCCACTAACTGGGTTCCCAAACAGCATCTCCATAGAAAAGATCATGAAGGGTGAACGGATGCTCAGTTGATCAACTGCAGAATTCACACAGGGAGCCAAAGAGAAAAATAGGATAACCTCATTCAATATCACATTAACAGCCAGCTACTAAAAATGAATGTCTTACCACCCAGCCTCAGACAACAGTACTCAGTGTGTGGTTTTACTTTCGTTGACATTATGAAGCCAAAAGATCACACATAAGTCATAAAATGTCTTGATGCTGATGGCGATGTAAAAATTGTGTTAAATGTGTAAATGCTACTTGCTCCCTTGCAACAATGATGATAAATAACAAATAAAACAATGTACTATAATTTATCTGTTTTAATAAAGTTTTATTTTGCGGTAGTTAACTGTCACGGTGTAGATGCAGGGATTGCCGCTAAAAAGTTGGTAAAATGTCATTAGACATCACATAGTTTCACAAATTTAGCATTTAGCAGCTAAAGGGATATTTCTCCGGGAGCTTGTGGAAAACAAAAACAGAGCAAATGAAGGGACTGAATATTGCAAACACATGAATGCTAATGTTGCTGTGAGTGTGCTGGATGTAAACAGAGATAACAGTTTGCTCACATTTGCCATAATAACTTTAGAAATAATGTGAATTATCACAGTCATGGGTTGTGACGCATCCTCTAGACCTAAATTAAATTATTTTAACCCCTTGATCCTCTGTGCCGCAACATAATGTTGTATTTGTGGTTTGCTTAAAGGTAATGGAAGAAAAGGGAAAAACTGCCATGCTGGTACAGCTTCATGGGATCTACTGCTTTGTAAATGTGAACAAATTAGTTGTAGTCAGCCGAGTTGGACATAAGGATGTTTGTGTTTGTTCCTTGTGTGTTCTTTTTTCCTAACTTAGCTTTGCCAGGTTTGACTCACTAAAAGCCACAGAACTGGGCTCCATACCTCCCACATGATGTTGTGTCCTGTTTCAGTTAACAGGCCTCTTACAGCTGTTGCCAGCCTGCTCTTCTTTTGACATGACCCTTTGGTCCGTTGCATCAGTGGCTAGCAACAAGTTTTGGCTACATTTGCCAAATTTCAATCTTTATCAAAAAGAATAGACTCCTCTTATTGATAGATACAGATTTATTACAGAATATGGACAGTAAATCACGGGGGCATTTCAGTTTTCAGAGAGGTTGATGAAAGAAACCCTGGCAGATAGCTAACTTGGATGGATGACGTCAAGATATTGGCTCTCCACTGTTTGCATGCTGTTTTTGTCTATTTATATGTGAAATATGGGAGATGGGGAGGTCTGGCATGCGGTGAGCCTCTTCACTCCAGCACCCAGTGGTATGCACCAAATAAAATATAACAAATAAAATCAAATTTAAGGGTTGTAATTGCAGTGAAGATGACGAAAGGGTCAAGGTGTTGCCCCGTGAAGATATTTGGCAGTGCTTCAGTAAAAATGCTGAGGATTAAAGTAAAAGGAAAATAAAACAACGGGGCCTGTAACAGAGCGGAAAAACACAACAAAAGGAGCAGTATCCTGGGGTGCAGATTGATTCCTATCAGCTGGTACATAGACAGTGACCTGCGGGGAGAGCTTATCTTGGCTCATGCTCTATCTCCCCTACATTTTGATCCCACTGCTGGAGGGTGTGGACTGGTTGGGTGGAACAAGAGTAGTTGGCTGGATGAATGGATGGATGGATGGATGGATGGATGAATGGATAGTTTTGTGAATAGATAAAAGGAGGAAGCAGGAGACAGATGAAAGAAGTGCAGGCCAGTTGAGGGAAAGGAAATAAGGAAAAAAGGGAAGGTGGCAGAGGTAAATGGAGATGGAAAGATGGAGCGATTCTGTCTGAAGAAAGTCTGATAGATGGGGGGACAGAGTCGGGTGCATCAGGGGGGAAGGATGGTGCGAGGGGGAAGAGCCTTCCTCCTCAGAGTAATCAGGGCATGATCAGCAGATGGGAGGGCAGGGAGAGAGGAACGAGAGGGACAGCTGGAGAGATGGAGGAGATAAAGCAGAGATAGAAGAGAGGGGAAGAGATGCAGAACAGAAGCATGGAGACTGGCCAGCATGTAAAAGAGAAAATAGAATCTGAAAACGGCAAAGCAGAAATGTAGAGAAACAAAAGGAATCGAAGAGCAGATGCTGACAGAGGAGGGGATGATAAAGTGTTCACTTAAACGGGCTAACACGTTCAGTGCAGGGTGGTGGGGTAGGCAGTCACGTATCTGCACATCACCAGTCAAACGGATAGAGGATGAGAGGATGGATGAGGAGATAGAATTGGTGCTTATAGGCTTAACTTAACATGTTTTAATTTGAAAAAGGGACATTTTATTACTATAGCTGTGATTGATGCAGTATTGAACTGGAATCAATATTCCCCAGGATAGAGTACTCCCAGGATAGACGCATTATAAGTAGTTTTTTCTGCTTCTATATACAAATTAACAGGATTTGCTTTTATATTAATTAGCACAAGAGAGATCAGTGCTGATTCACTGAACCTGACCTTCCCTCCCAGCTCATTACTCCTTCACAAGTAGATCCAGTTCACCGTCAATTAACTAACTTTTAATGAAGGGAAGGGCTGTTGAGCAAGACCTACAACTGTTCTGGTGGTAATGTAACACACCACTACCTTTACTGCTTTTAATGACAACCGGCGAATCTATCATCACACAAGAATACAGTTTCAAGAAGCAGGTAATAATTGTTGTGAAGGGCAGAGTTGGTCCAAGCTCACAGAAGTGTTGCAAGAGGACATGCTTTAGCAGCTATAATGAATCTATAAAATGTCCATGTTTCCCATCCAGCAGCTCAGGCAGACTACACAAGCAGTGTAATATTATTACTTTACCCACTAATGAATAGACTAGTGTAAGAGATGTAAAGTAGCTTATTACTTTATATTAACAGGTAAAGCTTACAATTTTTAAATAAGTAATAACTAAAAATGTAACTTATTGCTATTCCTGATAAACTAATGACACACACACACACACACACACACACACACACACACACACACACACACACACACACACACACACACACACACACACACACACACACACACAAACAGGCTCACTAGGTGAAAACAGTACCTAACCCTAACCCAGCTGGTAATGATATTCAAAGCTATTATTTTTAAGCACTTAATGGATCCATAAAATAGTCAACTGAAATGCTCATTAATTGATTCATTCAATCACACGCTGCTGGATGCTCAGCTACTTTGCCCTATAATGGTTGCAGAGCTTTAGGAAGCTTTGCGGTAGCTAAAGGAAATGTAATGATAAAAATAAACATAATAACAGAAGGCAGCAGGGAGATTTGAGCCATTTTTCATCTGGCCTCACCTTTTGGTTTATCGAAAAACGACTGAATGGATTTCCATTAAATGTGGTACGGACTTCTATGTTGCCCAGGAGATAAATACTTGGTGATCTAATGACATTTCATCTAGCTCCACCATAAGTGAACATTCAACATTGCTTTATGACCAAAAACCTGCAAACCTAATGGCGTTCCCGTCAGTATCATATGCAATTAAAGCACTTTAAAACAGAGGCCATGTTCACGCAGCACTTTTTCCAACATAAATGAACGTTTATACACAGATCAGGGGAAATTTAGGGTACCTTGCCCAAGGACACTTCAAAATGCAGACTAGAGGAGCCATGAATTGAACTACTGATCCTCCTTTTTGTGGACAACCTGTGCAGAAGCTTCTGTCAACACGCTACCTTGCTAAAGTGTGATGCTAAACATGCAAAGCAAAAACACTACGCCTGTTTAACATCTGCATGTTACCACTGTCACTGTGACCATATTAGCATGCTTTTAGCATTTAGCTCAGTGCACCACTGTACCTCATGGAAACACATGCTCACAGAGCAGCTAGCATGGCTGTTATCCTGTTTTTCAAATCAACTTAAATCAAAAGTCTTTTGAATCAAAAATCTAGCTGGACTCCTCATGCTCAAACTCAAGGTTTCCTGCACTCCACATATAGGATCAGCAATTACTTACTTTTAGTGAACATTGAGTTCTGACCTTACTTGTCATCAAGCCTCTGCAGAAAAGTCTCAATACTTCAGTCAATGTGACTTCCACACAGTCAATTTGTATGTGACCTTGGAGGTTTCTTTTCTCGGTTCATCATAGCAGACATATTGACATGTTCCCTTCCCATGCCAGCAAATAAAAAGGTCTCTGTACTGTGCAGAGGGACAAAAAGTAAAAAGTTTTGCCCTTGCTTGGAGGAAAGAAAATGAGACCATCACTTTTTCACCCTGGAAACCATTGACTGTTTGAATAAAGACTAAGACAAGGATTTCAGGTGTGAGATTACAAAGCACATCCCATGGCTGTTATTTGTGTACTGCGCTCCACAGACTTTACATTGCCTTTTATAAACACTCACCTTCTCATCAAGGGCAGACTGTTTCTTTCAGTGTTTTGCACTACACTGCCCGAACCTTGTCTGGAAATTTTCAAGTAGGCTGTGTGAGAACCACTTTAACATTAGGCCTTTTTAGAAAATTACATAAATGTTTCTGTTATTATGCTGAAATGGCGAGGCAGTGTAGTGCTTTGCATAAGAATGAGATTTCAATCCACTGGCCACCTGGGTGCATGCAGTGTGCATGTTCTTTCAATGCTGCAGCAGTGCTAAAGTACGTGTCCCTGTAGAAAGTTGAGCACATGCTGTATGTTAAGTGAACAACTTAAACAACACATTTAAATTGTTCTTTTTGCATGGTCTGAACCTGTGACTTTTATGCTCACACTGTACAGATTAAAAGGCTAGCCATGTCGCTCACTTTGAATGTGAGCACAGAACCCCCAGGCAGTTTTTATCCAGTGACAGTTCTGTCCAACTCTATTCAGACGAGACAACTGAGTCCTCAATGCTGATAAAAACAGAGAAAGACAGCATTGCTTTGTGCAATTCCACTGTAAATGGAAAGTGAGAGGGAAAAAAGAAAACAATAGTTTCACAGAGAGAAATATGAAGCTGTAGATGGCTGGCAGGTACAGACAGAATGTGCTGTCTGCTCTGCAGCAAAGCTCAGTTTTTGTCAAATCTACAATTTTAGCCCCAAAATGTAAAATTCTTGTCCACTAATAGTGAAGCAGGCTCGATGTGGTTTAAAATGGACCATTTCATAGCAGCAATGCTTTAATTTGGAACAGCTCAAACTGCAGGACAAGCAACCAAAACCTTTGACATGCCAGAAATCCAACCGGTCGACTAAAAGTCAGTTTGCTGGTCTTTCAGGCAATGGATCTGGCATCGTGAGCAGAACCTCAAACAACACCCTAACCTCCAGAAACGTGAAGATGAACAATCAGGGGCTAAAATCTAAAATTATTGCTTATTGCTAGACAAGCTCATTAGTTCATAAAAATACCAACCCAGAGTTTGTGCTCAATTTTATGGTTTAGCTGAGGAAAAGGTCGTGGTTATGTGACAGATGATTTACAGTAATGGTATGGTAAACATACAGTTAGGAAAACATGATGATCATGGTTAAAAAAAAAAGGAAAGAATCAATTGGAGGCCTGAGATGAGATGTACACTCCACACTGACCATCTACAGCCCTGACCTCCACATTCTTACTTTGAGCCTCACAACATTACTGACTATCTAAATTGTGAGATAGAGAGAATCATCCAACATGCTTGTAATCACATGGGATCGTAGGCTGGACAGTGAGTTGGAGAGGCTGTCTATCTATCAATCCTGTGAAGGACTGGCAACCTTTCCAGGGCACATAGTATTAATGGCAGGCTGTCATTTGTACCAGTTGAAACAGTGCTACTGTAGCAACAGCAGCAGTGGCATTACAAGCAATAAAATCCTTGAAGTTGTGGGTGTTGAATGTGCTTTGCTGTATCGAGCACGACATCATTTAGCCTTTTTACCGCCTCCACCCATTTCGGCACAGGAATCTAAACTATTTTATAACTTATCCAGAAACAAATTTTAGAGAGAAAATTTTATTACAATTTTCATAGCTTCCATTCTGGACATTTACTTAAGTGTATATCGGAAGTATTTTGTTCATTCCTGGATTTTATACAATTGCTTGTGTTCAGATTTGTAACAATGTTGTAACAACAATCCTGTTGCACTTGACACCTGAGAGTCATTTAAAGAAGCTTTGACTCTGAGGTTTGTGTAAAAAGAAATGTTCCCCACCTTGATCTTTTCATGCTTGAACTCAACAGCTTCAGCTGCCGTCAGTGGAGATAGTGGATGTACTGTTGGAAAACATTTTGATTGGTTGGCTGGTTTTCTTGGCTGGTATTTTGCTCAAAATCCATTATCCATTTGGTGGAGGCAGACAAGTAGAACAAGGACTGGAGGAAGGCCTGAGTGAGTCAGACACCCAAGGCATTTGCCATAACTAGTTACAGCATGCTGTGTTGATTGTGGCAAGACAGAAAAGCTAACACATTTCATTTAATGGACACTTATCCCAAGAGTTAACATGCCAGTCCCAGTAGGGAGCAAACCCTTGCTACACTATTACACAGAACCAAAGGCTATGTTTTTTTTTCACAAGTTGACCCCTGGCTTTCATAAGAGCTTCTTAAGGGTTTGTTGATTTGTTGTTGCTTTTCTCACCAGAACAAATTGAAGATTTGATAAAAATTGCCGTAAAAACAGTAAAATCTAAACTCTTACACCCCAGAGAATTGATTGCAAAGTTCATTAATGGATTGCCACTGTTGCCTTTTTTTTTTTTTTTAAAGCGAATAGTACAAGATGAATGGCTGCAGAGCAAACATCAGTGTGTGCCTGTGATGCAACCTACAAGGAACATCTGGCAGTGGTGAAAGACTAAATCTTTTCTCAACCTCATAGCACAGTATGAAACCCAAACTGAAAGAGCCCAATTTACCTTTTCTGAGAGAAGAAAGAATAATGTTTACATCCGAGGCAATTCATTCTCTTGGCAAAACAGACAATTCATAAATGATCTAAGTTATCCCTGTGCAGAGCAGATGGCCACCAAGTGGCTGTTTCTAGGTTTTATCAGGAAACATATCAATTTATTTATTTATTTTTTTTTTTTTTAAATACACCTGCTCTCATTCAGGTTGTAGGTTAAATACACTTAGATTTAGGGTATGATATTGCTCTGTTGTTCTGAACACCTGTGACACAGGTAGACATTTGTCTTTTGTTCCCATTTAAAAGAGAGATAGAGTACATGTGCTCCATTTGAAGGGTTGGTGGAGGGCAAAAATCATCAGCATGCACAGAGAGTAAAATATGTGTGCTGAGATTTTTGTTTTCTGCCTTCATTACAACCCTAACCTTGACCTTAACTCTTCACATTTCCTTCAACAATTTCCAAACTTTTGAAGCTTTGACCTTTGTAAATATTCATAAATAAAATAAAATATTTGAACAGTGCAGAGAGATGGGGGAGTTTTGGGTTGAAGTAAGTTTGGGGGCAGTGTGCTGCGAGGCAAGGTTGTGCTGCGCTACTTATTAAACTCTCTGCCTTGTCTAAAGTGTGTGTCTCTGTGTGATCGCTGTTCGCCTTGAGTTTCTGTGCTACCGTATTATCTCTGCACGTTGGATGGGAGAGGTCGCAGCTGGAGGCTAAGCTCTGCTATTCCACAAGAAGAGGCTGCTTGTTGTGGACCCCAGCTTGCTGCTCTAATGAACTCTTTCACCTGCTACAGTTTCCATTCTGTTGTCAGGAGCTGAGGTTAAACTAGACCAGAACAGCAGGATGTGGTATGAAACTGCATTAAGTGAGTAATCAGCCACAGCGGCAATGGCCACACTGTTTTTCAGTGATGTATTTCTGTTGCATGTTCTGACCCACGGAACAGAGACATGACATGACATGTCTTTTTTTTTTTTTTTTAATGGTAACGGTCCTCACCAGAAAAACAATAGAATTGTTTTTTCAAATGCTTGAAACGACCTGTGCTTATGTTTTCCTGACAAGCTGCCTCTTGTGGGTTTTGTGAATAATGATTGTTCTCTCTCAGTCGCAAAGGCAGAAGTAGTATGATATTGTTTTGAAACTACAGACCCTCTTCAGTGTGAAACTTCAACACACAGTGCATGTGTTCACATTGTGTACCAGTTGACAATAGTTTATTTTAATCATGAAGAAGATATTTCTCTAACATGCCCACGACTGTGATCTTCCCTTAACAAAGTAGTTTTGCTTTCCAGAAGTACGACCAGAGATTTTCTATTTTCATTTCTGTCAAGAAATCCCACAAAAAGACAAAAACTAACAACATCTTGGTCCATCTCTTGGTACTTTTGAACTTTCCAGCAGGGCCTGACCTGTGGCAAGGCTTTACGCACAGGCCACCTATGCAGGGCCTAAGGCACCGGCAGCTGGAGGGGTGCCAAAGAGGAGGAAGAAATATTTTGTTACTGCTCCTGATCGACTTTTAAAAGTCTACTTTTAAAAACATTGCTCACACTGCACCAAACTCTGTAGAAGGAAACTGCTTGGAGCAAAAACACATGTGAGTAAACAGTTTAAGAACATGACAATATGATTCACTCTGGGATCATCATAATCAGTAACACGGGTAATTCTGGGTGTGTGCAGGTGTGTCTTCAACTGAGTCATGCAGTCCGTCAGTAGGTTTAGCAAAAGAAAAAAAGAAAACCTATCATGACTAACTCTTGTAATGTAATGTTGATGTTGTAAAGCAGACAGATCCAGACAGTTTAATATAATCAACTTTAAATCCAGATGCTTTCACAAAATATATAAAAAAGAGCAGCTAATTTTAATTTCAGTTATATAACTTCAGCTGTGAATGAAAAGCAGCAGTTGTTTCACATCTTTTTTTTGTGATATACCTTCACACTGCTGCTCTTTGTGGCTGAGGTTAAAGTCTGTCTAAATCTGTCCAGCCAAGGAGGACCAACAGTATACCCTCTATTGGCACATACTTTCCTGAAGTGTGCCCTAAAAATTGTATAATTAAGAAATAAAATAAATAAATAAATAAGTAAATAAATTTGATCATAAAACACAGTGGGGTCAGCCATAAGTGACAGTCTCATATTATTAATGCCTGATTCTCAGCGTGAAAATGACAGAGACTGTGATGTAAAGGCATCAAAGACACAGATGGAGAGCAAGCTGATAACAGCAGACGTCTCGCCTTGGGCACTGAAATGTCCAGATATGGTCCTGCTCCCAAACTGGCCGGTGGCACTCCTCGTCACTTCTGCTGAGGAGGTTAATCTTTTAAGACAGGTCACAAACATATACTTATACGTACTTAAATGTAAATATTTGGCTAATGCAGCTGCGCTCTGAAGCTTTTACCTCAGACAGGAGTAAAATGGTTGTTTATTGGCACGGTGCTGTATTGACATTGTATGAGGGACTGACTTAAAACAGACCACAGTGCCCATATTCTTGATGAAGGACAATGCAGTTCTGCGATATTTATGTGTTTTTGAATAAAAAAAGATGGAGGTCTGTGGCACTATGCAATTAGCAACCGCACATATCAGGCCGCACAGACATGATGTTGGTTTGGTCTTTGCGTGTCATGTGTTGACAAGATGAAAAATATGGAATATTAACACACATATCTCCTGAGGGACAATTGTAGTGGCTCTGCATATTTCAGCTGCTGAGCTGAAATCCACTTTATATCAGAACTAACTGTTTGCCAAACTATGACGTTGTTTTGTGCGAAATGTATTATGTCAATATTCTGCTGTTTCAGCCATCTATGTTGACAATTGGGGGGTGAAAATTTGCTGTTAGGCTCTTGAGACTTGCTGAAGCTGTATGACGCATGACAATAAACATACAGCAAGTCTGAATATTTTATGAGGTAATTCATGCAACCGCAATGAAACACTGACAAAACCTAATGCATAGCTGATGTTGACTTTCTCACCCTGTTTGACACATCTTTGGTGACAGATTAAATAGTGAAAAAGTTCTTCTGTCTCTAATGCTAGCAAACTGTTAAAGCTCATGATGAGTCAGATGATGATCAGTCTTCCACATAAAAACTTGGGAGTTTGTCAAGTTATCAAGGAGCTATTGGTAAATTTTGCTATTGCTACATTAACAGATGTTTATTTACCAGTCAAGAGGAAACTTTACTGCATCAAACTTCATTCCTACATTTGGCAAGGGCTGTCTCCAGCGGTGGGACGCTATGCCCACTTTCTGATAGCAACTCACTGTAGCTTCCAATCTGCCCTGAGGACGCAGAGCTGCTCAGATGATGTATTACAATCTCTTGTCATGTAAACGCAACAATGGGCAAAGCTCTTGTCAAGCAACAATCACCACTACCTGCTCTCGGCAAGAGACCAGAATTGGCACCAGACAATTAACCTCTTTAACCATCTCTGACTGGTTTTGATGACGATGGCTGGATTTCCCCTTGGGACTGTAAAGTTGAAGTTGACAGGTGATGGGTTAGGCGTAGACAACTCAAGCTAGTTTTGTGTTACATTTTATACTGTATGGAAATAAATATTAAACTGAACTTTTCTAGCAAAAAATACATCCAAAAACTTAATAGCTTGTATTAAAAAAATGGTCTGCAAATTATAAAACCTCCAGTGGATGTTTTTGATGATACAGAAAATAACTTATTTTATCATGTGGCCTAGTTTTGAGGACATGTGAGAGACCCATTGTATTCTGAGAGGAGAATTTCTTTCTTTTCATCGCACTATAAAAACATCACGGATATTTACTGTTGCCTGACAATGAAAGTTGATAGATTTCCCCATCAGGTTGCTACGTCTGACAAATCAATGAGAGTCAATAGGTGTCAATGAGGGGCCAAAACTCAGTTGAACCTCTCAACCACCCCACTTGTCTCTCACATATCAATAGGTGTTTATAGTTCTATATGAACTTTAATGAAGTCTGTCCCTTTCTCTCCTCACACCTTTTAATCTCATATTGGCGTTTCATGTCGGCCTTGTGGTAACAGCTTATAAGTCACCTTTATGGAAGCAGCAAATAAAGTAGTAACTACAGCTGTTGAAAGGCTGTCAGAGGCAACAGACCTTGTAAAAATAAGAAATATGTAATAGGATTCTCTTTATTCCTGATAGAGGAGAACTACTTTACAGACAACTATTGAGAGAAAATTGAGGTGAGATTGAAATCCTTTTTGATGTCTTTCTTTCCCATCTGTGATGGGGGAGGTATTTTTTACTCGTCTCATTGTGAGTACATACTGTCTGGCTGTGTTTTTTGATGGCTGGCACGCCGGAGCTGGGCTGGAACTGCAGGTGCAGCACAATACTGAACATCTGCATCTGTGTCTCGCTGGAAAAAGGCAGGAATTAAAACTGAAAAGCCAAAGCAAAATGGAACGGCATCTGTCCTCTGTGTTTAATGCAGGCCGACCCCTCCATTGTGATGGAGATAAGCGTCACCTCAGGTGATTAACTGCACTGTGTTTGTGAAAGATTGTATAAACAAACAGGTGTCCTCCACTCCCTCTGCAGCTCATTATAACTCCGCTTATTTTGTTTTGGTTTATGTTATTGCATCTTTATCAACTGTAAAGCGACTATTTTAAAGAAACAGCAAGGCTGCTTTGTGACTGACTATGTAATGTGTGTCTGTGTTTGTGTGTTTGTGCACCTGTGTGTAAGAGTATGAGTGCGCATATGTTCTGCACAGAAAGTCCCAGGCTTATTGGGGCTCTTTCCTAGTCTCTAATGGGGTGTGGAGAGAACAGCTCTACATCTCCTCTCTGTAAAATATGACTCAGACCGACAGACCATGTTGGCTAATGGCAGGTGAGAGATTGAAATGCTTCATGAAAAGGACAAAAGCAGGACACTCCATTGTGCTAATGTCAGCTTTTAACATATACCGAACAAAAAGATGGCTGGCAAGAGAAATGATTCGGAAGACAAGAGCAAAATGATGCCTAATGTGTCTCATAGTGAACCCAGGCAGAACACAGTATTGTTAAGCAAGTGGGATAGGGTGTTACTTGGGCTGTGGCAAATGCATCCGCACATGCAGATGTATGCGCACACGCTCGCCTCTGAGCTTTTGTGTGAGTTGTGGAGTGGGTGGCTTTGCAGCAGGCTGCAAAAACCTCAGCGTCAGCATCTTCTTTCTAGCGACCAATTAGCTTAGACATTCAGAAATTTTTTTCAAAATAACTTTTCTCCATTTGCATCTTTTTCATTTGCTTATCTCTCATTCAACCGGCAGCACTTTCTCTGCCTCCTAGGCTTTCTTCAGCTTCAGTGATGTCACACCTGCAAGATAATTGGATAAACTCAATTCAAAGCAAAAGCTCACGGATACCAAGACAGTGAGGCACCATTTAACTACTGCAGAAATGGGGCATCGCTGAATGCATTTGGGATGGAAATGTGAATTTTATCCCGATACCAGAATTCAAAAACTATCATCATTACTTAATGATCTTGACTTTAAAGTGGGGTTGTTTAGGGAAAACATGCAGTACTGTGCAAAAGTCTTAGGCCACTGACTTTTTGTTTGAGTTTTAATGACCATCCGTATTTATTTGTTGATCTCTTTATTAAGATACAAACAGAAAATATGGGAAATATGTAAAAAATAAAAAACCAACACAATTTTCAGAACAAAATGGCTTCTACAGCCAAATATCAGCATTTAGTGTGACCTCCCTTGGCACTGAGCACATCTTGAACTCTTTTGGGGAGACTGTCCTGAAGTTTTCTGTAAGTAGTCTTCTGGTATTATACCAGGTTCTTTCAGCTGCTTTCCCAGAGTTCTTCTTTAGATTCTTTAGTCTTTTATTTCTTTCTCTGTCCAGGTGCATACTGCCTCTATAATATTCAGGTCTGGACTCTGTGGAGGTCAGTCCATGACTGTCAGTGTTTTATCAGCTGTTTTTCTCTTAGGATCATTATCATGCTGAAAAATGAAACAATTCTCAATCAGGCTCTTTCCAGAAGGAATGGCATGATTAAAACCTGTCCATACTTTTCAGCATCATGAGCCCATCAATTCGGACAATATCACCAACACCACAGGCAGAAATGCAGCTGCAAACCTGGACAGTCTCTCTCCAAGTCTTCTTCTCACATATTGTTGACGAGTGGACCCAAATATTTCAAACTTGGATCCGTCACTCTCTTATTTTCCCTTTTCCACTGATCTTCATTCCAATCTTTGTGAGCTTTAGCATATCTCAGCCTTTTCACCCTGTTCCCCTTCTGAAAAAGTGGTTTCTTGTCTGCTGCCCTTCCACAAAGACCATTCCTGAACAAGCTTCTTCAGATTGTCGAAGGTGAACTTGGCTTCATCCTAATGAAGCTGCCAGATGCTGAGCCAGGTCCTTGCTGGACTTCTTCCAGTCTTTCAAAGAGGAAACTCTTTAGCCCATCGAAGCTGTTTTTTCTGAGTATTTTCTGTTTTTTAATACTGCAGACACATTTCCTGTATTTACCTGTTGTATTCTAATAAAGAGACTGAGAAATAATTATATAGGGTCATTATAGCATTGCTAAAACAACAGATCTAATGGTGGCCTAAGACTTTTGCAAAGTACTGTATGTCTTGTTTTTAATTATTCTATGTAAGACCAGAGGCTTTTGGTGTATTTTTATACTGCGCATGTGCATGCATATGTGCATGTCTATATGTAAAAGTGTGCACAAGTGCCTACACAATTTATGTGCAGGAGCAATTCTCCAACCCTTCCAACCGTCAAGACTCTGATAAATTCCCTCTGAATCTGAATGAATTATTAATGCCCACATTCTGTTTTTTACTGATGGAGAAATCATTGGAGATGGATTTTTTTTTTTTTTTGAGCTCCCAATGAATTTGTCAGTTGTTTAAGGTGTCAATATTATTTCCAGACATTGGTCCAGTAGAGAGATGCACAGACCAGAATTCCTGACGCAGTGACATTTTTGCTCTGACCTTGAGCCTGATACTTAACCCAGCATGCATCAATGCATATTCATTGGCACCATTCACCCGTACACCCCGAGGCAGCCATGTTTACAGAGGAATTGCAATGTGTTACATAGTAGCAGCATACATTAAAACCTGCAGATGTTTCTTTTTTTTTTTTTTTTTTTTTTTTTTTTTTTACAATGAGGCCAATGTGGTTTCCATACGATAATGCAGCTCTGAATCCTTTAAACGGCTGTTGTGAACAGAACTAGAGCTTAAAGAGGTTTATATTGCTTCCACTTCAACTTTCATTACGACTTAATTAAACTTTAAATTTAATTCTGCATCTTTAGAGGCTAAATGAAAGAGGAATCCCCCATGAATGCCCCTATAATTCTGTGGGAAAGTGACTTAAGAGACAAATGATTTTGTTAGCTTAATGTCAGGGGTGGTGCCAATGCTACTCCGAAGCGTGATTGACAGCTCTGTTTGTGCGAGACCTCAGCCAGAGCAGGATGAATAGAGCACACTTAGTGTTGCCAGCTAAGATCAATAGGCTACAGTCTCAGGTAAGCACTGTGGCTTCACCCTTTGGGCATTTCCTGAAACGATGATAAATGCGAGGTGTTGGTTGCTTTGAAATGTGATATTTTTCATTTGTCACATTATATCATGTCATATCAGTGATTATACAGGAAAAGAAATGAGCAACGGAGGCTACTGTGGGACATTATTCCATTATCTCCTAGAATAATGTTTTGCACAGCCTCAGTGGACCTTGATAACAGCGAGGCAATATCAACACCAGGATATTAGAAATCCATGTTAAAAGTTTTTGTACTTCAGTTCTTCTGGTGAAATATCAAAGTGAACCAGCTATGCTCGGTTGGTGTCAGCAGTAAATTCAAGATTGTCCAACACCATTTTATGTGTTTTGTGCAGACTTAATAAGATGCTATAGTGAGACATGCATTGCATGTGGAAAAGGAGAAAAGAAACCAAAGGGAAATCTCAGTGCAACATGACCGCCTGCCTGTTGGAGCAGTAAGACAACCACACTGACTCCCAAGGGACCTATCAGCATCTGCAGCGGCCAACAAATGGCTTTACTGCCCAATCCCATATAGCGACCACAGAGGGAGAGGGGCTCTGGGAATGACCTGTAAACCAAACACATCACCACATTCAATCTGTTGCCTTATTAATCTAATCAACGGCTCATTCAGTGCCCCTCAGAGACAGTCATCACGGCAAGGCAGAGAAACCAAAACAGACAATTACAGTCTGGTCTACTGAAAACTGTTTTGAGGATGACTTCCTTTTCCAATTAATGTGTAAAAAAGAAAAAAAAAATAATAATTTTTTGGATTAAATACTGAGGCTGCTGATCGTTTGCCAAAATCCATCACCTCATATTTATGTCAACAGAAACAATGCAGTGCTGAGACACGGAACAACTTCTCTCACTTAATTTTTATGCAGAATTATCTGGACAAAAAAAACAAATGTGCAACTGTACTGACATGAACAATAATAATTAATATACTAAAATGCCTCAAATGTGTTTGAACATTTGTTTAAAATGTTTTCTGACCATTATATATGAACATAAACACTTTACAAGAGTTATAGTTTTATGTTAAAACAACCCTAGATACGCGGCTGAGACAACACACACATGCATGCAACACATACCAATGCACAAGTGACACGCCAAAGAGGTTGAACATTAAGGGTGAGTAATAGAATAAATGATGAAAGATGAATTAAAAATATGAAATAAATAGAAAAATAATTAAAAACAAGAAAAAACACAAAGAAACCAATTTTGAATTAAATAAAAAATTAAAAGAAAAATAATTATCAGGGTGAGCTGCACAGAGATAACATTGGCTTATGTTTGAAAAAGAGAAATTTAATAAACTTGTATAAATAAAAACTGATAAATGATAAATGTAAATTTTTTTTTAATTTTAAACAGAATAATTTTCCTAATGTGGTGAGAATTACAGCATTTCTCCCACTGAATAATATAGTCTCGTAAACCAGTGAGTTGAAAGTTAGTGAGTATCTTATTTAGTTTTGGACGGGAGCAATCTTGAACAAATTCAGAGAAGATTTGGTATTTCTTCAAAGGTCCCATATTGTAAATATTGTCTTCTTTGGTAATAAAGCAAGTGTAGATCCTATATAAATACTATGACTGTATCAACGGTCTCAGTCCACAAAGAAACAGCCTGTATTCAGAAACTGACCCTTGCTTTAGATGTATGTGCAAGGTAAGGTAAGAAAATAGTCTAATTCCCATGCAGTTTTAATAGTTAACACATGACACTGAACCCGGCAGAGTGGGCAGTGAAAAGGATATATAGAGGTTTCTCTGTGAACTGGGGTCAAAAACTGACTGACTGACTTCTATCTGAAAAAATGTCTTGGATGTGCCAAATATATCTGTAATTCAAGAGAAAAGCAATTAATAATGACATTCTCAAAACATTTTATTGTATCATGAACTGAGCTTAGAATCCAAAGTTTTTTCTAAACTGGATCCAAATCCAAAGGGATTCAGTAAACCCTCAGTATAACAGAAGCAAATGTACTGATGCACTAAATTGGCCAGTAATGAGACTGGCCTCCATGTTCTACCCTCTGTACAGACCTAAGCTGGACAGGAAGAGTCAAGGTGATAATTATTCCACTAGGATAAGCATTGGATGTTTGCAGCCAAATAGCTAAACTGCTCATTTTCAAAGAGTTTTCTGTAGATGAGGATGTTTGCCTATTCAAATATATCCAAAAACTTTAATTTGCCTATCTTATCAGAATACATCACGATATCGAATGAAAGAAATCATACAGTTGCTTCCGCTGGCGTTCTTATGATCATATATTGAAATGAGGACACTAACTTACTGTCAGCTCACTCTAGTGTTCGATAAATCCCTACATTCACCAGCTGCTCTCAGTGTTTTATCCCACAACTAAATAATGGCTCTGGCTCAGGCTGTATTTACAGGGTAATGAATGGGTGCAGCTCTCGCTTTCTCATGCTCAGAAAAAAAAAGAAAAAAAAAGAAAAAAAAAAAAAAAAAAAAAAAAACAGCCTACAGTCACATCCAGGCCACACTCAAACAAATATGGCACACACACACACACGTGTAATCATAGACACACACCTGTGAAAGTAATGATCACAGGTTGTCTGTTTGCGCTCACAAAGTTCATGTTTGTCTCATTTAGCCACTACTGTTATCATGATAGAACCTGTAAATAAACACATTTGAAAGCAGAACATACAGTCGGACAAGTCTGGATTCAGCATATGAGCTGTTCAACGTCTGAAATTAAATCACAAAATGACAACAAATTAAATGCTAATTTGTTGTTGCGAGTCATGCAGCCCATTGGGATTTGTTTGCTCCAACTCCACGACTGTGTTCAGCTTTACCTAATTAGGTAGTTTGTTTGGTGAATAGTGTTCAAATTTTCCACAAAATTAGTTTTGCGACTACTGGAGGTAGATGTAAAATGTGTTGGATTTGAAATATGCAGTGAAAATATCAAACATAACGGTAGCACTTTGTATTTTCGAGAACTGTGAGTTTTGCTGCAATATAACATTCATGTTTAGAAATGATAAGAAATACAGTACACTTCTAAAAAGGTTTTAAAAATCTCATATTTACATTTACATTGAGAGTTCCACGTATTTCCTTCCTTTCAGTCACAAATATTACAGTGATTGTTCATGTTCATATGTCATGTTAAATCCTTCTAGTCACCTTACCAACAATGCAAAACAACTAAACAACAACAACAACTTTGTAACAACTGATATCACAGCAACTGATGAAGAAGACAAGGATGGAAAACTGGGGAGAGGAAGAAGAGAAAGACAAAGATGAGGTGTACTGATTCCAAAAAGAAAATTTAAGTATAGTTTTAGTATAAAGATATAAACATGATGCAAAACTACAAAAACTACAAAAGATTAGATAAGATTAGGAATATCTAATTCCTGCTGGCTATGAGCAATATATTGCCTGTTGACAAACAGAGACGTCTGCATTAGCTTCAAAGAGAGAACATTCAGTACAGCAACACAGAATATGAGTAGGCTGTGCTTATATTACAGCCGTACAACACAACCTTGTTCACTTACTGCACGTATACAAATCATTTTAACTGCAATACAACGTGAACTGTGAACCACGAGAATGAGATGAGAAATGAGATGCCTCATTTCAAATTATTAAACATGAAAGGAAAAAAATGGTACTATTGTATATTTGTAAAGACCAAACAGACTGAATTGATATTGACAATAAGTACTGGCTCTGTATTTGGATATTGCTTATTTCTGTTCCTCTATTGTTCCATCTAAAACTTATCAGAAAACACATTAATGAAGACGTGTGGCTTGCTCATGATAAACAAACACTGTATTTTGTATTGATCAAGCCACATACAGTGTCACTATGCTTTAAATATTCACTGTAGATTTGTGTATTCATCAGCAGCTGAAAATAGTTCATAAGAAATGTGTAATTCACACCTGTTTAAATGATGTGAACTAAAAACAACAGTATCCAGCTCTATAGGGAAATTTTTTTAAAGGCACTGAAACTGGTCATTTGTGACCTGGTTTTATTGATTGATTTATGTCTTCTGTGGGAAGGAATGGGTTTGGCACTGCCACAGACAGTATAGGGAACACTGAATGTGCTGAGAGACAGACTGACACAGTGTTTGTTTTTGTCTTTTCATTGGATTTGTTGACACTCTATAAAAGTCAGAGAAGAACACCGCCTGCCTCCTTTAAAAAGGATTAGTGAGTTTTTCTAATATGTCTGATGGAAAACCTTGCTTTCTATCAGATTCTGCACTTTGTGTGGGTTCTGCACATTTCTGAAGACGGAGATGAGCACAGTGTCACCAAAGTCACACAGGGTCACGGTCCTGTCCAACTGGCCAATAATGCATGTGACAAATGTCAGAGTATCTGCTGTAACTGTGAACCTGTATGGATTTATTGATCGTTCTTCTTTTTGTTTGCGTTTCGTTCGCTGAAGCTCTCACTCAGGTTTTATGCCCACTGCAAGTCATAAATATTTTCTCGACTCAGCAGCATCCCAACATTTTTTTTTTTTACACTTCTTCCTTTTGTGTGTCCGGCATCTTTCTTTGAGCGAATTTGTTTTGTCCCTCTTGTTTCAGCCCGGGCTAATCTCCCTCATCGGCACAGCTTTGGCCTGCTCTTTCACCCTCCTGCTCTTAGAAAGACTGTTTGTAGTAAAGATTGTAATCTAACTGCTAATCTTTACGGCTTTCTCCAGGGCAGGGCAACGAGCCTAGCTGAATGATTTGCCAGAGATGTAGAAACTCTCTGGAGACTTAGAAGTTCTTTGCGAGCTGAGTTTGAAGGAAGAAAAAAAAACTTTCCACACATATTCAGATGCGCCAGCTGTCACTACCGGAGTTGTCAAATGCGGAGCCAAAAGGTGTGTCAAGTTGTATTTGTTTAATGATGATGCTCATTACTTATAACTTCTCACACTGTTCCATTTTCCTTGCTGTATACTGAGCCAATTATTCAAAAAAGCTCAGGGAGATGTGTGTATGAAATCGTCTCCCCCTACTTTTCCTCTCCTGGCTAGCAAAGCAACATATATCTGTCATAATGAGAAGCAAGCAGTGCTTTACCACCAAGCTGCCTCTCGTCGCTAACATAACACAAAGAGATTTACTAATGCAGGCTGTTAACACAGCCAGTTTTATACACGGCTTGGTTTTATACAGCAGTACAGCAAGCCGTCCCTGGACAGCATGCATTATACACATCTAATTAAGTCTTCACATGTCTATAATAAACCACATTATGCCTTTGGGGCTAGAGGGCAAGTCAGGAGCTTGCGTTGAGTTTGTGTGAGACAGCCAGTTGTCAGTGTGCATGTGTGTGTGCACGCACTCTCACATGTCCATGTTTTTTAGAATGGTGTCTATGATAGCTATTTAACTTTCACTAATTAACCCAGAATAAATCAGGGCAGCACAGTAAATATTTGTCACCGGGGAGGGAGTAAGGGGACGGAGGAGTTCTCTGTAGTGCCATCGTACTGCCGGATGTCGTGGAAGGACCGAGTGTGTGGAAGGGGATTGTGTGTTTGAGTGAAAGATGCACAGAGATGGGGGACAGATTGAGGCAGAGAGACACAGAGTGCGAGAGGGAGAGAGAGCAAGGCTGTGGAGGGCAGCCAGCCAGCTGTTGGTATAGTTTGATTGGCCTGTGGAGAGCTGCCTCTGTCTTTTCATGGCACCAGTAAAGTGCAGTGCTCCCAGTGGCAGGTGGCCGCTGCCCATCGCCGGCCTCCCCTGGGATGGCAGAGGCAGAGATCATCAGTCGCTCTGCTCTTTTTTATTAAACACCTTCATGGTCTGTGGCTGCACAGCTACCAACAAGAAAACAGAAAGGCATTTCACACAGAATACCTAATCAGCACATAAAAGTCTAGAAACAATTTTTAATGGTACATCCACAGTGTACTTGCTTTTGCTTTCTCTGACATCAAAGGCTTTGTAGACTTGATGCTAAAAAAAAATCTGAGCCACTTCAAACAACCCACACAGTTTTACACAGGTCGCTTCAAACGGGGCATAAAAGTATAGCATATTTGCCTGTCCTTCATGAAGCTGAGTTTGGCAGTTGGACGGATAAGGGTACAGTAAACCCGGGAAAAAGAATAGGCCTGTAAGTGCTCTGAGTGCTTTTCCCCAAGCAGCTTGACAGCCAGGTCCCGGTGACCGTGTTTGTGACAATCAGGCTACCTCACATCATCAGTTGGTTTAGCCGTTGCCATGGCAACGTGCAGTACAGTAACTCCTGCTCGGGTGCCAGCCTCTGCTCTCCATCTGAGTTCATAGTCCTGATGTTTGCTCTTTGCTGTGGCAGAAAAACTGTATTTCCACACTGCTCGCCACACAAGGCAAAGCAAACTCCATTTCTCTCCGTCTTCCTGTCTCTTGTCTTGGTTTTTCTATGTCTCTGTTTTTTTTTCACCCTGTTCTCTCTCCTCTGTCTCTCTCCAGAGGGGTGTAATTCAATTCTCTGAATACACTTCAGGGAGGAGGAGTGTGAAGACTCATTTAAGCCTCCCTAACACTTGTGAGTTTTTGTACCAAATGTTACTTATTTTCATTGGCTTTGAGTCCTGGACGTCTTACATTTGGTTTTCTGCCTTTGCCCAGTATTTCAGATATTCTGAAGATTATTTTTCTTGGAATCAGAGATGGACTTCAGGCAAAGACAAGTACAAACTCACTTCTATTTTGAAATATAATTTATTGCTGGAACCATTTGTCTAAATTGTCCCATTTGTCACAAAGTGGCTTCTTTTTATTGATAGTTTTTGATAATAAACAGTACACTTTGAAGTGTTTGGATAGCATCTTAAAATCTTTTTACATGCAAATGCGTGTCGTTCTAAAAACTTAAATTTAAGAATATTTATAGTTGGAAAAAAAGGAATAATAAACGAATGATAGTTGCCGTATCAGGCTGTGTGGCTATTATCCAGAGAGAATGAGTATGTGGTTCATTCCTTAAACGATTCTCTTTGTTATTCAAATTCATTCCATTGTACAACCTCAGCACCATGAAGGCAGAGCAAAGATTCAAAAGTTGTCTAGTGAATTACTCAAAGGTGAGACAGACTGATGGGACAAAAGCTTTGAAAGGCATATTGTAACACTGCTGCTCCTCACAAAGGTTATCTCCCTCGCCTGTCCTTGAGCGTTTCCAGCAAGTCAGCAGACATTTTGCAGAGCAAAGTCCAATCCTGTAGATATATACATTTATATATAGCGAGCAGCCCAACTTTTACCAAATGGCTGTCCATGTGTAATTAGGATTATAGTCACATTCAAATGGAGTGCTTACTTGGCTCTGTGTTACGAGCTGTGGCACTGAGAGCTTTCTGCTTGTGGATATAAGCTGGCAAGAAGGGCAGGATGTGGGCTGGCAAGAAGGGCACCGTGTCACTCCCGACCTCTCGGTGGGGCTTTGCTGTGAGAGGAACGATGACATGCGTCACGCTCCGCCAAGTCCTGCTCCGGCACTGTAATAATACCCAATTATAACCTGGACTAATTGGAATGCCGCTTTGTTTTTCTTTCTGTTATTTCAGAAAGCTGACAGCAACAACTCATGGAAGGATCGATGGCGGATTACGAGGCTCATGGAGCTGCATAGAGAGGAGGGCTCAGACAGAGGCTGCAGCTCTCATTAAAACCTGGACTGATCTCAGCCAAGCCCTGGGAAAGGAGGGTTGAAAAAGGCAAGAAAAACCAGAGAAGGGTAGAAAGACAGGGGAGAGGAAAAGAAAAAGCAGAGAGAAAAAGTTTACTGTCCCCTTTGGACATGGCCTCTGCTGGACTCTTATAAATGGGTATTGTTCCCCATGAAGCGCACAGCAACTGTTTACAGTTTCCCATAAAGGAGGGCTTTATTCCTGCTCAGGGATGCATTGTGACAAGATAATTTGAATAGCTGAGGTCTTACCACAAAGCCATAAACATTTACGGGCAGTTGACATGGAGAATAAAGAATGAGCCATGTAACCTCTGCAGGATGCCGCCTGACTCCTGATGACAGAACCAACTACTCCGAGCCCGACTATCATCATCAACATGCTGAGAAATGGAGCGAGAGAGAGGGAGGGCGGAGACAGACCAAGAGAGAATGCAAAGAAGTGAATAAACAGAAGCATAGGAAGACAGATAGAGGGAGTGATAGCTGAAGAGAGGCGATGCAGGTCTTTGATGTCCCCTTTGACTCGCTCCAGAATGAAATGGCGGTGTCTTGTTTTTATGTTTTATCACAGGAGTCGACCGCCAGAGCAGACCCACGGGAGCAGCCAGACATGAGGCTGAATTCGATTAGACAGTAATCGGAGATGGACAGGCAGTGGTGCAGTCAGTGTCTGCAAGCCACGGGGACTCCATAGGCAAACGACCACCATGACTCTCCATTTCAATGCTGTTCATCAGTGCAGCTTGGGTGTGTGTGTGTGTGTGTGTGTGTGTGTGTGTGTGGGTGGGGGAGGGAGGTGGGGGGGTGGGTTGTAATCTGTGCACTATTTTCAAAAGCCAGGCTGTGTTTCAGGGTTTGTTTTTAATTCTCACAACTGTGCTCTGGAGTGCAGACAGTAATAATATCAGGTGATAAGAGGGGAGTCATTAATGAATTACCTACCGCCCTGATCTCAGTGCTGCATGCGCTGTCTCCTTGGGCAAAGCAGCAAAGCTGACGTCTTGGGGAATTGTTCGCATTGTATTGCATTTTCTATGAGACTTTCACATGTACACACAATCTCCCCTCACTCTCTCTCTCCATCTGTGTTGTGTGTGTGTGAGTGTATGTGTGTTTGTGTGCGTGTGTGTGCATCCTTTTCTTTCTGTCTCTGCTCCTGAGCTGTTGTTTTGCTCTTGCCTTGCTTGGCATTCTGTTCATTCTCCAAGATGTTTCCAGCGTAACCAATGATTAACAATTATGCCAGTGCATCTAATTAATGCCGACTAATTATGAGGTTGAGATGCTGACAGGGAACGGGGGGTAGGATGGTGGAGATTGCAGCATCAGAAATAATCAGGAGAGAAGAAGAGGTTGTAGAAAAAAAAAGAAAAAAATGATGGAGAGAGGGAGAAAGGGAGAAGATTGGGAGTGAGTGTCTTAATTGGCATGCTCCATTTTTTTTCCTCAGGAACCTGAGCTTATTACGTAAAAATATGGATAACTTGTGCATAAAATTATAGATGGGTACACTTACACATCTCATTTGTTGGCCATGTGGAACACACTTGGAAAAAAAGAGTCTTTTTTTCCTACTGGATGCTCAAACCACACAAGGTCCCCAGAGTGGCAGGGAAACTTAAGCTGTAATTATGTCCATAAAATGGCCACAGATTGTTTTTTTTATCATAAAGTAATTTGCTGTTCATTTGTCAGCTAACTGATAAACCAAAAGAGTGAACACAAATACCCTGCAGGAGACACACCAAGACCTATAATACATCGAAATCACATGAAACTAATGATAGATCTCTCTTCATTTACTTTTGTCCCCCTCCCCAACCACCACCACCCGCCCACCCCACCTGCTCCCTCTCTACCAAATCCTGAAGACACACTACAGACCTCAACCCACTTCCCCACCTCAAGCAATACTTCATCAGGAAAATAGCCAAGAAAAACGACCTCTCCACGGCTCATAATGAGGCTGCATGGAGCATTCATTAGCATAGTCAGTGTCTGCAGCCCTACGGTATGTTGGAGCTTTATGTTCAATGACGTTTTTATTCCTACAACCATTCTGTAAGGGCTCCATAATAATGTCCAAGGAAGAAAACACATCATATATTAAAGGAACACGATTTTTGCTTCCTATTCAAATGAGAACATCTAAAGGGAGCGAAGGCAGAGAGAAAAGGGGTTTGGGGAATTACCCAGAGAATAGTAATTATATTCAGAGGAGTCTGTGATTTAGAGTGCGTGTTTGTTGTTTTTGTCTTCCTGTGCAGAGCAGAGGCAGGAGGCTGTGCAGCTCCAAGCGGTGACACAGGTCCTCCCCGGTCTTCCGTAGTGCATTAAACTAAATGATTGACAATGATTGAAACCACACGGAGCCTGAGGCAAATTACCGGGGCTGAGGCTCAGTTCTGCAGATCTGCTGTCTCTGTGCTTTTACTGTTTGCGTGAAGGTTTTTGAAAAAGATATTTGTTTGTCATACAAATGTAGTGGAACAGTGCAGAGAGGCACTTTTACATCCTGTAAGTCAGGATGGCACCCAATGATTTCTGAGAGGCAGAGCTAACACAGTGGCCTCATCAAACACACTCACAACTGCAGCAGGGGAAGTCAGGGCCTATAAGCCCGACTCCAGTGATGCTTGTCAATATGATGTTGAACACGAGAGGTTTATGTTCAGCAGCGTCGAAGCAGCTATTTGTGAATAAGATGTTGGATTCAATAGTGCTTTCAGCAGGCAGACCTCAGTCTGAGTGGATTCCCATCTATTTTCCAAGTCCAGGCTCTCTTAGTGTCAAGGTAGGGGGCATTAAGTTTGATGGGAAACTTAAATAGTAAATCAATAACAAAGCATTTTCATTCAAGAAGTTGTGTCTGTCATGGTTCTCACTCTCCAACTAGTGTTTCTGCCAGTTCCATGTGTTCACTGTCATTAATGCTAAGTTTCAAAGCAAAAATACATTTTGTACACCCCTGTAGCGCATGAATTTCAACAGTGTAGCGTTATCCCAAATCAAACATTGCGTTGAGGACTCACCGGGAATAACGATCGCAACAGGTTACTGTAATTGTCGCTTTCCTCACATAAGATTAACATTTTACTCTTCCATGTGTAACACGTGGAAGGACATATAGATGTCCTTCAATTGTAAGTTCCTTTGGATAAAAGTGTCTGCCAAATGAGGAAATGTAAATGTAAATATATACACACCTCCCTGTTTCAACTCACCAGTTGTCAGATTGCTGAGCTCTTCAGAACTTAGTTTGCATCACTAGCCTGATGCCTGTTCCTGACTGCTTGCCTGTCTGCCTGCCTCCCCTTTGTACTGCTGCCTGGCTTGGTTTGTTTGCCTTTTTTGAACATACCAGTAAAAATTCTTTGCCTGCCATCACTGATTCTGCAGTGCTTTTGGCTGTGACAGCATCTCAGTCAATGTTCAACATTGTTCATCCTATCCTCTGTCTTTCACCTGTGACTTTAGTCCTGCACTCATTTCTAACCTTGTTAACATCAAATAAATGTGTGCAAAACAATACACAGCTTCCATCAAAACAAAAACTTGAAAACAAAAAACATCACGTCTCAAGCTACAAATCAAAATTCAAAGATTGCACACCTCTTTTTTTTTTTTTAAAGCCATCGTTACTTAAAAGTCCATTAAGTTGTAGCTGTGAATGGTGCAAATTTAAATGTGAGCAGGATTGCATATTAAACCCTTCCTTTTCATAACTGACATTTTTGTTAACGGCAGCTTAAGAATGATTTCTTTTTGAATTGTGAGAAGCTGAACTTTGGGCATTTAGTTGCAGGCTTCTGACAGAACTAAATGTCCAGTTAATTAGTTTCCAGTGTGCAGAGGTGTCTGCGAATAGGAGGAGAAATAACGTCAGCTGAGTCTGCTTTTCAAATTCATGGAGCGAATGCCTTTGGGGGGAGCCAGATGTAGTTGTCAAAGGACAATAGATGAAAAATTCCTCTAATATCATTCCTCTTGTAAAGCATTGCATTACAGCCGCCGTGGCATAGGGGACTCAGGCAATTCTGCTTCCTGTGAGACAAACATTTTTATCTTGGGCAATAAGTAGCAACAGCTCCTATCATGTAGGTACAGTACATTTCATTTATTGTATGTGATGTAATAGGCATATCCTGTGTTGTAAACATTAGAGGGGAATAGCTCACTGAATACTGTTATGAAAGTCAATAGGGCTGCAATAACATAAATCAATGGCAGACAACAGCCCAAAGCTTACGCAATGTTCTACTAAATTAGGCATGTAACAATTATAGTGGTGCATTTTTTTTCTCTCATGTGTGACCTTTGATTAAGGTTCTGTCTGTAGAGGGTAGAGCACCTCATGCATGGCCAGTGTGATTACTGTAGGTGGTGCAGGGTTTGAAATTTACGAGCCGAACGCGTCCATGTGAGTGTAATTTCGCATGCACATGCATACATTTATGAGAGATATTCTGAGAGTTTTTGTAAGAGAGGGCGAGGGAGGGAGGTGAGGGGTGGATCGTGTTGCTCTGTGTCATTAAGACGATGGGGGGGCTACGCAAATAATTTCATGGGTATTTGCTGTTTACAATCCTCTGTTCTGTCGGGACTTAGACTGCAGCGCCAATTGTAGACTTGCCTCATATTCTCCTCCAAATGTAGCCTGAGGGGCACTGCTATTCTTTTCCCAGCACCTTAAATAATGTGGTCTATAACATTTTTCATGTAGTGACCCTCCGTTCAAGGCTGCATGTTGAATATTTTAATATGGTAAGATCTTAAACCTTTTTTATAGCACTCTTCCTCCTCATTTTACTCCCAGGCTAGAGCTAAAAAAAATAATAATCACAAAACAGTCGTGTATCCAAACAAAAGGAATTGTCTTTAATCCCTCTGCCTGGCGTTTACAAGGGTCATTATAGTTACTTTTGAAGACTTTATGCAAAATGATGAGCTAGGTAAAGTACCTTCTGAGGGGAACCCTTGGTAATTGACCTTGCTGTCTTGAGCCTAGTCAGCAAGCAATAAAGAACGGTTAAATGTTAAGGCAGAAACTAAAGTGCTTGAAGGGCTCCATGTACTCTGCATTAACAAAATAATAGCCCGGCTTATTTCATATTCTGTGTGAAACCAAGGTCACAATTTTCTGTTGTTTAATAGGCATGTGAGGGTGTGAGGCGCCAATTCGTACAAGTTGGTCTTTGTGTACGTTTTGTATGTTTGAGAGGGACACGGACAAGAGCGTCTCTACGTGTGTGTGTGTGTGTGTGTGTGTGCGCGCTCATGTTTGTATATTTAAGTGTCTGGGAGTCTTTTCATGACAGAGGGAAAATATTGGAGTGATCACCAGTTGATTAAAGACGTGGCTTAACAGGTATATGAGTTTCTGATTTAACAATGCAGATATATCAGCTCAGTGATTAAAACTAAATTTAGAAATGCCATGACAAGGCACCTGAAGGATTTAAATGAAAGTGTTTTTAAGGGTTGGCGTAGCAGTTTGGTGTCACATGTAGAGATTCATTCTTCCTCAGTTTAAAGCGTTTTATTTCCACCATTTTTTAAAGTAAAATCATGAGGATGTCAGGTTAAGTATAATTTTCTCATTTTAACTCTCCCTGCAAACACAAATAAATGTGACAGACTAAATAATGTGGATGAATGGGAGTATATTGCATCAAGCCACTTATCTAGCCAGTGTATTTGACTGCAGACAGCATGACTCATCCTTGGATTAATATAGATTCCAAATCAAAATGTTTCTAATGGAGCAATTTTAGCTCTTAGCATCCAGCTGTCAAAACCTCCTCACTGCGTCCCTTTGGCCAGCCGTGACAGAAACAGAGCATGTGATTGGCCTAATTGAGATGACATTTCGCCATATCTGTGGAGAAGGTCACCTCAGAGTCAGTGTGAGTAGGTGCTGATGTTGCTGTCGCTTTTCTTCGTCCTGCTGCACAGACAGACACATCCATCTGAAGCTATTAAAATCGTGTTGGCCTGCCCCCCTACGTCCTACTGTGATTATCATCTATTAAAGCCCAGCACCACTGAGACAGCATTCACAGCGGAGGCAGCTGGCTTACAAGCTTAACAGGCCTCGCTATAGGTTACACCTGCAAGTGTTAATGTGGTCACTGACCACGGAGCAAGCATGAGAGACACCGGCAGGATCCCTTGGGGAAGCACACATAAACCTGCACTGACACTGCAAAGTGTTTTGCTTTATGTTTGCAGCAGTCTCAGTGGACTTGAGCGGTGGGAGTACAGATGTCGAGTCTGGAATTAGTAAATACAGATTTTAACTACTGCTGTCAGGAAGGAAGCAGCACCACTTGCAAGCGGATAATATAGGAGAGCATTTTGGTTTGTGAAAGGTTAGTTGCCCAAATCTGATGGATTCTGCCTTTACCCCAACACAAAGGAGGTAAACAGCATTAAGACAATGTTAAATAGGTGTAATAATAGTTCACCTGGTTAAGTTTGTACCATATAATGAGACTGAGTCAAATCTGGCCTGGGACCTTTGCTCATGGGTGTGGACAGTATGGACAGTAAGTCCCTATCAATGTCAAGACGTTGCAGAATTGTTCCTCCAAACATGAATATGTTTGGAGGAACAAACACCCGTGTTACAGGCAGCTAATATGCATTTTCTTCAAAATGTTGGTCATGATGATAAAGAGTGCAAAATTCGGTTTTGGGGGGGATACTCATCTATGATCTGGCAACCCTCAGCTTCAAACTGCATTACACATGGTTGAACAGCTGCAGCAGCAGTAAGTGGAGTTGGTAAAGAACTGAAGTGTGAGAAGCAGCTGAGCAGCTAATAAGAAAGTTGTGTAATCAATCCAAACATGTATCCTGTTTGATATTATTTGGAAAAATATTTAGTACTTAATGCCTCCCTGCCCCACATCTTACTGCATATGAGACATTCAGACATAAACATTATTTATAGGGTAAATTAGCTACAGCTTGTCCAATTGATTTGTATGTCAATGTCAGGCATCATTTTATTCTGAAAATCATATTTTGCAGCAACACAGACTCACAGTTACAAGCTCTCAGATGAGCTCTGCTGTCGTAGTGAAAGTTCAGCATCTGAATGTAAAATTGTACAAGAATACATTTTTGATATAATCCAAAGAAGAGACAGAGTGTGGCTCTGCCTCCCGCATGAAACTCTTCAGTTGTGTCGCCCAAATCAACAAAATGAAAGGACAGAGCTGCTGCATCTCAGGTGAGATTTGAAAGCTCAGAGAAGAGCTCACCACCTACAGGGTTTTATACATTTATTCTCTTGAAAATCTATCACATCAAGATTTCTATTCATTTTCAGAAAATTTAAAATATAAGTTCACTTATCAGCAAACAAATAAACTGTCTGCAGAGTCAGGCTCTTAGTGTGTGTGTGTGTGTGTGTGTGTGTGTGTGTGTGTGTGTGTGTGTGCGCGTGCGTGCATGCACATGTGCACATGAATAGAGATAGAAAACAAATGTGCACATTATTTGGGCCATCTGACAAAAATGTCCCCACCAAAGATAAAACTCTTTGCCTTTGCTGCATGTAATTCCTCTCTCCACACTGAATGTCAAACTTAAAAAAAATAAAATAATTTTTAAAAAATTTAATAAACTAACAGCCAATAGTTTCTTTGATACAAACTTGCAACAATGAAAACTGTTCGGTGTGAGTTACTGGGTCACTGAGAAGAAAGATTTTCAGATGCAATTCGTCTTCATTTTTCTAATTAAATTGATGTTCATCTTGCAGCTTCAACTCGCAATCTTTACTGTGAGGGAAGAGGTGCTGCAAAGATGCAAAATGAACATCAGTGCAGTAAGAAAATCAAGAAACTTGATGTTCTCAGTATTAGTGACACTCGTGTCAATGATAAGAAGGATTTTTTATTATTGCTGTGGGCAATGTAGCCACACAAATTCTTAGACAGATATCTTTAAAAGCCTTGAAAACCTATTTTGATGAGATATGAATGTAGCAGTCCAAAATCAACACACGCTTTTGCTGAGGTTAAAACAGTTTTGGTGTTGCACATGAAAAATATCTGCTTTTCTGGTTGTGCTCAGATTTTTAAGTGGGTGGGGCTTGTTTTTATCATGGGGTGACACTTTTGGGTTGTGGGTTATGTTGACAATCAATGCTCATGGAACAGATTCTCCAGTTTTAACTTATTGCTTATTTAGTCATGAGTATTTAATGTTATAGAGAAATACTTAAGATTTAAAACCTCAGTTCAGTCTACATGGCAGACATCACTAGGAATCACTAAAAGTAAATATCATTAAAACAATTTTTGTAGTGGTTTGACAAAAAAAAAATCTTTACCCAACATCCAATTACTTTTTATAGAGTTTAATATCAAACACATTTAAGTTAGTTTGCTCAGTTTTCAAGTCGTTCAAGAATGAATATCACAGTCAATATTTTTGAGTAATTTCAAATTTTGAAATAGAAGTGCAATATTGACTGTGAGGCCCAGTTTTGTTGTTTAATGGCCAGTTAGAGGGCTGCGTCCCCAAAATAACAACATATGTAGCCGTCCATACTTTTTTAATATCTGCATGGTGCCAATCCAACATACACGAATGAGATGTTATATGTGGTGCTCATAGCATTCAAAAACTTTCCAGGAGCAATGACTTCAGTGCACTGGAGATAACAGAAGTTCATCATCAGTTTTCATGGGGACTATTTGCTCAGTAGAAAGTAGTCCCCATGAAAACTGTGGATTATTCACACCAAGGTGAACACTGGTTCTGGAAAGAGACGTTGCTGCTGTAATTTTGTTGAAATGTAATTTTTCAGTTCTGTGAGCGTCACAAATTCACCCCCTTGGTCTTTGGGTGACGGCAGATATCCCTGAAACAGACATATATCAAAACCTGGACACATCACACTGAAACAATGTGGGGATAGTTATTGTGTAGCACTGGTATCAGAGTGGCACTGAATAGTCTTTTCAGAATTGCAGTGTTACCCCCCTCTGGTGTTCATCTACCCACTGAAAAAACAAATAGTTACATGTGGATGATTTGGCAGATCATATGTTTCAAGAGTCTCTTGTTGTCTCATCAGAGTGCACATTGTTTTTGTGTGCCTGTCAGCCACACCCTCTGTTTGACAGTGTTTGTCTTTGCAGTTTTAGTGTCCTCTTCATTCTGTGTCTCATTACTGTATTGCGATCAATTGGTGACAATTCAATTTAAGTCTAATTTAAGTCTGTCACTTGGCACAACAAAGCTGAAAAATAATTAATGGGTTGCAGTCATTGTTTGGTTTGTCCAATTATAACTGATTCTCTACCTGCTACAGTGTCCTTTCTTTCACTTCTATTTCAAACACACTGGCCCTAACATACTGTGGTACTTCATCAATTATTTCATGAGCGACGCAGGGTTCAGCCCAGAGGACCGTCAGACGGTGTCATGTGAGAGGCATATCAGCACATATCCCGCAGAGAGAAAATTATAGCGATGCATTCAGGTGTCCCCTCAGCCATGTGTTCAGAGTGCTTCTGGGGGCTGAGGGGAAGGCAAAGTGGATGTGACAGGCTTAGATTAAATGCCAAAGACGGGGCGTTTCTCACACACACTACAGCCTCCTGGACAGCAGCCTAATTAGGCACTTCCATGCTCTGCCATCAGCTCTTCCAACAAAATGCTCCCCCTAAAAACACATTTGTTAATGTAACAAAATGTAACAGCGCAACGAAGTGATGCTCTGCAGTGGAGAGACTTCTGAAAATAGTCCAATTAGGTCTTTGAAATTCATTAATCGCAGATTGATCATGCAGTTTTTCTGAATTTTCACAGTTGTTGAAAGGTTATTATCTTCTATTTTTCATCTCCACCTGCCCAGTAAGCAAATGATCAGCTGGTTGTGTGACACCCTGCGAGATCAAATGCGAGGCGTTTCTGCTATCAGCTCCCATATTTCTGTGAGAACTTGTCAGTCTGTATCACTAAGAGAAGGTCAGGTGTTTTTCTCAGGCACAACAAACACAGATAGCATCTACCCCTCAGATAAAATGTTCTTCATGGATATTATCACATCAAGTACAGGGCAGAATTCGCTTCTTTTATATCTGCCCTGATATCTGCTCATATGCCTCGGCGCAGACATGCTGGACAGGAAATAAATCTGATTATGGAGTGCGTGGGGTAATGTTCAATAATAAAAAGTATTATTTGCCAAGATCAATGTGTGTCGCCATAGCGATAAAGTACAATGAATGGAAAGTGCTGGAAGTCTGCAGTAAATTTTGATGCGTTGTGATATTGAACACATTGTCACAACATACTGCTCGCCAGGGTTGTAAAACATCCACCAACAGGCTGTCGAACATCATCCTGCTACATTCTTGCACACCATGACAGCCATACATCAAGCCTGGGCCACAGCATGCAAAGGCTAAGTGTGTGAGGGATTACATGGCAAGAAGCAAAATAGGACAGCACTACATATTCATCAGGGAAGAGTGGGTCTGCGTGTGAGTGTGTGCAAATTAATCGTCTGCCGCCTGCACCCACACAAACACGCACACACATATATATTTGTGTGTGTTTGTGTGTGACAGGACAAGGGAAAGTTCAATCAATCACTCAATTAAAGCTGTGTGTGACAGTGACAGGAATCTGTGTGACTGATGGATGGACCAAATCTTCTCAAGTCTGCGGCTTTAAGCTCACTCCTGCTTGGTGGCATTCACACTAATGATCAACAAACCCTGATCACGTCGAGTGCGACCGACATGCACTCAGAAAAGTTTTACTGCACCCGGTCTACCTCCCCTGGCCCTGGTCTATGTGAGCCACACGCTGCCCTCAAAGCTCCTACAGTTGGGAGGCGCGGGGTATTTAAGAATGTTATCTCTAATGCACAGATGTCTTAAAGGTCTCGGTGGAATAGGCCTGCAATTTTCCCTCCTAATTAAAAATTAATTAAATCGGCTGTGGCTCTAGCCAGGCATAAAGCTGAAGGCCACAGCAACCACCACTGGAAATGCAATCATTTATTTAACTCAATTACAGGAAGCCACAGCAGGCTCCTCCGCTGCTGATGTCACCTGGAGAGTCGGGGAAGCTTTACCAAGCGTCTGACCAAAACTGTCCTGCCGTCACCTGATGCAGCCCCCCCCTCCAGGTTCAGTGAGAGAACCTGGAGCAAGGTGCTGCTTGTGGTGCTGCACAGAGCCCCCTCCTACCTCTGTTGTGATTAATATATACATAGTTATAGAGATATCTTTTGTCACCTGTTTTCCCTCCTTCATCCCTGGGGGCTGATTTGGGGTGATTGATCAGAGATTCAGACACAGGATCAATAAGGCTTTCACCTCTCCCTTGGCAAGAGCAAGGGGCTCAGTGATGGCCCAGTACGCTGTCCAATTATTCAGTAATGGAATACTGGAACCTGCCCAAGACTATTAACACACTGGACACTGGGGAGAGCAAGTAGGACTGCTAATTGTTGGGTTATATTGTAAACTGTGACAACAATGCACTGCCCTAATTCCCCCTTTTAGTTTCTTTACTGCTAACGCAGAAGTGCAATGGAAGCATTTCTCTATTAGACCAAAATATTCCTGTGCAGACACAGTTATTTTAGTTATTGCACTGGATCCATTGTCTGTATGCAGCAGTTGTGACCCTCACGTGCTTACTCATCTGCAATATTGACAGTCAGAGAGTTTAAGCTTACTGTGAGCTTACATTAATTGTCATTTGCTCTGGATGCAAACTTGCCTGAAATGTAAATGAACTCCCGTTTAAAACCTTTCATCAATTAAAGTCAATATGACTTGTCCATAGGTAAATTCAGTTTTAGCTTCATCCTTCTTTGAGAACTTTGTATAAAGATCATCAGGGATGTTTATCTGACATAGTTTGACCTCACTTTCCAAGTCTGCAAATGTCATTACCAAAAGAAACAGAATAAATCAATTTAAAAGGGTTTTTGATGGCCTTATTTGAACAGGAATAAAGACCTTGCTGCATTGCGTAATCTTTTTTCCATACCTTTTGTTCTTTCAGTTCTTTAATATTAACATCCCTCTAGGATAGAAGATGATCTGAATTCACAGCCTGGTGCGAGTGTTAAAGAAATCAAATGCAGCTCTCTGCAGATGAAGACATGTACAACACAGCTCCTGGCTATATCGATGGCAGTGTATTGTGATCGGATGAACCCTTGTGTAGTCCTACTCGACGCATCATCTGGGTGTTTCACTGCTCATTGGTTTGTTTGATTATTAATTAGCCTGAAGTGAATTCATCATTTTTTTAGACATACATTTGTATGTATGAATTAGTTCTGCTACATCGGGACTCAGTGAGATGTCAGTAATCACAGCTCTAAGTGTGATGTGCTACGCCCTTTCTCATTATGAGCAAATCACATTATTCTGTTCTGGTGATTAACACTGTTTACAGATTTCCCCCCTCTCTGCTTTCAGGGTGCACTGTGGTGGAGATAACCTCAGAGCTCAAGCAACCAAAGACCACCGTCTACTACACTAGGTAGAACTCAACTTATTCAACTTATCTTTGAGGCACAACACAAACCCCCAACAGATACAGTACTGTTTCATATTCCCACTACGGTAATGCAATATGTTCAAGCTTTGTAGAAAAGAAAGCGACGCTCCACTGGGAATCTCTGCATTTGGATGTTTCAGTACCCAGTGTTACAGAGCTCATGATGATGTACACCAGCTCCAGACAGATAGTAGTGTGTGATGTAGCTGCCTGCAGATATGCCTTTGGTTGCCTGCAAAGCAGTCTCTGGGGTTGAGGGACCTCTGGTGCTCTGTGCTCCATGAGTTTTCTGCTACATATCATCATATCATCAGGGCAGCCTTTTCAGACGAAATCGGCTGCTGTACTGCATCTCATATGAAAACAGCTGAGGCTGTGTTTGTGTGGATTTCTTTGGAAACATGTAGTTGAACATTCAGAGAAGTTGCAACTACTGTGTGTATGCATGTTTTGTATCCGCTATGTATTTGTCTCTTTCTCTACCTGTCTGTTTGTATAACAGGCAAAAAATAAACAGCTCTTTTAAAATTGTAACACAAAATACACATTATAACACAGCTGAAGCTTCCTTGAATGGACTAAATTCATTCTCTAAGATTTATCCTTTTTCAGCATGTCTACAGAAACAACAGGGCAAAAATAGTCATGACGAACAGTCATGCTGTGCTATTTTTGTGGTTTTGCCAGGTGATTCAGTGTTTCATAACCCGCTATTTCCAACGTAGCATCACACACACACTTACACACACACTGATAATGTGTAATGTTTTGGTATTGTTGATTGCAACTGGTTAGGCCCTTAAAAAAAGAACAACAACAAAGCCTCTTTTAGCTTTTCCTCACCTTGCTTAAAGGCCTGAATCAGTAATGCCATCACCGCTCTGTCTCATGCAGCCAGACTGGCACTTGGGGTCCAAAATCAAAAGGCAGCTATTGTAAGGAGGCCAGCCAATGCTGCTTTAGTGTGTTGCCCAATTCTGATCTTTGCTTTTCATTAAGTTGCGTTCCAGTTGTTAATTAGAAGTGCATGATGAAGGCGGTCAGTTCTCTTTTACAGGCACTGCTCATCCAATCAGCTCTCATCAAGAAGGAAATACAGATGGACGACAAATTACAGGCCCGAGCGTCATTAAGTTGTCGGGCCACCAATGTGTGACCGTCAGCTGAGACCCGTGAGTCTCTGCTTCTAGGATGGTCACCCTTTTTAGGCTCCTTTATTTGATGTTTTTATGATACAGGTGCAGCAGTGGAAAGTAAAGCAATACATTACACAATCATAACATGTTTGATATCAGTGTTATTTCTACTTTTATTTCACAACATCAGATGTAAATATTGTACATTTTCCTACACTACACTTGTGTTCACTTTTAATTAACTTTTAGCAAAAAGCTGTGTATTTACACATCCAGGGGGTACAAAACAAGACCAACATTTAGCTCCTATAGGCTTCACTGTGCTCACCAGCTAGTTGCTAACCCTGTTGTCCCACCATCTACCGTCTGTCTACTTTTTTTTGCTGAAAATAGCAGCCTTCTGCTGTTCAAATCAACACTGATAAGTGGTGACACTGAAACAAAAACAATTAGCTAAATAAAAAATGTTTCAACTGCGTAAGAACTGCTGGGTAGGGTGATAATTAACCGTGGGTTTGTCACTGCAAGTGATATCTGTTACATCCATTGTTATGATAAAAATATTGACTGTTGCAGCTCTCAGTAAAGGTTTGAGGGCAAAACTGCATTATAGTATTTTTTAAATTATATAGTGTTACTTTTACTCAACAATAACAGATTGATTTGATCACTCAAGGATAAAAAAAGATATGAAGAATTTTTTGGAAAACAACTTACATGCCCAGCAGTTACAGAGGAAAAATTAGCTTTAAATTTGAGTCCTTTGGCTCTGTTTTTGGTCCCTACCTACTTCTGAGGAAAATATTCATCTGCTGCTCTTCAAGCCAGTCACTAACTTATACTTATAGTATATGGTGAGCTTTCAGAGCAATTTACTCAAAAGAGCTGGCTATGTTGTCCAAAATGATGCTGTGTTGAGACTGTTGCAAAACAGTAAAGTTACAGGCTGCAATACCAAAACAATTAAATAGCAAAAATATACTAAACTGCTTGGTGGAGCTCAGGAGATAATGTGCTGTCGATCTGTTGCTACAAGCGATACCTTTGATCCATGTAAGAATCAAGAAAAAAATTATATTATTTTATTACATTATGATGGTGTTATTTTGAATTAAGTAACCTCCACAGCATAGGAGAGAGAAAAGTAAAAGTGTTGCTAATAACATCAAGAATGGCTCCTTTGCATTCAAGTGTCTCAGTGAGCCATGGCAGTGTGACAGTGGATCAACATGATCAATACCAGGGCCCTGAAACTGGGGCAGCTAAATAGAACATAGCCATCATTGAATCCTTTATTTACACTTATGTTCACAGCGACAGGTTAAGATGTCTTCTGTAAAAAAGGCCTATATAGTTTACTTCTGCTGTGAAGTACACCTACACGGAAGCATTGTGACAAGTCTGCATCCATTTATTGAAGGGTAAAGATCTGCAGGCTAGAACATCCAGGCTGTTGTTGGCTAAATGCATGTTTAGGCAAAAGGCTAATAATCCGATTTCATGCTTCATCATGGGGATTGTAAAACTAGAAATCACAGCTTTGAGGTGTTTATATTCCAACCACACTTTAAGTTTAAAACACACCATTTTACCTGAGGTCAAAGATGACTAATTTGGAGGATTTGGAGAAACACAGAGTTAGATAAAAAAAAAAAAAAAAAGCAGTGTTGCTGCTCATGGGATAAGCTGTCTAAATGTTGCCCCCCCCCCCCCATACACCTGATAACAAACTGTAATTTCATGACTTTTAGCTAAGGGCAAAGTCATGGGATTGACTTGAGCGTGGGATCCCGGCAGCATTGTTTGTCATGATTGCCCTTTGAGTCTCATTGGATCATAAGTTTATTGCTTGAGGCCTTGCATTGTGTAACAGTGTGGCTTTTTTTTTTTTTTTTTTTTTTTAATCAATGAATAATTTCATTGGCCTAATATTACAGGCTGTGAGCTCTTCAAGCTGAGCTGCACATGTGGGAAATTGGTTTTGGAAATGACTTTTTTTTTGTATTTATGTAAATGTCAGATTTCTCCTATTTAAAGTTCCGACCTTTTCTGAGAAGTAATATTCAAACAAAATGCTGTTTTTATATCTTGCACAATTGCTTTATTACAGACCTCTCACATACCATGCACAGACAATGCCTGCATGTGAGTGTGTGGGTGTGCGCGCGTGCGCCTGTGCAGTTTGAATTGCTGTCGTCATTCCCTTTTTTAAAAGCACATCCACTGCTCAATGGGGCTCACAGTCAGGAAAGGACACAGAAACAAAACTGAAAAGTCACAGCAGTTTTTAACAGCTGAATTCAGCGTTCTCTCCTTCTCCTCTGCATGTTTCCAGGGTGTGACACAGTAATTGTAAAGGTATCGGGTGTTAGCTTGAATCCAGAGGAAAGGTCAGGCGGTGAATTAATAAAAACATGCCACAGTCTCTCTTTATAATGTCACTGTCTTAATTAACTCGCCTATCACATGTCAAGCAGAAAATCCGTCTCCACTCAGAAAAATATCTGTGAAACAATTTAACAAGGTTAAATCAAAGTGACAGGAGAGTTTACAGCGTGTATGTGTGTGTGTGAGTGTGTGTGTGTCTGTCTGTCAGTGCCTAAGGCTGTGGGCTTTCATTACACTGACAGGCTGTGTGTGAAAGTGTTAACGGTGAAGTGTTTCACACCGTGCCAACTGAAGCCACATCACGGATCCACAGTCTTCTCTCACAACTATGAGATCACTGATGCCTCCTAGATCAACTTGATGGGTCCCACAACGACGCACAACATTCATATCCAGTCCACAACATTATCAGCTGATGTGCTTTGAAGTTCTTCTGCACATGCACACCCACACACAAACACACACACACACACACAAACACACATACACATACATGCACACACACATACACAAACACCCAGGTACACGTCAAATGGAATAACAGGACCAAACCTACTTTTCCCATTTGCATGAGGGGACATGAAACCATAAAACGCTGAGGGTTCAATCCTTATTTTCTAGACCTACTGCCATCATCCCTCAGTGCTGCCAACCTGTAATCTGGACAGTCCCTGCATGCTTGTCACCACACAACTATTGTGAAGGCCAGGAAGAGTTGGTTTAGCTTTGTAAAAACCTAAGCTGAAAAGTTACAGGTGTTAATTGCCAGGAGAAATCTACTTTGTTTGCTCTATGAACATTTTAAAAGTATTCCAAGGCTTGAATATTGTCATGTGAAGTCCATTGCAGACTGTCTAGTGAATTTATTAGCAGCATCCACACATATCCTGCATTTCCCTCTTTCCCCTGCCAGCAGTAGGTGTGCTTGTTTTCCTGCTCTAGTCGAGCTTGTAAAGGTGGATCAGGTTTATCATCTTCTTGTTTAAAGTCAAACTCAATTTGAGAAGGCAGAACAAATTCCATTGTAATAGCCATGGCCGTTTGTTTACATCTGCGGCCAGAAGATAGACATGGATGTAACCTGTAGTTCCTGCTGGTAAACTGACCAATCAGAGCACACTGCTCAAATTGTTTCTTAAAGAGCCCTGAGCCCCAATTAAGCCTGACAGAGACTCAGGCAAACACACAGTATTTCAGGCAGCATGTAGGTAAGTGTAAGTAAGAACTAGGGTTGGAAAGAGTCCTGGAAAGTTGTAAAACTACTGTTACTTTTACCTCTGCATTGTAAGAAGTTCTACTCAAGCAGAAGGAAAGTCACTTGTGTGAAAATGGACTCAGATTGAAATACAAGTACATTCTGAGTAAACAACACACAAACAACAAGGGGGGAGAGGAGGCTGAAACTGGTGATGATGATGATAATAATAATAATAATTATAATAACTCACAACTGTTGTTTGGTTAGGAGGTCTTTCCCACCCATGCAACTCATGATATCACTCTATCTATCTATCTATCTATCTATCTATCTATCTATCTATCTATCTATCTATCTATCTATAGATATATATATATAGAGTGAGCGATATCTAGAGCGAGAGAGAGAGAGAGAGAGAGATGATGATGTGTGTGTGTGTGTGTGTAGTCATGCCTGTAAGTGTAAGTGATAATACTATAAGTGATACAGGACAAATTCACAGTCCTTGTACAGATCAAAAATATGTTCTAAAGGTTACCTGAAGATCATTTGAGCCTTCAGAAGCAGAGTTAATCGAATCAAGTTAGTAGCCTACTTTCCAAAGTTACAGTCTTTTTAGTGCATATATCTCCAGGGAGGACAAAGAGGGAATTTTGTACTGCAAAGTCTGTAACTTTGGAAGATTCCCAGCTGATTTGTTTAACTGAGACTGGATCCTGATATTACCTTCAGATGTAACTTTGGTATACATTTTTCCAACAAGGAGTGTGGATATTTTTTCCTCATATGATTATCTATTCATTATATACTAAGCAACAGTCAGGTTTAAGTTCTGGGGGAAAAAAATAACGTTATTAATTAAAAGTTCACCATAAAAACTCAAATGCAAACATTGTCCCATCCTGATTGGTGCAAAGAATGATATCACATTTTTCCTGCCCTATTCAAACCACATATAAAAGCACAAAGAAAAACACAAATACAAAAATCTCTCAACCTAAATAACTGATTTGTCCCAGCTTTGTGAAAAAAAGAAACCTTCATGAAGACTGGATCACTCACAGCAAGAAGCAGATTGTGAAAATGTCTTTATTAGGTAATGAAGTGAACACATTTCAACATGCTATTTTTTTAACCATTTATCTTTAATATAATCGAACAGTGGAATTTGAAGAAAAAGTGAAAGAACATAGTCAGTGTTGAAGCTTTGTGAGGACTAGGAACATGATCATTCAAAGCAGGATTGGTAAGTCACACTATTGTTGTTCTCTAACCCATCCACGTACTGCAAACTGCCTCAGAGTAATTTGGAGCCAAGGCCAGTCACAGCTGAAATCTCATCCTGATACGCTGAAATACAAAATGGGTGCAAAGAGAACTTATCAAGAGTCTGGTGATATTTATGGGTTTCAGGTCTAGAGACCAAAGCGTAGCATAGAATTTTTTAAAGCTACATGAATTGTGACTTTTTGGTCAATACATTATTAATCTGCTTAAATAATTTTTATCCCTCTTAAAAAGAAGGTCCATGAGCAGATTTCTGGTTGATTCACGGAAATTCTGTTGAGGCTCAGTGATTCATCTGATATCAGTGAAAATCCCTTTTTACTTTAAATTGGCAATCCTACACTTTAACCTCACAGTTATTGGCCATTTCTTGAGGAGGAAGGGAGTTGAGGTACTTTTACCCTTCACTGCTCAGTCTTCTCTGTCACTTTTTAATTTGACATCTTAAGAACTTCTTTTGGGATTTAGCCTTTGACTGTCAATTTTTGTATTTTATATTATAATATTCTTGTAGCTACATCATGTGGTCACATTATGAGCTGATGAATGGAAAATTGAGGTGTTATTTGTTTGAGAAGATAAACAATCTCTAAGTCCAACCTCTTTCTTTTGAAGATCTGCTTCTTTTCTTTGTTTGAAGCGATAGAAAGTTAGAAAGTTTTTCCAGGTTCTGGGCTATTGGTTGACCTTGGCCTTTTAGGAAACTGGGGATTTCACACCAATCAATTAATTGAGACAATAATTGGCAAATGAATTGATAATGACAGTTACAGGCCTATTTAAAATGCCTATTGATTGGTAATATTGAATTTATCCATTTTAATCATCTAAATGTATTTTTAACCATTTGTTGTTTGACAATTTGCTCCTCCAATGGAGCTAATCTGACCTGACAACAAATGTGAAATGCATTTAAAAATCACGGGTCTGGACTCAGAAAACATAAGCATGATTTACTGCAATCAGTCTTGATAAGCTTCTTTACCACCCCTGTTATCTACAGTAACAGTTTGTGTACTCCACCTTACACCAATTGTGTCACATCACAATGGAAATGTAAAGAGGGATAATTCAAATTCCCCTAGGGCAACATGGACTATTGCTTCTACTTTCCTCATGAGCATATATTCTTTAAAGATTATGTCTGTTATATTGTTTGTGTCAACACTATCTGCGATTTAGTTTAATTTTTCCCAGCTGTGAGTAGCTCCTCCATTTCATTTGTGCACTGCATTGAGGGATAATAGTGTCCATCACCAGCACACTCGAATACAAGTGAATTTAGTATGCATACTGTTATCTTTGAGTATTCTTAATTTCAGCACTTCTCCAGTGTAAATCCACTGCATACTGAAAACCTGAACAATTAGTATGTGGCCTGGAATAAGGATGCAGCCTGTGTCTGGAGTTACCCTGCTGAATTTCAGCACCATGGACAGAGCTATCAGTGTGTTGCTGTTCCTGTTGGAGCTCAGGCTCCTGAAGGGTGAATTCATGTTCTTCTTGCCTCCGCAGACAGCCCGAGAGCACAGGTTAGCACCACAACAGTGTCCCTAGAGCAGGTGGGGATTAAGTAAAATGCCCAAGGACACTTAAGCAAGGTAAATCCTTGCTGTCACTTGGGCTTGAGTGTAGGTCCTCTGGATGAAAGATGGCTGCTTTTTCTCAGTACCCATTGACGTCTTTATTACATCAAATTGAAACAGGAAGAAAATGGGGTGTGGAATTATAGTATTTGTTGTACAGTAGTTTTAAATCAACAGAAACACCAGAATATGCTTGATATGTGTCACCAGGACACTGCAAGGACAGCACCCCACTGACCAGTAATACTGTTAATATTTTTTATCTTCTGTTTGCTCTCATGTAATTACCCTTCTCCCTGAAGGCAACACCTCCCTACTTGGCACTACCCTTCTGTGCTTCTCTCCCCTTGATTCAAACACATAGAGTCACACACATACACAAATAAAGACCCCTTTTAACAGCTGGGATACTGCCAGCCTGTGTTTGTGTTGCTGCTGATAATGTGCCACCAGTATATTTGTCACCACCCCAACACCACCCCGTGTCCCAACTCCAAAGGGAAATAGCTGTGCCAGCATATACACAGGCTACCCATGGGTACTGGTGCCACGCACGCACATAGACACACACACACAAACGCACGCGCACACACAGACACACACAAACACACACACATCTCTTGAGCACTTGCAACCTTATACGCATTCAGGTACATCAACAACTCTAACCCTGCGGATGCTTGAATATGAATGTAGACGTGCACTCTTGCAAAATGCATGCGCACACTCATAGGCACCTGTTGAGAACCAAAAAACAGAGAGAGGAGTACATATTGAGTACAGCTGGAATAAATTGCCAGATGAGCATGCTGAATCTCCTGCTTGTGCATACCAGCCTAATTTCCATTCAGATTTTACATTCATGTCTAATTAGGAATAGCTCTTTCTGTCTACTCATTATCAGTGTTTGACCTTTTGCTTTGGCTGTTTGAGAAGCTGAGCAGCAGTCAACGGGTGGCCGGTGATAATAGCTTGTCATTTAGCTCAACACATGCTGATTAAATAAGATAGGCCTGTGCTTATTCCGGCTCTGTTGTTCCCAAAGGGCTCAGTCAATATGGGGCGCCTAAACATAAAGATGCTTGGACAACAATATAGTTTCCACAGGCAGAACAGCAACAAGAAGAAACAACAAGATCAAACAGTGCCTCTGCTTACTGGAACCCCCCCTCCAAATTTCACTCAGTTTTCCTTATGCAAAGTCTCATTGCCATGAATTAATAATACCACTTCAAACAGATGCAAATTCATTGTGCTCTGTCCTCCTGCACTGACAAATGCTTAGGTATGTAGGCAGACAGATTCTGTTGCTATGATTAATCCTCTCGAGGATGGGATGCCTATGCCAAAACTGGACTCTTCTGGCCTCTTGCACCAGTAAGTTTTAGAGACAGAGTATTTACATAATGTATATCGATCTCTAAGACACTGCAAAACAAGCAACGTGCTATGTGCACTTGCTTTTAAATACAAGACCAAGATCACAAGATCATTTACGTATATCTTAATTTACCATATAAAAACAAGCTGTACACAAATATACATGAAGACAGAAACAGACATGCACGACACACACACACACACAAATGTTGGCAGGGAATGGGTTCGGTATGTCTTTCATAAGCTGTATCTGTGTGTGGGCTGCTGTGGCATGCATAAAATATTATTTTCTCAACAACTAGAGGTTGTGGAGGAGTTAGTTCAGGAAGGGGTGGGAGAGAAGGCCAGGGGATATACAGTATTTGGGCAGCTGACAGCTGCGTGCATGTACGTCTGTGTGTGGGAGTTTTGGAAACGGGAGTGGGAGTCACTGGCGTTTGAAATGCAATGAGGTGCGTTTGAAAGGCGCTCCTGTCACAGGTAAGCAGGGTAGCGAGAGCAAGAAGTGTACGGTGATAAAAGGAGAAGAGGAGAAGTGCCCATGCTTTAGGGTGGCATTCGGTATCTGAGGGCTTTTTGCACAGACTGGGGAAAGCACTCAACACTACTCGCACTTAAATACAAAAGCCCCTGAAACATACACATACACTTTGATCCTTATGGGAGCAATCCTTAGATTTTAGGGGTCCAAAGTAAAAAGCATTTTTTAGCCCTGGTTTGGGGACCAAAAAGTGCATGCATGAGTGTGTGTTAGTGCTTTGTTTAAGCTCAGAACAAAGACTTGAATCCATTGCTCAAGGTGTTTGAGAGATGCTCTTGATGTTCTCTTCACTTTCATGCATACTGTAAGGATAAAGATATGCCTTATAAATCAATAAATCCTATCCTATCCGTATCACGTGCTTGCTGCTTGTCGTTGATGCAGTGATGTCCTCCCCTGTATCATTCTGTGTCCTCTGTACTGCAATCTCCATCCACTCTTCACCCCCTATTGAATGTCACAGGGCTGCTGGTTAAAAATATTGCTTTCTTTCAAATCCTCTTCAGTTTATACATGTGAATTTAATGTAGAATTTATTAATGTCATGCCCTTTCACGGATGTGACTAATTATGGGAGAAAGGCTTGAAGGAGAATGTGTCACGGAGGTGAGGTTTATATAGCCGTTTCATCTGTCAACATCTGTGAAACTGGTTCACATCGCTCATACATTAGGGTTCTTACTGTTGGTGATTAATCAATAGATACCTCTCCATGCTTCCTTCTTTTCTATCCTTTCCCTTTTTCTGATGAGATATTGATGACAGGCTTAGAAAAGGACAGACTCTGAAACTGCTGTCAAAATGTATGTGTTTTTGCAGGCAAATTATACCAACCTTTTTAAGCACTTCCAAAACACTTATCTGCCTCCAAAAGTGCTAAAGTACCATCTGAAAGTTTTTTTTTTTTTTTTTTTTTTTTAAAAGTAATAATTGAAGATGGAAATACTGGATTCATGCCTATAGGTTGAAGGCTGTGGAGGTGTAATTTGGTTGTGAATGCTTGAAGGAAATGTAAAATGAAATCTGTGAGAATTTATGGTTGTGCAGTTGTGCATTGGAAAGGTCATAGCTCTGTCATTTAAAAAAAAAAAGATTTCAATAAATGGTTGGCAGTGTCTCCTGTGAGACACTCAAGGTGTATGGCTGGGTGGGTGGAGCTGAAGCGCTGGTGGAGAACAGAGGAAAAGAGTGATGGAGCACATCCCTAACACCCTTCCGGAGAAAGAATACCCTGGTTAACTCTTAAAACCCCTGGAGAACAGGCATCCACCGCAGGGGCAGAGAAGAAGAGTGTATCGCTGGTGCAGCTGGTGAGCATTGTCATGGCATTGATCCAAGATCCCTCATTACTGAATGAGAGAAACCCCTTCAGCAACGTCACCCAGGAGAGGGATGGAACTAGGCGGAAGGATTAAGGAAGAGGAGGTAGAGTGGGAGTTGGAGGAGAGGGAGGCTTTTAGATGAAGATATGGTCAGAAAGACAAAGATGGGGAGGAAAATAAAATGGGAGGTATCAAGGAAAATCGGCAACAGAGAACTGCAGCAAAAGTATTGAGAGGACAATTGTTAGTTTCTAGTTGCAGGATGCAACAGCTACTTGTATTCCATGGTGAAAGGATTGATCACCGGCCAATCGATCACAGCCTACGAGGAACACTGAGTTCCGAGGAGAAAAACTGTGTTGGCTTTGCAGTTTGCATGTACGAGGCTAAATAATGCTCATGGAAACTGCCTCCAGCTGTGAAGTTAAGTAGTGCAGGGTTACTTAAAATCCAATATTACTGCTAAGGCTTGAAGTAGCATTAAGGTGCGGATGCATTATAGATCTATCTCCTGTCTCATGACACTATGTAAAGTGTGCTATATCCCAGCTCTTTAGGTTTTTAACAGATGTGTCACATGGAATAAGCATGAGTTAATTACAATCAGTAAAAATATTTGGGATATTAGAACCATGGACATCTTACCATCAAGGTTATTCTCACCAGACTCCATTTTAGCATTCATCACAGCAACAGTAGCTTTCCCTCTCACATCACTTTTATGGAGTACCAACTCTAAATCCACCTCTGTGCTCCCCTTCCCTCCCTATACGCTCAGCTGTGCTTGCATGTTATCCAAATAGGGCAGGAATAATTGGATCAGCAAACATGGTCTTATGGAGATGGGGTTCTCCTATTTGTTTCCACTGACATTTTTTTTTTTTGCCAGATGAGATACTGTTTAATTAGGTTATATCATTTTAATGCAATTTACATTCTAATCTGATGACTTCAGATGTAATGCAAGTGATGTCTGAAATGCACTCTGACCAGCTCTATAGAGCATTTGTGGCTCTAATGATGCTAATTATCAGATAAAATGTCGACTAACTTTCCTCCACAGACTCCCTTTACCATGAAAGCTCCATACTGTAGACATATAGCATTGTTCTTATAGCAAGATTCTCAGGCTATATATGAAATGTTACTTTCAATTTCTATATGCCATGTTTTCTGGCATAATATTTGAAGGCTATGTCTCTCTTATAGCAAGACCAGCACTCCTCCCCTCTCCACATCTATTATCTCTCCTCTGTAGACCATAATGATAAAAAAGAATCACAGTAAAACACTGTGACATTTCAAATCTCTGCATTGAGCTGGTTGTCAAGGAGATGTCTCAGTGAGATGTGTCGGGCAGAAGAGGAACTGCTCTTTTAAAACAGCGTTTACCCAGCTGCTGGAGGTGTAATGTGCCTGCCATTAGGACTCTGCAGGCAAACATGGAGTCACAGAAACAGTTCTCCGGAGTGGGGCTGCTGGTTCACAAACTCCAGAGGTCTTCAGATCCCTGATCAAAATCCATTACAGTCTCCTTCTGCAGTCATTGTTCCAAGAAAGCAGCCTCTTGCAACACCCCAGCAGCCACATATTGACAACCTTACGCTCAGATGACAAACGCAGCGGTTATCTCTAATGTCAAAGAGGCACGGTGTTATCAAACAAACTTGGACCTTGAGACCTTTTCCCTCACTGTTCTCCTTTGGATCATTTAATTCTCTGTCTGCAATTGCTTGACTTGCAGCTTCCATTTAGAGAGAACCAGTGGTGAAAGTGAGCAAAAGTGCCAAAACCTATTGTTGATAAAAGCTGCATACTGCTGTGTTGTGTTGGGGATATGGCAAGACAGGCTGAAAGGCAGATAGACTGAAGCAGCTGTCAAAATGGTTGTTTGTAGCCCCGCGCGTACCGTGCTTTGGGGAAATAATAAACTGCATCATTAGAACCCCTGTCATTCACAAGTTGTTTGTACCAGCTACTGACTGGCTGTAAATACCCACACCACTGCATCACACATAGAGCACAGGTCAGAATCATTAGGTGGCTAATTTAGCAAAGAAAAACAGATCTTGTGAGATGATGTGCAGGTGTTATCATAAACCAGGCCCACTGCTGCAATAAATTAGTGTCAGGTTCCATCTTCTCTTAATATGCGCAGTATTGTAAGTACCATATTTGCTTTGCTTTTTTATCACCTGGGGCTTTCTGTGATTAATCCTTAACAAAAACTCCTTACAATAAAGAGCTCCTGTATCACTTGTAACTCCCTCTCATAATATGGGGGATTTTGTGAGAATGAATTAACTGCACTTCAACAGGCCTGTTTCTCATGAGAATCTCTCTCTCTCTCATTGCAAAATGTTTATTTATTTATTTTTATTTTTTTCTTATTCGGACTAAATATTACCAAAGCAGCAGCACTGGCAGAAAATAGCCTCCAAAACTTTGCCCCATTTTGGCCTCTTTAATGAGTCAGCATTCCAGCACAGGACAACAGAGCAGCCATATGGCATCACCTGAATGAGTCTAACTAGTGATCCAGACGACCTCCTGACGACAGAGAGCCTGTGCGCGTTAGTGTCTGTGGCCGGTCTGTGCCACACCCCCTTCTCCTCCGCGCGGTGGTATGATCCGGGGATGCTGTTATAGCGGCACCGAGCCTCAACCAGCAACAGCATCACCCGTCAGCCACCTTGGGTTCAACTGCGGCTAAACGCAACGCGCCGGGCGCCCTGTTTCACACACACACACACACGCACACAGACACACGCGCGGCACGGCGGAGCTGGCTCGCGTACAGCCCCCGAGAGGAGATCCCTTCCTGCCCGCACTATTGCCTGCGTCGTCCTCTATCGGCATTTGAGAGACGAGCATCATCAGCATCAGCACCGCCGCCTCGAAACCCAGACCAGCAGGCAGAGAGAGAGAGAGAGAGAGAGAGAGAGAGAGAGAGAGAAGAGGTGCCTCATCCACATTTTAACAGGAGAACCGCGTCTCGAGTCACATTTCTACCAGGGGGGATTGCACAGGCTTCAGCATTTGCAGGCTTCTTTATAGCATGGGATCGGACTAAAGGAATGGCTTCATGTCGGGAAGGTAAGCGGCACGCTCGGTTCTGGCCTTTAGTTGGGCTCGTTGAGGGGGAGATCGGCTACAATGTTGCTTCGGCTAAACGAGGCTTGGATGCTGAGGCAACGTGAGTTCACAGGAAATGGTTATTATCAGCTGTTCAGATGTGCTGTGCAGTGTTGCCGTGTGTGTGTCTGTGTGTGTACGCGCGCGTGTGTATAAGAGAGCGAGGTAGAGGGGAGAGAGATAGATTGAGTGAGTGTATGTGCTTGTGTGTACGTGTGTGTGTGTGTGGTGCGGTTTTATGAAAATCAGTGCGCCTCCTTTGAAGCGTATGGATGCAGACTTTATACAAGCCTTTCTCTTTGACAACCAGTCCAAATACTGATCATTCAGGTAGAGTGCAGAGCTGCACATTTGCCTGCTTCATGTGTGCAAGTATCATATTCGTTTTCCTTCAGCAATGCTTGCAGCCTCGAGTTGTTTTTTTTTTTTTTTTTTTTTGCTCCAGTTTTGGCTCGTCCACTCCATCTCCATCAGCGCTAAGGTAGCCTAATGATGCCAACAGGGCCACTGGAGATCCAGAGGGTATAGATCTCTCTGACGCTTGCCTTCTGTCCCCCAACATCAACAGCAGCTTACCGGGCCCGGGCTGGACGTTAAACCACCACCACAGGTCCAACAGGCACGTCAGGACACAACTCAACACTGTGACCCTCTGCAGATACATTTTTACATCTCATACATCTCAACTTCTGCCCTGCTGCAGCCGTTGAAGCCATTCCTCAGCTGAATTATTGAACTGCAAGATATTTATTTTATATCACATGGGCAGCGTTTAAAGTGTGTGAGGGTAAATAATTAACAGCAGCAAATTCATTTTGATAAATCATAATTATTGTGAAGGCAGACCAAATTGCACCAGGATGGATATGCGCCGATAGAATTAAATTAGACCTCCTCACTCCTCTCCTTCACAGCAGATTATAAATAATTGCCTGGAGTAGACCACTGAAGGCACATTCCCAATAAATTAATAATAAAATAAGCAAAAACAAATAAATAAATAATAAATGTTTCTGAGTAATTGTCTAAATATATTCTTCCATTAAGGAGAAAAGGCATCCCACACTTTTCCTGCATGGTTTGTTGATCTCGCTCCTCTTGACTAGGGAATGGGAAAGGAACTTTATACCTTTCATTTAAAAATGCAAATGCATTGTAATCAGAAACTACTATTTGTCAATATGTCTAATACATGGATCTAATGCACTACTCCTCCAGCCACTGGACACATCTTTCAGAGAACTGTATTGATGTTTGGATTGTTTCACCCATCAGGCTTACCTGCTCTCTCCCATATTATTTTAAGAACCCCCCTCCCTACAAAAATAACAGCTTTAATTACAAGCCCACAGACTTGGATGCAGTGTGTTTTGTCAGTGTGGCGTTGTGTGTGTGTGTATGTGTGTGTGTGTTTGTGTATGTGTCACTGCCCTACCTGACACTGCTCACAATGATGCGGGCACCGTGTTTAATTCTTCCTCGGCTCGCACATTATTGATAGAGATGATAAAAATGCAGCAGTCTGTCTTAGCTCTTTGTGATTAATAGAGAGCATTTGTGCATGGAGGTTAGATAATACATACACCCTTTCCCAGTGTGTCACACACACACGAACACACACACACAAACACACACACCACAGTTACAGTCACATCCCAGACGATGAAGATGATGTAGATGCACTGGACCCGATGTGGTTGATAGTTGTGTGTTGATTTCTCCCTCTGTACTTTACTGTAGTGTTGATGAGTGTGTAATAGCTGTTCATACTATTGCTTGGTTGAAATGTGTCTATTTGTGTTTGTGTGTGTAAGCTTGTTGTCCACATGTGGATGATTTTTGGGCCCTGCAGGGCTGCTGCACAGGAGGTGGTGGTGAACAGTGATTAAGTGCATATTTTAAATGGCACACCCATTATGGCAACACCTTCACAATTAGAGGACAGGTCTTTGAATTGAAATGTCACTCCACCAATTATACGCCACGCACATGCCACTGATAAGGCATTGGCATTTCTGTCAGTCAACCAGCTAACCACATGATTCATCAATCAGTCAGATATTCAGGGTTTTAAATTTCAACTTGTTCCAGCGCACTCGGGTCTCCCCTCAGCAGCAGTCAGCGGTCAGCGGTGTTGAACACTCACTTTTTAAATTCCTGACTTGTTATTGTTAAGCTGGTAGTGCATGTGGTATTTTTGAAATCTAAAGAAGCTGCTCAGCTCTTTGGCTTGGAGTGCCATCATTATTTCAGTGCAACTTCCTGACAATTTAGGCCCGAACTGCCAATTGTTAGGACGCTGGCATTTTGCCTTGGCTGTCAGCAGATCCCATTGTCCTGAGTCAAGAAAGCTCGACCAAAAAAAAAAGAAAAAAAAACAAAAACAAAAAAAAAACAAAAAAAAACAAAAAATCTTTACTTGTGTCTAATAATTTGTGTTTTTCTGAGATTTGAGTGATATTGCATGGCCTTTGGATAGCGCAGTGCTGTGAGAGACAGCGGGGGAGTTCTTTTTGTTATCCAGCCCTGCATTATTTATGAATTTTCATTCCAGGAATGCAGTAGCCCCTGGCACTGTAATGCTACTTTTTCCCATGGAATCGCTTACACACTTCTCTTCTGCCCCACAAGTTCTCTGCAAAACTAAATTTCCTTAATAAAATTGGGGTCATGAATTAGTGAGGGGGGACAATGTGAAATGCATCTGAGGTTGTTTATAATCTTGAGTACGACACTGAGTGCTGCAGTCAGAGTTTAAACTCGCAGATGACAGATATGAGGCCCAGTGGGAGTTTTTATCCCCCTCTCTCCCTCCTTCCTCCCCTCTCTCTCTCTCTCTCTCTTTCTCTCTGCTTGTCCATCACATGGGGAAGAACGTAATAGCTGGAAGAGCTTCAAATGTTTGCCACCCTACTAATAATTTAAAAATAAAAGAGCCTGTGCCAGTTGGGTTATCAGACTGCTGGACCACTAGATTTGCACGCAAACACACAGGCGCAGACACTTAGGGATGTAACCATTGTAACCATTGTACAACTTCAAATATTTACCTTCTTGCTGCAATGCTGCTCCATCCTCAAGAGGAATTGTTTAACAAATCCTGCAGTGCTAATTAGCGTTTCCTCTATTCATTCGACTGTGGTCGGCCTCTGCAGTAAGGAAACTGCCAGCACTGCCATTTAAAAAAAAAAAAAGCTGTTAAATACAGAAGCAATACAATATCACCAAATTACCCTATAAAACTGTTATATGGTAGTGTACGCTCAGTGTTTGCACGTAATGCACTTAGCATAACATGTTTACTGATAATGAGTAGTGAATATGTGAAGCTTTCCAACTCATCACCATTGTTCTAACACAGTGATTGACAACAGTTTTACAAACGAACAGTATCATGTTATTGAAATGATGAACTCTACCGAGGACTGTGCAGTCTTTGATTACTCATACGTGTTTCATAATTAACAGTATTTCTTTCCAAAGTAACATATTAGGTTTTGGATTATAGATATTTTTATTAACATGCCTGATATGTCTGTTGGCTTTCTCTTATCTTTTTCACCATGAAACTTTTCTTGAATCAAAATATTTTTCCATCACTAAGCTTTTTTTTTTTCTTTTTTTGCAAAACCATCTAAGTCCCCTCTATCTGTTTTCTCCTTACAATAAATTATCCAAATACAATACTGTTTATTTTGGTGTTGATTCCAAGCGCGGGACTAAGAGCAGCAGAGAAGGGGACAGAAATAGTATCAAAACCAAAATTGCCTTCAGTCACCAATGCTGCAAACACACACACACACACACACACACACACACTGGTACATACAGATATGCCCGAGGCTTTCTTCTTTCAAGTGTTTGGCTATGTCTCCACTGGCATCTCCAGCCCTCTATTCTTGTCTTGTCTTCTTCCATTGGGCTATAGGCAAGAGTCAGGAACTATACTCCGTTGAATAAGGAGCAGCGTGTTATGTGAGATTTGTATTGTGAAAATGCAATCACAGCCTCCCTTCACACTCCTACACCTTCAAACTCGCCTCCCCACCCCCCTCTCCATCCTCCCTCAAATTCTAGTCAGAAGACAGAAGGATCAGAGCCACAAGAGGCTTACTGGTCAAGCCCACTCTACTTCTCTTTAAAATATGAGATTAATTTGTCAAGAGGAGTCTCTCTCTCTCTCTCTCTGTGTGTGTGTGTGTGTGTGTGTGTGTGTGTGTGTGTGTGTGTGTGTGTGCGCGCGTGCGTGTGTGTAGAGGATTGCTGATGGAGCTCACCTAGCTAAAGGGCTGAGACAGAACGATGGTGATTTAAGTGTATGGTAACTGTGAGGACTAACCATTATTGTCATTATCACTTATTATATCAGTTCTTTTTTGATTATTGTTTGGTCTAAATTGTCTGCAAATTGTAAATAATTGCATGTTCCCACAGTCCAAGGTGACGTTTTCAAACATCTTGTTTTATTTTCCCAGTCATCAAATTGCTTAATTTTTAAGCAATTGTTGATATAGCTTTTTGAACTAATTTTCTGTCAATTGACTATACAATTGTAGGTTTAATTACATATATTTTTATCTCTTCTCTTCTGTGAATAATGCATCACATTTTCTTTATTCTATTGTGTTACAACACTTGTGTTCATTTTATTTTGTCTACTCCCCATCTACTCCATCTTATTGTGGAGCACAATAAACTGTAATATCGAAGTAGGCAACACACAAACCTGTAGTGTATACACACACACACACACACACACACACACACACACACACACACACACACACTCACTCACTCTTGGCACACCAGCTTATTTGCTCACGCACACAGAGAAAGCCGATGCTCACCTACAGGGACACATTTCTCACTGTGAAATTTTTATTAATCAAGTCAGTGGACAACTTTAGAAGAAGAAAAATCAATTTTTGTTTCTTCCCCAATTTATTACTACATAAATTGTCCTTCACTTCAAAGTGCACGCCTCGGCGTTGGTGTCAAAATAATTAAGTTAAAATCCATTAGATTTTGCGTTGATTTTTATCCTGCTTTTGTTGACACAAAAGACACAAAGGGAGCCGGCGACGACCCAGATTTTACTGACAAGATGTATGGCAGCATATCACCTTGGGTTAAATCAATACAGGGAAATTGGGAATCTGATGAGGATTCAAAGAGAATCTATTCCATTAGATATTCAGAAAGGCGTGATCAACCTGAGGCCGTGGGCTCATTAAACTGCACATAGTTTCTCTCTTAGCTACTGTAACCACGTGACTGGAAGTGTGCTGACCACATACCTGCTGCATAGCAGCCCAACATCAATGACACATTATACACCTACATTTGCACCTCAAGAATATGATTAATATCTCAATATGAATAAGTCTGCATCTCTTTGTTGCATGCCCATGATGTGATTTACCTAGCAACATAAAACATGGTGATGGTATACTGTACATCTCACCCCTAAACGAGTTCATCTATTTCCCACTGACTGGTAAATAGCCTCATGTGTATCATCAGTAATATTCATAGCTCTACTTTCGAGATGATCATGAATTATTAACTCATAGAAAAGATGAATAGCTCCAAAATGGTGCTTGATGCATCCCTGCTGGAAGCCATGTTTTATACAATACAGAACAATATAGTACAGTACAGCCTAGTTCAATATGTTTTGCAATATGTTGCAGGGGAGTTGTTTTGTTGTTAAGGTTTAATTTCAGAATGAGTCTTGATCCACCGTGAACTCTGGGATGTATTTCAAGTATGCGTATCATCGCCCAAATTGACTTCTAACTGTAGAGACACATATTCCTCTGCTGATTGCCAGCCAAAATGCCAAGCCAAACTGCACAAAGAAAAATGATTTGAGCAAATAAATACCCAGCATCTACTCCAAGAAAATCATGGCAGCTGTGTACAGCCATTTTTCAAATAAAGCAGACCTAATACATGTTGTCTCCAGATGTAACAATCCTGAAATCCCAGATTTTACAGCATGCATTGCATGTCATCCCGACCCGATGTGCCTAGAAAAGGAATTGTTTGGAAAATTCATATTTTGTTCTCTTTAATGTGCTCAAAAGACACTATGATTCATCTGACAAGCAGCAAAATGAGAAATGCAAATTGTTAAGGGACATGCCCAATGTAGTTTTGCCTAGCAAATTTTTAGAGAGAAAAGGCTGCAATAGAAAATAAGATGCAGGATAAATGAAAAACAAAGCAGAGTACAGTATATGATATTGAAGAGAAAAGTGCTTAAAGTGACTCTGTGCTATTTCCTAACTGCAAATACATTTTACAGTATGTGCTATTGATTCCAAGCATAAATGATTTGTTTATCTAAAAAACTGCGACTCCTCTATTCGCTGATATGCATTTCACACTTGGAGTAGGGCTGCAAGTAAGGCCAGACCTTCAGGGTTGAAAACATCACTTATATTTCTAAGAGCCACACATTCATCTGTGAATGCTTGAATTCTCAATATTTCTCTGAGAGTGTGGTTAACCAATATACCATAACCTAGAAATGCATTTATGCTTTTTTTCTATACATCAGTCATGAGGACGGAGAGTTTTCAGCCCCCGCACCATCGCTGTCATCAGCTCACAAAAGAGCACCACCAGGACCACAGTTTGTTCACAACTGAGTCCCACTGCCTTTGTGGAGCCGATCCTCTCTTTGTTGCGAAGCATTTTTCTGCTGAATGCCATCTGTGTCCTCAGCCTGCGAGAGGCCAGACGAATCAGAGAGGAGGTGAGAGTTGAGAACAGATCTGAGGCGCGGGAGGAGCCACAGGGAGCACTCAGGACTTTGGGAGTGGAAGCCTCACAATAATTCTCCTCCTCTCACGTACTCCTGAGTTTTTCCAGTGTGACAAGCCTCGCATTGTAACGGAGTAGATGGAAGATTAGCTCACTTAGCCATACTGAAATCAATCTGCAATGCTGCTCAACAGCCAGCAGTAGATCTTCTCAGCTAGTCCTCTGCAGGGCCAATTCTCTTTTCTCACTCATTTCTCTGTAATCAACAACTTCATGAAGGAGATACGCAAGAAATACTGTCGAAATCACTAATCACCAAACCCTATTTCTGGAATCAATGGCATTGATTTATTAATTAATTCTGCATATGTAATGATGCCACTTTGCTTTGCTTTGGGTGTTGGAGGTTTTAGTGGTCAAATGCGTTATTGAAAGAGGCTTTTTACCAAGCAGTGGCTGATGCTGAGAGCTTAGGAGGTTGTCAGTCTTGATGTAAAGCTTTATTTGCAAAGCGAGTTAGTGTGAACAGCCTTTTAGTCCTGCTGGGAGGACAGTGACATGTATTTATTTTGAGAGAGAGGAGGAATATCAAATGTGTTGAATAAGGCTTTGCCTTGTCAGGAATATTGATTAAGTGGTTTTGGGTGGTGTCTCTCGCTCCGTGTGTCTGTGGTCAAATGCTTGTGTGCCCCTGCAAATGAATGTGGTGTTGTGCATGTGAATGCACATACGGGACATGTCTGCTGTCGCATATTCTCGTTCTTTTTTGCATTTTTTTTTGTTTGCTCCTGAGCCTTGTGGGGAATCAGCAGAGGGCTTTAGATCAGAGGGAATGAGAAGTGAATACCATGAAAAGAAACTAGTAGCCTGGTGCGAGGCAATGGGGGAAGAAAAAAGCTATACCTTAGTCGAGATCTAAAAGAAAAAAGAAGTTTTAACTGCAGCCGAGATATAAAAACAGCCTTTGAAAAGTTAAAATGTAGCTACTCCCTTGCTCAAGGCCACATTCAGAGGACATGAATAGTGTAGGACCTTATGGATTTCTCCGCACTGCTCAGGCATGCGGTGATGATGTGGGATTTGACCTATGTCCACTATAAATGACCAATTGTCCAGGATGGTCTTGCAGCTCCCAACAGCTGCCAACAAGCACCCATCTGTGGATGCACACGCATCTTTGTTTGTGCTCCTTGGTCACGCTCTCATTCGGACCTGAGTGGGCACACACTCAGAGTCATTGGGTTACTGCGTCACATATGTGACTTGCTTTGTACATACATGCATTAACCTTGGGTGCTATCATGGGAGGAATAATGGAGGTAGTGCACTGGAGGCTGAATGGTAAAGACACTGCAATGACACAAACAGTAAGCAAGGTTTTTATTGAAAAGGCCTGTAAAGACTGTGTTGATTCTGTGTGTGTGGGTGTTCAAGTGTGTTGTTTATGAATGCCATAAGTATGTGTAGGCTCTGGGGCACTGAGTGTGTATCCATTTGCGGTTGATTGTCTATATTTGTTGGATCTTCTGCATCTTACCAAGGGTACTGTATGTATGGTGAAGTCCAACCTTGTGTGTGCCAGTGTGTGTGTGTGTGTGTGTGTGTGTGCGTTTGTGTGTGTGTGTGTGTGTGTGTGTGGGTACACACTACAGTATGCGCTCTGCTGGTAAACTCGGTATTAGCAGTGAGAGATTTCAGGCTTGGTCAGCTATGAAAGCACAACTACGTGACGAGAGTGCTGCTGCCGCCCACAGATAGCTAGCCCTTATCCACTAATTAAAACCCTCTATCACTCCATGTCTCACTTGGCAATCTTGCTATCCTTCAATTCCTCCCATTTTCACTGTGAACACTCCATCTCTCATTATCTATCACTCTCTTTATCCTCGTTCTCGTCCCTCCCTCCTTCCTCTCACCAGGCACATCGGGCTCCCAGTGGACGGTGTATTGTTTTGTTGTGTTTCAGGGTGGTTTAGATATAACAGGGTCCTGTGGGTCCTTCAAGGTCTCTCATCTGAGGTGTCCCTGTCATATGCCTGAGGAGCTATGGTGGTGCTAACGAATGAAGCAGACAGATTTTTAAGCCTAACCCTCCCCATCTCTCTCCACATACACACACACACACACACACACACATACACATACACATGCACACCCTTACTCCAGGAGAGGTATCTCTGTCTGACAGCTCACTGTTTACTCCCGTAGGACCTGTAGCCTGGATCTGCATTTGCAGCTACAGACTGCGCCTCCATGCCTTCTGATGATTAAGCCATTGTAACAGCAGACAAAATGAAAACCTACAAACAACACCAGGACTGTTATGACTTCACTGTGGAGCATCTGCAGCGACAAGTTTATGCTGTAGCATGGAATATATTTCTCAAGGTTTCTCATCGTCATTCCTGTGGCTTGCGAGGCCTGTTTAGTGAGTGGGATTAGCTCGTCTCTGTGCAAACAAGCTTCTTGGAAATGTGTAAAGGCCACAGCTAACAAAGAAAGTAGCTCCCTACTCACTGGGGGTCTCTGGGCTGTTATGAAAATAAGACCTTCTCTGCACGGTGGAAATGTATTTATAATCCTGGAACTATACTGTATCAATAATCTGAGGAGCTAATATTGTTGGATGGCATTCTGCTCTCCCCATCCTCGTTGTTTATTTACCGACGTGAAACTCAATTTCTCTGCCTCTGCCTGGCCCCAATCCTCTCTCTGGCTCTCTCCTTTTTTTCTCCATTTTGCATGCCCTCTCATGATTTTGCCCGCATTCATTTGAGATTGAAAAGTCTAAATCAGTTTGGACTCGTCCTCATGGTCCTTGCCTTTACACATGACGATCACCGTTGTGCCATTTCTGGTATTGTTGTTAGTGTAGGACCTTAGGGACCCCGCCCCTTTGGAGAAGACTTTGAGCGTAAATCCTGTTTAAAAGCAACTGTGTATTTGAGCTTCTATCACTTCTCTAAGCAGATTTGGTAGAAAAGAAAAACAGCCCATTTTTCTATAGTTGCACTGTTTGAGTAAATGGATGGATAGGAGGGGATCAAGTGGGTGAAGGGTCCCATTAGATATTACTGCAACTGTGTAGGCATGGATTACCACTACCGCGTGGTTGTATGTGTATATGAGTATGTTTGTTTGAATGAGGGAGACAGAGATAAGAGTCAGACTGAAAGGGGTTAGTATTGGATGAGTGGGGAGGTGGGGTGGGGGTGGTTTGATAACAATGTAATGCAATGCATGTGTTTCGCTCAGTGTTGTCACTTTGTATTAATTTTAGATCAAGTGGTGAAGAGTTCATTGCACACTGATGAATTATAGATTTGACAAACAGTAAATTAGAAATAAAGTTACACAATAACATATACATTCTGAGTGCATATGACTGCTCGCTCTTAATTTTTACCCCGAACAAATTCACATCACATTCACGTTGTTTTTCTTTTCTTTTCTTTTCTTTTTTCTTTTCTTTTCTTGTATTTTGCGACAGCAGTCTATCAATAAATGAGTATTCCATTGAGTTCACATCCTGTACTGTAAAGTACTGTGGTTAATACAGTAGGATGGAAAGAATTAATCATTGAAGTCTATGAATTTTACATACTTTGCTCTTGCATAGAGATGATTAAGATCAGTTGTTAGTCACTGGAAGTATAGCGATGCAATCAGTTAAGCACTTAGTTAGCTTCACTGAGGGATCCCTCAGTACACCGTGTAGTCCCCTCCTTGACACGTGCATAAAAAAATGATAAGGGGAGATGATACAAATGTTGTAGTGAAGGTTTTGAAGATTCTGCTATTAAAAATTTATTCTAGCATGATGCTAATTATTCCAACATCCTCAGACCTTTCAAGACCCAGTCCTTGTGTGTTTTCTATGAATAGTAAGCTACACCGCAGCTATGGTGCCCTCTACGCCCCTCCCCCTTCACAAGGTGGTCATTCCTCAATTACAAATCTAGGCTGGTGTTGAGCTCAGGTGGCACATGCTAACTTGTCCTACAGAACGCCCATGTGTCTTGTTTGAAGTGAGCTTGGCTCTAGGAAACAACCTCCAGGTTTTGACTTCAAAACCAAGAATCAAACCCCCTAATGGGCACCCCACTGTGGGCTAGAATTAGCAGGCTTACATCTCTAAATGCAGGCGCCTCAGAGGATGAGATGGAGGGTGGGAAGCGTGTAAGGCAGGGGAGGCAGAGTGAAGGAGGAGGGAGAGCAGAGGTGGACTGGTACACGAAAGAAGGATGGTGAAAGAGCAGTGAAAGATGGGGAGGGATTAACCAGAAGAGAGGTGTGTTTTAAAGGAAACCTGTCAGTTTTTCTCGTTGCTTGTCTATTGATGTGCAGTACATGCAAGATACAAGATAGACTATTTGTATTGTGCAAAATGTTCACTAGACAGCCAGTGTCTGTGCACACACATGACGTGGGAAGAACATGGTGCTCCTGTGTGCAGGATTGCATGCTTTCATTCTTGCGTGTTAGCATGTAACAGACATAAAACGGGACAGAGAGCATCTGTAGAGACAGACAGCAGTCAGTGCCTGCAGCAAGCTCAGAGCTCGCAGGGTAATGTATACTCGCTCCTTGCCGTACCAGAGAGAAGGTGACACCAGTCAATCCCATTCTGACAGGGCAGCTGAGATAATAGCGTGCTTTGATTCCTTGCAATAACTCCTGCCAATCAAAATGAAAGGCACCGTGATTGCAGGGAACCACAAGTGTGCCCGCGTGTGACTCACAGTGAGCTTACAGTATGTCATAGCACTGCTAAGCTAATTGGATGCAAATTGTGCTTATGTGTTTTAAAGGCATTGTTATGCTTTGTTTTATCAGGAAAGAGAAAACACAAGCGATGGATGGCAGGAAAGACAAGTGCAGGGCTTTTACAGATCATCTGTGCTATGATAATGTCTGCAGGGGGTGAAGGTGTGAGTGTGTTTGTGGGATGAATGTGCGAGCAACTTGGCCCATTTTTTGACTGTTTTCTGTCAGGGGTCAGTGGGGTGTCTGTGTGAGTGTGTGCATGCAAGCTGCTCTGTGCTCGTACATGCATGTGGAGAAGGTGGAGGGTGAATGCGGGGCTAGGGGAAGGAGTCTTTCAGGTGGAATAAAAGCATTACTGCAGTGGTAGAAAGGTCAGCTGTAAACTTGTATCAGACTAGTGGTGATCACCCTGTGCTGCAGATCTCTGAGGTATTGAGCAGGCACGCTCTAATGGCTTTGATATATGGACTACAGGACTCCCTGAAGAGGTCAATACCGTAGCACTTTGTCTCTATGAGCAATGACCCTCTCAAGCTCCATTTAGAAGCTTTATATCTGCAGGAAATAGGCTGGAAAGGCCTCGGGCAGGGCACGTTGAAAGAGAGCTAATATGAATGAAGTATTTTCTAATCACTTCTTCTGTGCTCTAATCATTGTCCCAATCAATCATTAGTTATGGCAGTATAAGCATATTGCGCCGGACGTTATCAGAAGCAGATTTTGATGTGGTTGAGGGAAGAACAGGAGAATATGAGCTGAACAGAGCTGATTTATCGCTACTGTATTTTGGAGGGCAATGGCACTGTAAAGACTGGTGTCTATAGTGTTTTGTCACAATACAGAATCTAGTGAGTCACAGTGTCTAATGAGAGTGACAGACATGAGACTCATCTACAAATTTGTTGATTTACCCGCAAATTGTCAGTGGTTGTCTGTAAGACAGAGATAAAGCTTACAGTAGCTCGAGAAAACAGAAACCACAACTGACAGAACAGAGAGTCGTGTTTGATTTTGGCCAATTTCTCTTCAAATGCATCCGGACATAATGGGCACCATCGTGGTCCCTTCTGAGTGTATTGATTTGGAAGCAACCTTTGGTGAGAGAAGCCAAATACTGTTTATGAATGTCTGCTGTAATTGAAATGAGCAGATGTTGCAATATTGTTCCACTGTGCTCAATAACAGGCATCTTGTGCTATTTTTCTCCTCCACCCTGTCTCTTCAATCCCCTCTTCCCTCTCATTTTCCTCTACTGGCTCATCCTTCTTCCACCCTCTTCACCCCCCCCCCCCCCACACACACCTTTTTACCTGCCTCCAGACTCTGTGCTCTGTGCTGTGGCTGTGCTGAGTGACTAAGTGGAGCGCTTCAAGCCATGGAGGAGATGGACAGTAAACCCTACCAGCCGTTGTCTAAGGGGCGCCATGAGATGGAGATGTCCTACACCAGCTCATCTGATGAGAGCGAGGATGGACGTGCCCACCACCGCTCCTACACTTCACGCGAAACCCTGCCCGACTACACACATGAGCTGCGCCTCACCCTCGGTTCACACCGGGAAAGACAGAGCAACTACACCCAACCCCAGCCAGGTACCACGCCGGAATTATTTACCTTTTAAATATATGTCCACATTTGCACAGTTACAATGTGTAGTCGCAAATGGATATTGGCTGAAAAAGACACACATATAGGCAGACACACACAGCCACACACAGGTCTTTAAAAGGGCCTATGTGAATTACCTATTACAGTCCACAATGAGCCAGAAGGACAGTCGGAGGCAGCCAATTACCTCTTCTCCACGGAGGTGATATTTCTCTCCCACAGCTAAAGTAGGTCAACCCCAAACCTCTCTGGCCTCACCTGGGGTGGAACACCACCCTTCATTACACACACACTCACAGATACAGACACAGGTGGACATAGGCACATGTACAAGCGCACATCGACACATACACACCGAAAAATTCTTCCCTGTTGGTGACAGGAGGAGAAATGGGCCAGCGCGTGCTGTGATGGATGGCCTTTATGCAGGTCATGTGTGGCGTTAAGACTGAAGCCGCACCTCTTCAGGGGCACCCCGCTGTGTGAGGTTCATAGTGATCAATAGATACTCTTTCCACTACCACAACCTCCTGCTACTCTGCAAGACCTACCCACCATGCTAACAAGCAACATTAGCCATTCATAACAGTTACATCTCCTGACAAGCATGCCGCTTCAGGGATTTCATGGTTTGAATGCCACCTGCTATGGATTTTGTCAAATTGTTCGCCACGCAGCAGCCCATTGATGGTCGTTAGTCATCATCATGTTGGTTTGATGTCTTCTGTAGCATCTTGGTGTCAAAGAGCACCTGCCTTCTTCAACAGTTACTCAGGCCTTTCTGTTTCCATAACAAACAACATCCCCTGCCATCAGTGTCATATGGTAAGGTGCAAAAGACCCCCCAAAGCGGCCTTTCAAATGTCAATGGCAGCCGGTTCTGCAAAGCACATCTGTTCATCTTTGGGCAACAGAGCTATATATAGTATACCCTACCTAAGTAACCAACTGTTAAGGGGGGACATTGCCTCCAGTGACATTTTTAATGGATTACGGTGTTCCTGACAAAGATCAGACAGTTCGTTTCTCTTCTAATTCCCCATGTTCTTCATATTTTCCTTCATCTTTTAAACTGCCTCATCTCGCCCTCTCCTCCCTCCCTTCCGTCTCTTCTCTTCTCCCAGCTGTTTATTTTCCCTAATATTACAAATTCCTCTCTGTCCACTTAATCCAACATCATGCCTTTTTTCTACTGCCTGCCCTATCTCTACTCAAAGTCTCATCCCATTAAAAAATATACCATTGATAGATGAATAGGCAGTCAGCTAGATCCACTGCTCTATTATCTATCTTCAGCTCATGAGAGAGCTGACCAGAATAATTTTTGCCTGTTAATTAACTCACATTAATTAAATCACACTTTCCAGCATTTTGTTTACAAAGCCAGAAAATAGTTACAGTATACAATTTGAATTATTCATTTGAGTATTTATGGACCTTTTACCACCTAATGTATGACGTTAAATTCCATTTATTACATACAGTTTAACAAGAGGGTAAACACAAAGGTTTGGACAGTGAAAAATACAGCTCTGTGAATTCTGTTAATCAGAATTGAGCAAATAAAATGAAATTGGTTATCTTGCTTTCGAAAATAATGGTAGCCCGAGAACAAAAAGGGAATTTCTGCGTAACTTGTTGTATTATTAATACACTGACTACACCACTGTTCTACTAGTAATTATGTGGTATCCATATTTTTTATCAAAGAGAGCACTGTCCCTTGCTGACTTATTGATGAATATTAGACATAAATCAAGATATACACATTTATTTTTTAATCATTTATAAATATGCAGGAGATGATGAAATTCTTCTCCCAGGTCACAACAGTGTCTGCAGCCCTTCCTCTCAGGCTACATCACACGGTAAGGCAGTGTAAACGTAGCCTGGCAGACAACGCTCAGGGTAAATCTTGTGTCTGTATATGGCCCTTTATAATGGATTTGTGGATCGGGTTCTTCAGTGTTGTATGTTTGCAAACCATATTCAGTTAATTTAGTACAAAACCATTTAGCACACGTTCTCAAAGCCCCCGTAACTCTGTGGCCCCTGTGCACTTGGCTCGCTGAGGGAGACCTGAATTGGTAATTACATCCTTGATCAAACAGAATTTAGTTGTGTCTTCTATTACATCCAGGACTGCTTTACAGTGAAATTATAACCCCTGTTTTGGCAAATATTTACTTGTGACAAGTACTTATGACAATAGGCCAAAGGAGTGTTAAATACATAAATAGTCAATTTTTTGCTGAAGTGAGTTGGAATGGCAGAAAATGGGAAGTTACTAAAAAAGCCTCTAATCACCTGCTAAAATCTCTTCATGAGTTATTAATTCATTTCAAAACAAAATGTTAGAGACTTTTCAGTTCACAGTCGATCCATGTTTGTAGCCACAAGGAAATAGCCTATTTGCTCCTGAATTGCCCTCTTGCAGCCAATTTGAGCTAAACAGAAGTGTGTAGTGGTGACCAATCTTGCGCCGGTTTAATTCCGGCAGAACAGTGTGTGAGCCACAGTTGGTCTTGACCCCATCAAACAGGCACAGCAGGATACATTGCTGGTCAATGGAGTGGTCAACAGGGCTGTGGCTTTTATTGAAACACTGTGGTTCGTGTTCAGAGGACCTGACCTAACACAAATATTAACTGCACTAAGTGAGAAGGAGAGGAAGTCTTTCTTTCCTTCCTCTGCATTCAGTGTAGTATATATATGGTGCCTGGCTACAGTGGTATCTGTATAGATTTCAATTTATCCCTTTATTTCTTTGAAATTACATCAGTTCCATCACTTCCACTTATACATTCTAAACAGAAAACTCGAGGAGGTGGTGGGGAAGAAAATTTACTCAACTGCCTCTGCAGAAGAAAAAAGACTAGAACTCAATTGAATTGAATTGAATTGAAGTGTAACCAGAGGACTAACACAGTATATGTGATGTTCTCAGATAACAGGTTGATGCTTGGGATTGGAGGGCGTTCTAATACCTGAAAGCATATGAGGCTCAATTTTTCCCTCAGTCTGAGTCAATATTAATAAGGTTTGATCTTTATCTGATCTCTTCACCCCACCAAGGAGAATATAGATGAGATCAGTGCTCTGTTTGAGCAGCAGTTCAATACATCTTGAGCTCAATAACACACATCAGGCAGCATGAACAGGATATAGCTTCCCTGCAAATGGTTAAGAAAAATCGAGGGTGGCATTTTGATTTGGACTTCTGCTGCAAAACTTTTAATAAATGCTTGCTCAAATAACAGCCTGTCCCTTGACATAATTTGGGAGGTGTTCAGTGTTTGGCTTGTAAGTGCTTCCCGCTAACAAACACCTGGTCAGCTTAGTTGCTAAAGCAAATAAAAACACATGCCAGCATTAAAGGCTTTAGTGCTCTCAATCTGCATGTCTCTCCCTCCTCTGCTAGATTTAGACTTCTGCAAAGCTGGGCAGATGAGGAGCCCAGACTACCACATCCACCAACACCAACAGCAGCAGCAGCAGCAGCAGCAGCATCAGGAGGAGGAGGAGGAAGCGTTGTGCTCTGGACCGGTCGCTCATGTCCACAGCCGCGCCTACTCCCTGGGCGTGGGATCGGACGTGGACACTGAGCCAGAGGTGGATCCGTCTCCCGCTCACGGTCTGCAGCACATGTGGATGCGCGGCCTCAAGTCTGAACAGAGCTCCTGCCTCACAAGCCGCGCCAACTCCGCCCTTTCTCTCACTGACACAGAGCATGACAGGAAGTCTGAGCCTGACAATGGTGAGTTCAAAATGTCTTTTCTTACTCTATAAGGTGATTGTCCATCACTGTGCAAGATGCCCAGGGGGGATAAAGTTTAAGCTTGGGCAGATAATTTAGTGTTTATTTGATAATTCGATTTTGTGCATGTAAGTAGTGTTCATCATTTTTCTCCATGACTGTATTTCACATTACAGCCTCACAGTCTTATATTAAAAAGAGAAGTTTCGCACCAACAAATGCAAAGAAAAACAACATACAACATTAAAACTCATTTCAAGATTTAAGTTACAGCCTTGGGCAATTACATGATTGAAACTCTGAGTTTTTGAACTAATGCTAATACTTAAGTTCCTCTCTCTTTGAAGGCTCTTTGATGTGACTAAATACAGAAAATGTGCTATTGGTTATTTAGTCTCTGAAGTCAGCTCGTATTTGAGGTGAAACTGGGGTTGACAGAGGATGGAGTTTGAGGAAAGTCCGGTGACGAAAGTCCACATCTTATGCCTTGGAAAAGGATGAATATCCGTCGAAAGCAGAGGCAGATTTTGGTTTAAGGCTTGGAGGAAAAGAAATCGTAAGGGTCGGACATCTCCAGTACCTGACTGCCTGCCTGAGGGCAGCTGACAACTGACTCTGTGGGAAGACTGTAGCCTGGAAGGAAGGAAAAGTTGAGAGGCGGGGGTGAAGATATGGGGCCAACTAGAGAAGAGTCTGGGATGGTGCCAGCTATCTGTCTTGCACTGCTGGGCTTGGCTGGGCTCCCTGCAGATGGAGAGTTAGTTAGGGGTGCACACAAACAAAGACAGAGCTCTCCAACCCATCCCCAAGGGCACTGTCTGTTTATATGCCGCAAAAAAAGGTGGAACGTATTCAGTGGCTGAAAAAAGGAAGGGTGATGGAGAGAGAGAGAGAGGGGGAAAAAAGAATTTGAGGGGAGAATAATAGAGACAGGGAGAGCAAAAATGCTAATGAGAGAATAGAAATGGTAATGTAATGATATAATTAGAATGAGAATAAAAAGGGAATGAGTGGTTGAGGGTAAAACAGGTGAAGGAGAAGCTGATTTAGAATGAGTAGTAGACAATGATGATGGGAAAAGGAGAAGACAGGGATCATGCGAAGAAGGGCTTAGAATATGCCTGTTTATGTTTGGGATGCACCCAGGGGTGCTGTTTAATGGCATCCAGATTGGACATGGAGTCAGCCTTGTGCAAAAATCATACGATGGAAGAAGAGAGAGAGTGAGAGAGGGAGTGGGAGTGCTTGCAGCATTACACAGTAATCAATTTGTGATGGCTGTGTGCATATGGACCAAAGTTATTACCATTTCAGATGAGGGACACCATCTTTATCCAGGGTCAGAATGAAAGCTGAAAAAAAAGGTGGGGTGGGGAGATGGGAATGGAGCAGAGGAAACAGAAGCAAATGAGGATGGATGGAGTCACAGAAGTGAGAGGAGAGAATTTAAATGTTCAAAGCATTTGGCTTTAATACCACAATGCACCAGGAAAGCTGGTTTATATGTGGATTCCATATGTCACATGAAGTGCTGTACAGTATGTCCTCGGCTCTCCAAACCTTGACACAATCCTTTTGCCTGCACTGTTCCCACTTACGTCTGTGTTTTCTCTTGCATTGGTATCCTTTGCTTGGCAAGCTGTTTTCCTCTCCTCTCACCGACACCCCATTTATTCTCATCCTCTTCCTGTCCATCTTTCTCTGACATGTGGCCAGGTGTGTCCATGCGTGGCATCCTCTAATAGGAAATGCATTATGGATGTCACATATCTCTCCATCAGCACAACAAAGTCTCGCACACCCCTCTGTTCCCCGCGATAATGAAAGTTAGAGCCACTCGCAAAAAGATGTTGGCGTAAAGGGGCTGAAATCAAAAAGCTAACGTCCCTGCCAAAATGAAAGTGCATTTTAAGTCGGCCCGACCTTGCACTCCCTTTGTCTTCAGAGCTCGCCCCCTCCCAAACCCATTAATGATGTCAGCTTCAAACTGGCAGGAATCCTTTTGTTCCTGGTCTGATTGAAGCTGACAAGTCAATTTAGTCAGTTTGTGTGTGTGTGTGTGTGTGTGTGTGTGTGTGTGAGCATGTGTGGGTTTGAGTGTGAGAAAAATAGAAAGCGGGATCGACAGATTAAGAAAGAGTAAAGGAGATTCAGCTTCTGTGTGAAGCCATGTTTGTACAGATGTCTGTCTTTATTCTGTTGTGTGTGTGTGTTTGTGTGTGTGTGTGTGTGTGTGTGTGTGTGTGTGTGTGTGTGATTGGGTGGTGGTGGGAGGGTGTATGTCCAACTGTGACACCTCCCCTGAGGAAAGCTATGGGCATTCTTGAGCACCAGTCAGACCTGCTGACAAACTCGGGAAAACATCAACACCATGAACTGACGACAGTTCACGTTTGAACAGAAGAGATTGGCAGTAGAAAGACAAAGTGTAGTTCAGCTAGAGTTTACTGCTGAGACACACACATGCACACACAAACACCACTTACCTGGTGAAAAATATGTGAACACCCACAGGTGTTTGTTCCAGTAACCAGACTGTTCCAACTACAACTATCAAACTAATATGCTTCTGTGTTGGGAGGCTTTACACAGGACTAGCTGCAGCCATTTGTCCCCATTCAACCTAAAAGAGTATAAGTGCAACTGTGTAATAAAGTTGGGTGACTTGAAATTGTAGTTCATGTAGTTCATTGTAGGTCAGGGCTTTGTAGAGCTTGGAGAACTCTTTTTATGCACTTTATTCAGACCTGGCTTTGAATTTGAGGACACAGTTATATCTAAACAAGGAAGAACTTCACCTAAACTGTTGCCACAAAAATGAAAGAGCACTGTTGTCTGAAATATAATGTTTTTAATTGAAAATAAACCAACTAAATCATTGAAAACACCATCAGAACAAAGGCAATCTGGTCATGCTAAGAGGCTGTTAGCTTATTAGCAAAACAACTGAAAGGAGGGAGAAACTCAGCTAACCTTGCTAGCTATATATATATTTATATAAGGTGACCAGGTAACAGTGGTTAGCAAAAAGGTACTGGGTTCGATTCCTAAGCCTGGGGCCTCCCTGTGGGGAGTTTGCATGTTCTCTCTGTGCCTGTGTGGTTTTCACTCCAGGTACTGTGGCTTCTTCGTACAGTCCAAAGACATGCATGTTTAGGTTAATTGGTTACTCTAAATTTAAATAGTTGTATGCATATATAAGACAGCATATACAGATAGATAGATAGATAGATAGATAGATAGATAGATAGATAGATAGATATGAAATCTTATACAATTCATAGCACAGACATAAATAGTGTTATCTAAGTGTTGGCAAGAAAATGAGTCAGTGCATTTCCAAAAAATGTCCAATATGAAAATGGTGAGTCTTTTTCACCAGTGACAATGTTGCTCATGTAGTGGGTGGGAACAGTAAAATAAATGCTGAAAGAAAAAGAAGAGGAGGGCTGATGAGAGAGAGAGAGAGTGAGAGGGGAGGAAGGGAGCAGATAGATTTGGTGTCAGTCTTCTGAATTACTGCAGTGTGGAATAATAAAAAAACTACATTAGCTGTTTTATCTGGGTTACAACACTGTCCCAAAATGAGATGCTAATTAATTGACCACTTTTTCATTAGTTTAATCAGTTGCAGATTTACTCCAGCCTATTGTCTATCTTTTTAGCTTATCTTTTCTCCTCCATTTTTGGGATTGACACATTGGCGTGTAGCAGACAGCCTCTTGGTTTTACATCACTGCACTTTTCATACATCATCCTCCAAGCAGAGAGGGTTCTAAGGCAACTGCAAACAGCAGTCCAATGAAAGCCTCTATCACTCATTATAGTAGATAACATTCTGTGTTAAAATGCAAATGTCTGTGTAATTACCATGGCCTGAGTAAGCACTTGATTCTGATTGGCCGCAGGACGTCCATTATTTTTTTAAAAACTTGACAACTCGCTTATAACTGTCTGATCACAGTGCTAAATTAATACACTAGAAAGGTTTAACTGTTCCATTTCTGCCATACACTGCAGATAATGGTTTGAAGAAAATGGGTTTTCAAATTGCCTCAAACATTTACAGTCCCCAAGTTAGCAATCAAGTCTTATGAAAGCAGTAGCACTGAAAAACACGGCTCAGAATGGATGTAATCCCCTGACATCAAGACATGTTAGCCCTCAGCTGTTGATCTGACCGTACTGTGACACTGTGTTAATACTGCAAACACACCAGGACACAATGACATAAAACCGCACTGAAGTGTAACCCAAAAGATGTAAATAAATTAAGATGTACTTAAGTATTCAGTTGTTATTTGGGATTATCTTTATTAGCAGCCTGATGGTAGACAAATATACCAAAGCAGCTTGTTGCTATTATTTAAATCAATCATGCCATGGAGACAAAGTTATTGCAACACAAATTCAAGTCCATTCTATGTCTGTTTTAACCAGGCATGAATTTATTTACAGCTTGTGTCTCAAAATTCTTCTACCAAGCAGGTTATTAATAGTTTTTATTTCTCAAATCTTAAAATGTGTTGGTTTTAATCTTTGTAAATTGAAAACATTTAGGATTCGAACTGTTGGTTTTCCCAAACAAGTAATCTGGAGACATCACAAAAGGCTATGAGAAATTGAATTGTGATATACCTTTTGTTATGAAAATGATTGCTGGATTATCTGATAATGACAATATTGTTGGTTGGAGCTCTAAACAAATCAAACATATACTATACATGAAAAAATCTCAATTCTGAAATCTCATTCACAAACTCTCATTTAGTTAGAATTTGAAAATGTTTTACAACTGCATTGCAAACTAACTGCTATCAAAATGTAGAAAAAAGGGCCAGAAGTAATCCCAATAATTTCAATTTCTCCTAATGTGCTTGTCCAATAAAAGAAAGATAAGAATAATGAATGTTCTCTGCCATGAATGGGCGTGAAAGTTATTCTGTAACAGAGTAGACACCTGCCAAGTTTATACTTACCAACACTAAATGAGCAATATTACCCTAAAATAGATTGCTGCCATTGGATCTTCAAGTGAAGTTATGTTTTTTTTTTTTTGTTTTTTTGTTTTGTTTTTTTTTACAGTGTAGCTATTGTCCTTGCCTTGAAATAAGACAAGCATGAATGTTACCTTAAACATTAAATGTTACATGCCGGCTATAAACTAGGTTGTTCGAGGGCCCGTGGGACTGCACAAAGTCATGGAGAGCCCTCATATCCTTTATAAACACGGCCCATTATTTTTATAATGATGTGCCAAAGTTTTGCAGTCAAGTTTGGCCAAGCTGTATTCAAGTAAGTGTTGCAGAAGGTTAGCAAGGGCATGAAGACAAAGGGTGGGAGAGCAGAGTGAAAAACTGACCTTATGGTTTAATGAGCAAGCATACGGCACAGAGGAAGACAAAGAGAGGGCACAGGGAAGCCACAGAGGCTCGCATAAAACTTTGCACTGGATATTGGACAGCCATCATCAGGCAATCTTGGTGAGGTTTAGTTGTTAGACTAGTTTTAATTTTAGCTAGCAGCAGCATGGCACATGTTACAGCTATGTTTGAAATACCACTTGGATCGACTGATGGAACCCAGTGAAACAGCAACAGGTGTTACACAGAGTTAAAGTCCAGATGGGAATCAGATTTTCAGGATTTCTCTTCCTTGTGATGCAATTCTGACATTTATTAGGTAACTTGGACTTTTAATTAGATAGTGAGGGAATTACAAATGTTTCCTGTAAGCTCTCTTATCCACAAGTGTCAGATAAGAGCATTTAAGCAATGTGAATGAAATGGGTTTTATGTGTTTTTCCTCCTTCTGATGTCAGAAGACACAAATCTCCTTTTGGCAGCTCTGCAGCAGTGATAACCTCAGTGGAATCAGGAAACTACAATACCCTAAGAGACAGAGACATCCACAGCTGCGCCAATACAACCACACATATGGACACGCACAGAGGCACAGGCTCATCCCAGTGTCTCCTCTAACCAGCCTGGCGTGTTTGTATGTGCGTGCAAGCAGAGGTCTAAGTGGCAACATCAGGCAAACAGTCGTGTATTCTAACTCCCTTCTTGCCTTCCCAAGGCCCAAGGGGTTTTGCAGGAATGGATTTGTCTATTAGCTCGTAAAGAACATTGCTCAGTGCCATATCGATCATCTGAGCTGTAACGTTTAGGGTCTTTAAGTTGTAGAGTTGATCTAGTGGTACACAGACTCCCCTGGCTATTTTACCAGAGTGAGAGATGATCAACTTAACCCTGGTGCTGCGCTTGGCCAGAGGAAACGCTATAAACACGTCCGCTGCAGCCAGGAACCGTTTTTATTGAAATACCCATTCAGCCATCCAGGAGAGGCTGAAGAGCTCCCATGAATCCGCTAGGTGCCTTATTGTAGCAACAGCGCAGTTGTGTGCTTTTCCTTTTCTTTAATAGTAGTCTCATCACATAGTTAGCCATGCAGGCTCCTGCTCTTGACAAGCTGTCAGAATGTCGGACCCCGCCCTGTTGTCCTAATGATGGACCTCTGCGGCTCACTGATCCGAAAGAAGACCTACTGGACTGTACTACTGGTTGATGGGGGGTTAGGGATGTGTGTGCATGCATGTGTGTGCTTTAGGGTAAGGCAGAAAGAGAGCGCAAAAGGGGGATAATTTTTTGTCTGTCTCTGCGAATGCCCCTCCTCCATTCTCATCTCGCTGCCATGGCAACAGTCATCAAATCAGAACATCAGCCGTAGCTTTCATCTCACACTGTCCACTCGCTGCCTACAGGCTGTCTGTATACATAAACTCTGTGATGTTTCCATCACAGAGTCCAGCCGTTACTCGTTTTTTAATAAGCGGTCACATCCTGCACAATTCCACCATCACCTACACAGCAGAAGAGGTGAGAGGCGAGCTGATATTTTTTTAATGAACAGTTGAATAAGCGGGCTTAAAACTGTTTTTAGCTCCCGGCGCTGTTGGAGTATTAAAATGAGAGGGGAGCATGCTGAGTGGCACATGAATAAGCTCGCAGCAGAAAGGAACAATAGCCCTGAGAGTGTAGTGTGAGATTAGTGCAAATCAGACTATTCTGCACTGGGGGAGACAGGGGCTGAGAGGGGGTGTAGGACACATAGGTGTCTGCATGGACACACACACTCAGATGCCCACACATGCTCATGCTGTTTTGTCTTCTGTGTCTGAGGGCTCAGAGGGGTATGGACATTGGAGGGGTGGCAGAAAATGTTACATTTTTTCCAAATCCAATTTTTTTGTCCTATAACCTGAGGTGTTTTGATTCAGTTGCAGAGAAAAGATGCAGGTTTCTATGAATGAGAAACTAAAAAAGTTTAACTGAACAATTATAGAGAAAGGAGAAGAAAAGTAAGCAAAGCAAGACCTTTATATTTTGCACAATAACCTCCTCAGTGTGCATGAATGGAAGCTGTCACTGAGCAGCTTTTTACTGTGGAAAAAAGCTTGTCTGAATAACAAACCTACAGTTTCATTAATATTCTTTTAATCACAATTGTCATCAGATCCTGCATTGGGATTTAAATGCCAAGAGGATGTCAGTGATAGTAGTAATGACAGTGTAGTGGTTTCCCCACCATTAACAAACGCTGCCATTTTAGTTTAACTGCTTGTAGTAATGGCTGCTCCTCCGTCGCAGCCGTCGTGATACTGCCAGGGACACTTCTGCCATAGCTGCCTCAGTGCCAGTGTTAAAGGCTGCCATCACAGCCGTGGTGCCAGTAGTAAAGGCTGTTGTTACATGGCACAGTGCCCTGAGCTTGTCAGACCTCCAGGGTGTGTACACCACCTGTCATTATCAGCTCTCAGCCCTGGCAGCTACGGACAGATAATGGTCCACCGGGTCTCACCCAACAATCTGCTGACCAGTATGAGTACTGCTGCTTGGACGGCTGGACAGTGGCGCACACGCATGCCCATGTATGCGTGTAAACATACATGAACACACAGACGTGGAAGTGCTCAGGTGGTCACAGACTTCAGCACAGTACAAATTGTTCACACCTAAGAAGAAAAAAACAACTTTAAGGTGAGGTATGAGTTGAAGCATAAACCAAAGTGAAAAAAAAACAGTGATATATGAGCCTATTTCACTCATTCACTTTGCCCTGGGATGGACTCCTTCTTCTCACTGGAGAATTGTCTCTATGATTTATTGGATTGGATTGCAACCTTTGTCACAGGCAGCTTTTAATTGAAAAAGCCACAATAGGACTTTGGAAAGCCATTAATTGTTACGGTTAATTAAGGTAAACATTAAATGAAGAGAGTTTTAATTGGTTTCACTTGATGAGGGTAGGGATCTGGGGTGACCAGAATCTGCATATGTAAATAACTGAAAACTCCTCCAGGCCTTGGCTTAACTCTCTCTGCCTTAGAGTCCTCTCTCTCCTCCTTTCTCTGTTTCTGTTTATTTTCCTCTCCATTTCCGTCACTGTCTTCCTCTCTCTGTCTCTCAAACACACACACCATGGATGCACACACCTTGTTCCTAACAATGCTGTCAGCAATACAAATGGGGTGTGTTTGTCAAGTGACATTGATGTGATGTATGTACATGCTAAATGCTAAACTGGTGCTCCCTGAAGGGATGTATTTGTTAAAATGAGACGTGACAGATTGGCATAAGACATCACCTTCATATTTACAATATGTGGAATTATTCCAAGGTGCCCAACATTGGAGCAGACTGTCTTTATTTTTAGCATTACATTTTTTTTAAAAAAAACAGGAGCCTTTGTTGATACGTGTGTGCCCACTGGTGCTCATCGTGGTGTTCTTGATTGACCACTTTTTCCTTGTGCTTAAGATTCATTTGTATGCTGTCACACTGTAGCAAGGTTTACAATATGTACATATGGGGGGAAAAAATCACAAATGTGTCAAGCAGTAGTGTCTTTTTCTATTCTTTTACACCCCGTTTTTGTTATTGCATATTCTCTGAACAGCTGCTACCTGTGCCAGAGGAGAGGGCGTTAATAGCGCACCCATTCACTTTGCTAGATAGATCACCCTTACACCAGATAGATAATCATGCCGTTAAATAAATAGCTTCTTAAAATGCTTCAGAATACCGCTAAAAGCATGAGCATTTTATTGGTGACTTGGGAAAAGAGAGTGGTGTTAAGGGGAGGGGGCGGAAACAGAATTTGCATTGTGGAGTCTGCATTTGAAAGTGTGTGTGAAAGTGTACGTGTGTGAAAGTCTACGTGTGTGAAAGTCTACGTGTGTGTGTGTGTGTGTGTGTGTGTGTGTGTGTGTGTGTGTGTGTGTGTGTGTGTGNGTGTGTGTGTGTGTGTGTGTGTGTGTGTGTGTGTGTGTGTGTGTGTGGATGAGGCAAGCAGACAATTGAGCAGACTGCTCGGTCACCCGGTCATCCTGCTGCAGTAGACAAGCTTCTCATGGCCAATGCAGGGCTCTTGCCAGTGTTTCACAAAAACTGAATGTGCTAGTGCTGTCCAAACAGATGCTCAATGCCATTTCCAGATAGTGTTTATGTGTGTGCATGTGTGGTGGGGTGGGGTGAGTGCGTGTGCTTGTGGATGCACATGCTGTATTTGCTTCCAAGTGAGTGTGCACTTTGTATTCATATCTGTGTGTGAGTGTATTTTGCTCCAAACAGATGTTTTTTTTTCCAATGTGTGTGTACGAGCTGAATCAGATCAACACCAGCCGAGGCAGTGAGTCTGGCCAAGGTGGATAATATTCACTGCACGCTTTGGCCAATAGTACACACACGCGCACATATACATACACACACACACACACACACACACACACACACACACACACACACACACACACACACACACACACACACACACACACACACACACACACACACACAGACACACACACACACACCGAGCACTGAAGAGACTTAGTAGAGCAAGATGTAGAAAGTGCACATGCAGACTAACCTTTGCATTAAACTTGCTGTAACATTTTAAGTTTTAGTCGACACCATGGGATAAGTAGAAACAACAGTAGATTAACTCAACATGAATCATGATGATTATAAGTAGTGTAGTAATACAGAAATTGCAAGCAGTCATTAAGAAAAAGTAGGCAGGAAACAAAGGAGCATAATCAAATACAAGAAAATGAGGAGGTGGTGAAAGTGGTTGTAGGGTATATCATGAATGGGTGGACTTAATTTTACTCAGAGGGGCCTGTGTTTATGTACTGTAGCCTTTGTAATAGCCCTTCTGTTAATGTGTGCTTGTTGAAGTAATGCTGCACTTTTGCTCCAACCCCGAGAGGAAAAGCCTCTCCCCTTAGTTACTACTGCTACGCCTGTCAAACATTTCTCTCTAGCATGGAGTTTATGATAATAATGGTGGTAGATTTATGATGGAAATTTATTGTAGTTTTTTTGAAAATGGTTCTTGGATTTCAAACAGTGCTAGACAAAAGGCTTCTCATTTCTTTTCATACACTTTAGTGGCTGTATGGTCGCTGGCAAATTTCATCCACCGCAGCTAATAAGCATTATGTCCATGCTGACTCCAGCTGACTTTTAAAACTGGAACCCTGTATGCACTTGATGGCAGTACTGTACTTGATGGCTGCATGATAAAATACAGAAGCTAAAGCTACGTGTCAAAGGCAAAAAAGTCAGCATCCTCATCAGCTGATGATCAGCATAGAAGACATCGTTCTTGTATCGCAGAGCTAGTTAGTCCTAGTCCTTATAAGCATGATAAGGAAAAATCAGACTCATATTTCATTCTAACCTATCCTGCCTTGCCGCTTATCTTTAATACTTGTTATCTTTCATGCTTTATTATTCTTTTCCTCATACAGTATGCTCCATTTTTAATGTTAGAAAAGAAATGGATGAGGACAAAGAAATGTTTCTGGTGAATGAAGCTCTTTCTTGAGTAATATTAGCTGGGGTTGCTGTGGCATGTAAACCTCCCTAAATCCAGTCAAGATCAGGACAGAGCTGCTATCATTAGACCACAGCTAGAAAAAGGATCATCCAAAACCATGAAAGTTCCACTCTTGGACAGGTCCCCTAAAATGAATTTGGCTAATCAAGTGCTCCTTGACCTTGGAAATATTGCTGTGCTGGGTTTCTACTTTAGGTAATAAGCCAATCAGAAATGCTCACATTAGGACAAACAAACTTGTATAATCCATTCACTATGAGTACACAGTTGATCATCTGGGGGAGGTGTTGTTTTAAAGCTCCCATATTGCAAGAAGTGAGATTTTCTTTTCTTTGAAAGCAGGTCTAGGCTCTATGTTAATGCTGTGAAAGTATCAAAGCACTCAGTCCGCAGAAAATGCACTCAGCATGTATTCAGAAACTGAACCGTGACAGGAGCAGTCAGGACTTTTGTAACATTGTGATGTCACAAAACCCTCAGCTATGTCTTGAGCTCAACCCACATGGACCCACCATACAACCTTGCAGGATTTAGTTTCTCGGAGTATTTACGTGCAATTTGATTTTTTTATTCAATCACTCAGAAAAAAGTCAGCCAGCCAGAAAAGAGAATCAGATCCTCTCTTCTGATTGGCTGGCTGACCTGTTGTTGCCAGAGCTCCAGAGAGCAACCTGAGAGAGGAGATGTAAAACTACACTGAGATGTTTTTTGGATTTTTAAAACCACAAACATATCTTCTTATGAATATCAACACTTCAGAAAACTGGAGAAGTGTAAAATATGTGACCTTTAAATTGTCTGTTTGGAGCAAAAAATAATGAGCCGCATACATGATGAAGCATAAAGCAACAGTGGCTGACAGCACGCTGAGTCCCCTTTTGCCCATCTGTAACCTCAGGGTGGATTTTGATCCGTTCAAAGAACTACACATCTGTAGTTCTTTGACCGAGTGGATATGCTCCACCAATTCTTAAGGTCTCCTTCCCTCCCAAAGGAACTGCTGTTACATTCAGGGTACATTCATCTATTGTTTTTGTATCTGTGGTGGAATAAAGGGAATGACTTCAGCCCTGTCTGAGCGGGAAAGATCCCTGTACAATTTGGGAACAAGCAGAAATGAGTCTAGCCTGTGAGATGTGTTGAGAGATGATCACCTCGGGGAAGCATGAGCCGAGCCCCCTCATAGCTGTAGAGCGAGAGAAGAGAGAGATAATGGGTTATGCAGCTGACAATAGGTTGGATAGGTGGTTCTTCATTCTAGTCTTTTTGGGTCAGCACCAGAGATGGGTCAGCACACAGACAGAGCGAAGGAAACCGAGGGAGAAAGAATGGATGAGAGTAATATCTCATATGTCTGTCCTTGCCCCCAGTTGCCCTCAGTCAAATCCACACCATTATGCTTTCATGCCTGATTTATGTGATGCGGGTGATGTAGCAGTATCTTTTCTTTCTGCTTTACAAGACAGGAAACAGAGGGGTGGCAACCACTAGAAACCAGTTTTGCAGTTGTATTTCTACCTCTACACCAAAAAGTGAGCCAAATGGCAACTAAACATAAATCTTCTTGGTTTCTAACTACATCCTCTTGTCCTCATAGCCGAGGGCAATGCTGCTTCTTTTTCCTGTGGTGTGATCTTGAGTGGGCAGGGCTTATGCAAGAGCTATTTACATCTGGACAGTCTTAGCTGAATGGATTTCCCTTGATATCACAGGCAGGGGGGAAGAATAGAAGGAGCATGAGGAGCCAGCATGTGAGACGTGCCATGTATCAAATGTATATTTGCAGTTGTATGCTACATTAGTGGAATGAATGCAGGGTGATGCACAATCACTGCTAACGTTTGGCCAGAGGCAGACAGGGGAAACAAGGAGAGAGAAATCTGGAGATTAATGTTCTCATGACTGTTGCATGGCCAAGAGAGGCAACTTTGTGTGGGAAGGTTTATCACAGACGAAGGTTATGATTGCATGGCTGTAATCGCTGCAGAAATAAACACGGCTGGTTGGTGGTGCTGCAATCATCGGTTAATACTTTAATGAAGACATGATGGCTCAGAGATCAAAACCTCTCCAGCTGAGAATGCTGCTCCAGCTAATTTTACTTATACAAGCACAGAGTGGCTTTACACTCAGCATGTTCAGCTGAAATGTTTCTTTTGTGAAGCCGATCCTTCCACCCTGTCGTTTGCATTTTAAAATATTTCTTTTCCTTTTTTTTTTTTTTTTTTTTTTTTGTTTTTCTTCAGTGAATACCATTAAGTTACTGTTAAGGTTATACTTTAAATGTTGTTTTGACAACAGTTGACATCGGGGATCATCCCCACACATAGCTTGTGTTCATTTGTCAAGGCTCTCTCTCCTCTCTCAGCACCTCCCAGTATCATCAGCCACAGACTCTAACCACCCGCGGCGAATGTGAATTAACAGACGGCATGCTGCTCGCAGCACCTTGCTTGCCACTGAAACAGATTCATCACACAGACCTAGATACTGCCTTGTCTCACAAAAATGCACACACACAAACACACACACACACTTTCACCCTAGAATAGAACCTCACATATCATACATCCGTCGTGTAACACTCTTCACACTTACACAATGTACTTTGTGATCAGGAGAACAATAATATGAGCAACAGATTCTTTTTGGCTTTCTTTAAGATGCTTTTTGGTTTTCTGTGGTTGTGAGTTGGAAATATTCTCCTTTATTTTCTTCTCAACTCAAAAGGCCTTGATCTGTACTTAAAGTACATACCTGTTCACGTTTCTTCAATTGCCACATTTATATGAGTGGGAGCTGCTAGAAAATCAATGTCCATCGGAAGTTGAAAGGAAGAGTGAGGCAGGTTTGCCCTCAGGTCAGAGGTGCATTGTGGGATATTGACTAGTCCCCGTTGCTGGAGAAGGCGCATTGAGAAAACACATCTACACGAATATTATTGACAACCCTGCACCTCAGTAAAGTGGACAGATACTTTATTATCCTGAGCGAGGAAATTCGTTTTCACAGTCAATACATGAAAACACTGAACACACTCAAATGGAGGTAAACAGGAGGGGTTCATGTTTGTCCCGAAAAGTGCTTTTTTCATAGGTGTACCATAATGTGCCCTCGTGAGACTCCATACACCTAGAGTCTTTGATCTGCTGTTAAGAATTTTCAGAGAGCTAAAGTGGAAAATCTGGTTTCAATTCAAACTGAATTAAAGCTGCATTGTAGTTGTTATGGCGTTTACACTGTATGGCAGTTTACAAGGTTTTTGCTGAGTTTTTCTCAAACGCATTATTGGAGTATTCCTGGTGTTTGGTGGCTGCAAACATCTACCCTGAAGTGTGTGTACAGATCACATTTCCTGTGACAATACCCTTTTGCTGACCAGCCGACTTTGAACCTGTAATGTATAATCAGAATTTTAATTGCGTCGCCCACAGAAATCAATAGTCAGTCAGTTAAGGTGCAACTCTGAATGGGGTGGGCACAGAAGGATAAAGCACCTCCCATTGACACAACCACAGGGCTTCTGGCTTTTCTGACCACACCGTCAAACATAATTGGCAGTGTTCGTAGGTGGGAAGCCATTGCAGGATTGGCTCATGGGGTCAATGGATGGTGGAGTTACATTAGTGAGAAGTACATGGCTTGTCTACTCCCTGTCAAAGTCAAAAGTGGGAGTTAGCAATGACAGAGGCTAAAAATGTAGGGGTGTAAACTGTTTTTTGTTTTTTTTTAAAAAGTTGGTTCAATCACTTCGATGCACAATTGCACCTGTGACTTACAATATATAGTACCGTAACTGTATAGGGTTCAGCCTGGGAGATGCTTGTGTACTGTAATTCTTTGTTCTAAGAAAGCAAAGCAGTCATAGGAAGATATGAGGAAAAACCGAGGTGAGGGTCAGTGATGGCCAATGTGTGGGCTCAACTCTCAGGAGGTAATACCTTGTCCATAGCAGCAAACACTTCATAAATAGAGGGCAGAAAGTTTACTTAGAACAGTTAATATGAAGAAACTTCAAGCTTTTACTTGGTAAAGAATTCTGTATTCTGCCTTGCCTGTCTTGAGATATTAGTTACAGTGAGAATAAAAGGACTGGGCTGGGGAACGTGACATAAAGGCCATCTGAAGTTCAGCCAAATCAAGCATTAACAAAAAGCTTCACTGTCTTAATTATTTAACTCTTAATGCCACTGTAAATCTTGTAAATGAAAGTGAGTGCTCTGTAGCTTAACTGTCCAGCCGATGTCACAGTGCAACAGCTTTGATTCTGCCTTAAACCAAAAAGTGTCTTAGCATTTAATTCGGTTATATCAAATCTACGTTGTTCCATAAATCAGATCAACTCAGAAAATTCAAAGGTTTGACAAATATCTTTGTAAACATTGTATTCTGTATTTTTAGTTTGCACATTTTATGAAGTACTTCAGTTAAGTCATGAAAGCTTTTATAAACTGCTTACACATACAATTTAGTATAAGCAAATATAGAGATAAATTGTAGTTCTGTATATTTGAGATTTTTAAATTGGACTGCTTGGTGCCAAGTACATATTTACTATTGCCTAGCTCTAAAGTCAGGGGACTCATGATAGACATGTTTTGAGCCCCTGTAGGTTTCTTTCTTTACAGAGCTAGTGCACTACCCATGAAGCAATTAGATAATGCATTTTCCCAAGGCTCTCCACATCCTTATGTTTTCCCACTCCTGCTCGCCCTGTTTCATGAGGCTTTAGCAGAACTTAGATTTCTACTTTTTATGCCTCGGTGCTGGCGACAGCCATGGTCATTATTTTTTCAGTCCATCTGTACGTCTGTCCATCCCATTCATGTGGGAATTTCTTCAAATTTGGTGCAATCTCACACATGGACTCAGGGATGAACTGAATACAATTTGGTGGTCAAAGGTCACTGTGAACTTACAGCTTTCCATTCTTTTGAATGTAACAGGGATCAGTAATGCCTTGGGGGGAAATTACATCGGGAACAAACATTTACTTGAACCGGATAAAATTTGGTGGTCAAAGATCAAGGTTACTCTGGTCCCCAAAGACACAATTTTGGCCATTACTGGAGAATTTATGCGTTTATTATAAGACAATGTAACACAAATGTCTAATGACATTTGACATGGCATTTTATAGCCAAATGGCCAAAGGTCAAATTCAATGTGACATCATAATGCTCTGTAAATACACTTCTGGTTACATGTAGTACTACATGCATCCAAATATTCATTTACATATATATTTACATTATTTATTATAATACTTTATCAGTGATAGTTCATGAGTCTGTGTTATTGTATGGCTGTGTCCTAACTTGGACTGTGTGTTACAACTGTTAATCTTTAAAAGAGGAAAACAGAGGATGGGTCAACTTGACCTTGCAAGTACTGGTTAATTTTGAAGACTGGGATATCCGGACTTCTCAAAACTTACTCCCATTACCAGGGTAAAACAGTCATTAATCTTGTGAAAAGGAGAGTCCCGATGCAGTATTGTTTAAATTAGATCTGACCAATAGAAAAAATTGTAGTAGAGACAAGGTCTAGGAACTATGAACTGAGAGAAAATATATACGTATCAATGATTTCTTATCTCTTTGTATTACTGCACAATTAAAAACATTGAAGTCTGTGAGTCAGAGTCTCAGCCTCATTTGTTAGATACAACATATTCAACTCAGGAAGGGGAGATTGTGACCATATGACTGTTGGGTGGAGACATTTGTATTAGTTTTAAGATTTTTCTTTTCGTTCTCTAATTAAAGTTTTCTTGTCATTTACACTATACTGCAGATATTATGTTGGCAATTAAACCACTATATTTGGAAAGATGTTAATTTAAAAATTAACAGCTACTTTGTTTAATTTTGCAATGCATGTCCCTGCTCCCAAGAAATGTCAATAGATATTTACATTCTGAGAACACCATTAACATTACTAATTCATATATAAATTCACTTTACCTCAATAATAATTGCAATGAATATAAATACATCAGGAAATGTTAACAACATAATGCATAGAGTTCTGTACAAGATTAGTGTTGAGCATAAATACACAGTAATCTTCAGCTGGAGTTTTATCAGCATCTGTCAGTTTTAGTAACGAATATATAGTACACACTTTACATTAGGTTCCCTTTTCAGCTGACAACTATATTAACAAACGCTACTGATCATTTGTTAGTGCCTGATTCTGTGATATCTAGGCTGAATTAAAGCCAGAACAGAGTCCATGTTCCAGTTTTGCTGGTTTTGCATCTAGATACATTTGTTTTACTCATCCTGATAAACCTGATTTTTGGACACACCCATTCTGAATGCACAGAGCACAGTCATTCTCAACAGAGAATACAAACTGTTATTATTCTTATTGTTTTTACTTTTGGCGTAACTGATTAATGTACAACAGCACAAGGTCATAAAATAATTCATAGTTGCAACAGGTGTACAAATCAGCCAAGAAGCACATATTTATACCCATGTACAGCAGGTATAAAACAGTTTATAGGTGAGTTTAAAACCAATGAAGACATAGTTTCTGTACAGTCTTATCAAGCAGTATTATGAATATATTTACAGAAAATGTGTGTGCAACAAAAATGACATATTACTGTATTTAAATTTATTTTTTTTCAGTGTTAATTTGTGGATGGAACTCAACACCAGAAACCTTATTTCTAAGTTACTGTTGGTCTAGGGCAACACTTCTTCTAATTAATAGACAGAGTGCAGCTCACACATTGCTGCTTTAACTTACAATATTTGATGCTAATAGTAATAAACCATCATTGCCCATTATGTCATATCTAAAATTACTTCCTCATTAAGGGTAGTAACCTTCACCAAGAAAACTGGTTTCACTTCATGAACTTATGCTGAATTTTTGAAAGTCTCCTCCAAAATTTGCACGTTACAAAATGTGTATGCACTTCAGGGAACATTTATCACAAATAATTTGGCTTGGTAAAGGATGCAAAGCTTCCTGAGAAGCAAAATCTTTCCTCTACAGAACAGGAGGTGGGTGAAACACAGGCTGAGGGGGTATTCAGGGTGGTGTGCTATATGTGTGTGTGTGTGTGTGTGTGTGTGTGTGTGTGTGTGTGTGTGTGTGTGTGTGTGTGACACATTCTGTTACCATTCTGCTTCCCCCTCTGAAAATAGAGACTATTCAGGCTTGTTAGGCTTCTAAGCTAGAAACCTGTCATTTCACATTAAAGTAGCCTAGCATTCCTGCTTTCATGGATTTAGTCCTCACTGGACAGCAAATGATAAATTTATGTACAGATTTGAGATGGAAGGCAGACAAGGTTGTCTACTCATCCTACATAAGCTTCTATGTGCGTGTGCATATTGGGTGTGTGGACACGTGTGTCCTCGTGAGTGCATGTTAGTCCCTCACTGGTACAATGCATTTCCATTACAAGGCATATGCCACCCTGTGTTACAGTGAGCTGAGCTGTTAGCTGTGACTGTCACATCTACAGAGGGGGAGGGAAGGGGATATTTCCTGTTTAGATGCCACCAATTTCTTTTTCATGCATGGTGCATACAGACCTAATGCACACACGGACACACCCACACACACAATGGAGATGGATTTATTATAGCGTGTCAGGAAAGTGCAGGCGTCACATTTCAGCAAAATGGAATTTGGCGGGTGAACAACTGCACCCCCCCAAAGCCACTACCACCCCTCAATTCTTCTCAACCCCACCTCCTCCTACCCCACCCGCGTGCCAGCCCACTCAGCCAAATCCAGAACGGCACCAAATACATGTTTCTGTCACAAGCTTCGTGTCAGCTTTTTTTACACGAGCAGGAGAAATGGGGAAAGAACGGGTCAATCTGACAGTAGGAATCACTCTGTGAGGATCTTAAATGTTTTACGGCCTTAATGGGCCTCCAGAAATAGATGCAGTGCTAATGTCCTCTGACTCTTGGAAAAAAAAGGGGGAAAGAATGTATCTAAGTGTGTGCATTCGTGTGCTTGGGAATTTGTGCAAGGGTGTGCGCATGTCCATTTGTGTCTGCTGCTGCTCATGTGTGCGATTCAAATGGGCTTAAGTGAGGGATTCACGCATGCAAATGAAGCCACTTAAATCTGGGTCTTTTTTCCCCCTCTCTCTCAAAGGACACCCTTTTCTCTATTTAGAGCACCACTTTGACATCAGCCCTATGGAGGCAAGGCCCTATGGGGCTTTGGTCTTAAGTGGTGCACTATAGACTATAAGGAATCATCCAGATTTGCCTTATATAATCTCTCATCCTTAGAGATATCCACAACAAATCTTCAACAAGCTCCTTGCCTGATGCAGACACTCAACATAACCCATCGCCCAGCTAGAGCATTAAGCATTAGCTTTTGAAGAAGTTGTCAATATCGTGGGATTCCTGGCATTTGGTGCTTCCAGACAGCATTTGCTGCTTTAGAACAGTTAACCATCTCCCAGCATGGTTCCTTCTTTCCAGACAGACTCTGACTTAGAATATTGATCCCACTGCTAGCTGTATCCTTACCCCTCAGACAATCCATACTAAATGTATTAGCTGTGGAGAGAGCTACAATGTCCTCTGCAGCTAATCATATTTAGCCACAGAGAAAGGTATCTTTAAAAAAAGGAAAAAAAAACAAAAAACAGCCTATTTTCAGGGCCAGAGTGAATTGTCCGGGCTAGAGGATGGTGCTGCAGTGTGCAACATCAAAAGGTGGGCTTCAGAGGCCGACATATTAGCAGACCATTTAGGTTCAACCCAAAACATTAAGACCTTAAGTGTGTGTGCTTACACAAGCAAATGTACATATGTTCTTGCATATGCAGGAGTAATTTCGATTCACTTAGCATGATTTTTCATGATTTCTCTCCTCTCTCACCAGTCTTACACACACACATATGCACACAGCTACGTATCACAGCAGGAATCATACAGGAGAGCAGCACTGATTGTTGAGTGGGGTAATCAAAGGCTTTGATGCTAATCAGAGCTCTCTGTCCTGCCAGTTTGGGATGATGGTGGAAATATACAATAAAAAGGCTTTTATAGCAGATGCCCGATGCCTGGTTGATGTGATTGCTCTCTACCTCATCCACTGGGTAACAGGGGATAGAAATCAGCCTAGAGCTAGGGAATAGGGTTGTATGCTGGCTTGCACAAGCTCCTAATGCAGTGCCACATGTAATGAGCTTTGGATTTGGGCCCCCATCATGCATAGAGTTTTCCGCCTAATCTGCTAAATACTTTGTGAACCATTCATTACATTTGTTTGGGTTGATTTCCACACTGCTACTTGTGTAGAGATGACAGTAGTACTTTGTTTGGCGGGATCTCCTGCAAACCGCTTCTGATAACACCTGTGCTGCTTGATGCAGCAGGCATATTCCTGGCAGTCATCTCCTCTCCTGGTAGGGGGGCTGCCGGTGATGATTGTTTTTCTAACCGCTGATTTCTCTGAATGTGCTCTGAGCGTTTCTGTGTTCATCTCTGCCTGTCTTAACTCCTGCCAGACCCTTTTTGGACATATGTGCTTTTGCATTTTGATTTTGTGTGCCTGTGTATGTGTGTGTGTACGTGTGTGTGTGTGTGTGTGTCTATAAGGGAGAGAGACAGAAAGCCAGTGAGTGAGAGAGAGAAGGAGAGTTTTTGATAATCTGTCTCTGTTGTGTTTTTTGACTGTGTGCATGTGCTCTCGACTGTGTATGTGTGTACATTACCTCTGCTTGTTGGATGACAGGCTGTTGTTCAGCCTTCTGACAGACAGTTCCATTAAATCATGCTGCAGTGGTAACCTGCAGTGACAGGACGCCATTGCCTCCCTGGGATTCCTCCATCAAGGTCTCTCATGCGCTTAACGAGGAAGTAAACATGCTAAATTGTCTGTTGGAGATGAAGTGAAGAGCCTGTCTCAATGCTGCGTGTCACGTGTGATATGCACACAACTTAGTTTCCTTAGTTCAAGGAGTAAACATAACACAGGGAGAAGACACTGCTAAGAGACATCTCTGCTCCTTAAACATGCCTTAGCATTGGCTTATGGGAACACACAACATTAATGTTAAATGTTGTATGCTGCAGACGTGTGGGCTGTGCATAATGATAGATTTGCAAACACGTGTCAGGCTTAATTGTGCTAAGACTGGTTATAATGAATTCTAGATGGTGAGGTTTATTGTTGCTAAATACTAACCTCCTAACAATCTGAAATTGCTGGACTCATAAATGTGCAGTAATATTTTATGCATTGGACACTTAACATTGAGCCTGTGAAATAACTGCTTGTTTCTAAGACCACAGCCACACTGACGGCTTTGCAGAAACCCTTTTTGTGGTTTTCTGATGGTGCCAAATAGTTCTGCAGCCAATTATTTTCAAGAACTGAGTGACAGTGCAGCAGTGCTATTGTTGCACAGAGGACATGCAATAATAAATGCAGTTCCTTTGATGAGTCCTCTAGTAAATGAGAGCTACATTTGAATATGCTGTTTGTTGTTTTGCAAATCTTCCCGCAGATTGAGGCAGAGGTTGCCTGGGAGCTGCCTGGTGAGAAAAGTGTGTGGATTTTGAAGAGGTGTTGAGTGCAAGGGGGATGATGGCTCTGCTTGTTCCTTTTAAGGTTATTTTAAGCTGCAGACCTGCAGGGTGTGTGTGTGTGTGTGTGTGGATGGGTGTGGGATGTGTGTGTCAGGGTTGTGTTTTAATTAGAGAGACAGGAGTGTGTCCTTGGGCTGCCGCAGAGGGTCAGGAGAACCTGGTAGTCTGGAAGAGCAGTGGCTGGGACAAGTCTGGCAGGCCTGCTAAACACCCATTACCCAGACGTGTAGATGCACTCCAGAGTGCACACTCACACCCGCACACACCCATGCACACACAAATGCACGGACGCATCCTAGTCTTGGCGCCATTCCTGTTGGCCAGTGATACCATGGTAACTGAGCAGCCTGCATCTCCATGTGTTCCATGGCCTTCTCTCGTCTCTGAAAGCAAAATTACCGCTGGCACTACTCTGGGGAGATGGAGAGAGGCAAGGGAGAGGTGGGCAGATTGAGAAGGGCAGCAGGAGGTGGAGTGGAAGGAGCAGGAAGAGGTTGAGAGGGAGGTGAGAGGAATTGAAAGAAGAAAAGGTTGAGAGGGGAGAGGGAGGAAGCATCTGACATTTATGTTCCTGGCCAACAGAAAATGCCACTTCAGGCTGGCATCTCTCTTTCATTTACCGTTGCTCCCTCCAGCCTCCCTCTGACCTAAGGCTCACCCCCCACACCTACTTCCGTACATCTCGCCGGCAATTCCCGCTGCCTTCCATCGGCCACTTCTCCTCTCATTTCCCTGCATCAACCTCTCCACGTTTTCATATGTCTATCATATGACCTCTGGCTTCCTTCCAGCTGTTTCTTCATCTCCCTGTGGTCATTTCCATATCACAGCCCTCACCTATACCACATCACGCCCATCTTTCGTCAGCTTTCCTCTTTGATTCTTCACCTCTGAATCCTCTTCAACCTCTAGCCCCTCCCCCACCTTCCCTCCCTCCCATACCTGTATTTGCATCTTCTCCTTTCTCTCTTTCTGTCCCCAGCTAATCCCCTTCTCACCCCTTCCCCACACACCTCTGGTGTGCCTAGCCTGGGCCCACAGCCGATGATGGGACTCATAAAGCCTCCCAGATGAGGCGATAGCTAATGGCTGTTGAATAATGCATGGCAGGCAGGATTTAGAGAGCCCAGTCTATTAGCCTGACCAAATACTCTGGGCTTTTATTAAAGACCAACACTTACAATTACTAAATACATTAAGGCTGGGGTCTTGTCTCAGCTCCCCCTCTCCCACTATTCGTCGCTGTCTCCACGGTCATAGCTAAGGCAGAATATTATCTTTTGCTTTTTAACATTTTATAGCCTTGGAGCAACTGACCCCTTTTAGAGTGGGGGTCACTGGCAGTCTTTTCTAGTTGTTGTGGCTTTTCTTTTCATTACTGTGTCAGAGGTTAGTAACCCTTTTAGTCACAGTTGTAGATAGGAAAGGAGATGGGTTAGGCTGAGGGCCGTGGTGTCACATTTTCACTGTTGGTGGTTGGTATGAAAATGGAGGTCTGATGCATATAACTGGGCTTTTTATGCCTCTCCCCACTGTGGAGTGTCATGGATTTGCTGCACAATTTTGCTGCCAACATTAGTGGCGATGCCTGCTTGTTTGTACGCAAGACTGAAATGTATACTGGTGCCGGGATGTGTATGTGTTGTGTACACACCTGTATTGCTAAGGAAATGTCATCATCTCCTAGATGGATTTTAATTTTCTCTGGGTTTACTGTTGCTGCTGCAGATGAGGCTCACTCGCACACCATACAATGAATGAATGAATATACAAGAATGTTAATGGCTGCTAATAGCTGTGAGTGTCTGGAAGTATGTGTCCTGTAAGTGCTTTCTGAATAGTCATAAAGTGTTGTTGGCTAATGGCTATCTAAACATCGGTCTACCTGGTGATGTTTAAATACACACTTAGCTGTCTCTCTGTAATAGTGTATTGACCTAACTTGTAATATTGAGAATGCAATGCAAGTTTTCATTTTGCATTTGCATAACACACTGTGACACGTCTGCATATTCTTGACACGTTTGCAGAGTTAGGTATTTGTGTTCCATGCAGTCCATTGAGGTACGTTCGGAACAAGACTGTAGTCACATGATCAATGGTCAGTTGGCTCCTGCCATCTCGTCAGCCCAAGGGTTCAGTTTTTATTGTGCTGACAGATCTCTAATCGTGTCATTTAGGAAACCAGAGGAAATCCAGGCCATGTCAGATAGAGAGTAGACACCAGAAGGGATGATAGATTGATGTCAGTCAGTCCGACAGAGAAAGTGTTAACCCTAAACCCTTGATCCACATATAGCCACATATCTGCATGCCTTGGCCCCCTCGTCTGCTGTGTGTCTGGAGAGCTGTGATTACATGTCTGATCCACCAATGATCAAATGAAAAGCTGCTGCTTAATTTGTGGCCAAAAACATCAACCTCATGAGCCACCATTTCCTGTTTATTTGTCTGCCTGCATGAGAGTTTCTATGTGTTTCTCTCAGTTTCGCTGATGCTTATTTAGTCTGATCTCCTGGCTGACCCTGCGGCCAGCCAGTGTCCCTCAGTCGACTGCACTCTATATATAGTAATCCCTAAATGTCACATAATTACCACGCTTACCGCCTTGTGTTTGGAAGAATGCACTCATGAAGCTGCAATTAATTTCAAATCTGGTCCAAGCTGTTATGTATCAATGAACAATCAATCTGAAATTCTGAAATCAAAATGAAGGCTCTTGGATCTTTGTAATGCAAAACAAATATATTTAAATTGCTCTTCCACCTCCGTAGGTGTGTGACCCACATATCCACTGTCAAGAAATCATCTTGCTAATTATTAAAAAAGATGTCTGACACCACTTTGTGTGAAATATTTTTAATGCATTTGGAGTCTGTAAAATCCATGGCACCATGAACCTCAGTTAAGAGGGCTAAGTGTGCACTGAGAGAAAAATACAGACTAATGCTACACTTCCAAAGCTCCCCAACTGAAGGCAATAACTGAGGCCATGAGCTGTTACCGAAAATACTAATTTAGATGCACGCAACTCATGTGGAGACAAAGGTAAACAGCACTGAGTTGATAACATTTTAGTGAAAAGAAATCCATCCTCTTTGGAACTAGCTACTATGTTACTATGTCAGTAACAATAATAATAATAATATAATAATAGTAATAATGAGGAAATATCAATCCTTTTATTATTCAGTGGCTCAAAATGAATACATTTTATTTCATAATGAGGTAACAATATCAGATCCTGAGTCAGATCACAGCCATGGATCACAGCTGAGTCATAGCTTCAACATATTTGAGGCATTATTTTATCGCATATGTTAAGGGAGAAGTGCACACTCTCACTGTGAAGATAGCATTGAGGCCTTTTGAAACAAAAAAATGTGCCATCTGAGCAGAAGAGGGTCACTAAATGCCTTGTTATACTCTTCACCTATCAGAAGAGCTACTTGAGTCCAATAGGTGAATAGAGGGCAATTGCAGCTTGGATGAACATGCAACATAATTTGTGTCCTCAAAAGCAAGAATAAAGACAAATGGTTGAAATTTTGTTTGTGTGTTTTATTTTGGAGGAGAAAGGGGATGAGTAGCAGGGCTGAGCACATACAGAGGGTATCAAGAAGGTCTCAGATATTCCGATTGCTTTATACTGATATGGACATTAACAAATGACTCAAAAATGTGTGTGTGTGAGAGTGTGTTTACTGTAGGCATGTGTTAAGACAGCAGAGGACTGCAGTGTCTTATCTTCGTTAACGGTATTCCTCTGTCTCTCTGGAGGTACGCTGGGAGCAGAGGGCAACTGCAGTCTGATGTGGGGCATCTGTTCCCACATTTGTTCAGCTTCTCCTGGTGTATGTGTGTGAGTGTGTGTGTGGGTGTGTGTGTGATTTTATTTTATTTTTTTAAGAGAGAGAGATGAGACAGGCAAACACGGGAACAGTGCAAAAGCGTATGCGTGTGTGTGCGTCGTGATCGGTGTGATAGGTGCGGTCGGTGGAGTGGAACGACAAGGTGTTGTTGCGCTAGAGGGCAAGTGCCGACTTGTCATTGGTCTGTGTTAATGCTGACCCAGGGCGGTGGCTGCTCTCACCTCATTGACCGCAAGATGGCCGCCAGTCGAATCTGCAGGTGGTGCCGAAGACACGTCTCTTTCCTCACATTCTCTTCCCCTCTCTTCTGCACACCCTTTGTATCTCTATCTCCCTCCACCATCTATTATACGTTCCAGTCGGAATACCAAGCAGCCCCTCATCCTTTCTGCTATTTCCCCCTGTATTCACACAGTCCTGTCCCCTTCTGCACAGTACACACACACATATATATATATGTACACGCCTCTCTGAATGCTTCGCTTTTCTATACTGTAATCTCAGTGGGGACATTACATGCATAATCTACTCCATAATAAGACTCTAGTTGGCCCCTGATGTCTGGTTAAGATAGGAAACGAGATGTGTTAATTAGACTCATTCTCAGTACCAGCTAGTAAAGAGCAGGACCCCTTCACAGATGACCTGCTTCTCCTTGAGAAAAGCCACAGAGTTAGTGATCAAAGTTTCACATGGCAAACCACAGGAGACCTGGAGGTGAGCTGGAGTAGCACCGGTGGACGTCTTTAAGTCAAGAGCAGCGCTGGTGGATGTAATGGGAATAGGAATTATTGACTGGAGCAGCGTGGTATGGAAATAGTGTCTCTGGTGTGCCATCATTGAGACGGAAAGCTTATAGTACCCTGATTTATGACTGCTGTGGAGAATTGAGTGCTTCATAAAGATTTGCCGCTGGCTGAGATGGAGTAATCAGTGAAGTGATCTGACTTTGGTGGATCACAATTTCAACGAGTTGTAAAGTCAGTTACAATGCCCTGACTTTGTCTGACTGACAATGCACGTGGAAGTAGTGAGAGTCTAACTCTGGCCCTCTGTCAAGGTCATATGGATTAGAAATGATTGGGTTTCCAATATTCTACTGGGGAGTTCTGCATGATGAATCATCACTCCATTCCAAATCGACACCAATTAAGAAGGGTTTGTTTATTCCGCTGTGGGACATGCTGTGGATGTTTGCTTGGAACAAGCATTTTCACCCCCTTTCTCTTTTCAGAAGCAACACTGTGGCATTTGCAGGGATTAGTCTAATGTGTTTGTGTGTATGTGCTGTGCGTTTTTTTTTTTTGTTTTGTTTTCATGTCCCCCCCCCAACCGTGCACTGTTGGCTTAACATTTGTTTCAAGCCTGCAGAATCACATTTCGTACATGTGTGTTGGCACATGCGTGTGTGCACAGTCATGTTGCTCAGTGTTTATTGTGTAGCTCTGCTCTGTTTGTACCAGTAGCTTCATGTCTGTAAAGCAAGCTATATGAAAAGTGAGGTTGTGGAGCCCAGTGCCGGAGCCAGTGAATTCATTTGCATTCATTCCACTGCCTGTCTCTCCTCAGAGCCCATTCTAATTACCAGCAGCTCAGGTCTGCTACAACACTGCGCATACTCTCTCCCTCTCTCTCTCTCTCTCTCTCTCTCTCTCTCTCTCTCACAGTGAAAAAATGGGCTGCTGGTGGTGCATTCCTGTAGCTTTGATACTACTCTCTCTTTAGCCTGCCAGGAATCTCTTCATGTTGGTTTGTTTGCTGTCAAGCCCAGGCACTTTCTCCTGTTTTAGTGTCGGAGTCTGAGGAAATATAGTGTATGTATGTGTATGCAAGTGAAATTCCATCATGCTCTGTGTGTACTTGCTGTGATTGTTTTGGGGTTGAGGGACATGCATTGTGTGTTCACGTATAGGAGGGAGAGCGAGGGGGAAAGAGTGAGAGAATCATGAGACTTGTAAAAGATGAATGTGCGCACTAATCACTGTGATGGCCATTCTTGTGTTTCACCTCATGAGCCTCAAACACCTGGTCACGCCTCCTTTCCAGGGATGTAAAATTCTAGCAGAGCTAATAACTCACATGACATCACGGCACTACTATGTATGCTCTGACTCTTTGTCAGACACTCATGTGCATACTTATGCATGAAGGCATGTACGCACACACATGGAAGTATGACGTGCATCATCGCATACACACACACACCAACACACACACAAATGCCTGAACAGCTCCATGGCAGGTGGCAATGACCGGGTACCCTGTAGCAGCGACAAGGTCAGGAAGGATCAGGACACTGCTGTGTTCTCAGGAGAGATGAGCTGAGCTCAGCTAGCTGCTACTCCACTATTAGCTCCATCCAGGAAAACCTGCACCAGCCTCTGCTGCAAAACAGCCAAAATTTATTAAGATCAAAAAAGTTTGGTCAGGGAGCTCATGTCTGAAAACATCGGCTGATTAATCATAAGTTTTAAACAGATCATTCAAACAGCCCAGGATAGAAGGAGGGTGCTCTTCTGAAAATGTAATTTGAGCGCAGGCCCCTGCAGTGAAGTGTTTGAGTGATGCTAAGCCTCTTCCTGTAGAGCTGAGGAGCTAGACTCGGGAGGTTTCACGCCTTCTCCAGGGAAATGCTACTTTCAGAATCACCTGCAGCCTAAACATGATTGTGGAGTTGCTCTGCAGTTATTTTTGAAGATGGGGGTACAAACAAGCAATTACACAAACATGCACATAGATAAACACCGTCGCGTAGACGCATGCATGCACATACCAATACACACACGCACAACAGCATGCACACTGGGTGAGTCTGAGTCCTCCAGTATGAAAAAAGCCTGATGATGCATTGCTGCTAATTATCAGCCTCTGTATGAAAATCGACTGGGTTCCATATGAGAGGGAAAATCTCTTACAGCACTCTGTTTCTTCATTTGTATTTTCTTGCTTTAATTGGACAACATGATTGTGTCACTTTGTTAAATGGAGATCCCACCGTTTATCCCCGTGTCTGCAGAGATGAATCAATGGCTGTTTTTATTCTAATTGCTGTCTCAGAGCCCACTGTCATCAATGAAATTATCAGTGTTTCTGCTGCCATCACTGCTGTTTTCATCATCATTGTTACCACTGTTATTACCAATGTTATCATCATTATCTTTGTTATTTTCATCACAACCAGCGCCGCCATTATCGGTAACATCATCTTCATCAACGTCATCATTGTCGCCAAGATCATTAGCAATGTTTCATCAGCAGCCAACCAATGAAAAGAGTCATATTGGAGCTCATAATAAGTGATGAGATAACGTGTTATCTGTGGTCAGAAACTCTGCTAAGACAAAGACAAATTATTACACAGAGTCAGATGGTCAGATAGGCCAGGATCCCATCTCATTACCGTAAAAAAAAGAACAAAAAGCAGTGAGTTCTAATTTCACTTGTCTGACCTTTTTATGGGGTTAATTATTTATTTCATCGAAGCACAGCAGTGGAATAAACTTTGTGGCAATTTAATACAAGTCAATTAAGAAGCGAGATAGATGAAAAGCTATCCTGGGGGAAATTATTAAGCTTTTATTTTTAGAGTGGGGTGGATGATGTGCTCTTTGCTGGGCTTGGTCCAACAACAGTGTTAAATGTTCTCTAAAACAATCACATTCCTCCGTCAGACAGGCAGGTTTGATATAGTTGAGGTCAGGCTCTATGGATTTTATACAGCTTCCCTGTAATAAGTGAAATTAACTCTGCACTCGGGCACTGGGCACAATAATGAAGAGAAAGAGGAAAAGAAAGAAAAAGGGGGGCGGTGGGGCACGCAAGCAAACACAGCAACCGAAGAAGAGGAGGAAACCTGGTTAAATATTGGGTTTTGATATTATAGTGTCTCGTGTTTTTATGGCCTGCTACATGCCAAAAGTCGTGGCTTCTTCTTATTGAAGAAGCTGTACATTCCATGTTTCCAGCATCTGTACTTTGGAGACTGGACAGATAGAATTTTTTGTGGATTGGGGAGGGGGCCTAAAGCTTAAATATTTAATTTTAGTTTTTATAATATTTATTTTTAGAAAAGATAGATAGATAGATAGATAGATAGATAGATAGATAGATAGATAGATAGATAGATAGATATGACTATGGGAATAGATATATAGATATACATACATTTACAATACACATTTATATTTAATACAATATATTCCAAATATATATGTGTGTGTGTTTCAACATTTATATATAATAGGTTTAATATAATAATATGACTAAACTTTCATCACCTAACAAGGCTGAAATTAAATATGAATAAAGTGCAGGGCAAAATCCCCCGCCCCCTCAAAAAAAAAGGAAATTTGTCCATCACTTCAGCTGAAAGAAAAGCACATTACCCTTGCCCTCCCTTTTCTGACCCCCAGTCCCTTCCTTTCCATAATTAAAATTTCCAAATTTTTTTCCCTCAACATTTCTCACACTGTGGTGACTTAAATTTTTCTCTGCCCAATTACAAAACCGCCATGTGCAGGTTGTGCTGAACATCTGGCAGCCACCACAGACTGAAGGTAGAACATTTTAATGAGCATGACGAGTGTTCATGAATGCACACGTGATTCGTTTTTAATTCAAACTGTTTTCTACACACATGTTAATATCCCTTCCAAAGAGAATTGCACCATCATGACAGCTAACTCATTACACAAACAACACACCATCACTCTACATGTGTATGCTTTTTTTTAAACTATGCTTTACTCATCTTTAATAAGTATGACTTGGCCTCAAATGCCTAAATTGTAATAAATATTTAATGTCTATACTATTTTCAGTCCATCTCACCTACAGTCAAACATTTTTAATACCAAATACCTGTTACCTGTTACATTTCCCAGTAAATCCCCCCAGATCTCTCTTCTGCTGGCTATAAAACGCTTTCCCTCATATCTCACTTATGTAACCAAAAGCTGATGATTCCAGGAAAGTATCTCATAAGCGACTTTCCAAAAGTGTCTTTTCTGGAGGGTTAAGTCCCAGAGAAACCCCAGGGCAGAGGATGTTCTACACTGTCACGACTGTCATCTAGAGCTGTAATGGACCCTCCTCTGGCCTCCATCTACTCCCTACAGAGTTAATTTGATGTTTTTGAACTCCTGGCTGGCCCGCCAAATATTGCATGGCTTCTGGCCTACATTGCCAGGCCTATTTAGGTTACATCTACTATTTAACACAACATCACTGCATGTGTGTTTGATATGACTTTGTGGGAAAGAGTGAGAGAGAGGGGGGAAAGAGAGAGAAAGAGAGAGTGTGGGTTAGCAAGTGTTTCTCTGCCATTTGTGCGTTTGTGTGAGAAGAGAGGAATTGAGTCAGGTTGTGGATCTTTGGGAGTGAAGACCCAAAGCTGCCTTAGCTAAGCCTTCTAAAGCACCATCTGGCAGCCTGGGCCCCTGTGTCACCCTACTCACCAAGATTACATTCTCCTCTGGCCCTCTATCCCTGGCCTTTCTCCTGCTTTCCTGTCTGCTTTACACTCTTTCCCCTTTTCCCTCGCCAGAAAATATAAAAGGGGCAGGTGAAATTGTGGCAACAATTGTGTATACCCAGAGCTGTTATAACAAGCTATGCTTTTCTAAGAAGACCAAATTAATAATGAAGCAGAGCTCATTTGAGATTTAATAGTCAGAAATTATTGGGATTTATTACTTTGGCTGTAGTACAATTGTTTACATTGAAAAGCTTTTGTCATTTAACTTCTTGCCTTTGTTAGATGATGCTTAAATATAGTGACAGTGATCACTAATCAGCAACAAACAATTGTCTAATGTCTTCTCTGGCTTTGGTGGAGCTTTCTGAAAGGTTAACTTAGCTTTGGCTTTGAGCCTCTATTACAAACATGGACATTGGGGTTTTAAGGATATGAGCACTTAACAGGCAGGGGATGTCTCCTGAAAGATGCTGTTGAGTTGCACTACCGGTTCAAGCTTCACATATAGAGACTAAAAGTCCAGCTATTTTGGCCTCTGAGGCTTTGAGACAACTTTAGGGATGTACAGCACTAAATCAATGGAGGTCGAATGGCAGAAAATATTTCAACCTTTAACTGGTCTGCACTTGTTCAAATTCATATATTCGTATATAGTTTCTTGTATCAACTTTATATAAAAACACTTTCCCATGCAACTGTTCAGGGGTGGAACGAGTAGTTGTACTCAAGTACAAGTAGAGTTACTTAAAAGAGATTTTACTGAGTAAACATACATTCAATTTTTAAAATTGACCTGGGGTGTATGCATTGTTATTTCATTGCTATATGCCATTTGCAGGGGAGCTGAAGCAACCATTAAATACCAGCCAGGCATTTTACAGCATTTGGAAACAGCTAAACAATTACACATAGACTAGTTGGCAGTTTATTAGGAACACCGAGCTACACTGCATTACCAGTTCAACACAGCAGTTTTGCAGTTTTAATGTTATTGTTGATTCAACTGTATGATAACTTAGGAGGATGCAGTGTGTGGTGTTGTTGAGCTCTATTACATTATACAGAGATATGTTTCTGTTATTTAGCCTATCATCTATAAATGGGCCAAAATAACACCAGGATACAGCAGGAGTACATAGACTTTATGTAACAATTGCTGCCTCTAATAGAATTAATAACAGAATAAATCAGCAGAAAAAGTAATGTATAAACAACATAAACTCCACATTGGCTGCAGCTGACAAATGCAGACAAAATGCTATATTGTGCAGTTGTCATTGTTATTGTCATTGATTGCCATCATCACCGGGCTCTTTTGATTTGTTGTAATCTCACTCATGTTTGTCTTATTTTTAAAATACACCAAGAGTGACATGTACACAAAACAAAACCAACTGTGTTAAAGTAACAAGAGTAAATATAATGTGTTACTTCCAACACCTCAAATGATGTGAAAACTACTGCATACAATTTTCCACATATGTGAGCATGTGTGATCATCTACTGAATGGAAACTAAGTACATTTACTCAATAACTGCTGCTTAGTCTTAATATGAGCATTTTTTCTGATACTTGTCTTTCACTGCATTTAACAGCTTTTCAGAAAAAAATATTTTTGCTTTTTTCTCAACTACATTTATCTGATAGTGGCACTGCAGTAACTGGCTACATTGCAACATTTTATATACATAATACTTGATTATCTTATGAGATATGTTTTATTTTACTTTACTTTTATTTTATTATTACATAATACTGGGCACTATATTATAAAAATACACTTTATTTATATGGCACTTAACTAGGAAATACATAAATTAATGAAGTTGCTTCAGCTAAGGTGGTTACATCTTTAACATGTTGGTTACATATTAATAGTAATCCATTAGGTGTAATGGTCTAAAACTCTGGAAAAGGTCATTGTGTATAATGAGAAATTAAATGAAAAAAGTGCATTGAACGGATGATACTGCAGCTCTTTGGTTCCAATGTGAATGCAGGTTATGGGATATTTTTACACTGCAATTGGTTATTTTGCTTGTGTGGATGATCTAAAGTCTCCTTCCATCGCTGCTACTGACATTTGAAAAAAGTTGGCAGTGTTAGTGTCACACCTTTGGCTGGAAGGTGCACATTGTGATGTGGAAGAGATTTTGACAGCATTGTAGAAACCACAGCTTTGCTTTGGCAGAAATGTTCACAGCTGCTTTAGAGCCTCTGAAAGGCTTGTATTGCTCTCAAGTCATTACAGTGTTAACATAGCATGAATCAAGCCTGAATCAACAAAGTCAAATTCAGAGTTGACTTTGTGCTTTAAGTACAACTTGAATACAAATTCCTAACCAAAGTGCCTAGCTCTTTTTAAGAACAAGAATTAAAAAAAAACAAAAACAAAAACTAGCATATTTTATACAGAATGCTAAAAACATCAAGTGTCTAGAGAAAACCTTTGAAAGCAGGAGGTTTCTAGCTGGACTCAAATGACTCCCAGTTACTGATGAATCAGATAGTGCTAAAAACTGAAGCACCACTTTAAAGCTTCTGGTGCATTACAATGACACACAGTGCAGTAGTGCTCTAAAAATGTGCTGTCAGTTTTCCCTAAGCGTGTAATTCTTAATACTCAGAGGTGGTTCCGACAAAAATAACTTCCATTTTCCACATCCATTAGTTTAGACTAAACAGTTCCTCCAGGTGATGACACAAATACATCCCTGTCATTTTTACCATGTTGAAATACTTGTGATTTAGCGTGGTGATAACTACGAGGATCCATCTAGTAGAATTCAATATTATGTGAAAAAAAATGTATTTCAGGTTCATGCAGTGTCTGTTTTAGAGTGCAAAAATATGACACATCCACTGGTTAATATTAAACTCCAAGTTGACACACTCTTTCAGCTGTTGTGATTCAACATAAACATGTGAAGCATGCTAAAAATATCAAATTTTATGTGTGAGTGTGAAATGTGCACCATTGCAGATGGCCCAGAGCAATGAACAACAATGGAAGGGAGGACAATGTTTAGAACCCGCAGGATGTCTCGAGCATGAGTAATGGCACATCATGAGTAATGAAGAGATAATTTCATTGTGTCAGAATGCAGAGGATAGAGACAAATATTTTATCACATGCTCTGGAAATGTGACAGAGACAGTTCAGCCATTTTGGGAGATCAATAAGCTCCAATGTGTTGTGGAAAATGAAAAACCAGTTGTTTCTTCAAAGAGCATTTTGACGGTAATTTGGGATATTTTATTGTCACGTGTGCAGATATATGCACGCGCACACAAGCAGAGAAGAGACTACAGTAACAATGTTCAAAATGCCATTCCAGCTGGACAGATGGCATCATGGAAATATCACCGAGGAAATGTTTATAGACCATTTACAGAGCTGCCTCACCACAGCATTCCTGCAACACGACTACAATATATATCTTGTAAATGTGAAATCCCAACAACTTAGAGTCATAAAACCTGATGTGCTATGTGGTCTGTCAGTGAACTTTGTGCTCATTGGTGGATACGACATAGCATACTGGTTGTCATGTTGGTGCAAAAAGGCAACAATAATTTGGCATGAAGAGATCAAAGTGGCAATATAATGTCAGTGCATGTGCAGAGATTTAGTGTTATGGAAATGTTCACGATAAAATGTTCCGTAACTGTTCCCCTGCAATATTTGGAAAAGATGTCACCTCAATTTTCAACATAATGGGAGCTGAAGTGTAGAATCCTGTAACATGCAGGTTTTTATGCCAGCAATAGAAACTGTAGGAAGCAGAAACAAGATTATTTAATTCTTTATTATTTTCTCAGTTTATGTCTGGCAAGAATCGTAAAATCTGTTCTCCTGTGCTGTCTGTCTAATACTTAACACTTGAATAGGGAAGATTGTGGTAATCTCCCAGGTGGGCTACATATCCACATACTAAATTATCGCTGACATTTTGGCAGCAAATTTAGTTGAGGGCCAACAGTGTCTGTCTAACAGATTCTGGCGTCCTCATTCCCTTACAACAGATTCAATGCTAATGTTACATTCATTGTCAATACAGCTGGACAGAGTTGGTCATTTGGGACATGGGATTTGCAGTGCTCATACAACCATTCTGCAGCCATATGGTATGAGCTGACCCCCCCCCAAAAAAAACAGATAACTAATGTCCCAAGATGCTTGATGTACACATGGAAATACATGCAAACCATCTTCATCTGCAACCATGGATGCGCACAGCACACATTAAACAAACATATGCACCCACTTTGCATTTGGCAAAACTGCTCGGTTTTAGAGGACAGATTGAAAAGCGAGAGAAAGTAGCAGGAGTGCAGAGATGAGGAGTGGCTGAGTTATAGTGAAAGAGAATGATAAATGATGGATTGAGGGAGCTCCAGCTAGACCCTGAGGTTACCAGTGTGAGGGAGTTACAGCTGGCTAGCTCATTCCGTCCAGCTACAGATCTCATAATAAACATCACATGGGTAGTTTGGGCTGGCGGGTGCAGATTAAGCCAGAGCTGTTAGCTCTTTAAAGACTGCTCAATGTTGCAGCCAGCCAAGAACCTATTTATAGGGCAGCTGGAAGTGTATCAAAGCAGGTAGGAAGGGAAGGCTTTGGACAGGGACAGTTTTCAAGCTGATTTATGCTCCTCAATCAATGTAATAACAATAAACTGTCAACTAACATGCCACTTTTATTTGTAATTTACGGTACTGCGCTCCTAATAAACCTATGTTTATTTCTCCCCTGTCCCTCCCTCCCTCCTCCGCCACTTTGCCCCATCTCTCTGCGCAGAGCTGCCCAGCAGTCCAGGTGGTCAGTTCACGTTTCGCCCACTTCCCCCGCCTCCTCCGCCACCACACGCCTGCACTTGTGCCCGCCCGGCGCCCTACACTCAAGTCAGCCTGCAGAGAAAGACCATGCCGACGCGGTGCCAGGCCATTCAGGGCGGCCAGGGGGCAGATACCAGCTCAAGCACAGACCAGGCACAGCTTCACAACAGCTGGGTGCTCAACAGCAACATTCCCCTAGAGACCAGGTAAGAGACTGCAAAATTACAAAAAAATAAAGGCTATTTTTAACATGGTGATTTTGTTTCACTATTTTTTAAACAAGTGAGAAAAAAAAGAGATTAGATGATTTAAAGAATTTGGAACAAATGAAGGGCTTCCATCCAGAACGCTTTCAGTCCAGGACGGTGAATATGTCATTTTGCAATGAAAATACCTTCCAGGCAAACTACCCCACTTCAACGTAATGTCACTGAATTAAAGACAGTTCTCTAATCCTACAAATGAGGATCATTAGATTAAAGGCGATTCTTTCATCAAAACTCCAGAGTTGGCAGACTTTAACTATTTCAGAGTAGAATGATTAAGAATGAATGTTGGACTAAAGAATTCATTCAGATGGACATGTTTTGCACGTGTAGTGAGCAGGAAGTGGAACACCACTCATGCCTCTGGGGTATTATTATTACAGGACTCTGCACATCATCAAAGTCATGAGGAATCTCTCAGGTTTTCTTTGGTTCCTTTCATTTTCTTGCCCCCCACCACAGACAATTTTACCAGGGGACCAGTTTCTGAGTTTGTGCTACCTGAAAATAAAAGTAAAATTCAGTATCCAGTAGAAATCCTCTTTTTCAGGAACACATTGTGATTCCTTTTCCAATTGTAGTACCCAAAAAGACATTTCTTCCAAACGCCCGGAGACGAACTGCTGGAATTCAGTCCCATCAAACAGAATTAGGCATATGCTTGCTGCATAAGTAATAATTGATCAGAGAATTATTTAGGAGATCCTCATTTGTGGGGCTGCTTTCGAGAAGAAGCAGCAAGGTGCAAAAGAATATGTTTGCATGTGTAATGAGAGCTCGGTGCGGCAGCTGAATTCTGGTATTATGAGTGCGGATGAGATTGGCAGGCTGCCATGCCAGAAGAAGAGGTTTTAATAAGTTATGCATTAGGCCATAATTAGATCTTACCTCATTTAAAGGAAAGGAAGAATAAAATTAGATTCAGTGACAATTTAAATTAATCATTGGCCAGACATGTGTATCAATGTGAAAGACTTGTCAGAAGTACATTGTAATTACATTACCTGTCCATGTGTGTGTGCTTAAAATGAAAATCCACCATAAACAAAAATATGCGCACTTTTTTATTTTTTTTTTTAAATGCTCGAACAATATTTGCTGAACATAAAGAACTCTCCCCCAAAGAGAGATGTGATTATAAAACACAATTTCCACAGTGGCTCAGTATATTGGATGGAAGCTTTTTGTAGTAATACATTTTTGCATTTGGGACTTTATAGTCAAATAAGTTTCATTTGATAGTGCACTATTAGTTCTGAACCATAAAATGTAATCATATTCATAGTCAATAGAATAGTGTCCCTTCATAACATAATTCAGATATTATTGGTTCTTTTCTATCTGGCTTTTTTTCGGGGGGGGGGGCAAAAATAAAAATGACGAAGTCTTCATTGCTTAACTGTTTTGGATTGGATTTAATATTCAAACACCCTCCTCACTCCAGCTCCTCATTCATATGATCAGATATACTAATAATATAATGATTTTATATATTTTTTATACTCTTACCCTGATGCTGCTATCAGCTCAATCTCAGGCGTGAGATTAAAGATTTATCAAGTATTTACAAATTTGACACGGGGGCTCATGCCAACGGAATTACAAGTGGTGCTGTGACCTTATTCAAGATGGCAAAAAAATGGATAATATCTCTCGTTGTCAAGTATACTTCCATTTTCCTTGATGTGTATTTGATGAATCTGTATTGAAATGTATTGACGTTGTGTCAGTTGAGATTAAGATTGTTTGAAGTGTGCATAGATTTCCTATTCAGCTGCATATCCGTTATGTTTCTGGAGAGGGTAGCTTGTGTAAGTGGAAGGATGCAGATATGGATATTCGATATATCTAACTGGATCTCACACTGGGTGTGTTAAGAGGCATAACAAATGTTGGGACTGTAATAAATTGACTGGTGCCCTGTCTTCTCCTCGTCCTCTTATCACTAAGAGATGAGACTACTTGAATCACACCCTGTGCATCTGCAGCCACACACTGAAAGCAACTCGTAAACAGACATACCACAAATCTGTATGTACCTGTGCACCACCCACATACACACACACTCACAGTCATCCGCATATATCCAGGTAGAGACAGCCCTTGGGCCGCAGACTCCAACCTCCTGCAGAGCGGGAACTCTCATTTTCTTCCTGTCTCCGGGGAAATCTGCCCTCTGATATGAATTCAGAGCTTCCTGGGCGTCGCCCCTGGATATTGTCTGGCAAGATCAAAGGCAGGGAATCGGGAAGAACAGTGAAGAATTTTTAAAAGCACCACACAAGAAGAATAGAGTTGCACACGCGTTGACAAATGCAATTTCTCCAGCTGGATTCTGATCCCTTTTGCTATAACACACCTTCAGCAGAGCAATAAAACCATCACTGTGAACTCAACCTGTGTGCTGGCCTCAAAAATGTGAAAATGCTCACATGTATTTTACATCTTTTTGTGTATGCTAGTCTTTTTGTGGATGTCTCTGAGCCATGCTATGTTTCTCTATGTTTGTGTGTGTGGTTGTCCTAACTTTATCTCTGGCCTTTTAGAGTTGAACTTCCATTGACCCTTAGGTGTGTGGTTGCTCTATGTGCAGCCTCTTGTGTCCCCCATCTGACTCACAGCCTTGAACAGACACTGGATGGGTGGATGGAGAGAGGAGAGGAGACAAATAGAGAAGGATGGATGTCATCTGTCTTAGCCACGGGGGCCACATTTTAGATACATGAACAGAGAAAAACACACAGACAGAAACCAAGTAAAGATGACAAAATCAAAAAAGAGAGAATTTAAGTGAGGAGGGAAACAATAAAAAGACATGTCAGTAACAAACACTATCCATCATACTACAAATTAAGTAAATAAATGAGTCTGAAATAAGCAAAAATTAAATTAAAAAATCCCTGTCAGTGGTGTGAGATTTCCTTTATGCACTTAAACTGTTCCCCTTGTCCTATTTTTCTCTTTTTTATGTCTTAATAATGCTCTAATGCATGTTTTGCTTTTGAAATAGAATTTGAATTGCCTCTGTTTTTGAAAAGCCCTATAGAAATAAACTAATAGTGCATCATTCTCCAGTTTTCCTATGCAAATCATCTTGTTTCACACATTTTCTTGTAATCTGCATGACACAAATGCTATGATGAGCTTCATTCTGTCATGCATCACGAAATCCACCAAATTCTTGAAGGTCTCACACCATTTGGAGAATCTTTGCTCTTGTTTTTACGCACAATCCGTCTTCAAAGGCGGAACATGAGATGAAATAACTTCAGAGGATGGATGTGTTTTTGCCGTGCATGTGGGCAAATGGACAAGGCGCAAGGCGGGAGCGGTCTGGTGTCCAGCGAGCGACACTGTCGGTCTGCTGTCTGGCCCTGCTTTAATGGCCTGTCCTCTGAGGGTCCTTCAGAGACAGCAATCCTACCAGCAGCCTGTGACCTCACACCTGCCGCTGCATGGACAGAAGAGCACTCTGGCAAGCTGCACGTCTGCCCCGACATATCACACTCACAGCCGGTATTAACCCCCGGAGAGCACATAGTAACCTAGGGCAATCATTGCTGTCAGAGAATTCCAGCAGCTTCTAGATATTTTTTTGTTATGGAAAATACACACACACACACACACACACACACACACACACTGCAGGGATAAAAAACAATGAGTCATACCTGTTCTTTGCCTCTGATGTTTTCTCTAGTATACCTGCACTTTGTTTCTGTACACCAGCAGCCTTTGTTCATTCTTTGATGGAAGTCAGTGTGGCCAGAACGAGCTGGAACTGCTTATAATTGCCTGCCCAGATCCATTTTCCCAAATTGCATAATTTCCTAGGCCCGATATTTCTGCTTCCTCAAATGACACCCTCCAACCCTTGGCCTCCATTATCCAAACACAATATAGATGAAATGCTACCTAGATTAATTGCCCTTCAGTTTAGTTTCCTATCATCATCTGCCATCTAACGCATATTTTTTCATAATGAAAATGAACCTCATCTTCGTTTAACTAATACAGTCGTATAACCTAAGTAGCCGCTTTGATGAGTTAAAAAAGGAATAGGTAAGTCATTGATCCTTGGCTGCCAGGGCTTTTTCATTCTCCTTCATATGAGTGCTGCTCTGCATTACAGTAGCTACTCCAGTGTTGCACCAGACAGACACTGTGCCTTTTTTTTTTTTTTTTTGTCAAATTTGAGCTTTCTCTCTGATGAAGGACTTAGGCTGGATACAAGGTTATGGTTTAATATTTTGTGACTTATGCTGTATATTACAATAGCAGTTTGTGGTGTGCATTTTGGAGTTCTTCTATAATTTAACTGCTTATTGTGCACTAACTGCGAATTGTGTCTGTGCTTTAAATGAGCACATGCCATACAGACGCGCACCTTGGGTTCAGTATCTTGCCCACGGAAATTTCAAGAGCCGGGGCTCGAAAAACCAACCTTCTGATTAGTGGACAACCTGCTCTACTTTCTGAGCACACAGCTTTACGTTTGTCACATATTGCTCACCTCCCTGAATTGATGGCGGGACATAATATAAATTGCAAGTGGAATCGCAGTGCTCAGAGACTTTCTTAAACTACTTTTTTTCCTTGATTAGCTTTCTGGCTTAATCTTTGATGATGCATTACTTGCAAGTTAGAGAGAGCACTTAAATTAAAAGCACACAAATGTGGCCAAACATGTGGGGTATAAATTATGTACTTCTAGACTGGTGAGGTTTAGTAGGACTTTGTGCAGCAGCAAAGTGGAACAGTCTGTCCTGTGTGTGATACCTGAATCCTGAGCCAGCCTGTAAGCATCATTTAAAAAATAGCAGGAAAAGGGGGCCTCTTCTAAAATCTCCCACCTTGGGGGCCATTTAAATGAGTTTCAGTCAGGCGTACTTTAGAGTCAGACTGAATTCCACCGAGTGCAGATTTGCATAAATAGAATCAGAATAAGATACTAGATACCTGAGAAAAGATGATGTCTGTGCTGTGCTAAGCTAATTGCCAAAGCATTGAATTGCTATCCTAGATAGGCCTGCACTGTAACTGCAATTGTTTCCATCTTCACACCATAATCTGCTTTAGTGAGACACAAGAAGTGGTCCCAGGTGGCTTTGTTGTTTGTCGGACACAATGTGAAAGAGGCAAAAGACAAAGACCGCAATTTATTGACCGTTCTCCAGACAATTCCCCAGGACAGCGATCGTCCAGTCATAGCTTTCACCCATAAATAGGCACTGCAGGTGTGTCAAGTTTTGGACTTCTCCACATGCCGAGCTGCACGAGTTCATAGCAGCTCTGTGTTGAAATAGTGTGGAAAGTGGTGTCATGTTTTACTTAATTTCCTTTCCAAAACCATAACACGAGACCAAAACTGTCTTTGCCTGTTTAAATGTGACCTGCAACTGTTAGCATGTGTGGCTAACTAGCCTACAGTAACCAAGGCCAAGGAGTACAGTACACCATTAACTACATTATTGTGGGGTTACAGGTTCACACCAGCTCACTGCTCATGTCAGAGTTTGGGGTAATTAGCAGCACTGTTTCTCTCTGCATCTGATTTGAGAAAGTTTACACTCCAGCAGCCCCTGTCAGTGTTACTCAAGATAGTGTTAAATTTGCCAAGTGCATTGGTTAATACTCATCTTTAGCACTTTTCCTTGTGTAATGTCAAGAGTGAAAACACACAGCAGCCTACTGTTTGAGAAAGTAACCTAAAGAGCCAAACAGGGAGGAAATAACTGTATATCAAAACCTTTTAGCACAATATCATGTACAGATATCAGACATCAAGTGTCTCAGACCGCTTTTCACAAATCTCCTTTTGAACCAAGTCAACTATGTAAACACTTAATAGTCAATGTTTCTTCTGAAGCTAACGTTGGTTTAATTAGCAAGCGAACTACAGATGATCAAACCTGTCAGTGACGGTCGACATTTCAGCCAATAAAATCAACAGATATCAGAAGTCTGCTTTTGCTCCCGTCGATTTCAAATTAAGAGCCCTTTGTTCATATAGCACTTATCATGTAATCATGTAAACAAAAGCATTTGTATTGTTTCATTTCCAGGTTAGTGATTTTTATGTGTGTGTGTGTGTGTGTGTGTGTGTGTGTGTTTGTCTCACAGACACTTCCTATTCAAGCAAGGCTCTGGTTCTTCAGCCCTACTGTCAGGGGCGGGGCAGGGTTACCCCCTGACCTCTGGGACAGTGTACTCCCCTCCACCGCGGCCCCTCCCACGCAGCAGCGTGACCAGACCACTGTTTACCTTCAACAAGCCTCACCGCTGCTGCAACTGGAAGTGTACGGCCCTGTCCGCGTCTCTCCTCACCCTCACACTGGCTCTTCTGCTCACATATGTCATTGGTGAGTTACAGCACACAGCAGCCAACAGTGTAGGGTTGTCACGTGTGGCAGCTCAAGAAGTTTTTGCTTTGCTTGTTCAGATTTTATTAAAGGAATGAACATTTTCAAAACAGATTGCTAGAGGAGCGAGGAAATTGGGAGGCTTGTCAAGAGACTGCCTAATTAATTCAAAACAGAATCAATAAAAAATACACAAACAAACTCTAACAGTGATTTTTATACACATACACAATGTTTCAGGCATCAAAGAGTAAAAAAAAAAATTGAACCAACTCAAAAAAAAAGAAGAGAAGAAAAGGAAAAAGAAAATCAATAGGGATAAAATCAGGACTGTTGAAAATTTTACACCCTTACTTTGAAGGAGTGGGCTTTAAAAGCAGCAGGTAATGTTTTCCAAATGTGACCCTCTGTGGGGTATTCGAAAATTTAAATTAGCTGTACTAGACCAAAGCGCACCAACTGGTAATTATTCTGTGATGAACACACATATCCAAAAAAAAGTACTAACTCATCCAATGGCTTCTCTCTCTCCTTCACACACTGAAAGCAACGCCAACTCATACATTTACCTTATTACTCTTCTTCCTTTTAAAGCCATGTTCTTATTATATTAAGCCACCCTGTTATATCTTGGCTTGAGACTTCATTGTGCCTTTTTTTTTCATCTTTGCATTTTGTATTTGTTCATCTTTTTTTTTTATTTGAAATGTATTTAAATTAAAGTATCTCTTCATTTTTTTATGATCACTCCCCCGAATAACCACAGTTTATTATGATTGATAATAAGTTATTTTGCTAAAAAACGTAAACTTAAAAGTTAAACTTCAGATGTTAAATGTCTAATTTCACCAAAGTTCAGAGGGAAATATTGTACTTTATACTCACCTACACTTACATCACAGTTTGAGTTGCCAGTTTCTCTGCAGATTAGGATTTTACAGATACAACATAGGATGAGTTTTCTGAATATGATGCATTTTCAGTGATTAAACTGCTGTATATAAAGTAGTTCATAACATGAAATGTTTTCATTACAATTTTTTTTACTTTTCATACTTACTAATACTACTGACATACTTTTGCCCAAGCAACATTTTCACTGCAGGATTTTACTTGTAATGGAGTATTTTTTATTGCAGTAGTGCTTGAGTAACCATATTTCTGAGCCACTCATGAATGCTGATGAACTCCAGCTTTTATGACTGATACTAACTTAGAAATAATTTGGATCTTTAAAATCGAGAAAGTTTCGGGAGTTGTTCTGCTGTCTGGAAGATCATAAGTGCAGTTTGTCAAAGTCAAATATGAAATTTATTCATCGATCCCCTCCAATTGCACCAATTCCCTGTTTATCCTCAACCTTGGCCCAGCCCTCCACCCCAGTGCATTGTCTCCCTCCACCGCCCCTAGCACCCAGCCAGTTCATTTCCCTCCTGTGGTGGTGCTCAAGGTCACGCCGGAGCAGGCAGGGGTTTGCATTAATCACACACACACCCACCCACCCTCACACACGCACACATGTCACAGACAAACGTCTCATGCACACATGCCAGCACACTGGTGAATCCATGCAGATTAATCCCTAGGCTGAACCATGCTATTCCATTAATGTCCCGGCCCCGGTAATTAGTGCATTAGTGAGGAGTGTGAGTGATGACTTGGAGACGACATCACCTTTTAATTGGTGTCATGCTCCACTCCTGCTTGGTAATGATTGATCTTCATGTTGACATTACCATGGCAACTGCACCAAGATGTATGGGATGTAAGCATAGATGATATGTCAGCCTGTAAATCAAAGATATTCAAATAGCAAGATTAAAGTGGTCATGGACTTAATGTCTTTGTCTGGGGGGAGAGGTTGAGACACAGGCCACCAGATGATTAGGTTCTCTCATTACATAATGATTCAGTAATTTTAATGAACTGATTAAAAGCCACTGACAGGAGAAGGAAAAAAAAACCCTTGCTTTCTCATCTTCATCAAATAAAAGCCATGCTGAATTTTTCTGTACATATTGATTTTGAGTCTGTCTCATTAAATCAGGTTCTTATTGAAGATTCATTCTTATCATCATAAATAATTTAATACAAAACAAAATTAATTTATTCCATTTTCAGAATATGATAATGAATTTTGTTTCATTCCAAATATAATAATCTTCTGTTTATTATTCTATTGTGCTTTCGTAGGCAGTTGTTTTATTGTACATTTTTTTCTTATTATTTTTATACATGTTGAAAATGTTGCTCAGTGTGGAGGAACTGTTTTTTTTAATTTTCTTTTATTCATGCATAAAACGCCCCACACGCTGACTTGAAACAGAAACTATTTTGACAGATTACTAATCATTTAAGTTAGTTTTCAAATTTTAATTTTCAACCATTCCCTTATTCCAGTGTCTCAGTTGTGAGGATTTTCTGATTTTCTTTGTTATAAGCTTTTGGAGTCCTGGACAGACAAGAAAAAAAAAAAAAAATTATTTGATTTCATTCTGTAGGGAAAATTAGCTCAATTTAGGGAAATATGGCATTAATCTGAATTGTCATGCAGAACCATTTTAATTATTCAACCAGTGATACAATTTCAGAGTCAGCACAATAAAACTAATAACCGTTTCCCTCGGTGATCAGTCAAGAGTGTCAATCATGCACAAATTAATAAGAAAGAAGAAAGAAATAACTTGATAGAACAAGCAGCACAGCAGCCAGATACATAAAGTGACTGAAAGTAAGTTACAGAACACAAAGGCAAGGACTTTTTATTTAAATATGTATTACAAAGACTGACACAACAAACTGCACATTCAGTGATGCTACAGTGAAAGAATAGATTAAAGGAAATATGCTGTAGGCGAATAAACCAAATTAATGTGACCTTTTACTGGTAAAAGCGGTAACTTAAGAATCAGGCTTGGATTGAGAAGCCAGCTGTCGTTTCTGAACTCACTTAGAAAGGCAGCAAAGATGAAGGTGTGCTGGTTTCGTGTCAGTGGAACAGCTGAGTGGGGAAGAAGGTGAGGATGAGGATGCAACAGCGGAGGTGTGGAGAGGAAGATTCTGTCAAAGTTCAGATTAACTGAGGACATAATGGGTTCCTAGCAAGGGAAATCTGAAGCTGCATTTCAAGGGAAGGTTTTTTTTTTGTTGTTGTTTTTTAAATAAGAAAAGTTTTAGGACAGAGATTCAGAGAGATGTGGGCAGCTCACACTCCCGGGGGTGGTGTCATGCTCAGACCCTCTCTGGGGATGCTGTCCAGCAGAGGCCTGATATTTCTTTTAAGATGAGTTCCCAACTAACCGTGTTTTACTTATTAAATAATTACAAAGGCCTGTCATTCTGATGCTCATCTCTCATGGTTATGGAAATGTTAATAAATACATCTAACAGAATTCATCTATAAATGACTAGTACAAGAAGAATATGCATAAAAACATTGAGTAAAGTAATAAAGTCATGGCATATTACACATTTTATTGAAAGCTCTGGAGTAGAGGAGAGGCCGTCAGACAGAGGGGTGCTTTGAGATATCTGAGGGTGAAGTCCCGCTCCCTGTGAGGGATGTGTAGCTGTGAAGAGGTTATGCCCTCAGCACTTCAGTGTGGCAGTTCTATCCTCAGTCTGTCAATCCAAAACTGATGCTGGATTCTGTTTCCTTTTTTTTTTTTAATCTTTAGTCTTGATGTTATTCTGGATATATTTCCATGTTGGTTTAGAGGAAGTTTTAGAGGATAACCAATGGTCAAAGCAGGGCAACAGGAAGGGGGTCTGTGGAATCTCCAGTGTGGCTCTTCAGGACCATCAGCAATTGCTTGTTAATCCAGTCTTATCTCTGCTTCCTCCGCTAAACATATTTGATTGTCTTTAAATGTAAATGTCAAGACCAGGCCTAATTTGGAACCAAGTCTGACCTGCATTTGGACTTACATGCCCTTAACAGCTGTTGGAAAGTTCCTAGGCCTTGGCTTTGGGGGGGGGCATCCCATTTTAGTGGTGTCTAACCTGATATCCCAGAGGCTTAAAAACTCTGCTATTAATTTTTATTATTATTATCTACTACTTTCTGACATTTTATCGACCAATATATTTATATATAGATAGATAGATAGATAGATAGATAGATAGATAGATAGATAGATAGATAGATAGATAGATTCATAAATGATAGATAATGAAAATATGCATTAATAGATGCAACTCATATTGCATTACTGGTAAATATAGTGTATATTGTCTGTCGTTTTCCTCTTGCAGATAGTGCTGAATGTATCAAGACGTTTGCAACATTTAAAAAAATGTGACATATTCCTTTACAGTCTTGCCAAGCTGGAGCCAAACATTTCAGAATGTCGGAGACGCCCCCACCCCTTGGTGAAAATCATCTTAACGCAGCTGTTACATTTGGCTGAATCTTCATCTTTTCTCGTGATGCTCAGCCAAACTTTGCATTGCCTGCCGCAGTCTTCTGTGGTTCGGCTTGTAACAGAGCTGGTAACTGATCTCACGTGTTGGAGTGGAGGCACACGATGACCAGTGTTGCAACATTGAGGCCCTCACAGCAGATCTCGAAACACTTGATGTACCTCTTAATAAATTACTAAACAGATCTGACACTGATGATTTAGAGGAAATCCTCAGTTTTTGACGGTTTGGAAGCAGCTCCAAATACCCACCTCAAATTACTGCCAGTCCTTAAAGCTCTCTGTTCAAGTTATGGGACTTGTTTATTAATTTGGGGAAAAGTAACCCAGCGAATAATAAGGCAATAATATTACGTTTCAAATTAAGGTTTCCAATTAGCACAACAATGGGACGATGCATGATTGCAGAGATAATGCTGTGCCTAAATGATTGCAGCGTATGCCCCCTGTTGTGATTAGCTAAGGCAGTCCTCCTCTCTTTCTTTACTGCCCTCTCTCCCCTCCTTCAATACCCCCTGGTGTTGCAGGGGCTGTGAATAGCTTTGTTAATTTGTTTATCTCCCAACGTACCCCTCCCTCCTGCAGCCGTAGCTTGTTATTAAGCACAACACGGCCATCAGATATGAGGAGCAGGCATTATGATAGCAAACGGGGCATTTAAGGAGAGATAGAGGACAGATTAAGATTGCATCTGTAATCTTAAAGAATATTGCTGCTGACAAGACTACAAGTAACCCATTTTCTATTTTAAACCTCATTTAAGTTCTGCCTCCGTAAAAACCTACCGACTATTGCTCTATCATGCCGTCAAAAAAAAGCTAATTAGAGTATTTTCTGCATTAATGAATGTCTTGCTGTTTTAAACAGTAGCAACCCTCAGTTGTTGAATCAAATGTGAGGAGAGGGTGGGATGTGTCAGTTATGAAAGATAATCATCTCTATGGCAACAGGGAGAAGCTTCTGATGCAAGTGAAATGAGCAAGTCAGCAGCACCCTGCAATCAAATAATCACCTCCAAATCACATTTCAGTCACTCGTGCACACACAGACACAGACAGCGCACATTTTGAGCCAAGACCTTCTTTATAGCTCTGTTGTGCAGAACGTGATGCTTCAGGGGACCTGGTGGTTCCATAAAGCGCCAAATGACTCGTTAGCGGCTTTAAGTTCATTACTTTCACGCTTTTTCTTTTAGTAAATCTACTTTCACAGTTTGATGGCAATTTAAAGCATCTGCTTTAAAGGATAGCCATTAATCACAGGGGTCAAACTCTGTTCAGTCTCCAACTGAACTCAAATGAAAAAAAGTCTGTCGGTGTCTTTATTAGAGCTACAATTAACAATTACTTCAATTATCAATAAATCAGCAGATTATACCTCTATTTGGTTTCCTGTAGCCTAAAGTGATGCCATCAAATGTTTTGTTTTGTCCAACAGAGTCCAGAGCCCAAAAAGCTCCAGTTTACAAGAATATAAGGCAAAATAGCACACACACATTTGGAGGCTGGAAGAAGTATATACTTAGCTATTTATTGAAGAATTATACGGGCAATTGATAGAGTACATTTATGTTCTGTCAACCTGTCAATTATGACGCATCGTTTCCTCTCTAGTATCGATGTGTTAGGAGACAGTTTTGTCTATGAGACAAAATTAATTGACAACAGTTTTGATCAAGTCATCAAGTGAGTAATTTATGAAGCGAAAATGTGGAATTTTCTGCTTTTAGGTTCCCATTTCAGATCATTTTCTGTTTTATATCACTGAACAACTTTTGGTCGTCGACTGTTGGACAAAACAAGCAATTTGAAGATGTCACCTTGGGCTCTATCAATAAAAAAAATAATAAAAAATCTACAGAGCAATCAGTCAATTATGAGAATAATGCTCAGTTGCAGCCCTATTTGGCCTCTTATTTAATTCAAGCCTGGTGGCTTGAATTAAATAAGAGTTCTTTCAGTAAGTCGCTCCCCCTTGATCTGGATTTCTCCTCCAAATGTCCTAGCAGGACTTGTCTGTCTCAAAGCACCAAGCTGATTACAGTTTATCACGAATTAAGTGCTTGTTGTATTCTGTGTTGTCGACCAGCCTGGTAAACAAGTCAAAAAATTACAACTGGGAGCTGAGGACCACATTATGCATACCATATATTAGACTGAGGACCTTCACATTTAACAACAATATGTCATAAGTCATGAATGTTTAGTACTGGTGTTACAACAAGGACTCCTTTGTTTGTTTTATTTGTTTATTATATTTTAAGTTATACCTCAATTTACTGGAGGATAGAACCAGGAAGACTGAACCAACTTCACAAGAAAACAATAAGCCTTCTCTAATATTGTGCTCATGCAGACAGAAATGAACAACAAAGGATGCATCAGCAATTAAGATCAAATAGGCTAAAACTGCTGTTCTATCATTTCATGAGAGTAAAAATGTGTGACCACAGACGGAGCAGGCGTAACACTCTTGGAAACGTAGCCATTTTTCACTCCTTCAACGGCTGCATCTGCTATCACATTCTGACAGTAACAGAGGAGGTTGGGGTGGAAACACTAGTGTTCCCATGTTGGCTGCAGCATGCTGTCACTATTGCTGCGTTGATGTGAGCCAAACAGAGTGCACCTATTGGATATTGACTCTAACGATTATAAATCATGTCAATCATCATTAACCATGTAGTGAGGATGACACACAGAGAAAAAACTGAATAATCAGATTTAACATCTTTGATGTGAAAAGACTTTAAAAGACCATTTCTTCTCTAACAACTAAAAAAGTGTCATGACAGCAACAAAATTTAAAATTTGCATAAAGCTCAATGGCTGCATGCAGCAGAGAAATGGCAGTAGAGCTTTTCTCTGACAGTAATAGCCCAGAGGTTCACCTGCCCCAAAGTTGGAAGTGAACCTCTGTATAAAATAGTTTTGTCTGTTCTACAGATTTAAGTCTATAGGTAATTAATTTAATTAATTGATAAATATCGCCACAAATATAATTAGGTGAAAAACTGAAACTGGGAGTTTAGCTTTCAATACTTCTCGACCTCAACGATTAGCCTCTCCTCATCCATTAAACATCACGTGAGAGGCAGCGACAGACACAGCAAGAGGCGAGGAGGGGGGTGATGCTGCTACAGGAGCCGGGAGGTACAAAACTGCTTTTTTTTTTTTTTTTTTTTTTTGAGGTTGAGCGTGGAGTAGTGACACAATGACGCACATTTTGACAAAAACTTTTAGGAGCCAAATTTTAAAAATGGCCGCCCTCTCTCTTTCCCTGGACCCCCTGAAAAAGACTGAAATGGTTCTGCCCACCGCTGCCACAAGGTTTGACCTGACAATACTTAACGTGTGTGTTTAGATAACTGCCTCGATGTTTCGTTTCAGTTCGACTAACCTCAAATGTAAAATTAGCTGGTTAGCTGGGAAACACAGGAGAGAAGGAAAAGGAGGCAGAAGAGCATTGTTTCTGTATGTATGTGTATGTGTATGTATATATATATATATATATATATATATATATATATATATGGTTTGTCTGCTATATATTACTTTTAAGCTTTAAGGTGACAATGATACACCAACAACTCAGTGTTGTTTTGTAGTGAAATCGGTTTTTCATCAAGATTTGTTCTGTTTCTGAAATCAGAACAAAAGGAAAAACAATAGTAACAATTATCTTTTTAATCAATTGGAATGAATTAGCTTAGCTTAGGGAGTGATGGAGGGGAACTGTTGTGACCCAGTGCTTGGTGGTTCATCTCTCACAAACACAGCTCATTTATGGTTCAGACATAGGCTTATGACTGGTCGGTTGATTGAACCTGGCTCTCGACTTGCATAACCAACAGCTGTTATGTGAACTGGAGAGCTGCAGCTGATGAATGTAGCCGGAGAAAGTAGCTGATGCCTGCTCAAAAAGTTGCACCAGTTGTTGCTAAGGCTCATTATTGATATAAAAGTGCTAAAGGGCTCTGAAAAGTTGCCAAATCCAGTGGCAAAGTTGTTAAATTGTGAATACTGGAGAAGAGAGCGGAGGAGTGTGGAGTTGAGGGCAGATGTAGGCTGAGGGGTATAGACTTTAAGAAAAACTATGTATTAAAGATGCCATGTTCACTTCAGACAAAATGTAAAATATGATAAACTTTGATTCATTATGACATTATTCAACAAATGCTCCCTTTGTAAAGGGATTTGTCTTATACATACAAACTATGTATCTGATGACCAAGAACTGTAAAAAGTGCCCACCCTGTCAAAGGGATGTCACAGCAACCACCTTCCTTGCATAACCTCTGGTGGACACAGCGTACTGAGGCGCATGATGGAACTTTTGTCAGGCATAAGAGAAGATGACCTACATTGGTCTAAGGCCAGTAATAATCCATCCTTCTTAAGCATCACTGCTCCAGGCTCTCATCTCTCACCAGCAAACACAGCCAACCTGAACAAAGAAAGTGTCTTTGTAACAGAGCTGAGAAAACATGAAAAACAGTGTTGCTAGAGAGGGAACGCTACGGCCAGTTCCTCCTAGCATCACCCAAACAGGACTGATAGTACTATAACTATCGTGAACATTGCAACTGGATTTGATGAGAGCAGTTGGCATTAAGGCATAAATAAGAAATGTAGACATGTAACTTGTTATGAAAAAATATGAACAAATTTCCAATTAAGTTACTGTGTGTAAATTAATTAAGATGTACCTCCACAAAAAGACAGGAGTGAAAAACCCCTGGGCCTAATTTTCCAGTGTACCAATGGGAAGTACAAAGAGGCAAAGAGAAATTGAACAAATGCACATGGAAGCAAAGACATGCTAAAAATAAAAAGACAGTCCAAGTTTAAATTGGAAATTAAGCTCAAATATGCTGATTCACTCTGCTGAAGATCTGCTACTTTTATTCACCCTGAACTGTGCCCCATATGCAATCAGACAGCACAATCTGCAGGCCATTGCACAGCATATTGTACTGCACTTTCAGACAGTTGTACTGAGCGGGATAAAAATGCTTTAAAACATTTTGAACACTGAGTCACATCAGTTCCTGAAGCTATAGGTAGGTGGTATGGAGCACAAAGTGCAGACAAAATGAGGAACGCAAAGCAGCCAGCGCTGGGTGATGATGAATATGGGTGTCTATGATGATGCTGTGTGGATTGCAGTACATTCATTAGCGGACTGTAACATTGTATAATGATAATAACCTTAGTGGAGTGAGGAGTCAGAGTTGTGGGGATTGCAGTCTGTTCTGATAGCAGGTGGTGGGCAGGAGGCCAGAGACTGTACAGGTGAAGTCAGGGGGTCGGCTGGGTCCGGTGATGGCTGTCTGGATGAAGCTGTTGAAGTGCTCGGTCGGCCTGCTCCTAATGAAATGTTACCTTCTCCCAAAGGAAAATTTTTGAACAGGTGGTCGCCTGTTTGTCTGGGATCAGCTGCGATCCACTTTGCTGTGCAGCTCTGTCAAGGAGGGCAACTGGCAACCAATTATCTACTCAACAATGCTGAGTGGGTAAGATTGGCCGCTACAACATGTTTCCAGTAAGGCCTGGGAACTAGAACCCCTTTTCTATTCGAACTCTTCTTGCTCAGCACAGTTCAGCTGGACACAAAAACACTGTCACGCACTGTGTCTCAATCACAGCACACCAAGGCAGCCGTGTCCGTTGTCATTTATTGGCTTTATTGGTTTTGTCTTGACAGATGTTTTTAATCTGTTGCATAATTATAGCTAACACTGGGAGGGTTTTAACATTTAAGTTCTGAATTTGTATGTATGTCTGTGTTTTTAGAGTATGTGTGTATTTATGTTAGGGCTTATTTAAAAAAAAAAAAAAGAAAGAAAATCTGCAGATAAGGGGTCAGTAATACCAACAAAACAAAAAAAAAAAAATTTTTGTTTTGTTTGAGATATATATATATATCTCAAACAAAACAAATATATATATATATCAAACAAAACAAATTTTATATATATATATATATATATATATAACAAAACAATATATATATATTTTTGTTTTTGTTTTTACAAACTTAGATGGACTGGTGCTGAAAAAGAAGCACATTTGTGTTTTTCTTATGATTTTTCTCTTCACTGTCTATTAATAGCAGCATTTTCTGGGCTTGTTCACTGTAAACCCTGGTATTCAGTGTTCTTGCAGCATAAGAACAGAAATTCAAGGAGAAATTTGGTTGAAACTGTTCTGTTCTTTCACAAAATCTTGGTATTTTTGGTGCAAATAAAAGAAAAAAGAACCATATATGCTTCTGTATCTGAGTCCAAGTGTGTGCAGATAGGGGTGTGTGTGTGTGTGTGTGTGTGTGTGTGTGTGTGTGTGTGTGTGTGCACTCCTCACCCCAGCTTCTTTCAGCCAGCTGCTTCATGCCTCATTGGGGTCTGTATTGATTGGTCCAGTTTCTCTTTGTTTTCAGTTCTCTATTTTGGTCATCTAATGCAGCTCAAAGAAACCTGCTGGCCTTTGCTAAAACTGCCCTAACAGCCACAGAAGCCTTTGGTAAAATTGCTTTAAATGGCTAGACAGTCTCTGGTCAGAAGGCTCTGAATGGTGAGAGAGCCCTTTGGTAAAATGTCTTCCGAAGGTCAGAGAGGCTGCAATAAAATAGTCTCAATAGCTCCAATAGTTCACCGGGAAAGAAGATGCTCACACACATGCATATTGGCATGCACTGTAACTCTCACACACACATACGCTGTTTTTTTCTGTCCCATACACTCCACGACACTAAAATACACACACACAGTCATGCACCAACACATACAAACACGCAGGGATTGAGCTGTATGTGACTGTGAGCGGCAGTTGTGAGTCGATGTTTGTCTGCAGTGTTTTAGCTCTCAGTGGTGGTAGTGGTGGTAGATGGTGGCTGCCGGAGGGGAATCTAACATGGCGCCGATCCCCTGCTCATTTAACACTATTCTGTCTGTTGTAACATGACTCAGCTTTCAGAAAGGGGCCAGATTGGAAATGAGAGTGGGAGATAGACAGAGAGAGAGAGAGAGAGAGAGAGAGAGAGAAAGAGAGGCATGATTGGAAATGAAAGAACAACAGAGAAATGCATGAAGCAGAAAGCTGTGATCTGTTGGACTTGGTGTACCGACGCAACCGTGACTAACTAGATGACAGTGACAGAGACTTTTACTGGTAAATAAACACCAGGATATTCAGCAAATCTCATCATTCAAGACATGAGAAGTGTGTCACCACCTCCGCTCTTGCTTTATCCCTGTTTCCGTCATTTTATCCCTTTATCCAAACAGGACTTCCCATCCCAGATTAGCAAGGTCACACCAATGATGAGCCCTGAGGTTTATACCATTCAAGAAATTGTCGCTACATTGCTGCTCACACACACACACACTTGTAAACAAGGAAATGTCAGCACACTCATGCACGCAAACATACACACTTAAACAGTCATGACAGTAGTATTAGTAGCTTTCAAGGGGCTTGTGGAGGAGAGAAAGAGAAACACTTTAGCACCTCTTGTCTGTCAGAGTGGAGCAAGGGCCGACAGGCAAAAAGGCAGGAGGGCAGGGGGACCCTCAGGCTCTCAGTCTCTACTCTAACGTTGACTTAGACACAGATTTGTTTTATTGGTTCTGAAGTCCCTCTCCTTCACTCTCCTTCACACTTGTTTTCCCCATTTGTCTCTCCTTCTCTCTAACTCCCCTCTCTCGCTCTCCCTCCGTCTTTTATCTTCCTCTGCCCTTCTCTCTCACTCTGCCTTCCTTTCTCCCATCCCTCAGAAGTTTTGGCTTAGCTAGAGGCTGACACAGCCATGCAGAACTCGGATGAGCAATTGCTTTTACTGTACATGCTAAACTACACACTAAATCGAATGACTGATGCTCTTGAAAGTGTTTGCTGCCGGGCAAAGCCAGCTGTAGTCTTTGGATGTCAGATGGAATATTGTTGGTGGTTAGCTATGTGTATGAGAGAAAAGAACTTGGCAATCAGGCCTGGGTGTGTTTCCGCTTGTGCGAGAGTATTGATAAATCATTTTTAACTGACTGCAGTGCTACCTTGGCTGTAATGGTTATCGATAAGACAGTATATTCACAGTCAGTCTCATCCATTGTGTCCTGCATCCCAGCTCAGGACTGATACAGATGCATTAAACAGGAGTATACACACACACACGCACACGAACACAATTTTCTTTCTCTATCTCCTACTCTTTCTCCCACCACAAGTGTGAAATCTAATCATCACTGGAGCCCACAATCATTTCTATCTAATCTGGAGACACACACATGCCTGACAACAACAATAGTAACAACGGCAGCAGCAACTGCAAGCTAGCATTATCTCTACGTCTACCAGCTCAAATAGCCTGCTTCTTAAAACCTGGCTGTCTGGAAAGACTGGTGGAGAGAATTTAGTGGTTCAGACTTGCCATTTATTACAGTCACAATAAAGATGTGCCATCCATACAGCCAGCCATTCCAGCTGTTAATGTTGCAACAGCTGTAGGGGAGCAGTTGTTATCTCTGCAGCCTTGCTAACTTTATTCACAAATTTCCACCAGCTTCTGTTCTCTTATTTCTCTCCACAGTAGTTTAGGTAAACCTGAAAAAGGCACATCAAGTGCCTCTTTCTCTTACTACCGAACTGTCTCAGTCTCTCACTACAGCCGGCGCTCTTCTCTTAAGCCTGCCACATCCTCCGCGCACATCTCGGCAGGGTAGCTGACAGCGAGGGTACAGTACAGAATCCCCTCACAGCAGTGCTGTCCTATTACCTCTGGCAGTCATCTCACTGTCACACTGATCAATGGTTCATGTGCGCGAGGGCCTCGGCCTGTTAGCTCGCTGCACTGCTGCTCGCTGTCGCCACTGTGCTGCTGCTGCTACCGCTTGCGTTATAATGACTGGACTCACTCGGAGTCCCTCTCTAACGCAAGCTGGTTATGTTCATTTTTTGTGTGAGAGAGATAGAGAGAGTGGGAGAAAGATGGACACTGGGAAAGAGATGGATAGACAGTAAGGGGGAAAACGGGAGTGAGAATGAAGGTTCATGCTGAGCACATGCTGCTTGCATAACTGACTGCATGCTGTGTCTAAGTGTGTGTCTGTGTGAGTGTGCATGTGTGTTATGTGTCCACGCATATGATGAAAAATGGATCAAATACTAAGCAGTAGAGTTAGAAAGTTTGTGGGGGGTAGAAACACAAGGCCAATAATGCACTGTTAATTGCAACATAGCTTCCTGTCTGTTTCTATATAATGACCTAACCAACACAGATTAAAGAAAAAGGCCAAAATGAAAAGGTTTCCTGGATAATTAAACAGTTTGTTTATGTTGCAACCATCAGTTTTAATTATTTCAACTTTGATTCTGAGAAATTGTGCTGTTTTCTTTGTTTTGGTATAGCAGATGGCTCTAAATACTACAACACCCATGAGCCATAGCTACCATTGCTATGGGGAATAAGAAACCAGTCAGAGCTGTATCAAATTCACTTTGAACACTTTGTTGTCACAATTGGGAACAAAAGACGGTGGCATACTTACTGAATCCATCTCACTTTAAACCTGAATGTGACAGTAAATTCCTTTAAATAGGTTGACATTTTTGGAAATATGGACTCATGATTTCTTGCTGTTTCTTGGAGTTAGATGAGAAGATTAATACCACCGTCATGCTGCTTTATAGGCACCAGTAGAAGGATATTTGTTACCTTTGGAGAGAGCCGGGCGAACTGTTTCCTCCTGTCTTTATGCTAAGCTAAGTTAACCAGCTACTGGCTGTAACTTATTTATCATACAGACTTGAGACGGGTATCAATCTTCTCATCTATTTCCTGGCATAAAAGTGAGTGAGCATATTGCCCATAATGGAAAACTATTTCTTTCATCTGATGAACTAAGTGCTAATAGCTTTTAACTGCTCAGCTTTTTGTTCAGTGTAAGCTGTAGCCTCTGCTCGCCATAAACAGTGCACACAACAGCTAAACCTGCTGAAATGCTCTTTGGAGTAAAGCTGGATTGCCTACTGGGCATATTGTCCAAATGCTGCAGACATCAGAGGCCCCTAAGGGCCAGAATGCTGCAGAATGTTGTCTCTGTGGCAGTATATAACTGGAAAGTTAAGTATAAGTGGAAACTCAGTAATTACTCATTGTTTGGCAGCTTGCACCATTGAAGTAAAATTAAAATCTAAAATGGTATAGGCCCTAAGGTGGCGCGTACATTTTTGCCCAATGTTGAGACCTTGTCATTAAATTTAGTTTTAGCTAGTTAAACAAATTAAATGGGAATCACCTGACATGCAGCAAATTTGGGGCAAGTTTGTAATCCAGAGTAGAAACATGCGTTACTGGAAGTATGGATGAAATGGGTCGGAATAGCATCAACAGATGGTGACATCAAATATTTCCCCCCAGTCCCCATTGCAGGTTAATCCACCCCTGCTTGAGTTGTAACTGACGTCACTAATTAGTTTTTTATGAATACAACCTTGCACATTTTAACTCTTATAAAAACTGAACATACACTAACACGACTGCTCCTTTAACAAACTCAAGGTCCACTCGCTTTTCTTTTTCTGGAGCTTATAGCAACATATCTTATGACAGCAAGGTGTCTCCATGGCAACAGAGCAAACTCCATGGGGAAAAGCTAGCAAGCGGACCTTGAGTTGGGATTATTTTGTTTCTGACATCAAGGATAAACCTTCAGCAGTTCATTTCTTTTGTACTGATTCAAGCAGGTGAGTTTCATGTTCATCCATTGTCAGACATGCTCCAGTCACCTGCAGCACATCCTCCTAAACAAGTCCTGCTTTAACTAAATATAAACCTAAATTAAAGCCCTATTTCTGCCCTTGCCTGTGGCTCCAAAAGTAGTTTTTAAATACCCAGAATTAACATGGTCAAGTGAATAACAACAAACATGTCCTCACTAAGACTTAAGATTAGTGTGAGTGTGTCAGGTCCTCAAAAGTACAAGAGCGTTCACACAAACTTGCACTCTTCACCACCATCCTCTCCTCATCACGATCACAGGTCCTTATCCTACCTCGCTTCAGTGTGTGCCCGCGTGTGTGCGCTCTGTGGCTCTAGATGCTAAGTGTTCTCGCAAAAGGTCAACAGCCATAAAACAAGAGAGTGCAAGAGATGGAGGGAGAGCAAGGCTGATGAGCAGGAGCAGGAGAAGTGTGGTCTGAGGGGCTTTTGAGGAGGGATGGAACGGTGAAGAGGAGAAGATAGGAGAGCCCACGAGGACTGTTGCCGCAGAGTCATTACTGGAGTGGGTAACACTTGGCTAACGGAGGTGTGTGGGGCACCCAAGTACAAGGAGAGAAAGAAAAGCAATTCAGATGAGAGGAAGTGAGGAGAGAACGGAGCATGAGAGATTGAATGGTGAAAATGCTAAATGTTTCAGTTTTGAAATAACTTGTTATCCCTTACCGAGCACTCTTACAGACTAATTTATGAAACCATGATAAATTGTTCCACTCCAGTGCACAATATAATGCACTACAAACAGTGATGATGCATACAAACCAACATATGTAGGTGTGACACCATATTTCATGTTTACATTTAATAGCAGAGAGTTGATAATGGGTCATGTTTTAAAGGAAATCTCTGCGGTATTGTCTCTAAATCTGTCATTGTTAAATAAAATATGATTCTGACTACTGTCAGTAGGTTTCTCTGCCAGTTTTTCTCTACCTGCTTGTTTTTTTTTTTTCTCTCCCACCTGTCTGCTAAAGATGCAGTACTTACAGCAGCAGACAACCATAAGGGATTTTGCTGGAAACTAAACCCATGAAATTAAATGTACATGGCAGATCATTTGGGTTACTGTTTGTCATACTTTTTTTTTTCGCAACATCAGAATGAGTCATCACAACTAATTTCACAGCAATGTGTTAATAAGAAAATCCCCCACATTGCATCTTTTTTAAAAGGAAAATTAAGAAAAATACAGTGAGAGAAAAATTAAAATGAGTGACTCGTACCCACACTGATGGGAAGAATCTGCACGTGTCCAAGTCTGGTCTTGTCACAGGCTGACAGTTCAATTAGTCTGAATTAAATGATGCATGACGTCTCCCTCATGGCCCTAGTAATCGTCAGTGTTCTGCTTTGAAGAGCTCATATTGTGCATGAGTAGATAGCTAAACCAACAGTGGCTAGGGCTAGTCAGAAGTTGAAATGTTGAAATGTATGATTTTCTGATCCCCATAGATGCCAGAGTGGAGCATGGGACCAAATTGGCTTCAACTCTCAGAGCTCATCATAGATTTGCTGTATTTTTCAGATGAAATAGTTCCTTTTTTTTTTTTTTTTTTTTTTTTTCATTTTTGCAATGGAAAGTGAATGCAAATATCTTTGAACTATCTGGAGTTTTAATTAGGTATTCCTCATCAGCTGGGGATCAAGTGTGGGTGAGTGTGTAGGTGTGTGGGGGTGTGCATGCATGTGCAGATTAAAACAGCAGGGACATTAATGCACTTGTGTGAGCTGTGCTGTACCTGTGTGATTGTGTTGGTCATGCTGTATAATTGTGGATTTGTTTTTCTAAGCAGCCATTTTGTGCAAGCGCGTGTCAAGTGCTTTTTCTGGGTGTCGGCAAGGCAATCAGCAGACAGAAGACAGACAGTGAAGATGTTTGAAGTCGTTAGAAGTTCCTTACCTTGATCTGCATGCAGCAGCCATCCTCTGACTGCCACCAGCGCCTAGTAACTTTTTGATTTGAGTCTTTGCTTTTGTTTGATGTTCCGAATGTGTCAGAGGAGAAAAAAACCTGCAATGATTTATTTCATTTGCTTTGTTCTTCCTATCAGTAAGGAGACATTACCTTTTTAGATTCTTTTAAAGTGTAAAACTAAAGCAGCGTTGGTGTACAATCCCACATGAATGGAACCTGATGATTGGTCAGAGCAAGGTGAATGTTTTACTGAACATTTTATTGACAGACTTGCAAGACACTAATTAATTTCCTTAATGGGCAGGTGTTAGTTGTTTTTATTTAACAGCATGTTGGATTGTTGTCCTAGTAAACAGTTTTATGAGTGGGAGGGGGAATCCAGTACACTCCCATACCCTTTGTTGTTTAAAAGGCCCATATGGATTGTGAATCGGCAGCAGCTTTCAAAGCATCATTAGTCATGTATAAAAGACTGTGTTAGCGCTTTAATACCAGCCCTAGGCTCCGGCTCTGAAGATCTACCTTAATTGCCCACCTCTGCCATGTTTAGTGTTCATGTGTACGCACACATACTGGACAGATGTACGTGCGTGTGAGAAAGAGACTTCTGTGTGGATGTGTTCTTAGCATACTGGCTAATTGTCCATTGTCTTGCCAGCCGCTAATAAGCACATAAACTGAGTCAGAGTTCTAAGGCATTAAAAAAGCTTCAGACACACCCCTCTGCATGCATTGAATAATGACCTTTCTATCTGCTTTTCCTCACCCTGTGGCCGCCTCTGTGTGTGTGTGTGTGTGTGTGTGTGTGTGTGTGTGTGTGTGTGTGTGTGTAGCGGTCCACCTGTTAGGTCTGACCTGGCATCTGCGGCACGGTGAGAGCCAGCTGTATGAGAACGGCCTGAGCTCAGCGGACCATCAACAGGAGGACCGCGGCAAAACCAGACCTACCAGCTCAATCCACCTGCTGGACACACTCAACCCTGAAAACACACATGCTGGTGACAGAGGTGAGCTGACACATACACACACACACACACACACACATAGACAGACAGACACATACACACAATATTGCATCACAATAACAGATGTTCCGCACTCAGCTATTGACAAGATTTGCCCGTCAGTAACAACAAAACAAATGTAATACAGCAATTTGTAATTTAGTAAATATGAAATATATTGAATGAACAGTGGCTTGAAGCATTTCAGGGCTTGGCTGCACCCACTTTGTATTTTCATGACAATTTCAAAGTATTAAGGTGAGCATGTAGTTAAACCAGAGTGTTTCATAAAGTCAGATTGCTATTTAAGACAGTCTTATTTTACTAAGTCAGACTTATTTTCAGGAAATTCAGTTTCATTAAGGTCTGCATTAGTCTGACCTAAGTTACCATGGAAACGTATCCCTCTAGACTAGCTGGCTCATGGGTTTTAGGCTCAACAGTCAGTTTGCGATGTATAATATTGATCACATTTTGACATGGGCTACACTTACTGCTTTATTAAAGTCTGAGGTCATATCTTTTTCAGTTTTAAAGGGGAACTCCACCAATTTTTACACTTCAAAGTGTGTTTACAGATTTGGGGAGTTCAACTGCACATGTGAAAAAAAAAAAAAAAAAAAACCCCTCCGGAGCCACATAACTTCCTCAGAGCCAAGTGAGGAGAGCTTCACAAAAATCAGATAAGTTGCCGCAAATTATATCTCTGGAGGAAGTGTCTGTTGGGGCTGAAGACTACAAGTTTGAAAATGGAGGGAAAAAAATTCTGGGCGTGAAGAGTTAGAAAGACGTGAGATTGCCAGACCTCTGCAGCCTGCTCCTCATCTCTGCTTGAGATGGAGAAGGAGAATGTGTGGAATGAAAAAGATGATGTCTCTGGTTCTGTTATATCAGCACAGTGCTCCAGTCAACATATGTGTTTTTAAATAGACTGCAATGGAAATAAAGACAACAAATATCTCTGACCTTAACCTTAGTACTGTAGCCTCATAGTAAGAAATGTTTTTTTTTTGTCACGTAAATAAAATTGTAAAAAAAAGAAGGGACACCCATAAATCAGTCTTTCAAAATGTTTTTTAAACAGTATTTCATCTTATTCTCATGTCACTTGCACAGCACAATTAAACTTATACCCTCTAGTTAAGAATGCTAATTAGTATATTTTATCTGTACAAAATAAATTACCCTTATTATTCAAAGAGAGTTCACATTACTGACATGAGACGTGAACCCAAGATGTAAAAAGCACTTTAACAACTTACACTAACAATGGATTTTAGCAGAATTGAATTTGTGTTTACTTGAGTCTGAACTCACTGATGGGCATCATTTAGTGCTGCTTTGTGGCTATGAACACTATATTTTTCCCTTCACCATTGAATCATTCCGATCAGTTCAGAGATTTCAAGGTCATGAAACAAATCAGATGAGATGTAGTGTGCTCACATTAGCTACAAGTCGGATTTATCAAACAGGATTTTCACAATAAACCCTGCTTTTTTGAGACACCTTTATGAAATGAAACACCCTTGGGCCCAGGGCATACATGCACACACAGAGAACAGTCAGTTCCAATAAATAAGTGAGCGCACACAGGTTACGTGTTGCTTTAACTCCTATATCTTCCTTACAATATCAACCCGCTGTTTTCCTGCTGTTTTTCTCTGTCTGCTCTTTTGATGAAATAGAAATCCTACAAGGACGGGACACTCAGACGTTTTCTGCGACAGGATTTAATTGAAGCACAATCATTAAAATAATGGCAAGAAGAGAAAATCCTCTTCAAATGTGAATTCAAGCATTTAAACATTATGATTGGAACATGTTGAGACTGACTATATATCCATTGGCATGAATTCCAATGAGTTTCTATTGCATTAGCATCCCGGACTGCATACATAACACACTTGGCAGAATGAATGTTCCAATGCGGTAGAGAGACATCAGTGCAGAGATCAGCCTTGAACTGATTACTCATTTATTAGAAAGGCAAGGTAATTGGTTAATCATGTTCCTTCTTAGCTAGTACGTGACTAGAATAGCCTCTCTCCACTCGGCTCCACTCTCAACTAGCCAGAGGAATTACTAACACCAATTTAACCCCATGATATGGGACATTAATTGTGAGTGTTCCAGGTCATGAAGTCAGGCAGGATACAGCAACCTTCACGCTTAGACTGACTCTGATGGATATTACATTGGATGCTGTTGGAGCCTATGTTCAGCACTTATACGGAGAGCCAAACTGCAACCCGCTGCAATTTAGGCAACCTGGGACATCCCTAAAGCAACTGTTCTTGATGAATCCTCACATTCTGCAGATTAACACTCTCACCAGTAGCTAAATCCTCCAATAGAGCACGCGGGGGTCACGGCATTCACTTCCAAGTGTTGCGTCACAACAATCTATTGTTTCAACTGCTACTGCTTCATGCGCTTGATGAAAGCTGGGAAATCAAAATGGGCAAAGATAAGCCGTTGATGCAGGGGGCTCAGATTATTAAAATTGGCACGGTGGAGGTGGTCCCCGGGCAGAGGAGGGCCAGAGAGATTAGAGATTAGGCTGTAATCCAGTGTGGCAGATTATCACGCTCATCCTGCTGTACCCATCACCTCTCACACCAAGAGACCACACAATCCCCTAGATTACACAGTGAACGATGGTGAGAGGAGGTTGTGGGGAAGGGAAAGGATAAAAACATGACACAGTAGGGAGGGAGAAGCATGAGTGGTGGGAGGAGAAGAGAATGATCGATGGAGACCAATCTCCTTGAGGGATCTATGTAATTGTTGACATTAAAATAAGAAATTCAAGAAACAATTTATTAGTCAATTTCATGACTTTTGTCCACAAAACAAAGAAACAAAGCAGCAAAAAAAAAAAAAAATTCTCCATTTGGAATAAATTACTTTATTTTTGATGCACTGCTATAAACACAAATAGCATAACAGTGGGGGCATAAAGATATCTGAGGAGACTGATTGGAGGATAGTTATCAGTTTCTGCTTGTTTTGATATAAACTGATGACACAGTAGGGAGAGATGAGACGATCTTGGTGAAATGATTGGAAGGTAGTAATCTTCTTGCATTCTTGCTCATGTATTTTTAGTGGTGTTGTTTTAATGCCAACTTCAATGCCATAAAGATAGGCATTTTGTTTGATTTGTTGGCCCTGTGCCGAAGTCAGGATCGGAAGCGGTGGAATCCTAATCTACCTTACGAGGCAGCCTGCAGCACCACCGTAGATACTAATTGACATGTTGTGTCATGTGCGTAAGGCTAGTGTCTTGTCAAGCCAGGCGCAGTGTGTTTTATGTTCTTCCTGCTATCTCTCCTGCAGGTTCGAGAGATCACCAGGAGCCCTTCTTAGTCCTCCATACATAAAAGCCTCTCTAATTAGTGCTACATTAATTGCCACTCACCCTAGGATAATCAACCTCGGGCTGACACTATATTGGACATGTGTGCGTAGGAGCATACAGATACACCCACAAACACACAGAAATTCCTCTGGCGCAGATGAAAGAAAAAGTGCCCAGAGATGAAATTTTCTGTCAGTGGATTCAGTGCCTTAATGAAGTACGTTAGAGTTTGGGAATAATATTTTACTCAACGTAGGACGCAGGATAAATTAATGATATGAAATGATACAAACTGACATACAGTAGAGCGGCACATTGGCTCATTATAATGTGGAGATGATGAAATGTGGAGCTTGTGGAATGCCATCTGAGCCTGTGTGATGATTGTATAAACCACTGTATGAAAGGAGAGTTACTGCTGAATTGTTTTCACTCTATCTGATGGTGTGGTTGGAAATGGTGAGTAGATGGATGGAATGTGACACAGACAGAGAGGAGGGCTCTTAAAGAGCACATCAATATTCCAGACTGCGAGCAGAGAGAGTGGAGGGGAGAGAGGCTCAGCAGTGTGTATGTGTGCACAAGTGTAAGGAAGTGTGCATATTGTGTCCATGTATGTGAGGAAACGAGATGTGTGCATGCGTGTGTGTGGGAGAGATGACTGTTCATGTGCTCATGCATGTGTGCAAATGCTGATGGACTGGTCCCTGTTACACTGCTCTCATTGATTTTCTCACGCTGGGATACAGTCTCAGGATGTAACACATGCACTCACACACACACCCGCATACACACTGACACCACCGCGCAGAGTATAGATCATTTAGTGAACCCCCTGCTTGAGTGCCTCATCTTGAGAAAGCCTAACAGCAGCAACATGTCTATCTGTTACTCAGCCTGCATTCAAACATGGTATCCAAATATTGCTGAAGAAATTAAATATAATTTCAAGCTGCAGTCAGTATTTACAGTGTAGATGACACATTTCATCAAAGGCAGGGGCTTTGTAGTACTGCCTCTTGACATTTGAGAGTGGGAGATTGATGTCTTAGGCTCTGACATCAAAGACAAAAAAGGAAAAAAAAAAATCAAAGTCTATTTTCATCTTCATGGTACAGACTAAAACTTCCTTTTTGATTGAAAAAAAATCCTTTCACCACAGTGTGGCCAAAAATTACATTTATCTGACAGCTTTAATTCATAGGATCTTTATAGATTAAGAATTAACAGAAAAGCACAAGCATAGAAAATACAACAAACTGTTATGCATTGAACGATCTAAGCAAAGAAAGTAATTATGTAAAGTAATTAATTATTTATTAATATTAGCTAATGTTTCTGTTGTGTAGTAAAGGCATGACTTTTAATTTAATTAATTAATTAACAAAAGCTTCGATAATTCTTTTCTAACAGTGGTTCCAAACCTGCAGGTCAAGACTCCCCAAAAAAATCAAAAGATGTTACACTAAAATATTTTATTTTATTTCAAAATGTCCTTTGTTTTTTTCTCTTTTCTCTTTTCCTCATGTTTTGCATTTTCTTGTAAAGTACTGAAGGTCTACCTGAGGCCTTTTAAAAATCCTTCAAATGCAACAATCTAAGAAGGAAAAGAATGTAATGTAATGAGGAGTCTCAAGCAGACACTGATTTCTTTAAAGGGGTCACAAGCCAGAACGTGTCATGAATATTACATATTCACTGTCTCATGGTGGAAGCGTTTCACTCAAAGTACTGCTTCATTGTGGTCTGATCAGATTTGATTGACAGCGACCAGACAGCCCACAAACTAGGGTCAGTTTCTGACTCCAGTGTTGCCAAATTGATTGTTGCATGGATGTATGTGACAGCTGTTTTTTAGCTGAGTCCTGCCCACTTCAAACTAGTGAAAAGAGCACAGAGAAAAACCAGAAATACAAAAACCTCTGATGTGAGATAACAAGACTGTTCTACCATTGCCATGTAAAAGTGATCCCATCACTCATAGAAAGGTGCTGATTGAGAAAACAAGTTTTCAAGGTCTTCAAGGAAAAAAAAAGAAAGCAAAGTAATTCCTCAACTGTCTTGATGTAATAGAAGTTGTGGCTTTTAAGGGACTAAAAATGTTTGGATTTAAGTTTTCATTAAAATTAGCAGCATGGGTATGGATACTGAGCACCAAGTAGACAGCAATAAAAAAAAATATCGTACAAGTGCTTTATCCATATGTCAATTCATACAACACACATTACATGTGTAACAATGTAAGTGTGCTCAGAGTGCCTCGGAGTGAATGAGTTTGTGAACAGTCTGTCACAGACATAGCCTGAGGCCTGATGGTAGAAGGTGAGGACGAGAGTAATGGAAGGCCCTACGGCCATGAGCATTATCTTCTCCTGACTCTGACTGACACTCATTAGGCTGCACAGTGGAGAGAGGAGGTTGAAAGCTTATTAAGCCACCTGCTCAAAAGGCCCTTAATTGAATTCAAGTAATTATAGAGACCTTGCCCATTGTGATATTTTTATTCATCCTGCGGCAAACTCAATCTTCTTGCATTTGGAACACTATTAATGTTGTCTGCACCAACGTGTGTGAGATTCACACACAGGCCTATGTTTCAATATCGACTAACACACACACACACACACACACACACACACACACACACACACACACACACACACACACACACACACACACACACACACACAGTTCCGGTCCCCCCAGACATGTCCCATCACCAAGACCCTGACTGCACTTTTAGTCTGTTCTCTGGTTCATTAGAATCTGAAGGATAATAACATTAATTGCAAAGACAGTTTAGTTCCTTTGAAAATAGATTACAGGTATAATTGTTTTACCTGAATAACCCGTAGGCAAGAGAAATTAATTAGACCTTGTGTCCCAAGTCCTAATGTAGCTCATCTCCATCTTTGGCCTGGCGGACTCACAGAATAGACGCACGAAACACTCAGAGACACACAAAAGACAGTCAGGCAAACTCACAACGACTGTGAGTGTGGAGCTGTTTCCTAGTCATTAGAAATTGGAGAATTTAAGAGTGCAAATCTTAAATCATCCTTGTCCAGATTACTTGTGACACAGAAACCTTCCAAAGCTTAATTTAACAGAAGATATACATGTACATGTGCTTGGATATTGTGGGTGAATTGTGGCAATTAGGATATTAGCAGTGTTACATCACATTGGAGTTGTAATTGGCAGAGGCAGCATCATTATCATACTGTACAGTGTGTGGGTTATAGGCGGACCTGGCCACTAGGCATGGTCTGCTTGATGGTGGACATGAATAAGCTATGCAACACTTTGATCGCCTCTTTAAACCAGCTCAACATTTTGAAATAAACCTTAACACATTTTTTGCTTACAACTTGCTTCTTCCGCCAGCTAATGATGAAAAGCACAAGAGGGGATTTATGCGATGCCATTTATTTTTATTTTAAGTAACCAAGTGTGAACTTCAAGCTGCTTTTTCCTTATTAAACATAGCAAGGTGTGAAGGAATTTTACCTCTCTGTTTGCATATTGGCTTGTTTAAGCTTGTATTCCTTTTGCCTGCCAAATAGGAATAAACAGAGATTTGCTGTTTTGAAAGATATGTTTCAAAGTAGGGTCTCAGGTTTTGTGTTGAGACACACAAGGTTACGTTGCTGGTGGAGCACCTTGATTGACAGCGGTAATCTGAGCAGCTGGGAAGGCCTGGAGGAGCCCTACACACCATGCGATCCGTGTGGTTTCTGCGGGACTCCCAAAAACGCCTCAATCCTCTCATCCCCAATTTTTACTAGAGCTGCAGTATTATTCTCTATAGCTATTGGAGGGGTTTTCTTCTTTCTTGCATCAGCAGCTGTAACTTGACACCGCAACCTCCTCTTTGGACATGGTCCTCTCTTCTTTCCCCTCCTCCTGTTTTTCATCCTCTTTTCTGCAACTCAACTACCCCAACCCGCCTGTCCATCCCCTCCCAGAACCCATCCTTGCGGGTGACCTAAGCGGCACTTTCTGTCCCCACGTTGCATCAGACTCAGAGAGGCGCTATACAGTAATTAGCATCAGAAGGACCTGCCTGCTCATCTGCCCGCCAGCCTGCCAGTCAGCCTGCTTGCCGGCCGGCCTGCACGCCTGCCTGCCTGCCAATGTTCTGCCAACTGCCATGCCCTATTCATGTCCTATTCATCTAGTGTTGAATAAAAGGCTGCTTTCCTCGGGACATCCATCCCTCTGCTGGCCTTTATTTTTTTGTGGTGAAGCACAGGAGTGAGGATTAGCATTAAAAGGAATAGACTGCTGAGGTAGACTCGGCAGGAAGCATGAATGCATACCTTAGTTCTGCCAAGCTGCTTTTATTCTGTTTGGTAGAGATTTTAGTACCGGGACAATTTATGCTTCACACAGGACACCTGTCTCCTTTTTCTCTTTCATTATAAACCTTTTTGAACTCCTTTTTGTTCTCATCCCCCTCTCATCTTTCTCTCCCTTTGTCTTTTTTCCTCTTCATCTCTCCCACTCTTGTGTCACAGCTCAGTCAAGTTCAATCAATTAACCAATTAATCAATTTACTTCTTCAGTCCTATAGTCCATAAAAGATGAAGATAAAGAAGAAGGAAGATAAAAATAGCAGTCCATTGCTTTGGCATTTACTAGCATAATATTTAACATTAGAAAGAAAGAAAAAAGAGGAAAGCCTTGGTTTCTCACCATGCTAGCAGCACAAGTTAATTTGAATTGTATATGCTATATATGCTGGTAACAACAGAAGCATGCTGTGATGTTTAGCAGGCATAACAAGTTAAATAGAGCTAGTTAGCCATGTCTGTCACCTCTGCATAGCTTTTTTTTTTTTTTTAGGGTTACCACATTTAACCCATATCACAAGTATGTGATAAAAGAACGATGAAAGCAAACTATAAAAGATAACAGACGACACTCTCTTGTTAGTAGCTCTGTGAGATACAGTCATGCTTTGAGCCAAAATCCTGTGTTCCACCACATTTTAGTAGCCATGCTAACACTCTGCTGTGTAGTTTTGCTGTGTTTACCATCCTAGGTGAGCATATTAGCACACTAATATTTGCCAATTAGCAGTAAACACAAAGTACAACAGAAGTTAATGAGAATGTGTAGGTATTCTTTGACCTGATGGGTGCTAAAGGAAAAGTTGGCGATGCCAACTTCATGGCGTTGCTAAGTCAGTAGGATTCATTCTCTGTGCACAATGAATGCCTGCACAATATTTCTATCAAATAGTTGTTAACACGTTTGAGCCTTGAAAGTGCAACAGCAGAAGAACAACAACAAGCTGATGTTGCCATGTCACTTGCACTGCTAAAAAGTAAAGTAAGTAAGTAAAGTTCGCTTTGTAGCTATTACGCCTTTCACAGAGCAGAGTCATAAAGTGCCTCACATAGCACCATAAAAGTAGTAAAGAAAGAAAACAATAAAGTAACATAGGACAAAGAAAGAAACCTTAATCGAGAAACGAGCGCTCCTCACAGACCTGCACTCTCTTCCTCCCTGTCTCTGTGACAGTACATGTGATATATGCCAGCTCGCCTGTGGGTGTGCATGGTGTTGCCATAATGGAGTGGTAAAGCTGCAGGCATTATAGATTGAGAGCGAGTGGCCTCGTCCATGAATCTGCCCCTAACTGTTCTTTTGCCTTTGTGGCCGTAACGATCGGCTGGCTCCCCTCTGTCACCGTATTTCCTCCATCTTAGTTTAGAAGCAAAGATATATCTCTCCATAAAGGCCGACACAAAGAGGGCTGGAGAGCCTGGCCTGGTGGTTGATAAAGGCTTATGGAGAGGGGGAGCAGCTGATGGCCAGGGACTGCTGGAAAGACCTATTCTCTTCACACACAAAGACGTGCTCTCACTCAAGACACTATCTGTGTGCCGTGACGCTGTTTGTGAATGCCTGCATGCGCGTGTATGTGTGTCTCTGGTCTGCTCACTGTCTCTCATTCACCTCTCTCTCTCTCTCTCTCCTTTCACACACATGCTAGCACACACTCTTTCTTTCTTGTTAGAAGATGCTAATTCAGCACATGACAAAGCCCCGGTAGACAGCACTCAGACAAAACACTTCCTCTCTAAAGCAGTTCATCTTCATGCAGACCCTGTCCAAAGTACTGCCAAAGCAGGGTCTCTTGAAAAGCAGCATTTTTACTAGCTCTCAGTCATTCCTGATCTCTATTCAGTCTCACTTCATTAGTACAGCCGCTGATCACGCTAATGTTTGAGGACATCAGCCTGGTTATTAATTGCTCCCTCTGATACTGAGTAGAGCTCCCTGTCCACCTTGATAAATTTTCAGTATGTGACTTAACACTTTCACCTGTCTGTGGCTTTTACCTGCAGAGAAGTGGGTTCGAGGCCGAGCCATCGACCGTGGCGAAGTCGACATCGGAACCCAGCAGAGCCAGGCAATCCCACCGGGACTCTTCTGGAGGTTTCATATGACCGTGCATCATCCAACCTACATCAAGTTCAACCTCTCTCTCTCACACAACGCACTGCTGGGGGTCTATGGACGCAGGAACATACCGCCTACACACACTCAGGTAAAGAAAGCTTCTGTTGTAGCATGCTGTTCGCCCAGATGGGTTTGTTTGCTTCAGCTGCCCCCAGATCACATCCAGACTAATGTACCTTTTTCTCTTGGCTTTGGCCTTTCATCTAATAACGCAGTGTTTTTGCCTCTAATACTAACTCTTCCATTCTGATCTCGCCATTTTAGATACACAAGTGCCATTTTAAGTGCACAAAAAGACATTTTATATGCAAGTAAATTGTGTTTTGGAGCAAAATTGTACCTAATTTAGTTTGAACAAACAAAAATCTGTTCAGGGCTCAATATATGTAATTTCTTTTGTGTGTTTCCTACTATCCCCATACATTGTCTCTCATTTTCTCTCACAGTCTCTGCTTGGTACACTCTCAATTTTGCAGACACGGTCACTCAACCTGACAGAGTGTTATAGTGAGTCATACATTCACCCAATGCGAAAATTGGAGAAGACTTGTTTTGTCTCAAATCCAATTGCTTGTAGATTGCTTATCCTCTAGGGGTAAAAGTTGCTAAAAACTAGTTATTCAGTTAGTGACAATAGTGATTCAGTGTAAACATTTAGTGTTAGGGATTCATAAATAGTGTAGTTGCTATGGAAGTTAGGAAGCACTGTGAAAATGGTTCTAAAATAAGCATTTTTGCCGTGTTTGACTTCCACCATAATTAAAGCAGACATGTCAGGGGTTGTGTGGCAGTAAAGCAACTTCCTGTCACCTCTAACATTGTCTGTGATCACTCATTTTAAATATCAGTAAAGCCAGTTACACAATAATAGGTATCTATAAACTCTATTTACGCTTGTTTTGTCAGATTTGCGAGACTAAAATAATGCTTTGATCGACATCTCTGTGCACCAGAGCAGCAGTTGTTGTCTTCCTGTTAAACACGTTGCATTTATGAGCCATGAACAAATCACTATTTTTTATATGTTCTCACAACAGCACCAGAAATTGTGCAAAGGGGAACAAATACATTTTGAGTTCAGCTGTATTATAAAACACAGGGTGTGCATAGAGATGATGGAGAACAGAGGTTGTATATGCTTATGCTTGACTGAGTAATCAGGCCGTGTGCCTCTTACTCCTAACAAACGTTGGCTGTGATGCAAAATTTTGTTGCCAACTAAAAGCGGAGGAAGAGGAGATTTTGCTCATATGGACAGAGATCTCCAAAAAAGTGTGGATGCACATTGTTTTCACAAGAAAACAGTGATTTCTGATTTATTCAGCTGTGTGTCTGAGTGGGTCTTAGTCTCACTTCCAGAAACAACACACACACATACACACACGTAGTTTGTACACAGTGTAGAACAGCATTGTGTCATGCAAGAGGAACGCATACAGACAAAAATACAACACACACTGAGTCGTCTGCTTTTTAACATCAGTGCACCCCTACTCTTGCCTGCATGAAGAGGTCTAATTAGCTGTTTTTGACACTAGTGTGACACATAGCCCTCAGGGGGAATAAGACTCAGCGAGTGCTTGCTAGTTCAAGGAGGTCTGAGGATGGAGAGGAAGGGAGGGAAAGACGAGAGTGGTGGCGAAAGTTAAAGAGGGTGAGACAGCAGCAGAGAGAGGTTGAGACGGATGAAATAATAGTCTGATCCATTTGAAACTTTGGGTGGTAAAGTCTGCCCATGCTATTAGCAGCACGTCAAATTGTTGAACCAACTGCTGTGGAACATGCCTGGTGGATTACTCAGCTGGATGACGTTTTCCTTTCCTCTCCCTGGATTCTTGTTTTGCAGATATCTACTCACTCCCAACTGCATCACTTTTTTTTTTTGCATGTCTTATATAAATTCCTGTCTTTGATTCTGTTACTGTATTGTGTTTAGTTTGACTTTGTGAAACTGCTGGATGGGAAGGCGCTGCCCAGGTCCTTGACTGATCCCATCTCAACTGCCAAAGCTCCTAAAGGCCTGCTGCTGAGTGGCCTCCAAGAAACAGGCTTCATCGAGTACATGGACCCTGGCACCTGGCACCTTGCCGTCTACAACGATGGACGCAACCTGGAGCAAGTGTTACTCCACAGCAGTCCCATAGGTGAGGAGGACCAGTGCAAATGGTAGCATTTCTTCCCTTTCCTAAACATCTACTAATACCATTAATCTTTCCTTCTCCTTCCTTTTACAGCTGTATTATGTGTGTATTCCCCCGTATGTGTCTCAGGGTTGCTTCACTCTCTTTGTCCTTTTGCCCTTTTCATCTGTTGGCATGCAGAAAACAACAAACCACAAAGGACAAAAAAAAATGTATTTTAAAAAAAGTGCTTTGAAACTCATTGACATTTGAAGGGAACTTTTGCTATTACAAGAGTGAGCTTGGCATGGCAACAGACAGCCGTTAGAAAGGGGAGGACAGCTCCTGTAGTAATGACAGGGCTTGCTAACTGCAGCTCATTGCTATGACACACACGGATGGCAGTGTAAATTGAAGGATGTGAATAATGCAAGAGTACGTGGCTGAATATAGACAAGTGGATAATTACCAGGGCAATTTCTTCACTCCCACTTTGTCCAGTAGCCTTAAAGAGAATACAATATTGAAATAACCAAAAAATAAATAAATGTTGGGAAATGTAGTAGCTCAATAATATCATGCAGCAGACAGGTAATCTGGCAATTACGAAGCATGCAATATAAGATGACTTGATGCAGCCTTACCAGAAACACTCCATGAAAAACACTATTTTTGAGATCTTTAACTGGCCTGCCATTATGCAGTTGGTGTGTTATTCCGTAAATGATCAGGAGGAGAGCTCTCCCCATACTTAGCAGTTAAATATGTCACCAACCTCCTAAAAACCTCAGTTGTAAGCCAATCAGTAAATAGCTCCGCAATGCCAAAACATTTGTACTGGAGACATCTTTTATCTTCATATCGACAGAGTCCTTTATACAATGATTGACAGCATGCGACAACTAAAGACAGATTTTATTTCAGAGCTGTCAAACATTTGGTGACGTGTGCTGTCTGTTAAATCTGGAATATACCAAACCTATTCTGAGTCACGTATTTGAGCTAAGCAGGAAACAGCAGTGTTCACAAAGAGTTAACGTTCCCATTTTTGAAAAAGTCCCTCTCTTTAATAATCAAAACAAATATACACGCAACAGATGGGGTCAGAATAGCAGCTCTTAGTCTGCTAAGGTTTTTCAAATAATTAATCAAGTGATTTGGCTTGAAAGAGGAAAATAATATTAATGGATTGATGTCAGAGTTCATTTCTCTGCCCATTTACACCTCTAACGAGGGTTACAGACAGAGTGTGTTGTTCTTGAAGCAGAAAATCCAAACCATTGAGCTACAGTGCGATAAATTCTAATAGGAGACACAGTATGTTGTAGCCTCAGAGTGGAGCTTTATGGAGAGAAGAGGGAGAAATGAGATGATCTCTGTCGGGAAATTGAGCTTTTCTGCAGCAAATAGTAACTGGATACAACAAAGAAACAGAGAGCATAAATAAGAGAATAGCAAAGGACTGTCGTAAAAATAAATAAATAAAATAAAACAAAATCAATACAGTGTAAAGTATGACAAGAAGGAAAATATGAGAACCTGGAGAACTGATACTGAAGCACTAAATATGCTCGTTTTTGCAGGAATAACAGGACATAACATGTTCTGGTGTTTAAATGTGCTTTGGCGAATAAAGAAAATTGTGATTACATGAGACAGAAAACACTGTCATGGACGATCACAATGATCATCAGCCAGATAAAGGTAAAATGAAGAAAGAAGTGAGTTGTGGCAGAACCTTTTAAAGCCACATGTGTTTGGTCAGCTGGTAACTGACCTGCATCAGTCACAAGACATTATGTTGTTCTGTCATCTGTTCACACACCATCTCAGACACATACACACACACACACACACACACACACAGACACAGCATTCAGTTACATCCAAGTCATCGGTGCTGCTGAGATGGACAAAAAATTGTCAGCTCAAATGCTGATATACAGTATGTACTATAATATACAGTAGGGTCCCATACCACGTTCCCATTCACTTAAATACAGTGCAGTCATTTCTCAGTGATTCTTACTATCGTGCATAAATGGGTCGCATATAACTGTTGTATAAAAGGAATAAAAAAGCGAGAGAACATCTTCTGGTTTCAAAAGAGCATTATGTGGATAAAGATTGAATTTTCAAACACATCTTGTCCTGATAAAAACAGTGGCAGTGCAGATAAAACCTTTTTTCTCCCTCCTCCACTCTTATTGACATTTACCTGTGATCCACAAAAGCCCCAGGTTCGTGATTTCTGCCATTTTGCCACCTCCACTCCAGCCTCATCTTCTTTAAATCTACTCAGCCTGGACCCAGGCAGAGTGGTGCTTCCTGCAGGCCTATTAATTATGCATAATTGCTATACTTCACCTGCCATCATACATCCTCTTCAATATCATATATTTTACACAACAGCTAACATGGATGAAAAAAAAAAGTTTCATGTGAATAGCTGAAACTTTAAACAAAAATTGATGATAAACAAAAGCGATGGTTAGCTAGCGGCGGGATACTTCTAGTTAGCTGAGCAGCCGTTTCATTTTTCCATCAATTCATAAAGCGCAAGGGTCATAAAGCGTGGCTGGAACTTTACGGGCTCATAAAGTACAATTGGAATGCTTATTTGACCAATCAGATCACTTGGCTGGAAGTACCCATTTTATAATAGCATTTAACTGCAATAACTTATGGCATGAGTGATTTCTAACTCGAAAGGGGTTAGTCAGTGGAAAGAACCGAGCGGGTGTCTCATGGATGCACGCACACACACACACACACACACACACACACACACACACACACACACACTTACAAGGAGAGACACAGACACACACACACTCGCTACACTGTAACAAATAAAGACATGACTCTTAATACATTACCTGTTAATTGCCTGGAGATTTTTATAGTAGAGACATTGACCTGAAAGATACGGAGCTTATATCACTGTTAAAGCCCCATGAGCCTCCTGACGGATCACTCATCTCCTCTGGTTTAAGAGCAACTCTGTGACCTTGCAGATGAGTTTTTTTTTTTTTTCATTGCATGTGTCAGGTGCCAGATACAATAATGGAGTTTGTGTATATGAGGATTTTTTTATTTTTTTTTCAAGAGCAAGAAAGACACAGATATGGAGAAAGGTTTGTGAGTTCTCCTGACTGTGTGGGAGAAAAGACGATTGCCGCTCCTTCTCTCCATCAGTGTGACGATGACAGGTGATGGAGGTGAAAATGACTTTGGTTTCTGTAGTGATGCGCTGCTGTGGAGGATAACGCTGTGCTGCCGGCTACTGGCAGTGCCTGTCTCATTAGCATGTGTCACACGCGCCTCAAGGCGGGTGTCACATAATAACTTTGTGTGCATGTGTTTATAAATGTGTGTGTTGCGTGAGTGCGTGAGCCGTGCCACTGAAGGATTTGTCACCCATGCTCCCTGAACAGACCGAGCCAGGGGAATGCAGTGGTTTGATTCTGGACTCGATGCCTGTTCAGAGGAGCCGAGCAGGACAGTACAGGGTCAAATAAAGGATGTCATCCTTGACATCCATTTTAATTACTCTATCTAGCTTAGATAGAGCTCGCCTGGCACAAGACAACCAGCAGCACAGTTCAGATCCCCCAACCCTGCCAGCCTCTGGGCACTTCTTCACCCAAATCTTCCATTTCGAGTGGAGCTGACTGAGCTCAGCAGGCTTATATAATGCTCTAAAAGCATAAAAGTGCTCTCCCTCTTTATCTGTCTTTTCCATGCTATCTGTACCCAGAGAATGAGATCTGACATGACGGACATATCAATGGGAGAAAAGGAGACCGGTAAAAGGAAGGCGGCTAATTGAAGTCCAATAGAGGAATATGATGAAACGCATATAGCCTACAGAAGGATATGATGAAACGCACATATCCAGATGAGACAAAGCGCTAGGAGGAACAAGCACCGCATTGATCTCCTCCATGTTGAGAGTGCAGCTACTGTAGCGACACAGTGCTAGTCATTCTCCACTAACTTGTGCACTCACAATGTCAGATTTTATATTGTTCAGTCTCGTTCCAAACTGCGCCCTTGTAAACAGTTTGTTGATTAAGCCTTGATGTTTGTAAATGTGCGTGCAGTGTGTTTCCAACCTGTAATGCAGTATAATGTGCTTAGTGCTACTGAGTGTAAGTGAGTGCTTGGCCATTCCCCAGAGAGCGATAGCAGCTGGATCAGACTAATCTAATATAGCCCCTGTGTCTGGGGAGCCATCCATTTCTTATCAGATCTCTCATTCAATAACAGTGAGCTGTGCCAGCTTATGGAGTTACATGTGGAATATTTCAGGTTTGTTTTTCCTCTCTGCCTGTTATGTCTGATTTGTGAATGTGTGTGCTTGTGCAGACTCAATGGACGGTTGCTCCACAGACTGTAATGGAAATGGTGAGTGTGTAGCTGGACACTGCCACTGCTTCGCTGGATTCTTGGGTCCTGACTGTGCCAAAGGTGAGAAATATAGGTTGATAGTTGTTGTTTTTTTTTGTTTTTTTTTTTACTTTAAGCCATTTCGATGAAAAGACCAAACTAATTACTTAGTCCATTCTCTCTAAAATGGGACACAATTATATACTTTAATTTTTAAAAGCCTCATTAACTTCCTAAATCAGCAGTTTCATTTTTAGCAAACAAAACACAAACAGGAGTAAATGGTAAATTTGCAGCTACTGTAGAATCAAAGTAAGACCTACCCTGCTCCCATTTTATTTTGCAGTTGATACTGTTTTCTGTTCAGGAAAACGTCCTCCATGTTTATCTGTGGTTTTCAGAAATTCAATATACTGTACATTTCCACAGCACCAATTCCATCAGAGTACTAACAGAGTCATATGCAGTGCTTCAGAAAGTGTTTCCTTTAATTGTCCTTGAGATGTGCTTTGAATTTTACTGGAGTCCACCTGTGGCAAAGTGAATTGACTGGACATAGTTTAGAAAGAACACACACCGAGGTCCCACAATTTAAACTGCATGTCAGGACAAAACCAAGTCATGATTTCAAGAGTTCAAGGAATTCTCTGTTGACCTGGGCGATAAAATCGTGGTGAGGCATAGATCAGGGCAAGGGTATAAAATTTCTAAAGTGTCATTTCTAAAGCTTGGAGTGTTCCCGGGAGCACAGTGACCTCAATTATTGTGAAATGGAAGAAATTTGGAACCACCAGGACCCTTCCTAGAGTTGGCCCTGTGGCCAAACTGAGAGAAAGAAAGGCCTTGGCCACCGAGGTGACCAGGAACCCAACACTCACTTTCATTATACGTTCTCTACAGAGATGGAAGAACCAAGTGCAAGGACGTCCATCTCAAGATCAGTCAGGCCTGTATAATGGAGTGGCTACAAGGAAGCCACTATGAGTGAAAGACTCACGACAGCCCACCTGGAGTTTACCAAAAGGCATTTACTGAATGCAGCCAAATACAATAGAAGTCCCTGAGGAAAACCTGCTCCAAAGTTCAGATGATCTGAGACTAGAAGGACATTTCACCTTTCAATATGACAATAACCTAAATGTTGCAGCCAAAACAGCATTGGAAAGGCTTTGGGATAAGTCTCCCAACTGTCCTTGAGTGGACAAAGTTGTAGAACATCTGTGAAGCGACCTGAAGTCAGTCCACAGATACATCCCATCCAATCTGACAGAGACTGAGAGGATCTGGAAGGTAAAATCCACATGTGCAAAGGTTATAGAAGCAAAATACTGAATCAAGGATCTCAATACTTCAAATGTAAATGAGAAATTTCAGTTTTTGATTTTTAATAAATGTAATAAATCTTGCTCCTTATCATTGGTTATTGAGTGTAGATTAATGGGCAAAAATTGTTATTTAATATATTTAGAATTAAATCTATAACACTAAGCAAGTAAAATCTGAAGGGGTCAGAAAACTTTAGTAGTAGGGCTACCATTTTTAACAATTGCTTCCATTTTATGTGCACTGCTTAACTACAGCAAAATAAACTCATCACTTCCTGCAGAGATGTTTCACATTTAAAGCCTTCTATTGTCTCAAAGGACACCACCCTCTCATTTCTGGTAGACTTTTAATTTGAAACATCTGCGAGAAGTTTTGAGTTTTATTGACAGCAACTGTAACTGAGCCTGAAAATCAGGAGAGTAGAAGTAACTGAAATTAATGAGTTTCATTTTTGTCTCCCTTCCCTATTGGTTTCTCTCTTCCACTCTTCCTCCTCCTTGGTCTCTTCCTTTGCCTGTTTCTCTTTCCCTCCCTACCTCTGTCCTTCTTTGTAAAACGATTGTAGTTGCATCTGTCTCATTGTGTAAAAACAGGTGATATAATATCACATCCTATAATTTATTTAGGCTCATCATTTATTCATATGATCCTCTCATCTTTGCTCATTTTCTTTCTTCATTTTCTTGGTACAGTGTTAGATTTAACAAAGGATCAAACAAATATAACACATGCCCACACGCATGAATGCAATGGGCCTTCACTGCAAATTATCCGAGAAAAAAAGACATTGGTTCTGGATCGTCTTTTTAATCCATTTGAAGTCTCGAGCTGCCATACATCCTCCAGCTGCAATGAGGAAGGGGGATGTAGCTGTCAGCGCATCATCAGACTCTTGCTGACTTTATTCTACCTGGCTGTCATTACATTAGCCACATAGCTCTCCATCGCTGCATGGAGATAGCTCTGCTTTCCACCCTCATTCTATAAACCCCTAATGCTCTCTTTCCTAATCTTCAGTTTTCACGATTGTTTTCACGGCCTGTTCAGAGCGAGTGAGGTGACATTGGGGGGATTTTCTACAATTCCTGGGTTGCCGTGGTAGCTGGGCTCAGGTGGTGCTTGAGTAAATTGAAACAGCGTGAGGGATAAGCTGGAGAGTGTGTATGTATGTGCGTATGTGTGTAAGAGAAAGAGAGGGAGACAGAGGCTGCTTGAGGATTTGCTGAATCCGCGCTGTAGCTGAGATAAGAGAGCGTAGCCCCACTCACGGTAGGTTACTGCGGTCTCCAGCTAATATACTGCAGCACTGTGTGTGTGTGTGTGTGTGTGTGTGTGTGTGTGTGTGTGTGTGTGTTTGCATGTGTGTACTACTTAGTATGTGGGTGTAATCTGTGTTTGTCCTGTTGCAGATTCATGCCCCGTTTTGTGCAGCGGGAACGGTGTGTATGAGAAAGGAAGGTGTGTGTGCCTGGCAGGATGGAAGGGGGCAGAGTGTAATGTGGAGGAGGGTCAATGCATCGACCCCACCTGCTCCAACCACGGCTCCTGCATCCAGGGAATCTGCATATGCAGTCCTGCCTACAAGGGGGTGAACTGTGAACAAGGTAAGAAGTTTCAGTGTGGACACACACCTCAAAACGTCACATCCTCACCCCAAAAATGGCTCCACTTACACACATCTGAATAAATTAATTTGAATGAAAGCTGCACCACTCCATGTTTTTATTTTCACAAGTCAAATGAAATATATAGATAGATAGATGTATGATTAGACAATCAGTTTGCACAAGGATCTAAAAAACAAGAAAGGAAAACTCTAGAAAATATGTAAATTTTTATCATTGTTTTTGTTCCCTAGCCAGCAAACCCACCCACATCCCAGCTGTAACAGCCAGCTGTTTTCAGCCCACTCAGCTCCAAATGGCAGGCAGGCTCACTTAGAGACTAGCCAGTGAACAGAATGGAGCATTTGGCAGCTATCGAGACAGATATTCTCCTCAGGAGTTGGTGGAGAAGAAAACAGAGATAAAAGGAGAGTGAATATTAGACATGGCATTCATCAGGTTGCCGTAAACACAACTCATTATGTATGCTGACAAGATTACTGTCTACTTACTAATGTCTGTTGGAGGTATAATATTGACATTTACCTATTTTGTAGTAAGCACTACTAATAATAATGCAATAATTTATAAAGTAATATGTTGTTGCTCAATTGGTGGACAATAATCAAAAATGAATTAGAACTTTAATGATGCAATTTGCATCAACTGGGTTGAAATAAAAATGCACATACCTATGTATAGGACTCCCTTACCCTCCTCTTAGTTTCATAGTTTGACATCATGTCAAATTGAAATTCACAGAAATGTTATGTTATGTTATGTACTGCTACAATTTGCAGAACTTTAACTTTTCAGTACCCATCAAGGAGAAATGTCCATAAACCCACCTTGAAATGTTGTAAAAAAAAAAAAAAAAGCACACTCCTTATAACTTCAGATCTTACCTCAGAATCATTTCACATCAAATTTAGACTTTGTGTGCAGAATCAAAAGCAGCAGACTGTTGCTTACACCCCTGGTTACAGTACAGACAGAAACTGCTCGTAGCCAATAAAGCATGACTTTTCATGGTGCATGGTGCATGGACTTCAATGTAACGCTTTCCTTTTTGTTAACATCACCCAAAGCAATGTGGGAAGCCTGGTTTCACAAACTCAAAAAATGTCCCAGATAGACACAAGAAAAAATAAATAAAATAATAATAATATTTTAGAATATCACTTTATTTTGACATGGTTTTATTAGGCCTCCAATCACTCATATAAAGCTTTATGACATACAAGCCAAAAACCTTAACAATTTTAATTTATCCTAGGAAGAAAAAACTAAAAATAAATAAATAAATAAATTTAAAAAATAAATCAATAAATTTAAAAAAAAAATATATATATATATATATATATATATATAGTGACATAAATGTATAGTCAGGCTGAATGGTCTATGGTTCAGCAGTAAAAATGATTTGTTTCATTTCTGTCGTAACATCTACATGTAGCTGTTGATTGTAAAACCACCCAATAAATTAGAAGAAAACAAACAAAGCCATGATATTTAAAACAATTATGATGTTACACTTGAACATAACCTGATGGCACAGCTGTCCTAACCCTCAGCCCTGCTGATGCCTCTAGTATCTGGGCCTATAGAGACTGAATCAGGTGTTTGACCTTGAGCGGTGGAGCTGACCTGAGCTGAGCTGAACTATGCTGAGCTTTGGCTCAGTGCTCAGAGCTGTAATTACACACACTAACACAGTGTAGCACAGACCACCATGAGACACACACGCGCGCACACGCACACACACACACACACACACAAACCAACCCGTTTCACCCCTTATCAAAGCCTCAGTTCTGAGTGTCCTATGAAGTGTAATGTTGTGGAACAGATACAGGGATTGTAGCGAGGGTGGTTAACTCCTGGATGGGATGCAAAGAACACTGCTTTCATACTCGGTGAACTGATGATTATAATGAGACTGGCAACCCCACCCCACCCTTTCACTCCCTTGGCTCACCTCTGACTTGTTCTTGCTTTTTTCCTCCCGTCCTCCCTCTCTCTGCAGTGGACTGTGTAGACCCTCAGTGCGGCGGGCACGGCGTGTGTGTGCGTGGTGAGTGCGTGTGCTCAGCAGGCTGGGCAGGAGTGAGCTGTGATGACCAGCTGCCAGCCTGTCAGGAGCAGTGTTCAGGACATGGCACCTATCTCCCTGAGTCAGACACCTGCGCCTGCCAACCCAACTGGACGGGACCAGACTGCTACACTGGTAAGACCTGAGGATTATTGTTCACACACAGAAAAAAACACTGAAAATTGCAACTGCACATCACTAGTTTGCCAGTGTTCTTGTAGCACGCATGGTCTTGCCAGATACTATTTTCTGGGGATTTGATAGACATGAGAGAGAAATATGGATTGGAGCCACTCAGTGGAATGGGTCTGTGTGTGTGTGTGTGTGTGTGTGTGTGTGTGTGTGTGTGTGTGTGTCTTCATGCTGGTCGTAAATGAGATTTCCCCTCATGACTCTGGAGGCCGCCTCTCCCCACCTCCGCTGTTCCTCCCTCTCCTCCCCCAATGCAGTAGCACTCACTTTACTGTGAGTTTACACTGTGACACACATAGTTATGCACACAAATATTCCCTTCAGCTAAATGAAGAAAAAAAGGCGAGAAAAAAAAAAAAGACCTCTCTTCTCACTTTGCTCTGAGGCCTTTCAGAGACTGCTACTCTGAGGAACATTCAGCCTGGCATTTAAAAGCTCTGCTGATGTTCATCTAGAGTACCTGCTTACCTGCACTCTCAATATTAGTTAGTGTGTGGTTGTTCAAATTCAGTTTTCAAAGATTTCTTACATCCTTAGCCACCTTAACGTTTTGTTCACACCCAGTAAATTCCACCTGCTTTAAATGACAGTAGCTCTACACTGATTATAAAGAAAACACAGTGTACCAGCAATTGTAGCAGGCCAGTAAAGTGTGCATACCGCAGCGTCTCAAGTATAATGTGCACTAGTCTGTGGTGCACAGTAAGAAAAGTGTCCTTGTCCTTGCAGTATAAGCTGACAGAGAGGAAAATAGCCATTATCAGACTGACTTTTCTCTGTTTCCACCGCCCTGGCTTAATGCTGGTTTTGGGAAGGATCCGCTTTACCTTGCACACAAATGATTTGAAGGCAGCTGGCATTAGCTCCCACTCTCAGGTGTGTGCATGCCTTATTATAGTGATATAGCCCATGATAATGATAGACCGTGGCTGAATATCTGAGATATGAGCGGCCTCTCTCTACCTGCCGGGCTTTTAATCAAAAGGACCTGGCAATTCTACATCCTGGTCTTGTTGAAGCATAGCTAAGCTAATGTAATTCTAATAGAGAGCTGAAAAACTCTCCAACTTTAATCCACTTTTTCCTCCCTCTCCATGCTATGTATATTTAAATTGAAATAACTTTTTACTGCAGCTGGATAAGTAGTCTTTATGTGCCTCTAGCACTTTGCTCTCTTTACTGATGGATGAGGCTTTGCTTCTGCAGAGAGAGAAAGAGAGAGAGAGAGAGTTGGATGGAGAGGAGTGCACAGAAAAGGAAATAGACAAAAAGAGGAGCAGAGAATTTTAAGGGGCTGTTGCGAGAGAGAGGGAGAGGGGGAAGGAAGGAGATACAGAAAAGAGAAAGCTGACAGAGACAAAGATGGAGAGATGAAGAAAAAGAAAGGGTATTAACATACCCAGCAAATCTGATCAAAATGTCAGAAAAGAATAATAGAGCTGAACTGGAGTCCCAGTAGTTTAAATATGCGGTGCAAATACGAATCATTTGGCTGTTATTATGAGTCTATTCACTCTTCTCCTCCTTAAGGGAGCTCGGCTATTAGAGGTGGGAAGATTGTGTATTGTGAGAAAGTAGACTTTTTTAGCCTCTGAGGTTATCCTCTTCTATCGCTTGTTTTTTTTTCTCTCACCTATATCTGATGGCTCACCCCTAATTCTGAAATTTTAAACTTTTTTTCCCCTCTCTCCATCTCCCCTGTGCCTCTTTTTACCTTTTTCCCTCTTTTTCTTTTCTTCCAACTCTCAATTCCTCCATCTGTTCCTCTCTATCACATTCTCTCTTCCCCTCGCGCTTTTTTCTCACGTATATCCCCACCCACCTGTTTGGCAGAGCTGTGCCCGGTGCCATGTGGCAGCCATGGTGTTTGCTCAGAGGGCCAGTGCCAGTGTGAGGAGGGTTGGACTGGCGCTGCGTGTGACCAGAGAGCATGCCATCCTCGCTGCGAAGAACACGGCCAGTGCCACGACGGGACCTGCATCTGTCAGCCTGGCTGGGAGGGAGAGCACTGTAACATCGGTGAGCTGTGTGTTGTGTTGAGCATGTGGGAGTGTTGAATTATTCCTTGTGATATTTTGATTAGTATGATTAATAGGATAAAAAAAAGGTGTGACTGTTGTTGGACTAATTTCCTCCTACAATTGCATTTTCTTAAGCAGTTCTCACTTCTTCTTCTCCACAGTTACTCATGATTTGGACGTCGTAGTGAAAGGTAATTTATCTTTATTTAGGATTTAAATTTCAGACTGTGCTTCTCCAACATGTTCACAAATGTGTGTGTGCTTGTGCACGCCTTCGCGTGCGTGCACATGCACGTGTGCATTTTTCAGATGGCTGTCCAGGGTTGTGCAGCGGGCATGGGCGCTGTACCCTGGAGCAGAGCGGCTGGCGTTGCGTCTGCCAGGCTGGATGGAGTGGGCCTGGATGCAGCGTTGTCATGGAAACTGACTGCAGTGATGGAACAGACAACGACGGAGGTGACATTCTAACATCATCCATCATTTTCTGTCTCTTTTTATCTTTCTTACCTCTTTCACTCCTGCGTTTAGAGCAGATTGCCCATTCCATTCCATTACCCCCCCATTCCTCCCTCCGAAAAAATCTGCCTCATTGTCCCCCCCCCTTCATCCCTCTGTGTTGTCCCAGTCCTGCTGAGACTCCTGTAGAGTCCTGCTGGTCATTATTATATTGAATATGTATTTGTGCATGTGCGTGTGTGCACATGTGCAAGTGTCTATGTGGGTTTTTCCTCTTATCACAGCTAAATGTCTAATATGCATACCACCTACTAGGATAAAAGCCACTCAGAGAAATTTTCAAAAGTTTAAATACAGCAAACCATGCAGAATAGATTTCTGCTTCTTTAGTTATGAGGTGTTTGCTGACAGGTGAGAGGTATGTGTGTGTGCGTTTCTCTGCCTCATAGCTGTGTTTTTCTATCCTCGGGTGCAGACACAAGAAAGCAGCATTTCTACAGTAACAGTGGCTCTGCTCATTACAATCATTTCCTCGCTATTTCATCTACCGCTCTTCTCCAATACAAGTTTTAAAAATATAGTGCAATATTACATTGTTTTCAGCTGTGCCCATTCACTTTGAAACTCCATCAAATATCCATTATGGACATGCCTGTTAAGCCGGTGCTGTAATCCATCATTGCAAACAAGGCAGTGTTGCTTTTGTTTGGAGGAAAAGCTTCTTTTTATTTATTTATTTTTTTCTCCCCTAAATGCTGCTGCTGAAATTTCACTCTGTCCATTAATATTAACTACGAAATTTAACCACTGCAACTTGTGTTTTCTATACTGTGGGCAGCTGACTGAAGCACATGTGAAACAAAGTAGACCCTACCAGACATCCACAAACAAATAGTCCCAGTGATGTCACAGTTTAGCGGTTCGACATGGGCTGTTTGTGTGTGTGTGAGCAGCAGCTGGTCAAATCACTCGACAGAAGCTGAAGCAAGGCAGAAGTTCATACCTGTGATAACAGACTTCAGTGATGTAGCAACTTAAATCAGCAGAACTGAGCTGAACACAATGAACGTTTCTGAATGTTCATGGTTGCTAAATGGTTACTAGTTAATCCTGTTTGTTACACATTTATATTGTTGTGTAGCCTATTCCATAATTTCAGGTTAATTACTCAGGTCGGGTTATTAAATGGACACGATGATGGTGTAGGCCACTGAATTGCTGATGTCTATCAAACCTTGTGCAAACATTGTACCTCTGTATGGTTGGCACCCCATTTCATCAGAATCTGAATAAAAGTTGTTTTGTTTTTTAGCACAGAAGATAAAAATTATGCACATTATGCATTATTTGTAGAGATTTTAATGTTTTCACTTTTAAGCAGAGACCTATTATGTTACACGCAAGTGACTTGAATTATTAAAGCAAAAATGTTGACGTTGCTTGCACAAACTGAGTTACCACTTTGAAGTCATTTGGATGTTAATGGACTGCTGGGGCCTACGAATAAAAATTTTTAATTCAGTTCAGTTTCATTTGTACAATACCAAATCACAATATCCACAATCTCAAGGTACTTTAAAGGACAACATCACGTCTTTACAGAGAGAAACCCAAAAGTTCCCAGAGAGAGAGAGAGAGAGAGAGAGAGAGAGAGAGAGCGAGCGAATCATGGGCCTCAGTGCACCATAAGCCTTATCAAAGAGGACAGATTTAAATCTGATCTTTAAAGTAGAGAGGGAAGGAAAATATAACTAATTAAAAATGGTTTTATGAATATCATGATCGCCCGCTTTATGGAGGTACAAACTTGGATTAAACTGGTGCAACTCCTGCACACTTACCTTCGTCAAATTATATTTGATTTTCTGATCCGTCTAAAAGACTGGCCCATTAAGCTTAGATCATTCATCTCTATTTATGTCCTATAAAAATTGTGTATGTAATTTTCTGTGTCAAGGCATTTCACTATTCAATATTTATTACTACAGCTTCAATCGTCGAAAGCTCAGTACATTAACACACACACGACAGGATGGACACAAACAACCCTATCGATAACAATTCTAAAACTGTTCCACTGACATGAAAATACAGATTGAGCAGTGTGTGCTCTTTGTTCACTTTAAAAAAGGCAGACGAGAAACACTAGCGCACGTGTGTGTGTCTGAGTGGGAGTTGTTGCACTTGTGATGAGCGGCATTTGTGTCAGCGCATACAGCAGCAGGAAACCTCAAACACATACATAGCTGTTTTGTAGACACTTTTTTAGGTTGCGCTGGGTGCTGGTAACGGCATTGTAACCTTTTTTTTCCTGCACATTGTTTACCGAAGATGCATGACTGACTGAGCTAACACTTTAGAAAACCAGTGTAGATGGCTGCTCAAAATGTGAATTACAGGCCCCTACTCTGGATTATAACCTCACAGCCATGCAATAAAAAATGTCTTGTGGACTATAAAACTATGGGCTGAATAAAGGGAGCGAGTCACAGCAGGACTGTGGCCTGCCAACAGTGTAGGCACTAATGGTTATGTGTCTGTATTGTATTAATGGATTAGGTTCTCATTATTCCGAATATTTTTTGCTACTAATGTGTGGTCTTTGGGAATAAATAATGATAATAACAACAACAATAAAAGGATTGTCACACTGTGTAATTAATATATTTTACACATCATATATGAGTGTTAATTCAGTCAATGACGTCAAAGCTACAGACATAGTTCACGTAAAAAAGAACGTTTGAATAATAAACTGGAGTTAGAGTTGAAGATAGTTCACACAAGGCCACCACATTCATCTCTTTACTTGCATCTACCTTCTCCATATTTTGTATAAAAAAACTAAACTGTCTTTAAAGAGCAATTGTTTTTGATGATAATGATCAAGTAATCTTTTTCATTGGTTGAGCAATGGATGATTCTTGAAGGAACTTAGGTTTACTGGACTGCTGAAACATCATTTTCTGAGACAATGCATGTATTACACACTACAGATGTAGACATTAAAAGCATCTTCTTACAGAAATATGCTTGGTCGCTTTCTTACTGTAAGTCTAATGAGAACACTGATGCCACTCTCATATCTTATTCAGTACTTCACATCCTGTCATCACTGCTACATTAGCTCCCATATAATCCACATGTAAAATCTACAACATGTTGGTTTAAATATACAACATGCCACGTGTCATTAGTGAACTTAGGTCTGCTGGCAGGTGGTTTTTGTTACCTTTGAACACAGCCAGAAAAACTGTGTCTCTTTGCTAAGCTAAGCTAACCAGCTACTGGCTGTAGCCTTGTACTGAATGGACAGATATGAGAGGGGTATCAAACTTGTCATCTAACCCTCAGCAAGAAAGCAAAGAGTCATTTTTTCCAAAATGTTAAATTATTCCATTAACGGCCCTGGAAGGTCTTTCAGAAAGGTGCTTTTGAGGTTTATTATGGGAAGTGTGTACCTGTAAAGGGCCTAAAAGGAGGGATATCTCTGCTGCTTTTTTCTGTTGTCAGACAGCATTATGTGCAACACTCAGCAAGTGTTTTACTGAAATGCTGGACTAGCCCTTTGATACACAAGTTGATTTGATTAGATTATGTTTTCTTTCTCTCTGTATGAGTAGGTTGAAGAGAGGTGCTAGAGGTTGAGGTTGTGAGTGGGTGGATTAAGGACCAGGCATAAAACACACACACACACATATATATGGCACTGTATGCAAAAGGGAATTCAGTATATACATACCCAATGTTATTACAGTATATTGTATGGTATTATGATACCATATGAATATTAATGACTTCTTCACATGTCTATACTACGGGTATAAAACTGCACACTTGTATGTATGAGTATGCTACAGGAAGACTCACTAACAAAGCCTTATGTAGACCGTTTACACTTCTCTTATCTTTCTATCTTTCCACCTCTGTGCACAGCTTTTCAAATACCATAATTTTCTACCACACATTCAGCCATCTCCCTTAATTGGGAGATATACTGTAGGCTCTCATAGCCCTCTCTCAGAGTAATCTTTTTGTTTCTGAAGATAGACAGAGATGGAAAGATGCTATCACAAGTAATCAGAGAATAAAGAGGAACTTTGAAGAGAGAGTTTCAATTATTCTGCCTGGATGGGAGAGAAGAGTGCATGCATTGTTCTTCCTCATGAAAAAACAGCAGGTATTCCACACACTAGGCAGGGAAGTCACATGACCATACATCCCTTAAAAAAAATCTACATTTTAATGTGCTTCTCTGTGTCTAATCTTTAACAACTGTGCCTGCGTAATAAGCTACAAATATGTGTTCTTTTAATGACAAGTAATAGTGTGCTTTCAAGCTGAAGTTGTGAATCTTATGGAAATCAACCATTGTACTGTTCTACCTCGCCAGGAGGAGGAGGTTATAATAGAATATTGTTGGCCTTTAGTTCTCTGCTCTGTGGTCAGATGCATTTAAATGTCACCAGTGTTTCCTGCCTTTTCAGAAACAGGCTTGAAATGGGACACACAAATGCTAGCCCGGCTCCTGTTACCTGCCGCATTGGTTGGTGCCTGCATCCCATTGTTTACGCCAGACTTTTATAGATCACATTCAAATAATGTGGGTGATTCAGGTCTGATTTATAGCAACAGATGCTATAATGGTGCACCAATGGCCCCTGATGAATCTCATTTGATTGATACCAGTGATAATGATGAAACGTGCAGTTCATGGTTGTAGATCAAATCACCATAGTGGAGTTTCTCACCTGCCAGCAGTGCACTTCTGAGGTTTTATGGTGCCTTCTTCGTGTCGTTCTGCTGCCCATATATACAGCACCTCGACCTTTTAGAGTAGAAATGTGTTCTCAGCACCTTAGTCACTTAAATCTACATCCTTCATTAACCATGCATAATAAAGATGTTAATGTCTTGCCTATATTAACTGTGTGTTAAATTCAAGTACCCTCTAAACATTTCCTCACATAATGTGTGTGAATGTGTACTTTATTTTATTTTATTAATTTTTTTTAATCCTCCATTCATTTCAGATGGCCTGATGGACTGTGTGGACCCTGACTGCTGTGAGCAGCTGAGCTGTGGCTCTGACCCCTTGTGCCACGGCTCTGCCGACCCCTTGGCCCTGTTGCAGCAGAGCCCGCTGACACCAGCCACACCGCCCTCACCCACCAGCACGCACACACACAGCTTCTACCGCCGCGTACGCTTCCTCCTTGGCAAGGCAGCCACGCACACTCTCCCCGGAGATGTGCCCTTTGATACCAGGTATGTGTTTGTTTACTCTTACCATGCCTGAGTCTGAATAGCCTCATGTATTTGCTTTGTGTGTCTGTGTCCTTGAGTTGTCCTGTTGTACTGTATATTCAAAGACATGAGTACTTGGTAATGAAGTAAATGCATCTGTATTAATGCCTTTAATCGTCCATTGCCCGTTATTTGTTTAAGAGAGTGTGTGTTTGCATGTGAATGAGGCTTTTCGTGTGTTCACATGCCTTTGCACACATTTTAGTGATCTGTGTTCCCCTGGAGATTAGCAGCCGCTAGGCAGTGCACTGTCGTCCACTATCAGTGTCAGGCTACAACTGCAGAGTATTTCTTTGTTACATATTAATGCTTAATGTGTCATTCACTTACACCAGTCGTAAAGGTGTCACCATAAATTTTTCAGTGGGCCCTCACTGCCATCTAACAGAGGAAATGCATCCTTCCGGTGAGATGATGACCCAGAAAGTTCAGTTTGGAAAACAAGAAGTGATGCCTCTCTGAAAAAAATGACAAAGGACATTTTTTTCCTCTGGTTCACTTGTGGAATAAACAAATAAATTAATTATGTGGCAGTTTTTTCCGAGGGGAAATCGATGGCAGTTTTCAGGATTGGAGTAACAAACGGGGCAACACAGCCACCCAGAGAAACCTCACTATCCTTCATTTATCCCCCTTCTGGAGTAACAGATAGGCTCCATCAGTGAACCTGTGTGTGTGTTTGTGTGTTTGTGCAACACAGGTGTGGCTCTAAATCTGTCTTCATTTGACCAGTTCAGCGATCATTCCAGGTTTGAGCAGTGTATTTCACACTATACCTGCAAAATCAAGATGAATATTTTAAAATAGCAGAGATATGACTGATAGTTTACAGGCTATGTAATGAACAGCTTAGCCGTTTTGCTGCAGGTACGACTGTCACTGTAATATAAACATGATGTGGAAGTTTTGTTTTTAATATGACAGGGTGTTGAAAGGTTTTACTGTGGGTGAAGCTATATTTATGGTCCTTGTATCCCAGCAATCTCTGGCAGATTTCTCTCTGCTACAGAAGGGAATTGTACTGAGCAGAATAAATGCAGTTGCTTTCTCTTCACGCACAAGGTTGTTTGGCTAGTGCATCACAATATGCCTTTCTCTTCAAACAATGATTATGTTCTCCATCATTGTAAACCTGTCATCTCTCCCTCTCTTTGTCTCTCCCTGCTTCCCGTCTTTGTTTTTCCAGTCGGGTAGCTGTAATTCGAGGTAGTGTCATGTTGCAGGACGGCTCTCCTCTGGTTGGAGTCAACATCACCTTCCCACAGCATCCAGAGTATGGTTACACTATCAGCAGGCAGGATGGAAGGTACAGACACAAACAAAAAGTAAAATAACAGTACAAATATGTCTGTTCTTTCCAGTCTTCCTCCAGTCTTACTCTATTTTGCTCTCATTTAACTCTAGTTTTGACTTGGTGACCTTGGGTGCGATGTCTATGACCTTGATGTTCCAGCGTCCACCCTTCCTTCCACAAACCCGCACCATCTGGACACCAAACAACAACTTCTTGGTTCTCGATCAGGTGACCATGTCCAGGGAGGAAGCTCAAAGTCCTAAGTGTGACATCAGGAGTGTTTTGAGTCCCTACCCGCTGGTCCTGCCCTACCCTCTTCCCAGATACACAGGAGCATGTGCAGAGAAGGGACCAGCAGTACCTGAGCTACAGGTACTCTCCACTTGGCTTTGCTAGCAGCTGTTTGAAGCTGGTGCTTTGTGCTAAATAATAATAATAAAGACAATGCTAATGTGCTAATGTTTCGCAGGTATACTGTTTTCTGTTTTCCCCACCTTAGTCTAGTGTCCTATCATGCTAACATTTGCTAATATATACTATTATTATACTAAACACAATGCATCGCTGAGGCTGACAGGAATAAAACTGAAATGATTTGTTAATAAATGGATTCAACTTGTCTACTACTACAGCCAATTAATTTGACAGTTGTTACCATTTGAAAAATGATCTGGTTCCAGTTGCAGGTTGGTTTTCTCTGTTTATTATCACTGTAAACAGAATATCTTTTGGGTTCAGACTGATTAACCAAAACAACACATTGTACGTCACCTTGAACGTTTAATAAACCTAAATATAAAAATTCTGGAAATCATAAATTAGCATGAGACTCTAATGCAGACCACCCTGCTCCAGCCATCCCTCTCGCCTCCTGCTCTGTTACGCTCCGCCCACCCCTTCACCTACATCCTCCTTATTGGCCGTCTGAGCTAATGCGGGAATCCGAAGCCCGCTAGCCCGTGATTCAGCCATAGCGACGTCTTCCAGGAGCTAATATTAGCTTTAAGCCTTGGTGTGAGAGGAGCAGTGGACCAGAAAACCTGTTCATGTATTGACTGCCAGCTGTGAGCTCCCACCCATGACTTTGGCCTTCTCTGATTAGGGTTAGGGCAATGCTCATCCTAAAATATATGGAATAGCCTGCTTTGCTGCCAGGCTGTTCAAAGCAGGATTACAGAAACCTCTGACAGCAGCCCTCCACCTACAATACATTTTGGAGCATATTTCAACGACATAAATTTGCAAAAACAAAAATTACATCTAGCTTTAACTGTTCATTAATTGTAAAACTAGTCAAATTGAAATAACTGTCAGTTGCAGCTAGAGATATAAATGCTTTGGTTTTACAGGCATTTGGTCAAGTGTTGTGTTGGGCTAATGAAAGCACAAAAAACCTGCATAGCAATTCACTGTTTAATGTGCACACACGTCACTCAGTGAAAATGATACTCAGACCCAATTTGTAACAGCTCAGCAACAAACCAACCTGGTCTCATAAGATTTTGCAAATTTAGCTCAGTTCATTTTGCATGATGCAAATACAAACTGAGCTAAAAAAATGGGCAAAATGCAAATTTGTGCTCCATCCTTATACTTCCCCACCACAAAAGCAAATTAGGTGTCTGAAAGTCAGGTGTGGAGGTCAGACTGGTGATTACATATTTGCCCTCCAATGTGGCCCCAAATGCATTTTTTTTTTCTTTTCAATGTGACCATCCTGATCTTATTTCAGCTCCAACTAAAATTCTTGGTGCTAGAAAGTTGTTTTCTTGTTACCTGGACACATGATAGACTCCAGAGAATGTCATATCCAATATGTGCTATGGTCACACTATCCTTTTGTGGCAGAGGAAAGAAATAGTTTTTATTTGTACATATTACTCATCCCCACAACACATCATCTGTACTTCAGAGTTCAGCCTCATTTTACAAAATCAGATGATTGGAACGAACAGATCATTAAAATGAGGGAACATTTTATCCTTGTGACAAATAACACCTCGGGACAAACAGGCCGCAAGCAAATAAATGGAAAGAACAGTACTTAATGTTCATACTGAGCTTAGTAACACCCACTGTGTTCACCTGTGGTAATAAATGGAATCAAAGGATTTAGACTTTTTATGAAAATGTCTCATCGTCTAACAGATAATTTGATTTAAGGTAATCACTCACTGAAATGGCATGATGTAGAAATATTATGGTGAGTGAATAGATGTAGATAGCTTGTTAATGAAAGATGAATGTTGCATTTTATTTGCTAGTCTACAACATATACGTTATGTGACATTTTTTTTTCTTGTTCATTAGAATACAGCTATAATTAATATTTGTTTTTGTTATCAGTTAATTTGAAGTTTATTTTCTAGATGAATAGGTTAATTGTTTTGAAAATAAATAAATTGTAATAAGGAAAATGTCAAATGCCCGAAACCAAAGATGATCTATTGATATTCATATTGCTGGTTTTATTTGAGCAAAACCTAAAAACATGAAACTTACATAGAGTCAGATATGACAAAGAAAAAGCAGCAAATCATCAAATGAAAAACATTAATAAGCAAACTTTAGCAGTGTTCAATCAATAAATCAGTTATCATTTTGTTATATCTCTACATTAAAAATGATTCTATACAGGAGAAGTGAAAAGGTTTTTCATCTTCATAATTACAATATGACTAACACATGTTTGATGCACTGCCTGCACCTCACTGTGCAAGCTATTTCTTTGTCTACACGTCAATAACGCTTTTTGTGTTAGTTCAATATACAAATGCTAAGTAACGATAAAACACGTCTCTTTCTTAAATTATCCTCTTCTGTATTTCTCACTCTGGTCTCTATCATGTTCTCCCCAGGCGGTGCAGGAAGAAATTACAATCCCGGGAGATTTTGTGAAGCTGAACTATTTGAGCACGCGTGCTGCTGGGTACCTCTCTCTGCTGCGAATTCTCCTCACACCTCCTTCCCCGCTGTCCCCTGTCTCCCCACTGGGCGGTCTTTCCAAGGTGCACGTCCGTGCATCAGTCCAGGGAAGGTTGTACCAGCGTTGGTACCCTGCCGGGCCTGGCCTGGTCCACAGGCTGGTGTGGAACAAGACTGATGTTTATGGCCAGGAGGTCTGGGGCCTTACTCATGCAACTGGTATGTAGGATATCAAATATAACGGGACTCATTCACAAATGGGTTCCTCTTTATTTCTTAAATACGAGCAGAGACATTAGCTGCATCTCTCTACTTTCTGTGAAACAGAGGAAAATAAAAAAAAAGCTAAAGTAAAACTAAAATAAAGAAATTAACAACTGTTAAAAAGCCCAAACATTCAAATCATCCCAGATTTATTAAGGACAGCAGCAGCAGCATCCCTCTGGGCCATGTGAAAACCATCTTACCGGTGAAAACATTAGAAGAAAATCAGATAATTAATGATAATAATATGGTTCATACACTAGTCCTCTTGCAAATGTAAAAAATTTTTTTTCAGTTTTTTTAAGTGACTAAAGGCAGTTTTAGCTGTGCTGCCAATATTACTGAGTTCAATCAGGCAATTAGTTCCTCTCATATCTTTGTGTAAAGAACGAGCTAGAGCCAGAGTGATTAGCTGAGCATAAAGACTGGAAGCTAGTCTGTCTGTATCCACAGTAGAGCTGTCTCAATATCAGATTTTACTACACATTCACACCACACGTGGCCAAAAGAATTCACAATGACAATATTATTGCAATATGTATAGATAACAACTATCGCTAATAATATTGAATTATTATTATTATTATTATTATTATAGTCAATTTGGTTAATTGTGCGTTTTATCTCTTTTTAGGCAAAGGCTCAAATACAAGTGCAGGGAGGTGGAGAGAGAGAGTCTGTAGCCATAATTGTACAAAAGTGTACAAAAACTATAACACTTAGATATTCAAAAGGCTGATGAAGATGAATTAATAAATAAAAGCCACAAGCTTCTGCCATTACGATATCACCATATATGTATTATAAACACAATATTGCTATTTTATTTTTTTAATTATCACAGGTATCATGAGTACTGATATATCACAACACCTCAAATTCAGAGTTTTGAATAATGGTCTGTGAACACCTGTGAAGCCCAGTACTCGACAATCTTGACTATGTCTAGAAAATAGTATACCTACAACTTGGTTATACGGGTCCCCATTTCCAGTCTTTATGTTAAGTTAAGCTAATCACCTCCTCACTACAGTTGCATAGTTCACGCGCAGACATAAGAGTGGTATCACCTTATCTAACTCTTGGCAAAAAAACAAATAAAGATAATTCCCAAAATATTTAACCATTTCTTAAAACAGGCGAGTATTTACCAATGTGAGGATTGAAGATATACTGTATGTGAACAAATCAAAATAAAGATCACTTCGTATTCTTTGAAATAAATCGTGTCTGATGTTACGCTCACAGGAATATTATTGTTATTCCAAGGAACTGTTGGGTCTTTGAGTGACTGCTTTCCACAAAAGCCTGATTGTAAGTCGTTGTGTAAATGATTGACCATTCAGCAGGTAATCAGTCTCCCATTGAGAAATTAAAGATTGGAGATTGCCTGATTAAAGAAATTAATAAATATTGCTTTATCTGGGTTTATTAAATATCTGGCTTGACAACTGCAGGTTTACCACATTTCAACAAAGTGCTCACTGTAGTTCAAATATCATAAATCAGGAAATTAAAAATGTGCAATAAACACAGTGGGAAGTGGATGCAGCGAAGAGGAGAACTGCAGACTTAAGATTTTATTCAACCTCTCTAGGTCCTTCAGGACTGACAGTAGAGATGAGCTGTATTGAGGAGGAGGAGGAATGGCAGGATGGATGGCTCCACAAATATACTGTGGAGTAACTGGCAGGAAAGATAATGTCTGCAGTGGCAGAGAGATACTGTAAAACGTCTGGATAGGTTTGATAGAACTGGTTCTATGGAGTCACGTGTGTGCACATGCTAAACACAGATCTGCACATAGAGCTGTAGTTTGTTGTTTCTTCCTCAGCAGGGTCCTCTCCCACATGTACAAAAAAAAAAGATATACTGTATGTATAACTGCTACTGTTATTGCACTATTGGTTCATTATGGAAAAAGATAACCATATTAAAGATGCCATAAAGGCTTAAACCTTTGAACTTTCTGTTGGCAGTCTTGGAGATTATGATTCCACTATCTGTGTTCAACACTTTTCTTTGTGGAAGGTTGTAGACAAACACTGGAGCTGCAAGCAAGAGCTTTCCATAAGCACTGAGATATCACAGGCATACCAGAAGCTTTGTCCACTCAAGTGTATGGACACAGATTGCATCTCTCCATCCCTAGGCCTTCTCCTGATCCTTCCCCTCCTCTCCTTATCTGTTAGAGCTGCATTTCATCTGCTCCAACTCTCTCACCTTTTCTCAACTCAAATGATCTTGTTTTCTTATTTACCCTGTTTTGCTAAGCCACCTCCTTCCCTGCCCCGTCTTGCCACCTTCTTTCAGCTGCTGTCTTCCTCTCCCCTCATTGTGTTTCCTGTGTTTCTGTCCTTTCCTGAACTCTCTTTTCTTCTCTTCCCTGCTTGTTATTTCCTCCATTCTCTCTGATCTCCCCTGTTACCTCTCTCCTGTTTTCTTCTGCCCTCCCTTGTTCTCTCCTCTCTACCCATGTTTTCCCCTGATCCTTCCCTCTCTATAGTTCTTGGTGCGTTGTTGGCACAACGACACGGACGTGCACAGGAGTGTCGATACACACACACAAACACACACGCATGCTTTCCATGTGCTTGCACACAGCCAGAGAATGGGAGATCATGCTCTGTTTGCTGGGGTGAACACATTGCCTGAGGCTTCAGCAGAGGGGAATGAAAGCTTTCACCTGTGAGATATTGAGTGTGCATTTATGTACTATGGTGTGCATGTGTATTGTTTGTGAGAGAGTGTATATGTGCTGTTATGTGTGTGTGTGTCATTTCTTGTAATATAGCTACAGTAATATAAGGTTGTGAAGCAGTTCTCAAAACACTGACACTTTCCCTTTGAGATTGCTTTGCCCCCTTTGTCCTGGAAAAACCTTGTTCCTCAAATAAAGTCAGTTTTATTGTGTTGAATTTAAAAAAGAAAGAGACAATGTCCCTGTTGACGGCAATTTATTTATGGCAACCTTTGATGCATTTTCATAAGGATGGATCGGTTTCCAGGTCATGAAACAGGTTCTTCAAGGGGGTTGCAATGTGAATATAAGGGTCAGAGATGAATATGTTGCATATTAAGATGTGCTTTTATTTTAGGAAAGTCTTTTTTTTGTATAAAATCTGTCTATCCAAGCATTACTTCAATATGAATTTAAATTCACTGGCTCTCTGTTCTGTTTCTGTCCTTCAAAAACACAGGATCACAAGCCTATCAGAGCTGACACATAAAGACATAAAATTGAAATAAATGAGCCTTTTTAATGAACTTAAGAGATAGTTCCTTGACTAAGAACTTGTCCACTGTAAGCTTCCTTTTTCTCTTTCAGAATCCCGAGTGTCCCAAATTACCCATTATTTCTTTTCCCCAATCACTTTATCGATCGTGCCCATTGAGTTGGAGTTTTAAGTTGGCCTCGTGCGCCTGCTGAGAGTTTCTCTCCATGTTAAAGGGAATCTCCTGAGTTTGTGCATAATGTGAGCGCCCGTGCTTAATGTATTCCACCATCTCTGCTGCTCTTTATGCTGACTATGCTACCCAGTTCCCCTTGAGTGCCCATCAATTCAGATGCACGTTGGTTTACAATGAAGCAAGTTAGAGAGATCAGTGCCAACAGTGACTGACAGCGACAAATATTCTTCTATACAGCCTTTGTGTCAGACTTGTCAAGTTCTTCTTACACTGTGGTGTGTATCAGTATCTTCATTTGTGAAAATATGAGTACAGATTATAGAGAATATTAAGGAGTGTTCTTGCATTTCAATCATTTAACCTGAAAACAAAAGTGGGTAAAACATTTCAAACATCTTCTGGTTGCTTTCGGGAAGATGTAACCACTTCTTTTAGGTAAATTTGGCTTTGGTGAAAAGTTATTTTTATTAAAAGCGTTCCCCACCAGCCGCTCAAAGATATCTAAAAATGTGCAAATGATATGAATAAATGTCTTACATGAAGCTGCACTCATTAATATTTGTATATTAATAAATTATTAAACTAAAAGGGGTCACATGAAGCGATGAGCCCACAGTGAATGATGTCTTTTAGCATCTTTCAGCTCATTGTTTTGGTTTTCCAGCTCACAAACTTCAATCAGAGCTTTTCTCCTAAAACCACAGGCAGCTGTTCTCAGTGAAAAAGATCTGATGAACCCACTGCGCACTAACTCACAGAACCGAATGGCTAAAGTGGGAATCTAGCTAGTGAAGGCAGCATTTAGTTTCGAAACAGCAAGATAAATGTACGTTAACCAGAGTGAATATGTGACTTAAATACATCAGTTGTCTAGAAGCACAGCTCCATATGAATGATAACACTGCTTAGTGTCTGCTGTGTGTAAATTTTGGATAACAATTTTATAAAACGATAATATGCTCATGTTATGTTTAACTTTTTCCACTGCCCCCTGTTAGCTTAAAAAAGTTATTTAAGATTTTATTGTTATTGGTATAGTTTAACTACTACACTCTATGGTTTCAAGTAGTCTCATCTATAATGTCACATCATGGAGTACGTGTGCTATTAATCTGTAATAGAACTGTCAAATGTAGTGGAGTATATTAGAAAGTAGCATGAATGAAATTAAATGAAAAGTAGTTTAAATCCTTCAAATTGCACTTAAGTACAATGTTACTTTGTGTATGCAGTTCATTCTACACATTGCGTGTGTGTGGCAGAATGGTGTGTATGTAAGTGTGTTTGTGTATTTACATGTTTTTGAGAGCCCCTACGGCTCCAGCACCTTCTGCCTTTAAACGTATTCCAAGTCTGAAGTGGTAAATTACTCTCGAAACATATTTAATCCTGCCAAGCCAAAAAAAGCTGTTGATAGTTGTTAGTTGTAGTGGGATGCTGCATAGCGTATCATTACAACTAAGAGGCCAAGCAGCTAATTCTAGGGCTCCTTCATGAAGACGGGCTCCTCCTGATTACGCCTCCACTTCTCACTGATCTCTCTCAAACACACACACTGATGAGGGCTCGCTACAGGCCTTTCATCTGTTTCACCACTCAATACAATGTAGTTTTTGAGAGCGATGGGAAAAGTGTATGTGCACACACGTTGTGTGTAAAGTCTGGCTGTCAAGTTCCGCACAAATACCATCGTAGTTATTTTGCTGCACATACTATAGTGTTAAACTCAGCAGGTGCACAGCACATAGCTATTACTGTGCATAACATTGAGCCCTCTTGTGTGTATTTGTGTTTCAGTATCGGTCGGCTACGAGTATGAGTCATGCCCTGGTGTTATCCAGTGGGAGAGGCGGACCGCTCTGATGCAAGGATTTGAACTGGTCCCTTCAAACCTGGGCGGCTGGTCTCTAGACAAACACCACACCCTCAACATACGCAGCGGTGAGGACAACTCCACCACTCTGATCAAGCAAAATATACTTGTGTGTTGCTTTCATGTGTATTTTGTCCGTTTTTGGCACATGGAGCCAGGCTGCCACACTTGCCCTTAGTTTAAAAAGCATACACTGAAATTAATTGAATTCAACTTGTTTGAATTATTGTTTGTTTTTGTTTTCTTCAAGAAGCAGCATAGGAATCTTGCTTCTTTTGAGTCATTTGCATGCAGTGCACCCATGTAAATAAAAAATATTAATGTGCTCCTACATTGAATAAGTTTTAGTTTATTTTATGTGACATTACAGGAAGTAGTGCAGGAGTCTAGGTGACATGGCTACATCCTAATATCAACAAACCGACTCAATAACTACCCCCTTAAAAAAAGCCCCTAAAAGAATTGTTGAATATTAAATGTTAATTAAATTGTTTGTATAATTCTTAACAACCAATTAAAGTGCTTTACACTGTGAGTCTCATTCACCCATTCAAACAAATATTCTTACACTACTTGCTATATACGCAGTTCATCTCCATCTCCCATTCATACTAATGGAACAACAGGGACATTTTTACTGGAGGAGCTGAGGATCAAACCACTGACCTTCTGATCAGTGGAGGGCTCACTCTACCCCCTTAACCACAGCTCCCCCTAATAAATGTAAAACAGTTGAAAGTTATGGAGGGGGAAGGGGGGGCAACTTTGTTACTTATTCTATATTATTATTTATTTAACAGTCAAATTTAATAGACAGTGACCACACAGCTGTCATCATATTTAGAATCAAATATTGCTAAATCCTGATTGGTTCAGAAACTGTCCTATCAACCCCTGAAAAGCAATGGGAGTAAATATTGAAAATCTTTCAATTTCAAAAAAATCAAATATGTTCTAACCTCGACAGGAAACTGTGTGTTCATGCGGGATTCCATCACACGTAGTAAGAACAGCCTTTAAGATAGTATTCATTACTTTCTTCTCTCCCAAGGAATCCTTCACAAGGGAAATGGGGAGAATGTCTTCCTCTCACAGCAGCCTCCTGTCATCAGCACTGTAATGGGAAATGGTTTCTACCGGAGCGTCCCCTGTGGTCCAAGCTGCAGTGGTGCAGCCCGAGACATGATGCTGTTTGCCCCCGTGGCTCTGGCCAGTGGCCCTGATGGCTCCCTCTATGTGGGGGACTTCAACTTTATCCGCAGGGTCCATCCTGATGGATACACCAGAACCATACTTGAACTCAAGTGAGTCTCGTGATCTTGTTGAGTATGCATGTGATGAGACTAGTCTGATCTTGGCAGGGATCTCCCACGGTGAGAAGCAGTGGGATTTTCAGCATTGGATTGACTTGAGTACAATTAAAACAAAATTAGTGCGGCTGATATGGGTTAGTATGGCATTAGCTCAGGTTGGCATCTGCGGATGTGATCTTTTTGATCTCAACAGAATACACTCTGAAGTTTGTCTTCATGCAAAAGCGGAGCAAGTGAGGTTCAGGCATCTCAGGCTCTAATCTACCTCTTTAGGATGTGAGAGAAGCTCAAAGTCTTTGCTCTGAAACAAAGATATTTTTTTTCCATGGATTATGACGATGATATCTCCTACTGCGCTGCAGGCACTACATTCTCTATTTCTGTACTTTCTCAAGCATAGAATCTCAACGGGAATGCACAGTCATTTGTCCTGTAATGTGTTCTTATGTAACTTTACTCTCTCATTCGCTATTATTATCATCTCTGACTAATATTCATGGTTCAGACAGAGGTTTCACAGTGTCTGTATTTGATACTTCCCAGCCCTCTGTGAGGAAATGCCAACAAGCTTCCTGTTTAGGTTGATATTTAATGTGAAACAATACAGTCATCTAAATCAACCCTAATCCCACTTTATGAGGAAATTGTAGGCTATGAAATTGTAAGCGACTCATAAAGTATTGTTTTTACCTTCTCTTTTCTTCTTCCTTTTCAAACGCTCCTTTATGGCTTATTATCAGGAACCGGGACACCAGACACAGGTGAGAATTGGTGATTAACACCTCCGTTATATATCTTGACAAAAGAAGAGTACACACGTACACACGTACACATGCGTCAAGAGAAAAGACAGGACATGTTGCAAAATGTCTCACAGCACTTTATCTTGGTTTGTTTGCTGCAAATTGGATTGACCTGACTCCCCCCCCCCCCCACACACACACACACGCACAAACACACACACAAACAAAACACCCAAAATCTTCATATACTCAGTCAGATCTATCAAATCCTGATTTAAATTTCACTCAACGATATTAAATTTGTAAATTGGAAATCAGCCAAAATGTCAAGGATTTCCTGTTTTAGAGGATTAGCAGAACTCTGTTTGGAGGATGCAGTGGTTCATTCACTTCCTGAGCTGGCCTAAAAGCGTGAGGCCTGGTATGGCCTTAACATTGCAATGTTGGTGTGAGCTCCATACACCATGTTCGACAGAAGATTAGACAGATGTTAAAGGGTTTTTTTGTGTGTGTGTGTGTGTGTGTGTGTGTGTGTGTGTGTAGATGTTTTGTGGTGCCTGTCTGTGTGTGTACCACTATCAAGGGTTATATCGAGCTGATTTTGTGTGTGTGTGTGTGTGTGTGTGTGCGCGCGCGCTTGTTGGTGTTTGTAAGAGGGAGACAGAGAGAGCTTATCCGATTTGAAAAGGGAAAGGTTTTTCAAGATGCCATATCTCCAGCATGCCAGAGTTTTCAACCATGCAAAAAGGATAATGTGACTGGGTGTTTACACTTGTACTGTATAGGTGGGTGTTTGCAGATGTTTGCAAGTGTGAAAATGTAAATGTACCTGTGATGCAAAAACCATAGTAAATACCTACTAAGCCAGTGATTGCCACCCAGGTGTAGATGGTACTTCTGGCCTTGCCAGGGGGTAAGTAGAAAGATTGTGGAGCAGCTCAAATAATGAGAAAGCTTGATGAATATAAATAGACTAATGAAAAAATAAAAGTTGAAATAGGATTAATAAGTAAGTTGAACAGGATAAATAATTTTTATTTTTATGTATTTATAATTTATTTGATCAGGATTTAATTGATCTCATTCAGAGTCCTGAGTACAGAAAAGTACATTTTCATCCATTTAAACATATATTCAGATTTGAATTAATGTACATTTGCACATGTGTTTATATAAACAGTGATCAGATTATATATTTAAGATACACAACCAGGTAGAGAGTAAGATGAAAACATTAAGTAAACACACAAGTCATTAGGACTTCTGACAAAATTGTTTTGTCTTTTTTGTAAAAAATAAAATAGATAGCTAAAAGTTGAAGTAAATAATTAAACTAACTGGTAAAAAGTAACAGGTAATTACTTAAAATAGCCAAAAATAATGGATAACCAGTTGAAATAGTTAGCTAAAGATATGAATAAATAGCTAATTTGCTAAAATTGATGGATTAACAGTTGTAAAATATTGGCTAAGTTCTGAAAATACACCTACTAGATAAATGGTTAAAACATACAACTTCTGCCATTTGAAGTGGTATAAATGCAACTAAAGTGAACTTGAATTGTACAAAAAAGTATTGTAACATTCAGTCTTATATCCACTTAAATATTATTAATAGTTAAATAACATCAAGTTTTAAGATTGATTCACATTTCAAACATAGTGAGTGAAGGGATGCTGTACGCGAATCCACACAATGGTGGGGAAACTGATCATCAGAAAAAAAAAGTGAACCACTGGTCTTAGCCTGTAGCAACTGAATTCTTCTGAAGGCATGTTGGGTACCCTCACCTCACCCTGGAGGTTTCTCCTTTAGTTCCCGCTTCCTTCTTTTTCTCCACAGCAGCTTTTTACTGTTTCTCTTTTATTCTATACTATTGTTCTCCCAAGTCAAATACATTAATTATTCATCCATATTCAGCTTTCAAAGCTTTTCACTCCAAATTCTTCCCAGCAAAGTGCCTATCAGCCAACAGGGCTTCAAAACAAGGTGCTCTCCGAGGGGAGGCAAGATGGGATGTACTCACTGTAAAACCATTGTCTATTCTTTGCCTTCAAGAGTTTGAGCAAAGAGTAAAGCAAATAGGGAAGGAAGTCCTCTACAATATTATCTGAGAGCCCAGATGCACGATTGAGAGAGACAGTCAGGAACAGCTAGATCACTTTGTCTATCAACTCTGATCATTGTTTTTGTTATTATATGTGGAGGGAACAAGGGAGGCAAGAGTGGGATTGTTTGTGTTGTGGTTGTTATTGTTGTTCATTTCCTGTCCACTGTATAAATGTATTCTGAGCTGTGAGCATCTAATTGGGGAAAAGACAGGTGAAGTTATTTGTAATCAGTTATCTGCGCCACGCGACGATCTTGTTTGCTTCAAAAGGCCCAACAAATATGATATACTGCACAGAGTAGTGGCACACTTTGGAAGTCGGTGAATAAGTCTCTTAGGATCAAACTTAAATTATGTATGTGCAGTTCAGTGCAGAGTTCTGTAAACAGTTATGCACTTAATGGACTAGATGACTGACAGCACTCTTGCCTATATTGCAGTGGTTTTTTTTTTTTCTGGGTTGTGAAAAGTTTCAAGTTGACATCAGAAGGAAGTTTATTCTTCAGAGACTAAGTAGAGTGTAGTTTCACAGTGTGCAGTTGCTGTCCAAAGCAAACAGACAATTATAGGAACCTGTTAGAAACCCGTGAGAAAATTTTAGGAAAACAACAAAAAGGTTTTCATGGCTTTAAAACACTGTAAATGCTACTGACAAGCATGACAAAGGAAATATTTTTCTTGACATTGTAATTTCCCTCGCAAGACATTTCTCACTGAATGGCTAGTGGGGAAAAAAAGCACTATTACAGAGGTGTCTTTGAGTTTAACGGCAGGAAGCCTTTGACCAGACCCAGCTGACACAGAGTAATCGCCTGGGTCTCAGGTAGCTCAAAGTGCAAAATTTAAATTCACCCTCCCATTTTTTGCTGTCACTGCATTCAAGTTTCAACAAAACAACACATCTACCTATAGGTTTTGTGAAATTAATAAACACTGTTATGTTGAAAAGAGCCAAGTCGTCTGTATAGTGATATGCACAGTATTGACACTCCTTCTACCCAAAGTGCAGTACACAGCTCACAGTCAACACAGGCTAAATAAAGTCAGTGTGCGTAGTGTGTCAACTTGAGCCTGAGCATGTACCATGGGATTTCACAGGTCCATGACATTACATCTGTGACTATGTTTTGGTCCCTCTGCTACACATCTTCATACCCTTCATACCAGGCTTTCTGAAGTGGAGTGATTTTGTTGACGTGTTAATTTGGTCATTTTTCTATGATCCTTGTGCTTCTATGTTGAAACCTCTGACCGATTGAATTGATGTAATATATTAATTGGAATCTTGAAGTTGACCAGAAGCTCTATGTTGTTCCTGTGTCTTACTTGCTGCCTGGCTCAGTCTGCTCAGTACAGCATGATGTGGCTTATGTCAAAAATAGCGTGGGCACATAATTTTAGCGGAGCAGAGCAGAGTTGCTTCTGGGACACTTCCGAAACATGATGCAGCACATCTGGTGGAATCATGAGTGCTGTCTATATCAACTTCAGCAGCCGTGTCACAGCTGGCTCAGGTGTAATCCAGGGTTTACACCGAGGACAAAAGACAGCATCAATAATAGTTTGAAAACTATCTCATTCCACACACTCTTCCCTTTTACACAACACACTGTACTTTGTCTTGTCTTAGGGTGAGCAAACGCCCAGTCTTATGTCTACTGTTGCCTCCCATAAAGTAACAGTAACAACTAGAACAATAAACAATTAGGTCTAACTTAGCCATATGAATGCTCTGGGTTTAATTTTGGTCTTGGACCTTTGTTGCATGTTATCCCCATGCCCAGTTATCCCCATGCCCCCCCGTTTCCTGTTCCTCTATTTAGTTTGTTTTATTTTACAGCTCCATAGAAGCAGAGAAAATAATTAACAATCAAGGATAAAGTTTTATATTTATGGCATATTACATAATATCAAAAACTCCATACAGTGCATACATAAAAATAATTTAACAACATGACACATGGTCAAAGTGCTCCAGTAAACTCTTGTCATAAAAACATTATAGAAGGATGCAGCTATTGGTTAGATTAACCAAGGCTGCAGTATGATGATTTTACTTATTCAGTCTGCACATACATTAACACATAAGGCTCCTCCTCATTGCCTGACATTTGGATACTTTAATGCTAACAAGCCCTGTTATAAAAAAACTACAGGTGAGCCCTGCGGTGTACATTTGACCCCAACGACAAAAGAAGAAGAATCTCTCCTTTCTTTGAGTGAGCATTACAACCTTAGCGTACTCCTTTGCTGTAGTTATGTCATGGTTATTTTCCAAAGTAACTGAAAATCAGTTAAAATCAGGAAAAAACAATGTCCACATTTTGGTTTATTGTTACAGTGACTGGATCTTAAAAAAATAAGGAATTACTTAATGTTCGCCTTGACATAAGCACTATCAGGTTTATGCAGCACACAGTCTATTCCACACATATAAAAGAGTAATGTAGAAAATGTGAAGCACATTACCAGGAGTCTTATCAGGCCTCTGGATCCAGGGGCACTATTTTCCTCTTGAACAGGTGATTTACAGTATTTTTCGAGGGAATTAGACCTTTTTCTTCTTCTGACACAGAATGTAGAATGTTTTGTTCCATTTTTTCATGTGGTTTGAATGTAGTATTTTTAAAGCACGTAGAGATTAGCTCAGGTTGGCTTCAGTGCATGGGATTATTAGTTTTAGCAGGGACATACAAGGAACATGTGAGTCATTGGTTTAGTACTTTGAATTCATAAGCTTATTAAAATTAAAATTCTTCTTAACAAACTAACTGGTACAAAATCCTAAGAAAGAGATAATCACTTAGGACTATTATTCAGCTGCTGTGGCTGTGGCCATCTGTACTATTTAAATTAGAAGAGATTAATCTTGTTGTTCCACCACAGGCTGCTGGAGTTTCTCAAACTAATGCTTATTCACTGGAATGACCTGATTGCAGCTAAATACCTTGACTGCAACTGATGGTGTTGTCTAGTTGTGAATATAGAGTAATATTAGAATTTCCTAAAATAGTCCAGTCTCACTGTCAATATACGTAAGTTCAAACTGTATCATATCATGGCATTAAATAGCATCAGTTTTTGTCACTGAAAAAAACTGTTATTTGCCACTAGTGTGTCATGGTAAAATTTACAAACTTCACCATCTAAACTTGTTCTGCTTTCTTATTTTATTGACCTTGATTAACCTCATAAAACTTCTCCCACTAGCACCAGCCCTGCTCATAAGTACTACCTGGCCATGGACCCAATGGGGGAGGTTCTGTACGTGTCGGACACCAGCAGTCGCAGAGTGTACCGGGTGAGGAACCTCGGACAGCCAAAAGACCCATCACGTAACCTGGAGGTGGTGGCTGGGACAGGGGAGCAGTGTCTGCCGTTTGACCAGAGCCACTGTGGAGAGGGCAGGAAGGCCACAGAGGCTGCACTCAATAACCCTCGAGGTAGGAGAACACAAACACTGAACTCACTTCCTTAATAAGTTCACAGTCACTACACACTATTGCCATCAGTATGAACTATATTTATTATCCCTCCAGGCTAAAATATATAGTGCTGAATGATTACTACTCACCTATTAGTGCAGCTAGCTGGAGAACTAGGCTTTTGATAAGTTTTCTGAAGGTCAGAATTTTTATCTTGAAGCCCCTCATTACACTGACAATTTCAATAATTTAGTGTTTTCTGATTTTATGACAAAAAAAATCTGATTTGCATGTATTTCACAACATTGAGTGCAATACTTTGAGTATCTCTATTGAAATCCTCATGGGACACCCTGACACTACTATCATGATCTCATAAAAAGTCACGTTGATAACCCTGGAACTGTCTCTGTGCTCTATCTGTGTGCTTTGAACATTGTTCTCCTTGAAGTATAGTTTTTGAAAATTGGTAGTGTGTGTGGGAGGGTGGTGGGATTCTTTTCGTATAACAATATTGTGCTCACATTTTACACAGTTTGTCATCCACCAAACCAAGTTGGCCGCATATTGTATCATCGTAGAAAGTCTATCAGTGCTTATAAATTCTGCATGAGACGTGTCTTTCCTGAGGGACGCTACTGTTTTTATAGTCAAAAACTTCCCTGATGCTTGCTCTTGTTCAGAAATATTCTTTCATGTTAGACTGACTCCCCACATTTGAATTGTGTGTAAATGATTAATTATTGGATTGCAAGCTAATAATCTATTTTGTCAGACAAAAGACAATTATGGTTCAAATCCACTGATGGTTGAATTTACTCAATAAATGACTGTGCTGACTTTCTTTATTATTAAAATGTAAAAAAAGGTTTATATAAGACATTTATTTTCTTCAGTGTAAACACTAGATAAGTGTAAATGTAATGGCTGATTTATATGTTGTGTTTTGACTAAAAGACACTTATTTGTTAACTCATTTAATTCATTCACTTTGACAGTAAGTCCTCATATATTTAGATATGCTGTGGCATTGAAATAGTGCTTAATAGGTTCAAGGACCCCACGGTGCATTGGCACAAAAACACCCCATCACATCCCCACCAGCAGCGTGTACTGCTGTCGCCAGGCATGATGGATTGACGGATTCACGCTGGTTGTGCCCATTTCTATTACTCGACCCTGCTAGCGTTTTTTTTTTTTTTTTTTTAAATTCAAAATTGATTTTAACCAGTCAGCATTCATTTTTTTTCACTCTTCAGTAATTACCACTGATGGTCAAGGTTACTTAAAGGCAATATATTTTCTTCATGTCATTCATGTCTGTTGTTTTTGCAGCAGGAAAACCGCCTGCCTTGTCTGCCCAACCACTGCTAGACTTTTTCACACAGTAGATATTCTGCCATGTCACAGCAGGAAAAGCACAAGTCTGCTTAATAAAACCAATATTGGTAGGTACAGTCCATTCAGGTGTTCCCTGCTGTTGTGCATGCTGGTTTATTGTCAAGAGTTCCACGTCAAAGGAGTAAGGCCTTTATAGATGCTGTTAGTTGCACCTGTGCTTCTCATGCTATAACAAGTCAAAATGTTTACTGGGGAAAATGGTCTGTTGTGTCAGCTTTGTAGTCCACAACTCACGACAATTAAAGCTCCGGAAATGGAATAGTCTGTTCTGGGCTGCACAGACTTGTCCACAAAGCCTGAATCACCAGAATTATGAGGAAACATACAGTGAGGTCAAAAGTACAGTGAAGTCCATTAGGTCTGAGACACTTTAGCATGAATGGACTGTGTTTGCTTTATTCTCCTGATTATTCACAGCTATGCAGTCACAGTACCGCTGAGGTGCTGCGTTCATGTATCTGTATGTGTGTTTGTATATATGTACAATTAATTTGTCATTCAGCTGATCCTTTAAGGGTAGAGAGGGGGGGTGAGAGCCAATCACAGCTGACATTGGGTGAGTGTAGGGTACACCCTGTGGTGGGTTACCAGCCCACCACTTGGCTGAGATATAGAGACAAACAACCAATCATGGTCACATTCACACCTACAGGCAATTTAAAGTCACCAATTAACCTGCATGTCTTTGGATTGTGGGAGGAAGCCACAGTACCTGGAGAAAAGCTACACAAGCATGAGGAGAATGTGCAAACTCCGTATATGCATATATATATATATATATATATATATATACTCAAAATACACGGGGTCAAGAAAGATTTTCCTCAGGTTACCTCGTGGTTCAGATCAGCCACCTCTAAAACATCAAGCAGCCCTGCCTTAACCTCCACCTGCTAGCTCTTCACTGTAATATATATGACCAAGAATTTCACACTTTGCCATTCAGAGGGAGACTGTCTGAGTAAGTCAGTTTGAAGTGAAAAATGGAGAGTTGCTAGCCCTGAGAACAAGATAAAAATACAGTAATTGTCATGACAGGACAAGTTATTTGATCTTTTTATTAAAATGACAATAATAGCCTGACTAATAGGGTAAGCATGGCTTCCCCTGGCTTATGGGAGAAAATGGCACTTGTAGGCGCTAAACTTAACCAAAATACGCCTGTCATATTAAGCTTTTCTAATACAGAGAAGTCGGCAGATTCAGCTCTGATTCCCTCCTAGCTTTAGCTCAGTTTAAGCTATTTGAATTAATGCACGTATATTTCAGACATTAAGCCCGGAGTGTCGATTTGAATTGGTTAATCGTTCTACCCTTACTTATTAGCTGACAGGAGTGGATTCCAGCAATGTGTCTTTTCTGCTACTGTACTTCATTTCTATTTCCTCTCCTTTGCCCTGCCTGTTAGCTGGAACAAGTCATACTTGTGTGTTCTGACTTTTGTCATTAATACGGCATTGTCACCCAGGGGAAAGCTGGAGTTTGGAAGGTTTTTTTTTTTTTTTTTTGATTCATTACACTAGGCTCTAGAAATTAAATGTGGACATCAAATTTGTCTACATATGGTACAGCACTTTGAACAACAGGCTAAAGCAGTGAAACCAACAAGACTGGTGTTGTGAGATAAACAATATTTCATCATTTATTTTTTAGTATATGTTTTTAGTTGTTGAGTTGTTGAAAGTTGAAATGACAAATTAATTTAAAACTTGAACTTGATTATCTCTCGCTGTAATCACACATTTTTAATGGTGCTCATTAACCAAAGCGAAGCTAAGCTAAATTCCCCAGTTAAAGTAAAAAAAATAATAATAAAAAATCACAGTCTTGTTCTACATGTATGTATGATCTCATCATTTTTGTGGATATTACAAATGTGTAATATCTATGTGTAGTTCTAGATATCGATATGATTTGTGTTCTGATATATAGTGTATATACATGCCTGACAACCATGTCCGTGAATACAAATTAGAGAAAAGGACAAGGGGTCGAACTGAGAACAAGTCAGGGAGGAGGGAAAAGCATTCATCTATCATTCATCAATGTCATCAAGGTGTCCATGCACAGCAAAACATGAACCTGGAACCTGGAAGAAGACAGTATGGACCCCTCCCTCTAATAATCTATCTACCTTGAACTAAAACCTTCACATATTAATGCTGCAGTTTCATGTCCCTTCTTGATGGAGCGTCAAACCCTGCATTGGTTTGTCCTCCCCATGTTGAAATGGCAGGTTATTATTTTACTTTTTATGTTTTGTTTTTTTATATATATTTTTTTTTACTGCCAAGCATCTGTGGAATTAGGCCACTATATAGCTGATACCATAATCAGACTAGATTGGGCTTGTGGGGGCTGTATTTGTACAAAAAAAAACATGAGCTGCCAAGAAGGAGAAATAATCTGTGTACTGCTCTCACACAATCACACCCACACACCTGGCCACCTCTTGGTCCCCAGGTCGCACAGGAGTTTTAGCCACAGGCCTGTCACTCAGGCTGCACCTACAGTCCTACACGGCCTCTCCTGTCAGTCACACTCAGCCTGTGTGCACAATACAGTCTGACGTTGGAGGCCAGTCAGCCAACATCCAGTCGATATGGAGCACAATAAACAAATGTAATGTCGAAGTGTCTCCACTCTTCAAAATGTCACTGATTCTAAATACAAAGTAGCTCCAGATTTGATAGCAGAACTCTGATATTTATTTCCCAGAACTTCCCCTAAGTTCATACAGAACAGGAATAGGAAAGGGAAAAAGGGAAAAAGAGAAAAAGACGATGACAAGAGAAAAACAAGATTGGAGCTGATTTCTGTTACAATTTGATGGACGATCAGAAGACTGTTATTCTCAGTGTTCATGCCCCTTATGCCTGAGAACATGCTGTATCTCTGCCTTTATACAGTAATAGAATATTCTGTCCCATGACTCTCCCTGTTCTCTCACGGTCAGGTATTTTATACTCTTTGACTCACTGCACTTCACAGACTCTCTTCTGTGGCCATTGTGATCCAACTAACCAGCTCTTATAAAGGCTCTGGAGATTTCTGCCTGGAGCCCCATGGTTCCCTGTCATCCATCTGCCACAGCCCACACTCTTCCTCCTCCTCGCACCCTCTTACCAATGGTAATGAGTGGTAGACTTCACAGAGAAATATCTGTCCGTTTCTTTTTTGAAGCTGTGACTCTGTGATTCTCTGGCATTGATCTTGTCTCATGTCCTCTGTTGAGCTCCTCGCACCAAATTAGAGCCTTCCTTCATTTTCCCCACTCCTTCCATCTCTTTTTCTGTCCCTCCCCCTGTCTCATTGATGAATCATCCTTGTGCCCCAGTGTTGATATAGTTGCAGTAGGCCTGCTGTGACACATAATATTGTTACAACACTGCAAACAGCTGTTAAATAGTAATCCATAATTTTAATTTATCCAACAATGTTGCAGCACCATTGAGCACGATGCCACTGCCCAAGTTTGTAGTCTCTCCATAGCGTAAACTGGCAGGATTATCTTGTGTCCTTCAAACACTCTCTTATGAATACAAGATCTGGGGCATTGTTTAGAGTTGGCTCCACATGTGCTTCCGCAGTCAATTAGTGTGGTAAATAAAAGGCCTTGCTCCATTTAGGATGGATCCCATGTCTGACATGAAAGAGGCGTCAGTCCCACAGGAACCAACAGCCTTGGCTTGCATCTCTTCTGTTCACAACATGAAGGGTTTTTTGGGGGTTTTTTTGTACACATTTAGTGAGTAATAGATATATAAAAATATCAGTGTCTGTGTTTAATGTGCTGGTTTGGACAGTGGAGTTCAGAGTGACTCCAGTGATTGAGAGTTTAGTTGTTGTTGTTTGCCATGCACAGGTCTTATCTGTTTTTTGTTGACTAGTCCCCAACAGCAAAGCTGACATCCACAGAGAGAGGTGTGTGTGTTTGTGTGTGTGTGTGTGTGTGTGTGTGTGTGTGTGTGTGTGTGTGTGTAACACACATGGTAGTGTGAGCACTTGCACAGTGTCAGTCTCTCACTCTGACCCACAGGGGGCAGACTAATGCCCTTATCAGAAGCTGACATGCTGCCACCACATTTCTCCCTCTTGCCCCATCGGCCTCTCTCTCTCTCTCTCTCTTTCTCCCTCTTCTTCTTTTCTCTCCCCCTCTCCTTCCTTTCTGCCTCTTTCACTGTCTCTCTCTTCCCCAGACAGACACAACACATTTGTCCTCATCTCACTCAGCCCCAGAGCTGCTGGGCACGCCATCAGAGTTGAGATAGCAGGGCCAGGGCGCAGAATTAAGCAGTGGGGTTGAAGACTGGTTGCGGTTGTTAGCATGTTGAACAGCCAGGGAGTTTTAAAAGAGGAGACACAGCCAGGGGTAAATATTGCTTCACGTGGCACATTGCTGCTCAGCCACCAAACTCCAGCCAGGCTTGGTGTTGTACAGTAACTGTCTTGGCTGGTGGTTGACGTTTAAGTGGTTCAGGTGAAGGAATAGCTTCACACATCAAGCGCTGGTCTCATTTACAGAAATGGCTGAAAACATTGGCAGTGTGCAAAGGAGTGTTTCCCAGTTTGTTTCATCAGTGTGAATCAAGCATTCGATGTTGTCAGCAAGCCCATACTCAAACCATTAACTCAGCAAACACCAGCCCCCTGCTTCTACTCCAGCAGTGGAGTCATACGAGCGGTAGTGTCCTTTAACTGCACTGCTTTAATCACTGCAGCTTGCCTTTCACATTCCCCGAATCTGCCACTTCCCAAACTGTATTTGCTGGCTGCAGCAGTGAAGTTATAAGATCTCCTAGGGCTGTGTAGCCTCTATGCCAGCTGCTTTGTGTTATAACTTTGGAATGAATATGCCATTGTTATTCTACCTCTGGCTCCCATAGCATTTAGGGCAGAGTGATTGTTGCGTCTCACAAAATAGAGTAAGGGAGAGGGAGAGAGGATTAAATTGATAGAGAAAAACAGGGAGCTCAGAGCTGAGAGAGAGCGAGAGAGAGTGAGAGAGGGAGAAATTGTGTGCTACAGAGAACAAAAATAATATGAAATTAATAGAGAAAAATAGGGAATGGATGGAATGAGAGAACAAGTGAGTGAATGAAATGGATAAAGAGAAAGAGAGAGCGAGAACTGTGTTTTGCGTCTAAATCCTGCTGCATGCAGCAGCAGTCCCACACCTCATCTGCATATTAAACTGGCCCTGTGGCTTCCTTCCCTCTCAGAGGGTCAACTATCATTGTTTCTGTTGGTTTAAACAGAGCACTACTTCGCAAAACAAGGGCATCAGATAAGTCACACTGTGTTTTCATCTCCAAGATTTGGGTTGTGTGTGAGCTTGTGCATATGTGTGCGCAATTTTTAACAGTCTGCTCCTCTGTTTCATTCCACATTGACCGAGCTTTTGTCTTTGCCCCTGGACATTCCTGCATTAATGATACACACATGAATTAATCACACAGCAAGGCAAACAGCAGCATACTCTATGATAATGCAAAACAGAAAGATGCCATTGGGTCATGCTATTTCTACCACAGCTTGTTTTCTCAATGTAGCGTCCATGATAATTAGAAGATCGACAATGGCTTGTGCAACAGACATGCATCACTGAGCAGCAACAATATGAGGTTCTGCCAGAGATTCCTTTCTGCAAACACTAATGCTAATAATATAGCTGCCGGTGGCAAATCCTGGGGGCCAAGCAACAGAGCATCAAGCAGAGCAGGCAGCACACAGGTACATGGAGGACTTGTCCAGGCAATGAGCAATTTTTACATGATTGGAGCAAGAATTGCAGAGATATGGTCCATGTCCTGTTTGTAAACTGTATTTACTGCCGACTTACTGCAATATGTGTGTGTGACTGACAGAGCTGTAGAAGTCAGTTATGATAAATGAAATACGCCCCCTCACTTTAGAATATACATTTCATTAAAAATTCCCAGCCGACCTTTGGTCTTGGACATGTGACATCCTGTGCTGTTCATATGGTACAGTACTTTGTAACACCACATGCCATACTGTCTGTAGGTGTCTCCATGTCCTTGTGCTCCTGATTAAAATAAAGTAGGAAAAATTAGACTGACCCAAATGTTAAGTATGTTATCATTTTCTTTTTAAAACTGAATTAAGATATTATCATGAAACATTTGCTGAAAAGTATGAGATGTACTGGCATTTTCAAACTGACAGGCCAGAATTTGCTCTTACATCTAAGTGAAGTCAACTTCAAGGCCAAACACTGGAAACTGCTGAATAAAGCAACAACTTCATATCAACAAAACACTAAATAGTTTGCCACCATTCGTGTCTGAGCTAATAGTTTACACAAGGGAGGCTCTCTACAGACTACAGTAGAACATTAAACGTTATGAATTTTCACCTGTGTAGTCTCACATTTTCTGCCGTGCTAAAGATTTTTTTATTCCAGTGTCATTTTTGTTGCAGAATAGAGTTACATAACTCAAGAAACGCACAAACTTAACTTTCATTACTTTCTATCCTAAAACTGTTGTCATCATAAATTCTGTGTGTTCAGGGTCAAAGTTCAATTTAGATGAATGTGAATTGGAAAGCCTAGTGGAAAATATGGACAGTGAATAACTCTTGGAATGATGTTGCTCAGTGCAGCATTGAAATAAAGCTTTTGGCGTGAAAGCCCTGTAAGAGGTTTTTCATGCGATATAACAAGGTCACTCTGTTTCTGTGTAATCATTATTTCACAACCACAAGAGTCTGCTTGTCAGGAAATGTAGACATAGGTCATTTAAGCATTTGAACAAATGTGTTTCTGGTAAAGACAGTCTGGAATGTGATGAGACAGCTCCCTCCAGACAGAATGAGGACTCAGCTGTCAAACACCAAAAAATGATCCCAGCAAAACACAAAATAGTTGCTGATATTACTGAAAACTGATCAAACTATGTTCACCAGGGTCTGTATTGACCCACAGACACAGAGGAATAAAGTTTTTAATATACAGGCATGTAACAACCCAACATATAATGGTGATGATGGTGGCACTGGGAGGACTTTATATGGCTAAGAAAAGAAACATCCCAATGTTTTTACCTGTTGCATAAGGTTAAGATACAATGAAAGAAGAAGGAGAAACACATTTTTTTCCATTGACTGTTTACATTTTTAAGGCAAAAAAAGGTTTGATGATCTGTTAAAACGTGACTTGACCTCCAGCATGATGGCAGTGGATCGCTGTATTAAACCTGTTGCAATGCAAGGTAGTCTGCGTCCTAATTACTTTGGGCCAGAGGAGGACAGATATTCTGGGAGGAAATAGTAAGCCCACTGCCAAGATTTCCTAAGGACCAAAGAAAGTATAGCCAGTGGGCTTAGTAGAGGCAAATTTATGCTGACTTAAAACAAGGCTCTACCTGTAAAATGCCTGCTATTCAAGTAATGTATTAGGTAGAACACTATACAGACTGACAGCTACCTTGTTTGTAGTCGGAGTGTGTAGGGTAGCTTCAGAGAGATTACTGAAGCTCGCTGTGTGTGTAATGAAGTCCTGAGTCAATAAGAGATGCAGGCTCAAGGCCAAAGGCTGAGCCTGTGCATCAAAGGTGCTACGTTTGTGGGAGTCTGTGTATTTGTGCATGCTTGTTTTTGATTGACAGCGTCTGGATCCCTGGACATACTCTTCTTCTCCCAGTGAATTGAGTTAGTTATGGGTGTCTTGTTAAAAGTATGTCAGGCTGTCAGCGACAGCGTGATCATGGGAAATGTGACACGCATGTCCCTTTAACTGGTTGAGATGGCCGCTGCTGGCAGCTGGCCTGTCAACCTCCACTGGTAGGCTGGCAAGGTGACAGGAGAAGCTGAGCGATGCCACTGTGGAGGAATAAATTGCATTTACTCGAGGTGAATGCCCGACACACGCACACACTCATATAGATGGAAGCATTTGTCTCGGTCAGGGGGAGTGGATGGGGTTCTGATGAGGGGAGAGATAGTGAACTTGTGCCCATGCAGGTCATTTCTACCTTGATTCTTTAAACACACTGACAGAAAGATGAATAAGAAGAGTGATGGTGGCAGGCGCAGTTTGGTTTGGCAGTCCAATTGAACCTGCCTGCGTGAGAGTGGGGAGATTGGGGGGGGTCAGCTGTTGTTATAGGAATGGGGAAATGGAGCCAGTAAATGTTTGCACCTGGGTACCATTATCACCTGCAGCTCTCCAACAAGCCAATGGCCAGAGCGCCATCCAAAGAAGCACTCACACTGTTCTTTTGGAAAATGTGAAGGCAAGCATCCGAAATGGTTGCAAAGCCAACTATCTGTGATACTGACTGTACTGGAGATGCCTCTGGCTCAGTTGCTGTGATGTCTTTGTATGTGGGGAACTGTGTTTGGGTGGAAGCTGCACATACAGATTTGCAATCCATAGTAGTTTAGCACTTCTTTTCCACTTTTTCAGTCGTTAAAACATTTGTTTCCTCCCATCTGATCCCATTTCCTCTTTCTACGACTGCAAAGCCTCACTGACTTGTTGTTGTGATGGCGTGTTTGGTAAAAAGAGCCTCTATTGATAGACCCCCTTGTGTTTGTTTGACGTTCTAAACAGTGCAACATAATCTGCAGACGCTTTGCACTGATCCAAACCCCTCAGCCTTTCATGGAGTTTTCTAGTCCAAAGCATTTCAATTGCTTTTATAATTGAGTTTGTCTGCTGCCTGTGTGATTGCTTTGGATCTCTCTTTTGCTATCAAACAAGGCAATTACTGCCAAGTCGCACATTTTCACCAAAAAAAAAAAAAAAGAAAGAAAAAGAAATTGCACAAAAATTAGCATGCAACTATTGCAAAATCTCCTTCCAGTTCTCCACATGCTCACAATGTCTCGCCTCACCATACATGTGTAGTCAGGAGCTACCAGCTCAAAAAAAAAAAAAAAAGGCAGCTATCAATAATTAATTAATACGGGTTAATATGTTAACAAACTTATAGTGCTTGATAATTAGATGAGCCACAGTGTCTGATTCAGACTTAATTACTAAGCCACTGTCTGTTCTGTGGGGCTTTAATGAATAATTAACTACAAGAAGCATGAATTATTTCTGCTTACCAAAGATCTACCAGAAATACACGCCCGTCCTCGTTTATGGCGCAATCGCATATTGATTGATGATACGTGTTTGATTGAGGAAAATAAGAGCCACTGGAAAACGTGTGTACTACTACTACTAGAATGCTGCCATTCATAGATAGTGTGTCATAGATCAGTGAGCAGTATGTGATGTAGAATGTGCAGAGTAAACACTTTTGAATGCACTTCAAAATTTGAACACACTCAAACATGTGTGCACACACACACACTCACTCATGGTGCATCATAGTCCTGAGATTGAGTGAACAGGTTTAAAATCCCCCCTCGGTGTCTTCACAAAAGTTGTGTCTGCATGCAAGTGTGAGGGTGTGGGTGGGTGGGAGTGTGAATTTCTCATCTGCAGACGCTCTGATTTATCCTCTCTATATTTGCATATGTGCACAAAGTGATTAACTGCCATGCCTTATCTTTTCGCAAAGCTACTTTCACCGCACGCATGCTTGTGCACACATTCGAATGTGGGCCTGCACACATCCACATGCACACACGTTCACATGTATTCACACCTTCACATACAAGCAACATTTTGTGTTCTCAAGGAGGAATGACAAAGGGAACTGTAAACCACACAGCAAGCTCAAGACTCTTTGAAACGGTGTGTGTTATTCAGTTTCACTTACAGTTGGACTGTAGCAGTTAGTGAACCCTCCAGGCTTTGCCCAGCTAATATGGTTGACTTTATTTATGGCCAGAGTCCCTCAAAGGGGCCAGTTGTGCAGGTGAAGCTGTCTATTTGTCTACATTCAGTTGTCAGTCACACACAGTTACTCTGTACAGAAACACCAAAGGCCATAATCAGCTACAGCTAGCATCATTTAGATACTGTAATAATATGTCAGTCCATATCATTAACACCCACTGAGCCTGGGGATGTGGGAGGGCAAATTGAATGACTTCTTCCCCAGGCTGCTGACAATCTTTGTGTGTGTATGTTTGTGTGTGTGCATGTGCTGCGGTTGTGTGGGTCTAAAAGTTTTCAGGTATAAATGGAACTCCCATACATGCCACATTATGCTTCCTCCCCGCAGATCCTTAAAATATGTTTCCTGTGCAGAACCTGTGCTTACTTTGCTCTTAAGTGGTCATTCCACCAGCTGACAGGCAACAATCTGTTTGTTTTCTGTAGGATTTTACACTTCATCTTGCTTTCATCCATAGAGCAAGCAGTAACTTTGCTGTCAACAATTGAAGGGTGAAAGTACTGTTGATGGGGAAACTTGAGCAACACCAGAAGGCTGACTTCCTGCATTCTTGAGGGCTCACGTGCACACCTTGCAATTTCACCACATCCTGATGTGCATGTATCCCAACAGGGCTGTTTGCTGTTTCTGCTAAATAAGACACACAATCCACAACTTATCTTATAATTAGTCTTTCTCACTTCATCTAATTTCTCACCTTACACCTTCTCTCACCTCTCCCTTGCTCATTGCCTGGAAACTCCCTGGTGTCTCCTTCTCTTCAAATAGCTGTAATCAACACTGATGCTCTCTCAGACCCCTCTCCAAGGCATTAATCAGATTGGATTGTGTTGCAATGCCACAGGAGGCCATTATAACTGATATTCTTTTGACAAGGACAGAGAACAAAGAGATTGTTTGATTGAGAGTGATTGGCCTGTAATGGTTAATTGAAGCAATTCTTCATCATGTCCCTTTGTCTCATCACCACCTCGCTCCTCTTTCCCACCTCTTTTGGCACTCACTGTCTTTTTCTCTTTGGCTGCATTTGTCCCTAAATCTGAGCTGAATGTGAATAGCATCACTGTATCATCCTCTCCTTCAGTCCTCTCCTCTCCCCTCCCTTGTTTTTTCAAGGTCAGTGCAACTCAGACTAATTCGCTTTTCTTTGATGATAAAAATCCAGTCCCAACTTTAGCCAAATGTCCATCTCCCTCTGGAGTTAGGATTTATCGCAATTATTTTTCCACTGGTAAGTCTGCCAACTTCTAAACATGACTATCAGAGTGCCAAGTCCACCCAGGGAGAAATGGTAAATCTTTTGATGTCTTGTGAGTATCCATCGGCTATATGGAGGGGCTGTAGCATGCAGTTGTTAAACCGCTGCACATCGCTACAGGAAATCCAGCCCTTGACAAGGAGAGTGTGGACTAATTTGCCACCTTTTCAATAAACACAGTGAAATACTCTTAAACAACACATAAACTGCTGTGAATCGTTTTGCCAATTCCAGAAATAATAGCAATCGTTCTTCATTGCTGTGCCTGTGTGAGGATAAGTAAGTCAGTCGACTCTATTTATCGTTGATGATAGATTGTCAGCTATTTTGAAGCTTCAGTGGGAACATAAGACCTGCAGATCCAGAGCATGTATATTCAGAAATCCATGAAGAAAGAATAGAAGAAACTTAAGATGGAAGTTAATGTAAGTGAAGAGGAGAAGAGAAGAAAGATAAATATGCAGGGACAGGGAGGAGGAGGACAGAAATCAGTATTGAGAGTGAGTCCTGGCTGCCTCGATATGTCCTTGTGCAGGATTTATGAGCTCTAAGATCAGGGACAGGTTTAGGGTGCTAGGGGGAGGAATGGATGGGAAAGTGAAAGGAAAGCAGTAAGGATACGAGTTTGGCGTTACAGCAGGCAGAACACGCTGAATTTCAGACCTAAGTAGGCTCAGGCTGTGCTGTGGGTTGAGACGTCCCTCCTGCATAATGCCAGGTGACAGAAGGAGAAATGGCAAGGCTGAGAGGAACACAAGAAAGAATAAAAAATGGGCTGAACAGAAGGAGACAGAGCCCAGATATTACTGAGGGGTCAAAGGCCACTGATTTGATTAGCACTTGCAAGAGAGCGGGAGTGCAGCCACAAAAAGAAAGCAGAGGGCAACAATGAAGAAAAAAACAAGTAGAAGGGGAAGAGTGAGCAAAAAGGGAGCAGAAGAAGATCAAGTTAGGAAGGATGGAGAGCGAAGGTAAGCTAGAGGAGGGGAGGAAAGGTGTTGGTGAGGTGGGGGCGAGGCTGTGTGGGTGGTGTAATCTGTCTGTGTCAGAGGGATGATGAAGGGGCCAGGAAGGAGAGCTCTGCAGTTCACCTTCTGGCCTCTGGAGGAAACACACTGACCCTGGCCCTCCCCCTGCCCACCTCTCCTCTCCACCTGCACGATTTATGACTCTCAGGATTGATCCAGGGTTGCTTGCTGTGAGGACATTTGTGAATCTAGTTGTGGTGTGCGGCTGTGCACCGGGTTTGCATGTTTGTCTTTATGTGTGTGTGCGCACACGTTGAATGAAATCACCTGTAAAGAAAGCCATTGTATGTCAACGAGGATGAGATCTTAGTGCTGCCTAGGGAAAAGAGCAGTAGTGATTTCTATCCATGGGCTCAGAGGGTGAGCACAGACACATCCCCACATAATCCAAAATGACAGAGTATGAAAGGAGAAAGACTGACAGGATGAGAAAAAAATGGGACAAGATGACTGAATGAGGGAAGAGTAGTTGGAGCTGTATCTTGTCCATTTTTATTATGATGTGCTGGCACCTCTGCATGGTCAGATCTCTCTTTGAATCTTTTTCACAAGGTTTCCTCTTTCTCTAATGTGGGTAGTGCTGGGAAAGCAGCCAGACCTGCTATATCTGGAATTAAAATTCAACAGAACTTTAATGAACAACAATCTTGATAGTCAGTATAATTTAGTATGGAAAAATATCAAATACTTACTAGGTCCAGCTTCCCTTCTGCTTTCCTCTGTTTCATAATATGAATTATGTCTTTCGATTATGAAATGTTGGTTGAACGAAACAAGCAATTTGTAAATGTCACATTTTGCTCTTGGATATTATGCTTTTTTCTGTCATTTCAATTTTTTTATTTTTGCTTCCATTCATCTCATTATTATCTTTATTATCTTTAATATTTTTGTCCACCATTGCCACTCGAATCAATCTGTTCTCCAGCTGCAGCAGGCAGCTGTTTTCAGTACAAAAGCTCCAATAAATGAACTGCACGCTACCTTGAGAGAACCAAAGGGCAGCCAAACAAATTAAGCATCTAGTTAGTGAACATAGTAAAGCATTTAACAGCTAAGGAGCCAGATATTGTGTTTCCCTTAGGAGTAGGTGAAGTGCAAAACATAATGGGTGTATCTTTCCACCACGACAGTATTGCATTAGAACATTTAGTTTTGTGATTGATTGTTGTGTAGTTAGGTATAAGGGTTTTTTCTCCAGTAAGTCTTTCAAGGCTTGCCTGAGAAAAACTTGCCATATATAAAATGTATTTTAAATGGCACAATCATGAGCCACGTATATTGGAGTTGGCAGGTAGGAATACTGAAATATGGCTTATTTTCGCAAATGCTAAGTGAAAGCAATCAAGGAGAATTGGCAGCATGTGGTATAAGAGGTGAGGGTTGAGTCATGGAATATTATTGCTGAGGAGTTGAGTCAAAGGGCTATTCTTTGTATGGAGATGAGATGGGGATGAAGGTTGCTCCTCATCCATAACAGATGATTCATAGTCTGCCATGACCTTTAATACCTGGACTTACTGTTCTCGCTGTCCCTCTGCTCACTGTCTTCACCAGACCTCCACTGCAAGGAGAGTTCAAGTGTACGCTGTTCATAGCAAAGAATGTGTTCACATGTGCTTTGCAAATACAGGCAAGCATATGCACACATGCACATTGGTGGGCGCACATTTATAAAGCACATTTACACAAGATTCAAATGTCAAAAGTTCACTGCAGCACCCTGCTCACATCTAATGTGACAAATAACTTCTTCCTCCAGTTGCATTGTTCTAATCCCTTTAGTGGGCTCTGGAATGGAAATATAATTACATTTCTGTGGTGCAGTGCCTTTGATAAGACAGCCGCTTGCTGAGCTGAATGTCTAACTGAGTTGGATGCCTCTCCGAAGCCCTCTCCTCTCTCCACTTTACATCTCTCCCTTACTCACTCCTCCCCACCTCTTCTCTCCTCTCTCTCATACTCTCATTCACGACTTTTTTCTCCTTTTCCCTTTTTGTTCTCTCACCCCCACTCACTTCCTCTGTCATTTCCAAAAGCTCATTCTGCCTTTCTCTGTCTCTCTCACCCGCCCAGGTATTGCAGTGGATAAAAGGGGTGTTGTCTACTTCGTTGATGGCACCACCATTCAGAAGATTAATGAGAGGGGTTTGCTCTCCACTGTGATTGGCTCCAATGGACTGATGTCGACACAGCCACTAAGTTGTGATGCACGCATGGACATCAGCCAGGTAAGAATGCAATTGAGTTTAAATGACTGGTGTAAGGCTAGAGCCACATGTTTTTCTCTGAATTAGGCTTCTCAACATTTCATTGTTGTTTAAATTATCTCCAGAAAACAACCCCCTATATGTTTTTTCTTCACTAATAGATTAATTAAATCAAAAAAGAGACAGATCACAAAAACTGTTTATTTGTTGTTCTATTACAATCTTTGATTGTTGTGTCAATCTGAATTGCCTAGCCTCTTCTATAGAAACTCTTAATGACTTCTTAAGGGTGTGTGTGTGTGTGTGTGTGTGTGTGTGTGTGTGTGTGTGCGCGCGTGCGTGCGTGTGAGAGAGAGAGAGAGAGCGAGAGAGAGAGAGAGAGAGAGAGCGTGGTAAGACCAAAGTCAGCCACTGTACAGATTTGATCAGCCAGCCTTCAGATCAAGCTGCTGACTTATCAGGCCTATTAGAGCAGAGGGTGAATTATGGATGAACTCCCAGCTCTATACAGGGATTTCTGCCCACACATAGTGAAGGACGTGTGTATGTGTGAGTACAGGTATGTTAATATGCATGTTCAGCCCAGGTGCATTCCCAGGGGTGCTTTTATGTCTGTAAAGGGGCCCATGTTACCCAGCAGTCCTTTGTAAATCATCGGCCTCTGTAGCACGTCTGATCGAGTCCATTCGAATTCATCTTCTGTCTGTTTGTTCTTGTAAACTGTTTTGACCTCAGTCTGGCACCACTATTGATGGACACTTATGTAGCTAGGTTTTTACGCCAAATCAGTGGCTGAATAGGTGCTGGATTGGAGCATAGTGCTATTTATCGTACGAATGATGATACCTGACTTTTTTCCACTTTTGCGACAAGCCCACATACAACGTTGTTGCCTGTCAACAATTTTTGTCATCTATCCCTTTACTACAGTCACTATTTGGAAGGATTTATTGTGCTGTTAAGTTTTTAATCCCCTCAGAAATTGGAAGTTGGCAAGCTAGGCTACCCTAAAGTGGAAGCTAGTTAGCATTGTTTGCTAACTTTGTCACCAATTCTCATAAGACATTACTTTTCTGCCACGTTCTTTCAACACCCACTGAATGGTCTGCAGCTCCTACACACTGCAGCTACCTCGTGTTGGGTTAGGGTCTCTCATTTACTCAAATGTGCCAATGGCAAACGACCAGACTGTAACCAGAGCCCTCTGCACATTACCCTATGATTTGAAACACGACACAGAGTAATTGACATATGGAGTCATGAAGTAACGTACATGGTGCTCAAATCACAGATGGTGCTCATCAACAGCCAGAAACATTGTTCAGTTGATTAACAGCCTGTGTGGACACTGGAAATAAAATGGCATTCTGAACTATTTTTAGTGGCCACCAGTGATTGGACTAAATATGATTTACTCAAACAGTGTAGTTAAATATTCTATGCAAGGGATTTGCCACCAACCTGGCCTGCCGCCTGACTTACAAAGCCCCCGACCTTGATTCCTATCCCTACAAGTGGTGGACCCACAAAGTAAGATCGGCTGAGGTGCTACAACATCCAGACGGAGCTTAGAGGAAAGCTGCTGCTCAATCAAAATGAGTTGAGGTGATCTGGGCAATGATTAGGAAATTAGGATGCATCCTAGGCTCCTTCCATTGGAGGACTTCTGCGTATGTCCAATTGGTAGGAGCCACACACACTGGAGAGATTACATATCTCAAGTCAAGTCAAATTTTATTATCCCACCAGGGGAAATTTGATTGCAGCCCTGCTTATAAAAAGAAGACAAATTCAGTAATAAAAACACATAAAACATGGCCAGGGATCCCCCAGGAGGAGCTAGAAATGCTGCTGGGGAGAGGGACGTTAACAGACCCTGACCCTGGATCAAACTATCACTTTATATCAATAAAGAAAATGAAATTTTTTACAAGATTGACCAAGTAAGTATCAAATCAAAAGCCAGATTATATATACTACTCCTGGATAAAATTAATTTAAGTATCATTGTGACTTTTATTTCAGCAGGGCCTGCTCAACTTAACTTGTAAAAGTGATCGCTTGGCATTACTGCAAAGTTCAATATCATAAGCAGGAGGGATTTAATGTGTGTCCTCTTTGTCTGAGGGTAAGTCCTGCTTGATGAATCTCTCTACCTCTTCGAATGTGATTTCAGAGTGAACCCTCTTCTCTCTCATTTGACAGAGCCTATAATTGGACATGTCAGTGGCAATTTAACATGATCCATTTATTTACCAATCCATTCTCAGAGTCATCAATCACCTCACTGATCCTTTGGACGCACCACCTCGTTTTAATAGCAGATGCAACCCACAGTTTGAGTGTTTGTTTGTGTGAGGGATAGACAGTGATGTGGGTGGCCGTGCGCTGGTGTAGGTTTGTCTATCTTTGACCCCTGCAGTGTTAGCGGGCAGGTTGTGCTATTTGAGCAGGCAGCGATCACCGTTATTGGCTGACATTTGGAACAGTGCCGAGGCGAGCCAGTGTGAGTCTTGAATAAACACAGGGAAGGCTCCCTGCCCACTACTGACCTTTGCATGAGCAGGGAGGGTCAGGAGGCCTAATGCTATGTTATTAAGGAGATATTATTTGTATCAGCTGTAACTGACTCATGTGGGCGATCACCACCAGGGCTTTCATGTTCTTTTGTTCTCAGTTCTACAGTTACTGTATTTTTGGTGTATATGTGTGTCCGTGCGTGCGCGTGCGTGCGTGTGTGTTCCACAGGTTCGCCTGGAGTGGCCGACAGACCTGGCCATCAACCCACTGGACAACTCCCTCTATATCCTGGACAACAACATTGTCCTACAGGTAGAGAAACAGTCTTAAACAAATAAATTATTAACTTGTTTCCTTTTCAAGCCTTTGCTTGACATGGACACTATGTAATAGAGGAAGAAGGAGTAATAAAATGTTTCTTGCAAATTGCAGTGCTGTCACTTTAGGCGCACTCAGACCAAGTGTGGCTGCTCGAATAAAAGAGAGGAAAAGAGCACCTTGTTAAAAAAAAATAACATGCCCTGTCACTCAGGTTTTGCTTATGACCCAAAAACTTGTTTTTCAAAATTAATGAACCACCTTTTTGAATTCGTATGTTAAGAAAATTAATGATTCACTAGATGAGTTTGATACACTGGATCAACAAATCTTTATTGTCAGTGGCTGATTCTTCTGACCAAAAACCAACACCAGAAGTAGAGCTGTGTTCATATTCTGTCTCTCTTTCACATAGCTAATACATGATAGTGCATTTCTTTAGGTGTCAGAAAGTCTTCAAGTGCGTATTGTGGCAGGACGTCCCATCCATTGCCAGGTTCCAGGTATTGACCACCACCTGGTGAGCCGGGCAGCAGTGCGTGCCACCCTGGAGGCTGCCAAGGCTATCGCCCTGTCCCACTTGGGCACACTGTTCATTGCAGAGACTGATGAGCGGCGCATCAACCGCATCCAGCAGGTCACTAAAAATACCACACGCACACAGATGCTGTAATTACTTTCACCTTATTTTTAGCTAGAGATGCTCTGATTGTATTTTTTAGGACAACAGCAATGGATTTAATGTCATTTAAATCATCTGATCTGATACCAAAAATTGCACATCTTTACAGAAGGTTCCCACATAAGAGATCATTAAAGCCACAGCTTTGTTTGTTGGCATCATGAAGACATGTATTAACCAGGTGATGAGCAGTGCCTGGTGTTCATCAGACAGTGTTTGAAGTGCTGGCCAAAGAGTTCAATTTTTGTCTCATCAGAGCGGAGAATCTTTTCCCTCATGCACAGTCCTTTGAATGATGTCGGCTAAACTCCAAGCACGATGTCATGTTCCCTTTGCTCAGAGTGGCTTCCTTCCAGACACTCTATCATAAAGGCCTGATTGATGGAGAGCTGCAGAGATGGTTGTCCTTCCAGCAGGTTCCTCCATCTCTGCAGAGGTATTTCCGAAGCGCTGAGTTGGGCTCTTCGTCACCTCCCTGACCCAGGCCCTGCTTATCCAATTACTCAGTTTGGTTGGCCGGACCACTCTGGGAAGAGTCAGTTCTTCAAAATTATTGAGGCCACTGTGCTTCTGGGAACACTTGAAGCTTTAGAAAAGGTTTTATGCCCTTGCCCTGAGAGAATTCCTTGGACTTCATGGCTTTGTTTTTGTCCTGACGTGGAGTGTGAATTGTGGGACCTCATATACACAGGCGTTTGCCTTTCTAAACTGTGTCCAATCAGTTCAGTTTGACACACTTAGGACTCCATTTTTAAATGAGCGAGTTCCATTTTTGATTTTTAATAAATTTGCACAAACTTCTATATACACATTTTTACTTTGTCTTAATGAGTTGTTGATTGTAGAGTTATGGGGAAATTTTCAATTTTGTAGAGTTAAAATAAAATCTACAACACAATAAAATGCTAAAAAAAATATATATATATATTATAAAAGGTCTGAAAACTTTCTGAAGTCACTTTACAAAACTCTGATGCATCAAAAAGATAATCCAAAAGCCTGTTTTAATTTTTGGGAAAAATAACTTTTTGTCCGTTAGCTCCATTAGCTAGCAGCACGCTATCACAGGCCACAGCTTTGGGCATCAGCACCACAAAGACACAGCCTGCTGGATTCAATCAATAGTCCTTTTGTGGTCAATACCACGCTGAGTCCATGTGGAGGCAGACAGGAACATGAAATGTCTCGGATGCTTTTTGATGGAGACCAGGCACCCATGTTAGATAAGGCAATGAAAATACTTTTTTTAATGTATTTGTCACACAGATTTTATGTTTGTTATTTCTGGGTCTGCATTTTTCTAGCATCTCAGAATCACTCACACAGAAAGTCAAACTAGAAGTAAAAATTTCTCCTGCTTCAGAGTAGAGTTATTTATGAAGGTTCCTACATGCACTCACAGCAGCGAGTGGAGTGGACTTTGAGAATGAATGAAATCGTTCTGTGACACTGAACCGTAAAATAAAATTAATGATCATGTGTTACAGATTTTCTCTTTCTGCTATCACCACGTTCAAAAAACCTGACAGGCTCATGCAGATACGTGATGTAGAAGAAACTAAATGAAACACAGAACAGTGTGTCACTTGTAAGACAAACGAGCTGCACACATGTAGAGACTGACAGTATATTATAAATGAAAGAAAATGACACATAAATTAACCACTACATTTCATTTGAAATGGCTGACACCAGCTGCATCTTGGACTGTTTAGCCAGCAGCTATCTTTGCAGTATTATAAGCTCTACTAAACGAGAACGTGCCTTGGCTGCAGTAAGAACATGGGCAATGCTTTGGCACTGCTGATGGTCTGTTCTCATAGTCCAGGCATGTTTGTCTGCCACACAAACCAAGAACATTTGCATGTAGCAAGAAGTGCCACACATGAATAATCAATTTATATAACCAATATTTTTAATCTTGTATAGAGGCAGGAAAGTTATTGAATATGCACAGTATCGGAGCTTTGAGGTTCATTAAAATCAGAATCATTACGTCCCAAATTGGCTGTCTGTGTTTGTTTTGACTGGAAAACTGCGGTGTGTATTACAGACAAGTCACAAGACTTTTATTGATATCTTTTAAAAAGCTTGACATTATTTTAAATCAAAGATCCTCTGGTATGTTTCTCCTCCCTCCTTGAACGTTTTACTTATCACTGTCCTCATGGTGAAACACAAAACTGTGAGGACAGCTCTGCAGCTCTCCTACATCTTGGAGGACATTACAGTATGAGTAATTTCCTAGGTCAAGAACACTGACGAAACACTTTCACAGCCGAGCCCAAAAACAACAGGAACAAATGTGCATCTCTCTGAGAATTTTTGGCCAGTAAGGACAGATTAATTACTCTGAGAAAAACTACAGACAGGAATAGTTCACCACATAGGGAAATAAAACACACATATTAACCTCCTTGCCAAGAATCCAATGAGAAGACTCATACCACTGTTGTGTCTGTATGTTAAACATGAAGCTATAGCCCGAAGCTGGTTAATTTAGCATAACACAAAGACTGCAAATGGAGAAACAGGCTGGCTCTGTCCAAAGGTAACAGAATTATTAAGGTGCTCCTCCACTGTAAATATTTCAATAGCCAAGCACTTTGGACCAAATGAACAATATATACAGCTCCATTACTTGTGCCTTGTCCCCACACACACAGATGACAGGGGTGGTAAAGAGACAGCTCATAAAAACTTTGTGGATTTTTTGACAGTCTACCAGCTCACGGATGTGATGGGACTCACAATGGCCAGTCTGACTGACAGCTTTGTCGTCGATGGTTTGGTGAGAGGGGCAGGCCAAGGAGGAGCTGAGCTAATCAATGCACTGCTCACAAGCACTACCATGGAATACGGTGTAAGATTTTGCCAATTTGAATAGTAAAAAAAAAAAAAAATTGAAATTTAATCTGTAGCTGTCAATGTTGCAATTGTAGCAGACCGCCACAAACAAATCAATGAATGGGAAACACTGATACATAGATGAGGGTGGTATCAATCTCCTCCTAGTTTAAGTTAATTGCTTATTAAGCACACAGCAAATCAATTTTCTCCAATAAAGGGATAATTAAGTTGATAGGAAAAAAATCTGAATCAAGCACATGATCCCCAACTAGCTTCCAACAGTGGATGCATCTTTTGAGGCCCGATAAAAGGCATCGTTCTTCCAAGATTATTACAAATCAAGTTGTTCGTGTAGCAGATTTTACCTTCACTGGCAGCACTCCCCATCAGGACAGTCAGCATTGAATGTTTGAAAGGCTGCATTTAATGTTGCAAAGATTAGTCAGTCAGTCAACAAATCCCCATTTAAGCCAAACAATGAATGTCCTCACTCACTGAAGGTGGATGCTCCTTTTATTTTTCCTAAAATTAAAAAAAAAAAAAAAAAGAAAATGGCAGCTAAGATATCATCTGAGATTTTTTTGGGGGGTTGAATGACTGGTGGATAAACACAGCCAAAATCATTGTCATTTTCCTTTTTTTAATTTAATTTTAATATAATTTATCTGCATTTTCATCTCAGGTTTTTCATGAAATGTTATCATTATCTTTTTTGCTCAGGAGATTAGATGTAACAAAGGATGTTGTTGAACATTATCTTCTCTTCAACAATGATCTCCTGAAGCCTTTTGTAGCTCTGTGTGACGTGTGTTTTCTTTTTTTGAATACTCTACAGGTGTCGACCAACGGGGAGATATCTGTTATCTCTGGAGCCCCCACAGACTGTGACTGTAAGATAGACCCCAACTGTGACTGCTTCTCTGGTGGGTCATCTGGCAGGACACACACACACACCACAAACACACACACACACACACACACACACACACACACACACACACCACAAACACACACACACATATACATGCACACTTGTTTTGTGAGCGCATGATTAAGTAATGTGAGAGTATTAGATTATGTCTAATACCATTATGCTCCAAAAAACATGTAACTACACTTAAATGTAATTTCAGATAATATTACACTTCATCTGGCATAGACGTATATTTGTATTAAACAGAAACAGGAACATTTTAAAAGCTTTGACACAACTTGCATGGATTGAAAGAGTCAGTGTGTTTTATATTGAGTGATTAAATCTTTCTGCCTGTGTGTGTCCCTGCTGCCCAGTGATTTTATTATCAGAGCATGAGAAGAACTTTTTCTCTGTCTGTCTCCTGCACTGTTTCCTTCTCCTTTCAATCTGTCTGAATTATTTAAGTCAGATGGAGTTTTAATATTGGAGCAGGTCTGTGTTGACTCTCTATGAAAAAAAGTATTATAATGACATTTAAAGTATGACAGTATGCAGAAAGAAATGACCATCCAATGTCACAGCAGAAAAGAAAGAGAATGCAATTTGACATTGTGAATGTATGTGTGTTGGCTATGCAGAGAGTGCACAAGTGTCTGTGGGGGTGATGTATTTGTATTTGTATTCATAAGGAGGCTCCTTCTTCGCTGAAACTTCCAGCTAAATTTTAGTACGAACCAGCGAGAGAGAAACCTTTTAAATCCATTCAAATTACAGCTGGCAAAAGAAAAGGCTCTCGTCTAGCTGCTGAAGGTTTTAACCAGTTGGTGTATCATGGAAGGGCACCTGAAATGTGATAAAGGGAAGGAGGAAAGGAACAAACAAATAAGCAGATGTTCTTTTGACAGTTAGGCCATGCTTTCATTGTAAGTGTCAGAGGAGGTGATTTTATCATTTAATTCTGCTCATAAAAATCAGTCTCTTTTCTATTCAAAATGGAGGGAAGTGTCTCTCCCATGACACAAGCCAATGGGCTGTAACCATCCCTATTTCTTGGGTTGTACTTTGCATATTTTCAATCATGTCTTGCTGTTAACAGATGATTACTCTCTTCAGAGGCTTTCCGTTTTCATCCCTTCACCAAAAACACATGCTTTGAACAAGCGCACATATGTGACCACACACACACAAATACAAACAGACGTGAGCATGCACACACGCATAAAAACATACTCACACACACGTAATGTGCATGCTGTCGAGAGATAAACTGCCACCCTGCTGTCTGCACAGACCCATCAGAGGCCCTGGGCCTACTGCTGACAGCATCTAAAGGGCTTCACCCGGCTATTATCCTGCTGTGCTACCAAAGACATCTGAATGCATTCAGTCGCCCACCACCACCGTCTGATAAGGCTGAGGTCACTATCAAGGTGCTCATATCCACTCCTTTAGGAAGCTACGGTATCCCAACAAGTCCAAGTCCTGAATGAAACTGATAAGCAGCACCATGGGATCTTCATTTTGCAAAGCTTGTGTGTACCGGTTGTGACTTCTCCCTTTCTCTAAGAATGATTTGTATTTCTCAGTGTGTTTTTACTGCTCAGGGCAACTTCACTTATGCTATTCTGTTGCCAAAGGGTTTGTCCTCAATGAAAAAATGTCTTCTCGTGTCTTATCAGGTGATGGAGGATACGCCCGTGATGCCCGTCTCAAAGCCCCCTCCTCTTTGGCCGTGGCCCCCAATGGAACCCTGTATATTGCTGATCTGGGCAACATCCGGATCAGAGCTGTAAGCCCCAACCAGCCTCAGCCCAGCCCAGCCGGACTGGTGGAGATCAGCTCCCCACTGGACCAGGAGCTCTATCTCTTCAGCCAGGTACACAATACTCAAGCTCTCTGTATGAAATGTGTATGTGCACATAAAATAAGTAGAGAGCTATATTTCAGTTAGGGTCAGAATGAGGATAAGACCTTTGTCTTGGTGTAAAAGCACCATTATTGTCACTGTATAATTAACAATTAAATTCGGACTTAGCCTAGATATAACTGTATTTACAAAAAATGACATGTCACGAAATTAAAATAAGTGGAGGCAGACGAAGTAGATCTCATATACAGATTGTTTGTTATCAGATATTTTCCCCCAGTAACTTTCTGGTGTAACTCTTCCAATTACAAAATGTAATGCTAACAATGTTAGACTGCATGACTGTATAGCACCAGCTAGTTTAGCATTACTAGGTTAGTGTTTCCCCACATGTAAACTATATTATGAATACTGACACTCTAAGCTATCTCTTTCTGCACACACAGATAAAAGAAAGCCAAACTTCATGAACAAAGGATTAGCTGTTAATTGTAATATATTGTTTCCCCCCTTAAAAATCTTATCACTTACATAATTGAGTGGTTTTGAAGTTTTTACTAGCTAAGGCATTCCTCACCCACAAGGTTTCACACACCTACATTTTTGTGCATAAGCCTGAAAATAATAAGCCAAAATAAAAAGGTTACTGATCTGTAACCCTTTACATTTCAGATTTTGGTCTCCTTTGAAAAATAACTTTTTTAAAGAGAGAGTATAAGAGATGCTGAACCAAAATTAAGGAGGCACAAACATGATAGAGATGTATTTATTTATTTGCCATTCACATTGGGAATAGAAGACCTGTGGAAATACCTTATGTTTGAAAAACTAATTGGAGCCATAGCCAAAAGTCTAAACCAATTCTGTGCCTCCAGTTGCCGCAGTGATATTAGGATCTGAAAATGCTTTGCACAGTTGGAATCAGAAAACTTAGAGTTTTCAAGTCATGTATAATTTGTCAAGGTTGTTTGAGGACTGAGTCCAATACAGACCAAAGCATACCTATAATAGCAGTAACAAGGCCAAAGTGTCCCACATGTGGGAAACTGTATTTTAAGTTTTAAAGATTTACAAAATCACTAGTTTCAAACTACCTACTAGTTACTAAAAATGTAGGAACGACTTTATGCACCACCCTTGGATTTATAAATAGCATGTGCAATGCAATCCTGATCACTTTCTTGTCCCCTCTTTGACAGAACGGTTCCCACATGTACACCAAACACCTGATCACCGGCCACTACCTGTACAACTTCTCTTACGGCACAGACGGTCAGCTGTCTGGGCTGACGTGTCGCGATGGCCACGGGCTCCAGGTGAGGAGAGATGCCCATGGAGTTCCCCTCTGGCTGGCGCTACCTGGTGGACAGGTGTACTGGCTGTCTCTTAGCAACAGTGGGACACTGAGGAAGGTGTCGGCCCAAGGCCATGACATTGCCCACATCACTTACCACGGCAACACAGGTCTCCTAGCAACCAAGAGTGACGAGAACAGTTGGACCACTGTTTATGAGTAAGTTTATAGTTGTTTCTGCTTATTGTGTTGTCTCTCTTTTCTTTCTATCTGTCTTTCTTTCATTTCCTCTTTGACTTTTTCTTTTATTTATACTTTATGGTTTGACTGAATGTTTGTGTGGACATGGGTTTACATTTATATGCATATGTGAGAGTGTGAGGTAGGACTTACGTAAGCAGTGTGACATGTGAGTGCCATCTGGTGGTAGCAACTGCATGACCACTGGTGTAGAAAGTGTGAATAGTGAGACTTTTTTTCCCCTTATATTCTTTTTAGTTTTTGCTGAAAGACATTTGTGCAGCACTTTGATCACACACATGTTTAGCACACAGTACACACACAAAGACACATCTGTCTGAATTATTCACCACTACCAACCTAGTCTCTATGTCAAATACCACAGCTGGATAATTACACATATAAATCATTGTTGACACTTACTCTGTGTTGGTGTTTGTGTATGAGAGGGAAAACGATAGTGAGTGGACCTGTGTGTTGCCGTGCTCCTATGTGTTTGTGTGTATGTCTGTGCTCATTTGTCCGAGAGCGGAAGTTATCTGTATATGTGTATTTGTGTTAGTACATCATCGTCTTTGTATTTACTCTCCAAGGTACAACAGCGAGGGCCGTGTGACCAACATCACCCTCCCAACGGGTGAAGTAAGTGGTTTCCACGGCAACCTGGAGCGCTGGTCTCGGGTGGAGGTTGAGGTGTCTAACCGCGAAAACTTCATCACCAGCACCAACCTGTCTGCAAGTGACACCATCTACACATTTAGACAAGGTAGAGCATCATGGTACATTTTTATTTTACTCTATGTACGTCAGTGAGAACACAGATAATGTATTCACCAGTCGACATGCAGGAAAATTGTAGCCCCACCACCAAACGTCTGTTGTACTTCACCACAAGGCCATTTATGACTCATCTGGGGGGGACTGTGAAGACAACACTCATAGATGTATAAGAGGGCACACAGTTAAGGTTATAGTGATATTTAAACATTTATGACTGACAAACTACAATAATGTGGTTGTTATTCTGGTCAGGTCAGACGCTCTGACCTGCGGTTCTTATTTTCCTCCTTCGTCAGCTGCACTGAAGGTATGTGCAGGAGATTCACAGCTTTGAAAAGGAATTTATTGTTTTTATAAATAATTCAAATGTGGATCTGAACTGACCTCTTTACATGGCCAGAACAGTGGGCAAAAAAAGTACTTTTTTTTTTTTTTTTTTTAAATTTACAAAAGAAGAGACAGATCCGACTTGTGAAATGTCTTAACGACTGCAGGAAAAAAAATGGAAAAGAGGGCAGAGATGAGAAGAGGAGAAAATGAGAGTGGAGTGGAGAAGCCGCTCATGGGAGCAGTTTCTTCTCATGTCATCCCTTTAATTGCTTTCTAGCAGTTGTCACAATGACAGGACTGCAGGGAGAGAAAAGCTGCCCCAACACACATAAATACACTCTCACAAACGCAGGCATGTGCACAGTGCTACAGTATGACAGAGCTTCCAGGGAAGAGTTGAAATGACCCCTTATTATAGAGTGCTCCCCCCTTTACTTCCGCCACCCACAAATTCACTGTCTTCTCCTGCCTCTGAGGCAACAATAACCATATGTATAGAACAATCTTTTATAGTGGTGGAGGGAATAGAAGTTACTATCCAGTTTATTGGCTCTGTTAAGTTTTATGATTAAAATATAGCTTTATGATTATTTTTGTGATTTTTTTTTAAAATGTATTTGTTTTACAAACAGAAAAGGCATGACACAAACTGATATGGCATGTGTAAATTGTGTATCTATTCTTTCTTTGAGAAATGTAGAAATGATACAACAGTTTCTGAGAAACCATTGCAATGTGTGAACCTGTTACAGCCAAGCAACTCCCACTTTCATTTTTTGTTTGTCTATTTCTTACTCTTTTTATATCTCTCTCTTTGTGGCTGTCCATCTGTTTCTCTCTTTCTCATTTTCTCGCGCTCTCTTTTTGAATAGATTACATATTTCTAAAGATACAATAGCAGATATAGTGCAGTGCCAATGTTGCAGAAAAAATGTAAAAAAGAAAAAAAACCCCACTCGGCACAGAGATTAAAGCAGTTAATATGAACAAAAAAACACATACAAAAGGCCAGACATGTATTCATGGCATTCCTGTAGTCTACTGCTCTGTCTCATTGATTTTTCTCAAGGCTGCTTTTTGAGAGACAATGACTGATGTTCTTTCACACTTTTTTCATCGGTTGTTGCATATTTGCACTGCCTTGCCTTGTGTGTCTGTGGTTTTTGTGTGCCTTGGTGTTTGTACTCTGTATGTGTGTGTGACCCCCCCACTCCATGATATATGATCAACCTCCAGACCACGCTCAGAGTTCATACAGAGTGAGCGCTGATGGCTCGTTCCTTGTGTCACTGGCGAGTGGGATGGAGCTGTCACTCAGCACGGAGCCCCTCCTCCCAGGAGGCACCGGTGGAGGAGTCAGTCCCACGGCCAGCCGCTGTAACATCAGCCTGCCAGGAGACCACGCCCCTAGCCTGATAGAGTGGAGGCAGAGGAAGGAGCAGAGCAAGACTAACTACAGCACTTACGAACGCAGGCTGAGGGTAAAACACTAAGACACCTTTCTTCAGTTAATGCAGACAATATAGAAAATCCTGTCCCCCAAATTAAATACTATGCAAACAAAGTACAATACAACCAGCTGAATCTCATGGAAACCTGTGTGAATGGGTCAAATTACGTCACCACAACCACATTTTAGAAGCATGCTGTGTCAAGCCTAAGTTGTGCAATCTGACCTTTAAAGACTCCATTAAAAGTGATAAAGAAATGTCACTGCTTAGTGCAATGTACCCACATCTTTCCAGTGGATCCAAACATTTGTTGTGACTTCGAAATGTGCCACAGCATGTTGGACGTTTTGAGTGATTAATGATGTCACTGGTGCTGTACTTTCCACAAATGACATAGCAATTGCAACACCTCTTCTCTTTTTCCGGGGCACAACCTGTCCTCTGCACTGTGTCAACCATACAAACAGAATACTTCATAAGAATATAGTATTTTATCTGATACTACTACAAATTAATTAGCAATTCCCAGTTGTTTCTTCACTTGTTCACCAGGCACTTTGTTATTATGCAGACCTGGTTTGCTCTAAATGTCACAATTAATTTATCAAAACTAATGAAATCTCTTTCAGTCCCAGACATGCCACTTAATTTATATTTGCATTTCTGTGGCCTTATTTAGAATTTTTGGTGACTAGAAAGTAGTTTTGGTTTGTTTTACTCCTACTAGCTGACATTTGAGTGTTTTTCTTTCTAGGCACACAACAGGAACCTGCTGTCTATAGACTTTGATCAGAGCACCAGAGTAGGGAAAATTTATGATGACCACAGGAAGTTCACCCTCCATATCCAGTATGACCTGCTGGGCCGGCCTGTGGTCTGGTCTCCCAGTAGCAAGTACACTGAAGTAAATATCAGCTATTCTGGTGGAGGTCTGTTGTCGGCCATTCACCGCGGAGAGTGGTCTGAGCGGCTGGACTATGAGAACGACAGGGTGGTGTCCAGAGCCTGGATAAATGGCAAGATCTGGAGCTACACATACGCAGACAGAGTAAGAGCTGCACTTATAGAAAACTGTTCAGGTGGGATGTGATAGACGGATTCAGACTGTGACACACTGAGATTTGTTTGATAGCCTCACTCCTGTCTTTTTCGGTCTCTGCTGTTAAAAGAAAACTGAGCTTGGTTTTATTCTTGATGGGTTATTGCCAGTATAGGAAACCAAAAGTATGAAAACCTCTTCTCTGGGAAATGAAAGTAACAAATTAAAAGCACATTAAAATAACTTACAGCACTGTACTGACAACCTTTTTTTTTATAATATATTTTTCCTTCCTGTGAGGCATCCATTGGTTTCCATTCATTTTACCAAACTATGAAAATCACTTTGCAGATTGAAGTTCATGTCTGAAGTTCAAGGTTTTTCTCTCTTTTTTTTGAAGTTCTTATAAATTCAGACTTTATAAATCAATCTGCACTTATAGTTGAATGACTACAGGATAATAACACAGCTTTGAGCGCAGTAAAAGCAGAAAAGATGTTCATTCTGATGGATTACATAACTGAAAAAAGTTTCAAGGCTCTGCAGCCTGATTTTCAGAGTGGTGAAAAGAAAATGTCAGTTTCCTGAAAGTGGGTTTTACAGTAAACACTGACCATGCTTTTCAAAATGGTAAAAAATACAGTAATATATAGTACATGTGAGTAAATGGAGTAAAACACACAAAGACAACTATGTTCATTTAACTGTATGATGAGGCCGAAAACCACCAGATGTTATAATTTCCGTACTTGAAATTAATTGAAATATTTAATGAAATTATATTCAGCTTGAAATATATTTAGTGTCACGTTTTGGTCTCAGAGTGAGTGTAAATGAGCTTATATTACAGAACCATTCAGAAATGAATAATATCTGCATGTATTATTAATACATTAATATTATACCTTAGCTAGTTTTTTTGCACAACATTGTTTTACTTCAGCTCATACTGTTCCAGTAGCCACAGCATTACAGACACAGATTTTTAAAGCTTTTTTGAGAAAAATACAAGTGTGAAAGCTCAAGCTAAAACCAAGGTTACTTCTACTCAGCCATGTTGGTGATAAATAGTTTTCACCAAATGACACTGAAATACACCAGACAGAAGGAAGAAGCTCAATAATGCTGCTGTATTCTTTCAGTCCATTATGCTGCTCCTGCATAGCCAGCGGCGCTACGTATTTGAATATGACCAAACGGACCGTCTGGTTGCCGTGACGATGCCCAGCATGGTGAAGCACATCCTGCAGTCTCTCCTGTCCATTGGCTACTACAGGAACATCTACACCCCTCCTGACAGCCAGGCCTCCTTCATGCAGGACTACACACTGGACGGGCGGCTGATGAGGACTCAGTACTTGGGAACAGGGCGTAGTGTCATTTACAGGTATGACACAGATCACAGAAATAATACAGGTTCTCGATATTATCAGTTAATTTAGGGAGGCATTGCACTGTAGAATCCACTGGGTGGATTCTGGTGAATCCTGGAGGCATTATGCATCTTGGCATGACAGTCAGGCATATAAAAACATAACACTGATTGGCTTGATGAAGGTGCTTTAATTAAAGACTAATCTCAGAAATTTAAAAGCCCTATTAGGACCAAGTCTAGCTGACACCAAAACATGTCTCACACACACACAGCTGTCCTTACAAATTATACTGATTGGGCTAATGGGGGAGACTGATTAAAGGTCAAATTTTTTATCATCATACTATGTCAGACACCACTGATCTGATTTTGATGAAAGCTGGAGGACTGATTTGGGCACTGTTCTGGCATTTAACATTTTTAATACTCATTGGCTTGATGGGGACACTATAATAAACGGCCCCATTTTCAAGATGTGAAAGGCCATAACTGCCACAGCAGCCAGTCTGATTTTGATGAAATATTGAAGGATGATGCAACTTGTTCCTCAATGGCCAGAGGCATCTTTGTATTATTCATGAGGTAAAGTATGTTTACTTTTACTAAAGCTCAAATTTATATTTTACTGTATGTTTTTACCATTTTATGAGACTCTTCAGACACAGCCACCCAATTTATCATTTATTCTACAACTTGTTCTATTTTTCACAACAATTAATTTTTTTTTTTTCTGTTTGTTAAGGTATACACCAGCAGCACGGCTCTCTGAGGTGGTTTATGACTCTACTCTGGTGACCTTCACTTATGACGAGGCCTCTGGCACTGTCAAGACCATTCATCTTACCCATAACGGCTTCATAAGCTCCATACGATACAGACAGACAGGTATGTATAAACATGCATTCACACCATATACACTAAAGGGACAATGCAATGAAATGAGTTTAAATGGATAATTTAAAACTTATGACACAACTCAAAGCAGCTGTAGCAACACTGAAACTAGAACTGTGTATCGGCCCAAGCATGTTCAACTGGAAGAGACTGTGGTCTACCACAGCAGTAAATATGAGACGACCCCCTGGGCTCAGAGCCTCACTGTCTCTTTCCCACCTCCGCAACCATGCTGCCTGATCAAAGTCAATCAGTGAATGTATAAATTTAAGATAATGTGTGGTTGGCTATGTGTGGGTAACTACATTGTATTGCATGTGAGCACCCATCTGCGTGTGACAGGAAACCAACTGTAACTAAATAATGTAACAACTTTTCCAGTTCTGACTTAGAAAATTAGTTATAAAGATGTTTCAGATCATAAATTTCAATATTACCCAGTGAGGGCATGGCCTTAAGCTGCCAGATGTTAGGATACCACTATTGTTAATACAGTTCAGTTCCCTTAAGTTACAGAATCTTTCCAGGGTGGTTGAGAGCACTCTCATCTCTGCTGCTGCTGGTTCACTTCACATGGCTGTGTGATTGGCTCGCCATGATCAGGTGTCACTAATCTGTGAGGCACAGCTGTGTGTGTGTGTGTGTGTGTGTGTGCGTGCGTGCGTGTTTATCGGTTTGCCCTCACGGTGAATAGACTCTCACCTTCCTTTAACTGATCTCATTTCAGCAGAACAAACGGAGCCTTGGAGAGAGGAGAGATAGTGGTAATTGTCCCTTGAGAGGAGACAAGGAAAAGTAAGGGACCAGAGAAAAAAAAGGGAAGACTGGGATATAGCAAGGGAGAAAGGGAACAGAAAAGCAGAAGGAAAGATGACAGCTTGGGGAAGTGACAGCCAAAGAAGCGAGACGAACAGACTGCAAGTTCCCTAGGGCTGTAGGAAAACCTCCACCTCACTCTTCTCACTGCTTTTGCCATTTTCCCATTAGTGCAGGTTTAGAATCAACATTCCACAGAAAATAAAAATAGAAGATGTAATGCTGATCCAGCTCTCTGCACTCTCCAAACCTAGACACTTTTTCATTTTAACTGCAATCAGAGTCATCTCAAATAGCATCATAATGGTGTTTCATTAGCAGGCCTTTTTCCAAATGGAGGATGAGCTTTAGTAGCTAGCAGCAGAGGTGATGAATGGTGTTGTTAACGTTGATGTTCTGACATTAAGAAGCACATTGGCCCATCATGGCTATTGTCTTTAGATTTCATTATCTCTCCATATTAAAGGTCACTACTGGAAATGCCATAGAGGTGTGGGCATAGTTAAGATTGAATGGATTGCACCGTGTGTGTCTGTGTTAATGATGGTGAATTAGTCCTTGATTTGAATTAATTAGGCAGGCCTGCATGGGCAGTGTGATGGCCAACTGTGACTGCTGTGTGTGTTTGTGAATTATGTGTCTATTCCACGCATACGCTAATGTGTGTAATCCAAATTTCAATGTCGCTGAATTTCTCACACACCTGATTTCTCTACATAGGTCCCTTAACAAGCCGACAGATATTCCGCTTCAGTGAGGAAGGTTTGGTCAACGCCAGGTTTGACTACAGCTACAACAACTTCAGAGTGACGAGTATGCAGGCAGTCATCAATGAGACGCCCCTGCCGATAGATCTATACCGTTATGTCGACGTATCTGGACGGGTCGAGCAGTTTGGAAAGTTTAGCGTCATCTTCTATGATCTCAACCAAGTAGGTTCAGTGTTCACACTTGATGCATAAATGAATTGTTACGCTTGTAGCAATCTAGCCTTTAATCTTTGTGGCTTTGATGTTGATCTCACAACTCTCAACCTTGTTTCATTCTTTTGTGGTCTGACAAGCCCACTGTGCACTATTTGTCCAACTGCAAACATAGGCAGCAGCTAGAAGCTTTTTAAGCATTTAGCGGTTAAAGAGTCAGATATTTTCCTCACATGTTGGTGGAGACCCTGCAAGAGCTGAACTGAAAATTAATATTGACTTTAAATTTGTTGGGTGGCCAAAAACAGACCCCAAATGAAACGTTGCTTCATGTCTGCTGCATGTGTCATCAACTTTATAAGGTGTTGGTTTTAGTGCCAGACTTGTTTTGCTGCTCTCCAGTGGCCAAAGAAAATCAATAGACACCACCTTAAAAGATTCAGATTTAATGTCACATGAAGCACTTCAGCCTGATTTTAAGTGTGTGTGTTCATGTGCATACTTGGATAACCTATGTTGTCTGTGTCCGTCTAGGTGATCACCACCCATCTGATGAAGCACACCAAGGTATTTAACTCCTATGGCCAGGTGGTAGAAGTCCAGTATGAGATCCTGAAATCCATCGCCTACTGGATGACCATCCAGTATGACTCAGCCGGGCGCACCACCACCTGTGACATCAGGGTGGGCGTGGATAGCAATGTGACCCGCTACACTTACGAGTATGACGCAGACAGCCAACTGCAGAGTGCCTCAGTCAACGAGCGACCTCAGTGGCGCTACAGCTACGACCTCAACGGGAATATCAATCTGCTCAGCCACGGGACCAGCGCTAGGTGAGTCAGCACCTACCAGCGTTACGTTTTATAAAGTTATGTGTCAAAACATGCATGTGTTATTATCCTGTTTTAAGCGATGATAGTCAGTTGGGCCACCACTTAAAAGAAGAAAAGAATCATAATCTAAAGCCACCAGGTCAAAATCTTCACTGAGATGACATTTTTGGTTTTGTGTGAAATGTCTCAACTATTGGAAGGTAAGGGTGCAGTTGCTATTAAATTGAATGCAATCACTTATGTTCCCCACAGGACGAATTGCAATGATTATTAATTAATAATAGCAACAGGTAAAATTTTTAACCTGGTTTGAATCAAATACTTGACATCCCCACCAGCCTCAGTTGTACTTGGTGTTTAAAAAGCAAACATTATCATGCTAACAAGATAAAGTGAATTTAAATTAAAAAACTTTAAAAAATTAAACTTTAAACAGTACATGCTAACTGTTGCAGCATGTTAGCAATATTATTGGAAGCATGTTCTTAATAAATTAATCATTACTTAAGTTAATAAGTTGGACATAGCTTTATAAGTGCACAGCAGTGTTACATGTCTGTTTGGTCCACTTCCAGGCTGACGCCACTGCGTTATGACCAAAGAGACCGCATCACACACCTCGGCGAGTTGCAGTACAGCGTAGATGACGATGGCTTTCTCCGCCAGCGAGCGAACGACCTCTTTGACTACAACTCCAATGGCTTGCTGACCCGCATCTTCAACCGAGTGACTGAGCACACCATGTGGTACCGCTATGACGGGCTGGGTCGACGTGTGGCCACCAAGAGCAGCCAGGGGGAGCAGCTGCAGTTCTTTTATGCTGACCTGTCACACCCCACCAGGGTCAGCCACTTGTACAACCACAGCAGCAATTTGATCACGTCTCTGTACTATGACCTCCAGGGCCATCTTATTGCCATGGAGCTGAGCAGTGGAGAGGAGTACTACGTCGCCTGCGACAGCGTGGGGAGTCCAAGGGCAGTTTTCTCTAGCAAGGGGCGATTGGTCAAAGAGATCCTCTACACCCCCTATGGAGAAGTCTATCAGGACACCAACCCTGACTTCCAGCTTGTCATTGGCTTCCACGGAGGCTTGTATGACCCTCTAACACGACTGGTACATTTGGGGAGGCGAGATTACGACACACTAGCCGGCCGATGGACTTCTCCGAATCATGAACTGTGGAGTGAGCTGGGCAAGGAACCGAAGCCGTTTAACTTGTATGCCTTCAAAAACAACTGCCCGGTTGGGAGAGTGGAGGAGGTGACACAGTTTACCACAGGTAGGATTCACACATGCACACACACACACACACACACACACAGACATATACACAAACAATAATTCACTGTTCAACTCCAACGACGAATCACATTGACTGACGCACACAAGCTGCCACACTGAAGCTCTCGCAGATACAGGCAGATTTTTCTCTCAGCAGCACCTACTCCCACACAAACACACCTACACAAGAGACATCTGCCATAAAGAGCGAGTGAACGGGGCCCACAGTTAACCACAGGTGAGCTGTGATACAGAGAGAAAAGATGTGACAGACAGAAAATACTGGCAACAGAAAGGACAGCTATGCCTGTGATCATCTTGTTTTTTTAACACAGGCTGTTATGTTTTGTTCCCTCTGTCTGTCAAGAACATACTGTTTCCCCAAGAGACAAAATAGAAACTCAAGCAAGAGAAAGAGATGGAATAGAAGAGTAGGAGGATGAATATAGGATGTTGCCGGGGGTGTATGTCCTTCTGGTTAATGGAACATTCATTTGGCCTGTCACGTTTTCCTGCAGCAGTATTGTTTATTACAGAAGGAATCTGTTTGTGAGAGAAACACCAGCTGACCCATCTCTTCCGCATTAAATATTGTGTGATTTCCTGTATAAGGTGTAGTTTCTCTGGCCTTATGACTTCTTGTTTGCTTCACAATTCTAACTTTGTCCCTCTGTGCAATTTTCTTTGTCTGTACATGTGCTGTGTGTGTCTTTTTCCAGACATCGGTAGCTGGCTGCAGCTATTTGGTTTCCAGCTGCATAATGTTGTCCCAGGCTTCCCAAAGCCTGAGGTGGGCAGAATGGAACAAACATACGAGCTGATGAAGACCCAGACCAAGATCCAGGACTGGGATTCCAGCAAGGTGAACTTTTAACCACTGAAAAGCCCAACCAGCTGCTATCCTAACCTTGTGTTTTGATAGTTTAGTTGTCTCTTGGTACTTGGTTACTTTTATCTGTCTCTTTTCTTTTTCTATAGAACATTAAAATGATTTTTATTTCTCATTTTGAACTTTGGTTTGTACACATGTTGTAACTGACTAATCCCACTCATCATATAATACGCCACCCTCTGACTGTTTATGGGTTGTAATATCCAGCAGTGTGGTATTTTAATAGGAGGTCTGTGTTATTAGTTATTAGTCATTTAGCTAGCTGACAAAATGTAGGGGTGTTGCATGTGACTGAGAGGAGATGAGAAATGTCAATTCAAAAACTATTCAGCAGAAACAAATTTTGAAAAAAGAACTCATGTAAAACTGTTTAGTTGAGTTTATTTTATTGACAAATTATTATTTAATTTACATTTTATACAATTTGTCCATGTAATTGTGTATTTCAAAATTACTTATTGAATTTTTTTTATACCTATCTGTTCATCATATGACATAGGAGGACTGTGCCAAAAAACAACAAACCACAATCAGAAGAGGTTTGAAAGCTTGTTATCATGTCTGTAGACGATTCTTGTTATCTTTGAAAGGAAATTCTGCACATAAAAGGCACCCTTACAAACACCTGAATAGTCATTTCTCTGTTGCCGCAGCAATGGAAACTTATATGTAGCACCTTTAACGCTTAACGTAAAACACTCTCCTAGCATACAGAGCAAAAACGAGTTTTTGTTTGTTTTTAACTGCAGTTTGCTTGGATTTATTAATTTGGGTAATTTTTTTTTTTTTTTTTCAAATCAGCAACACAATACCGCTCCAAAGAGTACTGTTAAACAATATTTTTATTATTTCCAAAGGGACAATTTTCACAGCAGCCATTTTGACAAGTCATAGCAGGAGATACACAGGCCTTAGATTTGAAATGAATTGTGAATGTGTTCCATTAATGTTTGAAGGTTGTGTTTCTGAGCACGCAGCCTGACTGACAGAAGGTCACTGCAACACTCCAGTGGAGATCTCTTTAAAATGTCATTAGTAATACCTGTATTTTTCTTGTTATATCAAGTCCAAATGTATGCAGCAAAAAATGTATCTATCATAGATGAGGCTGTTACTTTATCTTTCCAAGTTCATTAAAACCTTTGTGGTACTTTTCGTTAACCACTCTCATGTATTTCTTTATTCTCTCAGGTGGTTCTGGGGATCCAGTGTGAGCTGCGGAGACAGCTTAGGAGCTTCATTTCTCTGGACAGGTTACCCCTGGTCTCAGAGCCCGTAGGCTCCACTTGCCACAGACCCACACGCCCTCCTCCCTTTGGTTCCAGACCCTCTCTTCTCGGCCCCAGCATCCGATTTGCAGTCTCCCATGGCAGAGTCAGCGCTGAAGTCATTGGTGTAGCCAGTGAGGACAGCCGGCGTGTGGCAGCCATTTTGAATGGTGCTGTCCACCTGAGCGGGCTGAGCTTCACCGTTCACGGTTGTGACACCCACCACTTCCTCCAGTCTCGGCCAATCGAAGAAGACCTCGCCCTGGGGTTGGGAGTTGGAGGCCGTATCCTAGAGAGTGGCGTGAACGTGAGCGTGTCTCAGATGAGCGCCACTGTGAACGGCAGGACTCGACGATTCGCCGATATCACTCTACAGCAGGGGGCGCTATGCCTGTGTGTGCGCTATGGTGGGAACGAGGAGGAGGAGAGGGCACGGGTGAGGGAGGAGGCGAGGAAGAGAGCGGTGGAGGGAGCGTGGGAGAAGGAGAGGAAACGGGTGGATTTAGGGGACGCAGGGAGCAGGGTGTGGAGCGAGGCGGAGAAGCAGCAGCTGCTGTCCGGAGGACGGGTTCAGGGTTACGACGGCTACTACTCCCTGCCTATAGAGCAGCAGCCAGAGCTGTCCGACTGCCCCTCCAACATCCACTTTATGACACTGAGCGAGGTGGGGGGCAGGTAACAGAGACACACGAGTAGCCCCCCACCCCACCAAAGACTGCCTGTTTCTACTCTACTCTGATTTGTTCTACTGTTTCTATACTGTATCAAAAAAAGAAGAAGATGACGACAAAGAAGAACAAGAAGAGAGAATGGGGGAAAAAATGATTTCCAAATGCCTTTAATTGTGACAAAATGATGGTATTTTATTATTATCGTCCAGTTTCTCCGATTTCTAACAGTGGCACAAGCAGTGTGGTTTGGCTGTGGCTTTGCTTTTTGTATCCCAACTGGCCTGGGACAGACTGACCGACCGACCAACTGACTTACAGACTGATCGACTGACTGACTGACTGACTGTCTGTCTGTCATTTTGCTGTTTCAACACTGTTCATCATTTTGAAACTGTTCAAACTCACTGAACTGTAGAGATGAAGACTTTAGGATTTGCCAGTGATAATCCTCTTCATGACTCAAATCAAGAGCTCTCCGGTTGCCATTTGAGTTCCTACATGGTTTACCTCGGAAATACTATCGTTTACATATTGTGTAAGAGAGGCCTTGTCGACTCTGACACTCCCCTTTAGAGAAGGAAACCTCATGGGGTTTTCCACCTCTGGTGTGCTCCAACAGTAGTTTGTATGAGTGTGTATACTAAAATCAAGAATGTACATAGCCAGTGCTTTCACACTGAAAAAAAGTGCTCAACTGGAAATTCTGTTGTTCATAAGTAAGTGTCAGTATTGTTAATCAATAGAAAAACAGTTACATTTTTGCAAAGAATTATACATGGCTATAGTAAATATTCTCGCTGAAAATTCTGACTTTATTGGGTTACAATGCTGATTAAAGTTATTATGTGTGAATTACCAGATTGCTCCCTGGGATTTCATAGGCATTGTTCCTTATTATATCTCTGTCTCTGTGTCTACTCTTTCCCTCACGCGCCTTCTCTGTCTCTGCGCCTTCACTCTACACATTTGTTGTGCACTCTTTGTTCCTGTTTCTGGAAGTTTGTATCTTTCAAATCCTCTGCTGTCATTATCACCCATCATTATGGCTCAAACTGAGATATGCATGAGAAACCTGCGTCTGTCAGAAGAAGAAGAAGAAGGAGGAGAGAGAAGAGAGGAGAGAGAAAAAAAGCACAGAGGAAGGGAAAAAGAAATGTGACAGCTGAGGCTCAGCGAGTGGGTGGTGAGTGCAGAAGGGGCAGGACCTGGAGTTGGCTGTGCTGTTCTCTACAGCTTGTCTCCTCTCATTAGGAAATGCCAATCAGACTACATGTGAACCACTTCCAAGCCTCTCCCCACCAAAAAAAGTTAAAAAAGACAGTAAAGAAGTTTGTTTGTTTGTCTTTCCTTTTTTTTTATTTTTTTAATCTAGCTACCACTAATCCACCTCCCCGTCCGTCTGCCTATCCCCCGCTCGCATCCCTCCCACCGTCACTCCACCATCTGCCCACCATTAATTGTTTGTGTTTCTCTCCTGGGCCGCGGATGACAGAGCCACACAATGCATATGTTCTGACTGTGAGCAGGTGATATACGTTCCTGAGTAGCACTCTGCTGATCAGCTGCGATGCACCTTCCCTTCTAAACCATATGCTCCGCTAGATACTGTCCAACCTCATCTCGGTGGTGAAAAGATGGAGAGTCCGGTTGCTAGGAGACGGCTGCACTGAAGAATTGTATGGGCTGAATGGATGCTCAAGCTCTCTCTCTCTCTCTCTCTCTCTCTCTCTCTCTCTTTCACCTTCTCTTTCTCTATCTCTCATTTTTTTCATGAAGCGCCAGTAATGTCAATCGGATGAATGACAGACCCCCCTCTCTCTCTAGCAGTCAGCACTCTCTCCATGGAAATCAGTACTTCAATATGTCAAATTGAATTTTTTGTTCCACATTATGTGTCAGACTGAGGCTTGGGTGTGTATGGCTGTGTATGCATGACCTCATTTAAAAGAGTTTATTTCAACCAATATCATTTATTTCCTTTGCCATTCACACAACTGAATTGCATTAAAAAAACAGAGCACAATATTTGTTGTCAACTTGCGTATGCAGTAATGGATATTAATGTTTGAGAAGTTGAATATTTTACATCACATCCCTGAAAGTTATGAGCCCCCACCCTCCACCCCCTCTCTGTGCCGCATATGCAAAAAGAGGATACTGAGATCTGAGTCACTACTAGAGCCGAAATGACTTGGATTTAACTAACAGGAGCTGCTTAATTGGAAAAAAAATGACATTTACTTCACACACAGCCAGCAGTATCCAGTAGTAGGCGTTATGAAAAGACAGAGTTTGTGTTTATAATTGGGTCAGTGATGAGTTAAGAGTTTGCCCCTAACTAAAAGCTTTTCGCACCTCCTTCTTGTTCCTGTTTTTCTGTCCCTGAGCAGCATGTGGTGGCTGCTGCACTTGGAGGTATGCGCTCGGCAGCAGGCTATTACTGGGCGTCTGTGTCTCCATGTGTGTTTGTGCGCGTCTTTGAGCAGTGACAGGGTAGAGCAGAGGCATGGCAATTCCTTGATCAGGCATCTGGAAAGCTGCTATCAAGTTCCTGATTTGCCGGAAATATCGTTTCGGCACACCAGGAGTGGTCTGAAACACAAGAAGAAGAAGAAGAAGGGGGGAAAAAAAGCCATAAGAGAATTCAGCGTTTCCATCATCTCCATCTCAACATCAAACCCCACAGGGGAAATGAAGAGGATGGGACAGGGCCAGTTTGAGCTCTCACAGATTCACCTTTTATAGAAGGCATCTGATGTGCTAAAAGTAGGGACAGAAACACTGCAAAGGGCCGGAAATCATGCCAATTATTTTTTGTATATATCTGACCACTGATCCACACTGAGCTTATATTATAGACAATAACAGGACATGTACCAATAAACAGGGAGATGCAAAAGAAAGCTGATCTATAATTGCTGTAAAAACTGTATTAGACCCAGATGGATAATATGCTCAAGGGGTTTAAAAGCTAAATTTGGAAAATTCAGGATACCATTGCCTCTGAAAGCATTCACTCCCCTGGGCTTCTTTCATATTTTGTTAGTCAACAAAAAGCATTTATTTTAGGATTCATGTGTGACATCTAAGATGCTTAAAGTGTCCCATTATCTCTACAGCTTCACTTGTGACTGAATCAAACTGAAATAGCACAAAGATCATTTTTAGAAATAATCTGTGGCATAAACAAAAATGAATTATAATGTTTAGAATTGATCTTATGTTGCAACAAAGATTTTGTGTCTTACCCGACAGTTTTCATTTGGCTTTAGTGAAATTCAACTTTATCAAGGATCTTTTGGGGCATTTTTTGTTATTTCTAATTGAAAACACATATATTTTCTACTTCGCCCAAAGCTGTCAGCTTAATATTTAATCTCTCTAAACTAGAAAGTTTTAAAGCTTTCAAAGTATTATAATTTTGTCAAGTAAGGACTTTTAAAAAAGCATTATGTGTTTTCATTCTGTTCTTTCAATCATGCTGTAAGGAATGATGAAAATCTTGTTTGAATGCATTTTAAAGTGATTTAATCAAATGTAGAAAGCACTTCCCACAGCAAAGCACTTTGGATGTTTCTGTCTCCGGCCACAAGTGTTACCTCTGTTCTCAAGAATATTTCATTAAAGTGACTGATATTGCACATGAATAATGTAAACTGTTATTGAGCTTGTAGTGAAATTCCTGTAATTCAAGTCTCCCCCTCCCCATCTGTTCGCCTGATGCTGTCAGTGAAAATGAGCGAGGGTAAAATGTAGTTACAACAGCGTGTAGCTTAGTTGTCAGAGAGACACAGCCATCAGTTGTCTCTATACATTTACATCTCTGGGTGTTTGCCAATCCTCAGCACTCAATTACATATCCCATCAGAAATGCTGTCAAATACAATTCTATGTTTCCCATCTCTGGGGTATGTGCTGATGCTGTGGTGTTTTGAATTTCAGTTGGGGTTGGGTTGGTAGATGGAGGTGTGGGTGTGGGTGGGATGTCTCTATGTCTGAGGGTGTTATTGCTAAAGGAAAAGAAATGCACCACCACCACGAGCCCCATCCGCTTCAAAATATGTTCTGCTCAAATTCACAGCTCGTTGAATAAAACTGTCCTCAAAACAACCTCTTGAACTCAAACACTGAGTGACATGTAGTGGATGTGCAGCCTGTTGTGTTGGATCCCAAAAGTTTTGCAGACTAAAAGCAAAAAAAAAAATAAATGAATAAGGATGAAATATCTCACATCTGCAGCCCATGAGCCTGCCTCATCCTTGTGGAGTCTGTATGTGTAGACATATCCACTGCACCTACACACACACACACACACACAAACCAATGTCACAACTTCTCTTTTTGTATCTGTGAGCACTTACAAAGAGGCCACGATATCAGTAGGTTTGTTTATCCCTTTGTGCTTTTATTTTTCTAAATGTGAGGAGATCAATAATCTCTACAGTAGAAAGTAGAAAATAGGATTATGTGTTGAAGTGATTGCTGAGGTTTCAGTAATGGCCTAAAGAAGCAGGACACAGAGAGCTGTTGCAAAATGTGTGTATACTCACAGCACACACAGGCAGTAGACACCCGGCACAGAGTCACTGTTGCGGACTAGGTAGCACCCATCCCGGCCATCCTGGGCCAGCCGCCTCTCCCCCTCTTCCTTGCCGATGGGACCATGGTAGACAGGCAGGTTTTCCATCACTGCTTCTTTCCAGATCTGCTTTTTGCTCTGCTCCCAGGTGCCAGTTCTCCCTCTCTCTCTTTCTTGTCTTCAACTTTTCACTGCAGGCAAGCCTTTTGGTCGTCACTGCATATGTTCTAGGCTGGCAACACCACAGGTAAGGCAGCTGTCAAGCCTCTATTTGATATTTGCACCTTGCTGTTTCAAATGTCTGTTTGGGATCCTGAGCTCTCTGATTTTCCACTTTCTTACAGAGACTGATAGCAGCTCTGCCTAACCTCTAACCTTTATGCATTGGTGCTCGCAGTCTTCCTCTTTCTCTACAAGACACGCACACATGTTAAGAATGTGGGTTTGTGTATCGCTCAGGAAATGATCGTATTTTCAACAGGAAATAACTTCAAAGATTCTAACTGAATATTTCCACAATAATAGAAAGCAGAGAGGTTTTTTTTAAAAAAAAAAAAAAAAAAAGCAATACCATCCTCCCAAACAGGGAGATGTATATTGTGCTTACTCAGTGACATATACTGTTTTTAGGATTATTTGGAGGCCTCACTTTGTTTTCTTATTATGAGAACTTTGCTTATCCTGTTTGTTTCAACCAAAATCTGCATAAATAGTGATAGTGACAAAACTCACTGGTGGAAATATTCAGATCCTTTATTTAAGTAAATACAGTAATGTAAAATACATCATCACAAGTTAGTCCTGCATTTAAAATCAAACTTAAGAATCAGCAATACATACTTAAAATATGAAAAATAAAAGTACTTGTTTGGCAAAAAAAATAGCCCAATATTCAATAACCGATATTTTGTTAAAAGACAGTATTATGTTGTTGATGTGTGAGCAGCAGTCCACTCTTTTAATTGGTCTAGGAGGAACTAGTTTAAACTAGTATTAGAGTCCTCTAATTTGTAATTTGGAGTGTTCTTTGATATCTGACATGATTTTGTGAAAAACTGGATCATTTTACTTCTTTGGACCCAGAACATTTATGGAAATGAAAACATATGAGAGGAAAATCTCTTTAGTGGAACTGCTAACAACTCATAAATATCTAAAATATGACAAGAGGCATTAAGTACACACTGATCTTAATTTATTTTCATTTTTTTCTCGGGTTAGGATTCATTGATTTAATCTTGTCTGTCTACAATCATGATCGAAAGAGTGACGACAGGTGACAATTATAGCAGAATAAAAAGACAATATCTCCCAAATGCAGTGAAATGTAGTGGACACAAATACCTGAAGATTGTAATGAAGTAAAATACTTTGCTCTATCTGGTTTTTATCATTTCCAAAAGTGACAAAATATGCACTTAAATAAAACTTTTATTTCTCTACTTTGAAAAAACAAACAAACTTGTGATTAAAACAGCAAATAGACTAATTTAAATTCAGTCTAATTACATACATCGATTAACATCTGATTTACAATTTTCACACGTTGGACTAAATTGTCAGTAGACACATAAGTTAAAAGTGTGATTTAAAACAGATCCCTGTGTTTTCTCAGTCTTACTTTCTAGTCATGCATCCACACGGCAAAACACATGTTCTCTATCCCATCATCAGTCTGTCTTTTATTAAACATGTGTCAAGGACACTCACACCTGCTCTATCGAAGACTGAGGCATCAGCTAATGAAGTTGTGTGCAATGAACATACTGTGGAGCCACAACAAACTCATCCTGCAATCTGTCCTGTCAGTCGGAAAGATCTGTTGTGTCAAATTAAGGATCTGGTGATTCAAATATAGACTGTTTGCTGCAGTAACATGCCATGAAATTTTACCATGGTGATAGCACAGCATCTGGCATTTTTAATGTGTTACATGGCGGTGGATTTTATTCTGGGTTTCAGTGCTTTTCATTTAAACTGTGGTCACGACCACAGAGTCCTTCAGACCGCCAAGTGTTTTTCTAAAAGACCCTTCAGAGAAACAGACCATATGATTCTACAACTCTGTATATTCTTTGAATTTGTGGCTCTCTTTAATGTTAGGTGTAGAATTTGTTGAGGATGTCTGTTTTTATACATTCAGAGCCGTAGCCTACATGAGTCATCAATCTGTCACAGCCATTTTTCCCTCCGCTCAAAAAGATCATGAGCGGTGGGACTAAGGGGCTCTGTCTGGGTAAGCAGCCAGGGGCATCTTGTTCACTGCTTTTACAGCACTTTAGCTCCATCCAGTGGCAGAATTTAGAAGATTAATGAGAAATGATACACCGCAAGGGTCTACAAGAGAGGACCGAATACCTTTTCAGGAAGTTTTGCCTCCTTTTTGCTGCCAATTTAATTTGTAAAAATATTCAGACTACCTTGGTTATGAAGATGAAATAGAAAAACGTGAAACCACTTCAGCATTTAGGCAGGAACAAAAGCATGTCTAGCATTAGCCACTTAACCTTCTTGTGTGTACAGTAATAAATTCACAGCCTTCACCAGTGCAAAGCAAAATTACACCATACTCCATTGGCTCTCAGCTCACAGAGGCAGACCAGGGTCAATGCAGAATTCTGTGGATCCATACTGGACACAAATAGCAGACAGAGATACATCATTGATTAGCTGGCGGCTCCCTCAACCAACACAAGTGGCCTGACTGGAATGCTTCATAAGGACATTAGTATGAGATTATGATATCCGGCCTTGATATGTACGAAATCCATGTGAGGCATTCTGGGACGAGAGGAAAAGGGGGGAGCCTGAATGTCCATCTGCCAGGCCGACAGTAATCCCAGCGCTCTCACTCCCAGGTGGGCGAAGCTCTCAGTCACAGCTGTTGGAGGGTAAGATTGGGAACGGGAACATAAAATTGTAAATGGGATGAGTTTCACAAAATCGATGTGTGTGTGTGGAACTGGACCAAATTTATTCAACAAATGCCCCATTTCAGAGGAGAGAATTACATCGAACAAAGAAACTGCAGTTTTAGAGAAACATTACTTTATTTCTTATTCAGTCAAGTCAAAGAAATACAGTGGATTTTATTTCTGAACTATATCTTCATAGAATAATAAAAATAAATGTAAGTTACATGATTACACATATAATATCTTCCAAATAGTCCCGAAAAGAACAGTAAAGTAGCATGGGTACGACTGGTTAATAATTATCCATATATAGCTTATATCTCACTCATATTTAATATTTTGGTCTGCTCTTCCTAACAAAGACAAAATGCAGTAACTACACATTTAGTAAAATTTTGCTAAGAGCAAAATCAGATTTTTTTTACATTTGTTTAACCATCTAAAAGATTATTATTTCACAGAAAAGTTTCATTTTAGAGAAAACTGCTTGTAAATTTTGCAAGACAACAGAATAAATAGCGGCGTTAAGCTAAAGCTAGCTGATGAGATGTAACCAGAACACATGCTAACTTTCCTACGCTTTCCTGTGCTCCTGTTCTGTAATTAAAAAATCTATTTTGATCATCCAATACCTTTCTGAAATCATCCCATATGAATGAGGCAGTAGCTAAATCTTATGTAATAAAGAAACAAAAAAAACAGTAATAGCAGCTAAACTAGTCCAGCAAAAAGCTAACAAATGTAGCATTAGCTTCGCAGAGTAGTTGTAACTGTCATCTTAACCTGACTCTGCACAGGTTTGAAGGCTTTTTTTGTTAAACCTGATAACTGATGTTTTACATGAACAGACTGCCCAATGACACCTCATCACCTTTTAATATAGGGTGATATGGACAATTTATTAGCAAACAGTGGCTTATTTGTGTATTAAGCAGCAACATTATCATTCATGTGAAATTGTGTTTCTGACCATGTGATAAGTCTGTTCTATGTTTTTGTCTCTACTTATTCCTGCAGGAAATATCTGGCTTTTTAGCTACTAAATGCTCCACTATGTTCACCAGCCATGTGAACATTATGTCGGCACATAGTGTACAGTAGATTTTTCTTTTTTTATTATTTTTTTACTGAATACAACTGCCTGCTGAGACACCATGAGAGCAGAGTGAACCAAAACAGTAAAGCTGGGGGTGGGACAGCTAAACACTGAGCACTAATTCACTATAAAGTCCAGTGAGGCTGAGTAATACAGAAGCACAATGCATTCGCTTGAGGAAAACATTTCTACTGTTTTTCTGATTTAATGAGATTATTCTGATATAAAGTTTTCATTAAAAATCAGGTGTTTTTCTGAATTAATGACATAATTATTTCAGATTCTGAGATAATAATCTTGTACAAAAAAAGAGCTTTTCCCTAAAGTGAATGCATTATGCTTCCATAGAGTAGAGCTGCAGCTGTAGTGAATAATTCATCACTACAAGTGACCCCTTTCACATTGTCACATTGTTTTCACCAGCTGCAAAATTTTCAACCCTTTTTCTCATCTCCATCTCTTCTGTAGTTACTTTTTCTAGCTCTGTAGGGCAGAGTTGAGCGCTGCTGGAATTTTATAGTTTTATAGAATTTTTTAGTACCAGCTCTGTCTAACACAGCCATACTTGCAGGAGTTCAGCAGTCATTTGACATTCATTCTCTGGGGTATGAAGCCATTGGAGGGAAAGTCTCTCTCTCTGGAAGCTGGCTAGGAAGTACCAGCGGGCTCTACAATCGCCAGGTCTTTCAGGTCACTGAGTTTTCGGGAGAATGAGCTCAGTCTGGTGCTGAACGAGCCCCTCTTCTGACTGTGATCTTCCCCACTGGCCTTCAAACAAGCACACAGGCCCTTGCAGAGGCCACCAAGACGGCCCCGGAAATGGTTCCCAATGAAACAATAGAGCACAGGGTTGATGGCTGAGTTTGAGAAGCCCAAGCAGAGGGTGAGCGGGGTGAGGTTGTGGATAATCCAGGTTACCCAGCAGCTGTTCAACCAGCCCTCACTCTTCAGCACATCCATGAAGGTCACACAGTGAAAGGGAAACCAGCAGAGGAAGAAGGCCAGGACTACAGCAGCTACTGTCCACAAAACCCGCTCCAGCCCCCTGCCCTCCAAGGGTCTGCCCCCGCTTGAGCTGGGGCTCACACAGGGGGTCAGGGGTCTCTCTGGTTTACTGCTGCTCTCCTGGGACTCCAGTGATTTAAAAGAGGGCATGTTAGAGGGGTGCGACAGATTTTGCATTTTTAGCAGCCCTGTGTCAGCCAACAAATGTCTGCCAATAGCATAGTAGCAACAAGAGATGACGAGCAGTGGCAGGAGGAAGGCCAGAACAATCTTCATGCAGACCAGAGTCATATACCATGTATGGGTAGGATAAAGAATCACACATGCCTCCACACCAAGCCCCACGAGGTAGTGTGTGTCCCTCAGAACCAAGGTGGGGACTGAGCAAGCACATGCCAGAACCCACACCAGGATGCACGTGAGCCGGGCACGTTTGGGGTGTCGTGCACTCTGGGAGCGGAGCGGATGCACAATGGCCAGGTAGCGGTCCATGCTCATGGATGTGATGAAGAAGATAGATGCATAGAGGTTGAGGTTGTGGAGCAACCCACATATTTTGCAGGCCACCTGGCCAAAGGGCCAACTGTATCCCCGGGAGTAGTAGACAGCCCACAGTGGGAGAGACAACAAGAACAGCAGGTCAGACACACACAGGTTCAGCATGAAAGTGTTAGCTACAGTTCTCCTTGAGGTACTGGCATGGGCCAACACGGACACTGCCAGGATGTTGGCTACAATTCCCAGCACGCAGATAATGCTGTAGATGCTGGGTATGACTGTGGTCATGGGTATAGGAGGCCAGTCTGCACAGGGGGCAAAAGAAATGTTCGAAATCTCTGTTGTTAAATAAGGAGACAAGGTGGAGTTGAAAATGGAGAGGTCATTTGGGAGTGCCATCATGGAACTGGATGTACCCTTGCGTCATACAGTTTGACTTCCCTCCTTTCAGTTTTCCAAGGTCGGCTGGAAATAAAACAAAACAGGAGAGCAAAAAAAAATTCAACTGCCTTTTATGGATGAAGAAAAAAATATTTCTACATGATAATCTGCAGTTGGCTCAAGTTTATTAGCTGTCCTACTTGATAACTACTTGCAGCAACAATACATAACACCGTTCTTGAAGTTGGGCAATAAGGAAATGAACAGTACAGTATGAAGGAGGTTGTAATAAGTTCTCTGCTTATCGGGTTCTTCAGAAACATGCATTTTGTTTTCATGCCTCAAATGAGTTTTTGAAACATTCATGATTTATATGAAAAACCTTAATTTTAATTTTCGATTTAATAGTTTTACAGGAATCTTTAAAGCCACTGAAACTGATCCTATTACTGTCCAGTGCAGTGGAGGAAATAATTATTGCTAACAGAAAAAAACAACAAATAGACTTTAAAGAAGGCATTCAGTGATATAAGGGAAAACTTCAAATAGTTTTTTTCTAATACAACAAATTACTTACAGACACAGTAAAAACATTTAACAAGTGGTAAAAAAGAGAGAATATGTTTCATCAAATCAAACCAGACAAAATATATAATTTCTGTTTATTTAAAGAATCCATTTTACCTGGAGTTATTGAGCATCCAGTCCAAGCAGTCAAGCAGTCTTCAGTGCTCCTGTTGGCTAAAGTCCATGTCTTGACAATTGCTCCTCGACCCCTCTAAGTGAAATCTCCGCAGCTGAGTAGCCTGGACCATATCATGCCTCTGTGTTTGTGTGTGTGTGTGTGTGTGTGTGTGTGCGCTTGGACAAAACAGATTGGAGGCTCTGAGAAACCAGATGAGGTTGGGGGGTCTTATAGCCCTCAGGAGTCCTCTTGATTATTGCACAACAGGGAAGTTGCTACACGTCATAACTTCAACATTACCAAGGGGCTGGACTTACCTGGACACAAGCCAGCCTGCAGAAAGAGAGAGAGGAGGAAGGGAGTGAGAAAGAGATACTTGCTCACCCTGTTTTCATTTTGTCCTCCCTTTTTTTTCTTGACCAGAAAAACGCAAAACTGAGAAAATAAAGTCAAGATGTGTGTTACACCTAAAGTTGCAACTCAAGTGACTGTAGAAACACATCACAACCACATATATTATCTGACTGTAATGAATAGGACAACAGTGTGTTTGAGGTGTCAAAATTAACTGTCCCCGTCAGGGCCTCTGACCCAAGGAACAGAGTCTGTGTTAATTAGCAGAGTCTTACACTTTGTGTCATATTCATTCTGCCAGTGGTCAGATAAGCCATGGGAAATATTTACTCTCTCAGCGGAAGTCAAGCCAGCTACTGGGGCAGAGGGAGAGGGATGGGGTGGTGGAAGGTGGGGGGGAGATGAATGAGGAGGAGGATGGGCAGATACTGCAGGGAGTGAACGAGAAGATGAGAAGGAACGAGGGAGAGAAAGAGGAGATTCCCTCCAGTGGTTTTTCATTAAAGCCTCTGGTGAAAGTTAATGAGGGATGCGTGCAAAGCTCTGAGACTGATTACATCACAGTGCCTTTGATCAACAGTGTGCGCATGCATCATCTGTGCACCAGTGTGTGCGTGTGCATGCGCATGTGTGCATCTATGCTTCAATACTTGTGCAACTGTACTTAAATATCAGCTTGGTATGCCTGCATCAACGCAATGTGCTTGCCTCTGTTTACATGTGTGTTCAAATGAGTGTGTGTGTGCACTCTGCTCCATTGAGTATCTATCAGGATGTGCCATGTTCTAATAGCCGTGGGAAAGCTGACGGTGAGGATGACGGATGAAGGTGAGACAGGAAGCAGGAGCATTTGAAGGCTGCAAATGAAGCACTCCGCTCTTGTCTACTTGCAGAACATGAGAAATTGGGAATGCACTGTTGCAGAACTATTAAAATGGGAATGTTTTCCAAAATGGAAACTTCATAATGCAGTGTTCTTCCATTGGCATGCTGGGTATGTGCAGTTGTTCTCATACACATACACACTGAGAGGGAAGCCAAGGACCCTTAGTCATGACATGCAAAAACTAAAAGCACCATTTATGGTGTCATGCTGGCCAGGATAAATAGATGGAGACAAAAAACAAACAACTATGTCTCTGCCTCCACATATTTTATTTGATGCATTGAATACAATTTTGAGGTAATGTACCAATTTCTGCTCTTAACACTTAATAGGGAAATGCTCCACTTTATCTGGCAGATAGTTATGAGTTAGGCTGCACAATACACTAACATTTCAAATCATAACATCTGTTTATATTCTTATAGATTACTACTTACTATCTAACATTAGCCACAACAACTAGCAGCTACAACATTAAAACTCTAATTTAAAATATCCATGATATAATGATCTGAAAGAGGACATTCTACATAATGCTCTTATTTTCGATTAAGCACATTTTTGTGATAACACTGATACCTTAGTAAGATATTTACCCATGCTAGCAGCAATAACAATCCGTCTTAAGTTTACCACTAGGTCAAAATCAAATACTTTGGTTTATGACCAAATACTTTGAAAACTAATGCCATTCTCGCAGCTTCAGCTGTACTTGATTCATATTGGTGGTTAGCAAATATTAGATAACTCTAAGTAAGATAACGCTACATCAGCATGTTGGCACCACTGTGAACATGCTGCCACGCTAACAAGGCTTGAACATGTTAACAATTGGCTCAAAACACCATTTTGTCTATATCTATATATATATCATAGAGCCATGGCTGTTAACACTCAGTATGGTTAGTACAGGACTTTTAATTGTGACACATTGGCTTCTTGTGATTTTTATGTAAGTGAAAAGAGATGTCTCATTCTTTTACATCTAGTGTCTTACTTTCACCTGTTTTATCTCAGTGCTGCTTCTGTTTGTCATCTTTTGACCTTTGTCAACGTTTGGATCGGCAATTTCACTTTATCCCAGCTTCAATCAATTACATTGCCTTGTAGATCACATTGATATTTGTTTCACTTTTTAAGGTATTTCTACTACCAAATTCAATATCTGCCATGGTTTTGGGTTGTTGCATGCCATACACAAAATGAGAGGCTGACTGATTAATAGTTTGAGCATGTGTGGGAGTGTGTATCTGTACGGGTGGCAGATAAGAAGAGCAATGAAGCAGAGAGCATCAAACCTCATACATCACAGTCCTTACTGGACATCAATTTCCTGGCCAATTATTTTTTTCTGCATTAAAAGTATGACATTTAATTTCTTTGCTGCGATAGTTCGTCAAAAGTTTATTTTTCTTTCCACTCATTACACAAGATGTAATGATTATATAACAGTGGGTGTTGAGCAACTAAAAAGTTAACACAGTTTATATATCAGTAGTCAAAACTGCCAAACTAATTATTTATTTTTAATGAATTTCACATACAGTGACTATAAGAGTGCATTATGTGCAATTTGTTTCCACTGAACAGAATAAACTGCCAAAATCTGATATTATCTGCAGACACAGGAAACTGCACAAAAACATGTGCACATACTATATACACACACTGACCCACAGGAATAAGGAGGAAGATGTGCACAAGAAAACATGTTCTATATTCACAAATGCCTTTGAATGGCTTACATAATTGTTGTGTTTATATTTTTTTCTGATAAATGTGCTATGTGTTTATTTGATGGTGGGGTTCTTCTTCACTAGCCAGACCCTGGGAAGATAACCACCACAAACCATAACCCTCACAAAGTCCTCTGTGGAAAATCTGGCTCACGGGGGTGAAAGGTGAAAGGTCAGAGATGTGAACCCCACTTCCTCTCTGCTGGTCTAGAAAAAAATCTGAGAGTTTTGGAAGACACAGTAGAGTCCACGCTAACATGAGTTCTCAGGACATTGTCATAACTGCTGCTTGTGTGGGACGCTGTAAGGAAAGGGGGCCCCATATGTGGAGGGGACCCTTGAGGGAGGTGAGATGAGGCTATACTTAGTGTCTTCATCTTGCTAGGCTGTTGTGGGGAGGGTGGGGGTGGACTGTGAAACCTATAACACTGTGGCCCTCAGCTTATAGCAACAAGATGTCCATTTTCCTAACAAGCTGTGAGAGGAAAAGATTGCACAGATTTCCCACTCTCTCTGCTCAGTTCTATTTTGAACTGAGTCAATATGTTCCATGTGGTTTTATTAACACTGTTGGTGGAAGGACACAGAGTTTCTGGAGCTTTCTGAACTTTTTTCATCAGAACATTTGGTGGTGTTTGTCTAAAACACAGCACAGTCACACCAGCCAACAACTCCCTTAACCCCTCAACTCAAACCAGAAAGTGTCGATGCTACAGAGAGCCTGGTTCCCATATGTGTGTTTTTCTCCATGTACAACAGGAAGGCAGATGAAAAAAGTATTGACGTCTAATTGATCTGACATCTTCCTGGTCCTCTTTTTTTTCTTTCCTATGCACATATATGAGCACACACACACACACACACACACACACACACACACACACACACACACCCTGGGGTCATGACTCTGGTCAACCTCATGCAGAGTTTATGAGGTCCAGGGAGCTCTGGTTCCTCTGAGGAGCAGTAAAAGGCTGTAAAGATGTTAACAGAAAGCCTGGTCCCTTGGTACAAACTGTGTGCTCACAGAAATAAGCAAAAACATGTGGCACCAAAATGCTTCACAAAATACATGGCATTCTCAGGCTTCATACATGTCTGTTGCTCAAACTTTCAGAGCTCCTCGAAATAGTCATTTGCATGATTAACATTTGTTCACAAACTGTACAGATGTTCCAGCTACTGTTTCCAGAAACCCGTGTCACTTGGGACTAATATTTACTACCAGTTTTACTGACCAATGAAACAGTTCTCATTTAAATCAGCTGTTTTCTGGCTTTAACTGAATGAGTAAAAGGTTCCAAAATACTTGCAACTCTGTGTAGCTGCTATGTTGCACGTGTATGTTAGCACAGTGGTGCTTTTTAACTAAATGCTAATGTCAGCATGCACATGCTCACAAAAGAAAAACTATATAAAAAACTTATGTATATATCTATTAGGTGAAGCCAGATTAATTACTATTAGCTTATCGATCTAGAGAGACTTTTGTGAACAGAATTGGACTTTTTTTGTGGCAAAACGTGACATCAGCAACTTTCGTTCTTTTTCTGATAAGTATTTTAGTAGATTATGAAAAAGCCTGAGTTGTGTTGTAAGAAGAAATTTTTTTCTGTGTCACTTTATTTGGGAGAAGAGGCAATGTTGTTTTTTTGCAATGTTATATATGTAAGAAGTTATGTACCTACAGTGTTAACAGGCCCCACTAGACCCCAGTATACACTAGTTTTCTAAATGTAATTATAAAATGCCACTTTTGCTCACCAATCCAGTCAATAACCCATAATGACATATGTTTTCAGAAATATTTGAAAAAAAGCTTGAAATCTCTTTTACATTAACTGTTTACTGTGTTGCTCCAAACTGCGATCAGGTTCATCCTGATTAATCTGGAGATGCATCTAGAACTTGACTGGAGTCCGTCTATGTTAAACTGAAGTGATTGGACATGTTTTAGAAAAGCCCACACGTTTATATGAGGTCCCAAATTTCAGACTGCGTGCCAGGACAAAACCAAGTGCTTAGTCAGGACGACAACACAAATCCCTGAAAAATATAGATTTATTTTGTGTTCTTCATATGAACAAAGCAAAGACAATTTTTGATGACACAAAATGAACAGCACTAGTCCATCTTGTAACCATTACTAGTACATATGCAGAGTTTTCAGCTTACCAGCACAGTTGGCTAAATTACAATAAATAAAAGCACCATGCACTCATGAGTGTAAAAGCTTCAGCACAAAAGCCAGTAATCGTTAAATGACACAAACAGAGAGAAATTTTCACAATCTGCCATCTGTGAATTAAAAGACTTGTAAACTGTTGTGGGTGTATTTTTTCTAGGTTTCGGTCCTTTCACATAAACTGCCACTGCTTGCCGCTATTAGCAATGCAAATGCACTTGGCTGTTTTCTATTGAACTATAAATGATGTAGGCAGAAAAAAATGAGAATGGAAACATTGATTAAAGACTTCCTAACTATGCTTGCAAAATGGCAATTTACACTGCATAATGACACAGAGTGTTTGTCAGTCTGGATGAGAAGGCAGTGTGGGAATGGGGTCTCTCCTGCTGCTGACTGCTCTCTCAGCTACGGGTGCTGTACAGGTCTTCATCCTCGGGGCTGGATTGGCCGAAGTCCATCAGAGAAGGGTCTGCCTTGAAACCAGATCCCTCTGGAGGGCAGCAAGAGAAATACAACAGAGATTTATTACATGTTAACCCTCTGAACGCCAAAGTCGCAAAATTGCGACAAACAACACTGAATAAAACACACAATAGTTTCAAATATAGTGTCAAATCTCATTTGTTGTGTCTACCACTATTTGGCAGACGTGTACAACTTCGATTCTAAACCAAAATCATGTTCCTATTCAAAGTGTTAGATAGCAGAGGAAAATTGAATATAATATATAAATAAATTGAAGCAGGGAAAAAAGTTCACTCGTAATGAATGTATGGATCTGTTATTCACTGATTCTGACTCTGAAGGAGAATATCTGCCTTTACGAGGTGACGACCGGTTGTTTAATAATAGTGGTCGTGACGGTGCGTCTGGTGCGTCTGGTGCATCTGGTGCGATGGTGATGGTATATCAAAAGATTAAACCACATTATGGCGTATACTTTTTTCTCATTTACAGTTGGCCTTTATCTCTAACATTGAGGAGACAAACCAGCTCCTCTTGCCTAGAATTACAATTAAAACATTAATAGAATAAACTTCAGTCACTGAATTAGAAAATTAGAACCAGAGCCCAGAGTCAATGTTACTGTGACCAAACTATACTGGTTAGTTCATGCTTAGTAAAAACAGCATTGGTTCTTACAAACAAACTGACACCACATCACCTGTATTATTGCCTTTGTGTGCTCTTTTCTGATTCACTTATTAGGCAAAATAACTTTGATTAGATTTTATCAAATACAAATGGAAATCTCTTAAACCACACGAAAAAAAAAATGCTTAATGGAATAAATGTATGACTACATGGAAAGGATTAATAAACCTTGCCCTGAGTTTGTTAATGTGTGCACACAGATGCATTTATGGCATCACAAGGACATCTGACAAAAACCTCCAACTTTCAGAATAAAAGAAATATAAAATGTCATAATTTATCTAAACCCATTAAATAAAATTATTCACATTTGATCAGAAAATAGGATAGTGTAACATGTGTTATACACTGCATGTAATAGATTAACAAGAAGCCACAATGTATATACAATGTGAAAGCCCTACTTGATTATTAACAAATCATTTATATGCAGAGATAAATTAGGGGTCATTACATACACAGTGACAGTTTGAGAGTGGTTTAAGTCTCAGGTCTCATCTCCCAACCAACCTGCTTTCACTGAATACTAATAAACCACTACTATTAACTAAAAAAAAAAAAAAAAAAGAAAGAAAGAAAGAAACATAAATACACACCACACTGAGTCTTATTATTCACCATTTACAATCCATAAATATTTAGCAATTTATTTGGATGCTACTTGTTTTGGAGTACACATATGGAGGACATCTGCAGCAACAGGAAATTTATTTTCCATGGAGACAGATTTGATTATTTTTCTACTGTGCCCTGCAATATGGGATCGCTGCATGGTGAAATTGCCTTTCTGTTAATCTTAAAACCAGACTGCCTTGACTGTTACAAACTGTGAGTCCAATGCTTGACTAAAGTTTTCAAACTGTATATTCCAGGTGTTGACTCTGCTAGCATTACACCAGACCACATTCATGTTCTTTAGTTTATTTTATTTTTATTATTCTTTGCCATCCAACAGAAGAGTCCCACATGTAAATGGCTGCAGCTACTCCTCAATCTATTAAATTGTTCAAATATAGATGAGTTCTCCAAAGTCCAAAGGTGGAGTGTGTTTAGCTGATGATGAGATGTGAGGGTTAAACTCCTAAGACGGGCAATATGTGTCTGTCCATGTCAAGGAGTACACAGTTTTTTTTTTTCATGTGTTTGAGTTGTGATGCAAGAAGACTGATCTGGTCTGGATAACTAACACCACATCTAGTAACAAGTACAAGAATTCAGGTACTTCTCAGAGGTGATGCAGTGTGTGTTCTTGTGAGTCTGTGTGCTTGAGTAAATCAATGCCCAACTAATAAACTGAAGCTGTGGTGTATGTGCAGCAGCTGCTCACAGTACCTTTGTTGTTTTCTGCTGCTGGCTGTTCAGGAGGGGGTGATGGTGTTGGTGTGAGTGTCAGGGTTGGGGTCAGATCCTCCACAGCTGCAACTGGTGGCCGGTCAGTTACCTCAGGTTGGGCAGCGGATTCAGGCTCAGCTGGCACTGAGAAGTCAAAATGAAACACAGGGTCGGCAGCACAGACATGAAGTCGTGTTTCCACCTTCATAAAAGCTATTGTGATGTCAGACTAATAGTGATGCTATTTAGCAAGTTCTCATCAGACATGTTACAACAAATTAGTGTCCTGTACAGCTTGGTCCTAATAAGAAGTAATACAAGAGATGCCTAATTTAACTAGGTCTTTCAATTCCAACAAACAATGGTTATTGTGATTTTCCAAGGAAGAAGATTCATTTAGGCATAATCTTGCTTTACAAGTGTTTTTTCTGCTCTTTGACATCATTGGACAGAATATTTCTAGTACCTGCTGGCTCACATGAGGCTTTTGGAGCAGGTGGTTCTTCAAAGGAAGGAGCAGACTTGACCTCAGCAGACTCAGCTGGGGCAGCCTCTGCTGTCTCTGGCTCTGTGCTCGTTGTGGATTCAGCTGGGGTGGCTTCATTTGAATCGTCTTGTGGTGCTTGTTTTGCACCTGAGGTCTCTTTACTTTCAACAGGGGCAGATAGTTTCTCAGAGGGAGGAGCAGTTTCTGTCTCTGCTGGCACTGAATGCACCCCAGGATTTTGACAGGAGAGGAAAATACACATCATCAGTAGACACCCGCGTGTGATTGTGTGTGAAACAAAGATGAAGACAGAGATTAATATCTGTAATACCTGTGTTGGTGTCTGTGGGGACCTGGTCGGGGGAGATCTCTGTGAGTCTCACTGATGACGTCTCCTTTGTTATGACAGCAGAGATGGGCTCATCAGAGACAGGAACAGACTCAACTGATTCTACCTCTTTTTCTGGGATTGTAGCATTTTGGGATGAGCTGTCTGTCGTCGAGCCGGGCTCTGAGGCCTCAATGACTGCAGCATCTGGATTCGACACTGTAGCTGACTAACAACATGTATAGTATACATACAGTATAAGCTTTGATTTTTTTTAAAATCACAAAACCTCCGACGAACTGCATGAGACAAAAAGAGCAAATTCCAGTAACAATAACAACGATCAAAGGCAAATTGATGAGAAAGGAAATAGAGTAGAACTTACAGAGTGACAGAGGGGATTTTTTTAAATTATGTAAATGGAAAATAACATGGTGTGAAGAGTGCTACTTTTACATGGGCTGAACAATTGTTTTGGTCTTAGTCATGCACAGTATGATGCCTTTACAGTAGTTTCTATTTTAAAACCAGCTGGTTGAATCATGTTTTGTAATACATGATGATCACTGCAAATCTACTCAGATACACAATATGACCGCTAACCTGTGGTTGTGAAGCAGTAATCTCTTTGGTAATCTCCTTGGGCCTGGAGGCGAGCAATGAAAACACAGCAGCGCTGCTCCACTGCCCTGCAGCATACACCTTCTTTCCTGTCACCTAGGGAGCACAGAGTTGAAAATAGAGAGGTTTGTGACTGGTACTGATGGAGTAGTTGACAAAATGTCAGAATTTGAAGAAGATACCTTAAGCACAGCCACAGCTTGGGCTGGGTAGCACACTGAAGCTCCTGCACTCATCAGGCCCAGTGGAACAGCTAACCTCTTGAAACGAGAGCCTAAAATAAAGTTTAAGAACAATGTCAATCAATCAAATTTGGCACAGATTAGATAATGAAAGCCAACTTTATCTGGGGCAGCTGTATTTAGTAAATGTCACACACACAGGCTATTGTGACCGACACAGAAACACAGTTCACAACCCTTTACTGACCGAGTCTGACCACCAATCAAACGCTGACCTGATTTAAAGAGTAAGTGTCTCTATTATGAATGGAAAGTTCATTTAAAATGATTACTGTTCTGTTTAAATGTAATTTAACCAACTACCCAAAGAAACACACAGAGTGTCCCAACAGAACTGTAATGGAAACTTGATTTCACTTGTTTTTTGTGTGTTATACTGATGTGGGTTAGCAGTGGGCCGATAATGTCGTCAGTGGTAAACTGTAGTCGGAGAGTGCTGATCAGTGAAAATTAACTAGAAACAATTGACTCACATAACTGGGTCAATCATGGTTTAAATGTGCATGGAATATTACACATGCAACACCTTCATGAAAGGTATGAAAGTCCAAGATTGTATGAGATGGTGGTGAGGTAAGTGAAGCTCCTGATTCCACCAATTATTTGACTTCAAATGAGAAAACTGAACATTTGTCAAACTGTGTCCACAGGTCCAGATTCCAGATAATTGAGAATTTGCATACTACCATACAATTGCAAAGAACTGCTAAATACCCTGCTTTAAATAGAAGGCTGAAACATCTAAATACTACTTATTGACTATTTAGATTTGTGGTGGTGCAAATTTTAACAAAACTATCTATTATTTCCCTGTCCACTACGGTAAGAAGGAAATTATTTTAGGGTTTCCAAGTAAAAGAAACAAAGGTCTTTGATCATCACAGATGATACTGAAAGGCTGATACCAAATGCTTGGTCAGATATTTTTTGTCTTGTTTATTTTTACTATGTTCTAATAATAACTCAAACAAAAACAACAAAACAAAACTGATAGATCATATAGGTAATAATGATGAACATTTGAACACTAACCAGCCTTAAGTAACGTTGGTCTATGCACATTGGAAAATGTCATGTCATGCCGATTATGTACTAAAATACTATGACATGACACTGCACAATCATTTATGGTATACTTCTGTATATGTTTAGCTGTTTCTCATTTTGTGTTGTTGTGAGTAATAATAAATGGACAGATTAAGAAGTGTCAAAATAATTGTTCCCAGCAGGCCTAAAGTGTTTGAGATGCAGTGATGGGGGGGGATCAGTTACCTTTCCGTGCCAAGAACATTCCTAGCAGGCCAGCCATGGTGATGGTGCCAAATCTGGGTAGAAAACCTGGGGGAGGGTCTTTCAGGTAATAGTATGCATCTGGGAAACAGGTAATACAGGGACACAGTCAATATGCTGACAAATATATATATATATATATTTGGTCTCAATTTTCAGCAGACACATGACTCCTTTTGTTAGCAACGTGAATAATAATAGCAACAGAGACCAGAGAAACATACACACTTATAAATTCTTTATTTGACTGCAAAATGGAAACAGTGGCATATTTCATAACTCATAATTATGTTACATTATGTGCCATATATTTTTAGAGTAGTAAATGAATACTGTTATTAATGACTTAAGTAAAGCTATATTTATGTCATGCAAATATTTTGTTCTACACAAACCCCCATGAAAAGGTCATATCAGAAATTTATCATATTATTCTACCCACTGCTTTGTAAGGAATTAGAGGAATTGAGGTTTTTGACTTTTGTGGCAGGAGAGTCTTAGCTATAAAAGAGACCTTAAGGTGCCTACTGTTGACTCACCCTCTCCTGCATGGTAGAGGTCAACACTTCCCCTTTTCACAGAGACACAGGCACCCTGTAGGAAGCACATGACAAAACTAAAATTATTGTTATATACAATTGAGAAAACAACTATCTAAACAACACTGACGCATATGCATCTGAGTCAGTGCGAAGTGCATCTTTCATGGTATCAAACTGTCAAATCTCCTTGCAGCAAACCATACAGCTGCAGAATTTACTGCATGAACACTATTTCCTGTCTGACTCCTCAACTTTGCTGTTTGCAAAGTTCTACCCGCACAAAGCACTTGCAGCACATAGGATTGTGCTCTGTAACCACAGAAAAGAGGAACAAAAATCAGGGTTGGAAAACTAAGTTGGCAGGTGCAAGAGAGGAGCAACATATTTGATTTTTTTTTCTGTTTTGCATATATATGACACTTATTTATATCCATAAGAGGGTTGATGTGTTCGTGTTTGAAGTCATAAACAGGATGTGAGTTAATGCTGCAAATAAATTAAATTAATAAGTACATCTGTTGATTTTGAAAACAAAACCTACATACCCTTACAGCCTGGGCAACTGGTAGTATTTTCTCTCTCGCTGTAGTCAACCCACTCTCAATAACACCTGGCCTCTCTGGAACAAAATGAACCTGAGCAGACTGTGGCAGTGGCGTGTAGACGTTCAGCTGGGGGCAGAGGTAGAGGCAACATGTCATTTGTAAGATGCTACAAGCTCAGTGAATGGTAACAAGTTCTGTCATTCCACATCTGCCAGCGTTTTAGGAACAGAAGTACCTTTTCTCGAGTAACCAGCCCATCAGCAGGGGCTTCACTCACAGTGTACACACGGATAGAGGCTATTCCTAGCACCGTGGGGACGGCCACCATCACCACCTAGTGCACAAAAAAAGTACATGTCATTGGTACATTGGTATCAGTCACAACTCACAACACAAACCAGTGACAGGCACTGACTCACTGACAGGCAGGTGGCCCCTGTGGACCAGTAGTGGAAGTTGTTGATCCTTTGCATTGTTATTAAAAGGCGCAAAAACACAGTGTGACATTAACTTAACTGTTAATGTTAATGTATACTTACATACAGGCTCTAAAGCACTGACACGGGTTGCATGTTCATTTAACAACAGGTTCAGCTGGAGCTCATTTAAATGGCTGTGTGTGCTGATATTAGGGATATTTCACACAACAAACTGCGTCCTTCATAAGTTGATCATTCACTTTGAAGCCAACACCTTCAGTAGCTACGTTAGCAACAGTGGGCAGACACAGCGGTAAACACGTTTCATTATTTTCACCACTGACGGGTAATTATTTTTCAGGAGTGTCTAAGGACAATAAACCGTCATTTCACGGTGAACAACCAATAGCTGTTGTAGATAACTTAGATAACCACGACAACCATGTTGGCGATAAGCCCCGTGTCCTGCTAAGCTAACCAGCCTCATCTGTAACGTTACTGATGAAAGTCTCTGCTGTAGCTGACAGTGCCAGGGCTGATAAATATTAAGATTTATCAGCTGTTACATATGAACAGGGGGCAGTTAATCTAATGGTGGTTAGTACAGTTAGCACCGACTCTGTCAACGAGGCTAACAGCTGTTTTCGTGCAGCACAAACGCCTGGACAGTGACGGCTAGTTCCGGTTTGCGTTAACGGCTCGGGGTCGGTTGACGTTAACACTACACCCGCGCTTTCATTTGAAAATACACATTTCAGACACAAAGCAAAACTTTGCCGAAGAAAAAATATCAGGCTTTCACCTTGGCCGCCATGACAGCGCTCCTCCTTCTTCTTTGGGCTCCGGTGAGCAGCTTCCAGGGGTCTAAACCACGGTCACCTACCGCCACCCAGCGGACCGAGGAGGCTCCTGCACCGGCTTGGGGTCGGGGTGAGCCCGTCCTGCCACCGCGTTCACACGGCCACTACACTGTAGGTGATGACCTTTGTTTTGGAGGTGTGCATGCAGGCGACAAAACCTTTAAATATCACATTTTGTTTCTATTGATATATTCAGACGGAAGTTATTTGACTGTTCCACATGTAAAGAAATTATTTGATAATACTCAGTTATCAGAGGGAAAACGACCTCATCATAGGTAATCTGCTCAACTAAAGGTGTAATCTAGTGATCTGATTAATTGAAAAAGGCAAGAAAAAAGGTCAACTGGTGCAATATTAACTAAGGTGAATCTGGTGTTATTTCGGCCATGTCTTGTCGAGGGGTCTGTGCTACTCTGATCACTCTGTGATCAATCACATTACCACAAACTAACCCAAATTAAGTATTGTTCCAGCATAGCGCAGCTCACCTACTGTGATGGACTTGATGAGAAATCAGAAGCCATAGGATGTGTACAGATTGCACAGAGGGCAGTAGGTAGGTGGTCAGAAAACATGGGCCCAACAGCACAGTTTTGAACAGTAAATTTTAAGTGTGAATAGTTGTCAATGTCTGTATGTGATAGACTGGTGGCCTGTTCAGGGTGCACTCCCGCTTCCTACCCAGTGCAAACAGCCTCCTTTCACCCCATGACCCTGCCCAAGATAAGCAGGTATAAATAAAGGATGGATTCAATGAATATATGTAAAGTAGTGCATGCATAATAGTTACTCATATGCTCATATTTCTAGGTGGATGAAGAGTGAACACATACAGGTTCAGTTTGTCAGACATTTTAGATATATACATTCACTACTGCAGGAATAGAACATATTGTATGGCCTCCGGGTTTATGAGGTGCCCTTAATTTGAAATCCGGTCGTCTTTGTCCTGGAAACGTTAGCTCAGAGCAGACTTTAGGTCTGTTCCAATAAATCCGAGAAAACTACACATAAACAGAACATAGCTCATAGTGCAGAGGATTCAGTTTATTGAAGTCAAAGTTTAACAACTTAAGTTTACAATCTGTATTTTTTGTAATATATATTCATATATATGAAACCAAAAAAAGGCTACTTTAGGAAGAATAAATGTCATTTTCTTTCTTTTTTAATATCATCTTTAGTCAGTTTAATGTACAGAATAACAGTAAGCTAATATTATCCTTGAAAAAGAGCAATATGTTCCTTTTTTAATGTCGCAGTGCAACTTACATCTTAAACACCTGTGCAATGTACCATGAGGTGTACACCCCTGAAAGAACACACAGTGGAATCTCCCTTTTCGGCCTGTTTCTGCAGGTCTACACACACAAAGATCTGGGAGGGATAACACAGTCTGTGCCTACAAATCATAACTCACATAGCTCCTTAATCTACAGTATGTCACCTGCTCAGTGGAGCAGTCGTTGGAAAAAGAAGACCAACACTACAGATGAGAAACGGAGAGAGGTCTGCAGACGAAAACTGTATTGTAGCTCTTCTACAGCTGTGTGTGTGTAGGATTGCCAGTATAGTCAGTCCATTGTTGCCAAAGAGAGGGTTGGGAGGCACAGGGAAAGTGCTTGCATCATTTAGTTTTCTTTGTGGTATACTCTCAAATTAACCATTCAAAATAACATGAGCTATATCTCTGGGGTGTGTTTGATATTTCACAACAGTGTGACATGATGAAAAACCTGAACCTACACTCAAAGAACTACAGATAAAATATGAAGAATCAGTACAAGAGGTGCTGAATGCAGCAGGTGCTACGCATGTCTCTCAGAGTCTTCGACACTGGGGGGCACCGTTGAGTCCTTGGCCTGATATTGCAGATGAAATGATTCATCTGAGTTTCACAGACATTACAGACCAATTAATATTGAGGTCATTGATCGCCCAGTATCAACCAAATGCTTGGAGTGAATGTCAAAAAAAGCTTTTGTTTTAGTAGTAACTGTACTGTCGTCTCTCAGGTAAGATTCCTGAAACCTTTGGATGAGCGTCAGTCTCTCTATGTAAACTGAAACATCAAACTGAAAGCTCCTGGATTGACACTGAAGAAGGATCTGCATTAGATCAAATAACTGGGAAGCAAAAACACCTCCTTCAGTTATTGTACAGTTTGTGTCAGACTTCAGACTTATAAACATACAAATAAAAAGTCATTCTTCAACAGTACTTTTGCATGTATCATGCGCTACAAGTCTAAATATCTTTCAATCATGAGGGGAAGATGAAAAGAAAAAGGAGAAAAAAAGAACACAAATGATCCACGATATTTTACCCTGTCCAATCAAATCAGTCCCAGGCCATTTCTCATGCAACACATCACCAGGAGAGGAGTCAGCTGTGATGTAAACCAGTAAAAACTGTCAATCAACTGTCAGTGATGGTGGTTGTTGTTGTTGTTGTTGTTCGCCTCCTAGTTGTTCAACTGCTAAACACCCTGCATCTACAGAGTGAAGAGGGGGACACTGCAAAACCTTGGCATAGAATACATCATACTTTACATTATATCTATGACACAAAACGTAAATAGATTTATATATTCTTCTATGTTTAAATATATTTGTAGACTGTACACAAATCTTTAGAAAATGAGACGGCAAATGCTTTTACCTGATATTTTGAACAGCAATGGTAAAGAGGCCGATGAGACATAGACCCTGTGATGCAGCCAATGAGATATAGAGATATAGAAAGTGCATTCTTTGTAGTGAGTGACTCCTTTGAAAAGAACTCTCTAGCTCTTGCATTCACTGTTTAAGAAAAGAAAGGAAAAAAAGAAAAATAGTTTTGCACCCACGCAAATACATACTCTCCGTCTTCCCTCCGCTACCTCTAGAAGCATATCACAGTGGTAGTGGAACGCAAACATTTACATCAGTATACACAGCAGTATACACATATACACAAGTCTTTGAGGACTAGAGAGAGAGGAAACAAAAGGGAAATTAAGAAAAGAGAAGGAGGAGATGGAGAGAAACACAGAGAGAGAGGGAGAGAGAATGCAAACTGAATTGTAGAATTGCACTCTATCAGAGGAGCCTCCTTCTGCAGATAAAATTGTGTGTTTTTTAACAGTTCACAGTTTGAAATAGTGTGCATCTAGCCAGCACAGTTTCTCAATGCTCGCAACACTTGTTTTCATCAGCTAAAACAGATAAAGCTGATGTCTTATAATTGTCACAGTCTTATAATAAAGTCATTGCCCTTACTTTCCCCCACACTGTCCCGTCAGATCAGCCTGGAGCAACAGTTAGGTCCCTGTAAATCAGTGAGATATGTGGTGAGAGAAAAAAAAGATAGAGAGAGAAAGGGGGAGAACTGGTGGCTCTGGGTGCAAAGTTCATCAGTACAAAAGTACAGTGCTGTGGTGAAAAGGATTCTCCTCTGTATTGCTGCTACATAGCTCCCCCTGCCCCCTTAAAATCAACAGAAAAAAAAAAGAGCAAAACCATATACAAAGGAACGAACGTGTTAAAAAGTCTCCTTTTTTTCCCATTTTGCTCGACAAGCGTGTGGAGTTTATGCTGAGTTCCATAGACAAAGGAAGATTAATGCTTTCTGTTCAGGCATGCAATAGGCACCCTGTGGGGTCCTCAGGATTATCAAAAGTTCATACACGCAGGTCTCAGACTGTTCCCTCTATGATATTTACACATCTTACAATGTGTGTTCCTGTATGTGTGTTTGTGTGAGTGCGTGTCTCGAGGGTTTATCTAATGTAAAGCTCTATGTGTGTGTGTGTGTGTGTGTGTGTGTGTAAGTGAGTATGCATATCAGTTCATTCTTCACTTCTCTGCTCTGTCTCACACGTGTGTCTCAATGAAGGAGTGTGTGTGGGTCATGAGCGGTGCAGCCAGCGGGGAGAGGTCGTCCTGGCCGTTGGTGCCGGGGCTGAGCTGGCAGATGTCTGAGTAGAGCTCGCTGTGCCACTGCTTCCACTCTCTGAAGGTCTGGGAGCACAGGCCAGGGTCCTCCAGGAGGGCACAGATTACTGCCAGCTCTGACTCTTTGGCCTGGGGAGCAAAGAGACACAGAGAGATTACTGCATTGAGTCCTCACACATTTTTCTTTGAATCCCCCAAATCTTTGCTGTGTTTGTGACAGAAACCTCTCTTTGTTCTACCTTCAAGGTGCTGCGGAGGGCTCGCACCCGGTGTAGCCTGTCGTTGAGCAGTGGGTCCCTGGCTCTCTGGGTGAAACAGCGTCGAAGCTCTTGCCTGCTACAAGGTCTCGGGTCTCCTAGGGCTGTCACGTTAGCTTGCTCCAAGGCCCGGTACAGCTGCTCTAGACCATCTAATGGCTCAGGCTCACGACCCTCTGACACTCGCCGCTCCCTTCCTTCTGACACCCTCCTCTCTCTGCTCTCAACTCTCAACTCCCGCAGGTCTGAGACAGCCAGGAGACGACCAGTAAGAGTCAGATTTATAATGCACATTGGTGTGTTTAATACTAACAGAGCATAAATACTACCAAACAAAAACACCTACTGCCTTTTGTTACTCATTAGTGACACTGTACCTTGATAAAGTGTCATATTTAGTCAGCAAGTTAAAACTTTTAAAAATGTACATGACATAAGGCTTCATGCAAGAACCACTCATACAAACAGAAGAGTATTAATATAGCATATATGAGTGATTTCACAGAACTTGCATGCACGCCTTACTACTGATACTTAATAATACAATAGACTGGAGATTTTCTGATGTATATGCATTTTATAGATGCTGCTGTACAACATTTAAAGGTTCCCCCTTTTTGTAGCTTATAACTGTATTTTCCTTTGATTTGTTGATATTTTTGATGTTCTGCATTTGGACTTTGTAGCTACTTTGAATCTTTAATTGCTTTGTGATGTTTATCACTCAAATGGATGGTTAACCACGCTTGTCATCACAGAGCCTGTCATCTTACTAGGGTGTGTATGTACAAGTACTTTATGTAAATGTATCAAAGATTAAGTTTCCCCTCCTCAGAATATTTCCTTTTATTTGAATCATTTTTGGAGCCCTCAAGAGGTTAGATGATACTTTTTCACAAAAAAGTAAATTGGCACACACACACACACACCCTAACAAAAACAGTAAATTTACTCTCCAGAGCACGGTATCTAGTGCTATATGAAGACAGCCGGACTTGCTGGCAATTCTTGAAGATGTTTTACCTCTGATTCAAACGGCTTCTTCACTTCTACCTGACTAGCCAACAGCACAGCTGCCTCCCACCAGTTAAACACAACAATGCATTGTGTCTTTGTAAACAGGAGTGATGTACGTGTTTATTTGCATGTAGAGTAGGAAGGTGAGAATTAATCACAAGTGGCCACTCGAGGCGCACGTGGAGCTGCATTATGATGTGAACGAGCTCAGAGCAATGCACTTGTGATGGTATCAGTAATAAGTATTTCCATTTAATTCCAGAGAGTTGTGTTGTCTCTGGGACCACAAAATGTTCTGTGTAAAACAATAATTATAACTGCAAAAGGAAATCCATCCTTCCCCATTACTCCTTTGCTTTTCTTCTGACTTTACATTTACATTCATATAATTTTGCTTTTATCCAAAGCAACGTACAATTGAGCGACATCTGACTTTATTAAAACCAAATATGTAGAAATGAAATGAATTCATAATCCTGTGCTGTTGGATATCTGATCAAGGTATAAAAACATAGAATTGACCATGGAGCATCATTGTTACCAGATGCAGAAATATTTTTTGCTAGAACTTCGCTCAGACAAAAAAATGTACAGACTTATTTTGGATTTTTGAAGAGTCGTGCTACATAATGACATACACATCCATTGTATTTAATCTTGTTAAGATGAGGTCTCTGACACCATAAACAGTAGCTGACATGTTACCCAATCAAATTTATGTTAAGAAGAAATTTCACAAAGTATCATGCTGAGAGCTTGCAGCTGATAAAACTAAAAAACTAAAACTAAAATAAATTTTCTGAGGGGTCTTCAGGAAAACATAGGAGAGTCCACCTCAAGCAGCCACAACAACAAAATGCTTCTTACATGTTGGGTAATAATAATCCTCTAATATAATATTTAGCACTATAACTCTGAGAGGGGCCATGACTCTACATCATGGTGACTTTAACTTTAGCTTTAAGAATTATTGGTACTAATATTTTTGTATTTTATTGTGAAACAATTTAAATTCAGAACTTTTACTTATAATGAAGTATTTTCATGCTGCCATGACTGATTAAAACAGATTCAATATGCAACACATATTATATGTAAGAAATTGTAATTGATAGCAGAATGTTCCTAGGTCATTTGTTAGTTAATAGCCTGTTGTTGTTCTTGTACTGTATAATTCAAACTGTGTGTAATGCACTTACCCTCCTCACCCTCGAACATATCTGCAGCCTGCCCCTCTGCCTCCTCATCCTCGCTCCTCTCCTCCATATGAGCTGAGGTGTGTAACAGCTTTCCTGGCATTGGGTCTCTGTTCCTGGGCAGACTCTGGCTCCGCTGCTTGTGGGAGCGTCGGTGTGTGTGACTGTGTGTGTGTGGCCCCCGCTCCAGTGGGAAAGGCCCGTCCCGCTCCCTGTCCCTCTCTGCGGCGTGGTGTCGCCGTACAGGGAGAGTGGCCTGCCTGCGTCTCTCTGGGGACATGCCCTGTCTGCCAAGGCCTCCGTAGAGCCCCATTTCTCCAGCCATGGTCCCCATTAGGCCTCCGTAATCACTCTCTCCCGGTGCTGTCTGGAGGAAGTGGAGCCCCGCGCTTGTCAGAGGGGTCTCAATGAGGTCCTGCCAGGAGCGACGCTCACGATGGGAAGAGCGGCAGCCAGATGAGTGTGTACTGGTGCTGCCTGTGCCCGTGCCCATGCCCATGCTGTCTCCACGCTGGTCCTCGGCTGAGGAGTGGGAGTGTGTGGACTCGCTGGAGAAGTGTCTTCCGTGTTTAGGCTCTGGGAAGGGGCTTGAAGAATTGACCTGGGGAGGGAGAGGGGAGGTGGAAGAGACCATCTGTGGAGGGATGGGGGAGGTGGAGGCACTCATTGGTGGAGGGAGTGGGGACGGAGTAGAGCGCATGAGGCTCATGGAGCTGACTGAGCGGGGTAACTGGTCATAACTGTGGAGGAGGTTAGTCTGAAGGGCCCATGGGTGAGGTGACAGGGTTGGTTATTATAGACACATACAAGGAGAATGTGACCCGCAAAATAAGGAGGAGGAGGTGTGCAAGGAAGGAGAGAGGACAGAATAAGAAAGGACCGGAAAGAATGACAGACAGAAAGACACCAAAAGATGAGAGCACGAAAGCAATGAGATGGCAGATGAGTAACTCCAGGAAGGATTGAATGGCTCAGTGGGAAAACGTGACCACTGCTCCTCAAAATACATGTATGATTTTCATCTGAAGGTGTATGTTTTCTTATTTATTTTCAGATGTAATATGTATTGCCAATTGTCACCACCTAGAGGTCAGATTGTGTATTAGTCCTGGCAACAGAACACAGAAGTGATGGTCTTGGCTGCTTACTGAACCAGATAGACTCACACTCTGATGTTTTATTAATGCTGAGAGCTCTGGTCTATGCAGCTCTGAAAACTGTGGGGCTTTTAGGAATAAAATATTCCATCAGAATGAAACACTGCAAAGAAAATGTTGAGTGTGGGTGAGTGCGTATGTGTGTGTATGTACTTACTGATGGTGTGCGGTGATAAGTATCACAGAGGGATGAGGGTCCCTCCTGTTTGAGTGTCATCGAGCCATCGACCTCGTCTTGATCACTCTCACTCCAGTAGTCTGATAAGAGATGAGAACAGACACGCACACACACACACACACACACACACACAGATACACACAGACACACACACACCAATGTTAGTGATTCACAGACAGAAAAAGTAGAGACAATCATTTTGAACCAAGCTAATCCATCTTACCTTCATCAGGGCGTGGCACCTTATCATCTGGTGTGTAGCCAATAGCAGCTAGCCCCAGTCTGTTCATCCACCTATAGGAAACAAGGAAAAAGAGGAAGGAAAAGTGAGAGATGAAAAGTTAGGCAGAAGGAAGACATCAGTGGATGTGTGAGAAAAGTGGCAGAAAAGAGGAGAGGAAAGGATGGGTCGTACTGGGTAAATGGTAGGTGATGAATAAAAAAACTTTCATTCTAAATAATTTAAGTGGTGTCTCTTAACGGTCTAACTGACTCCATCCCCCTGACGAGGAGAGAAAAGAATCAAGATAATTAGAGAGATGAATGCAGAAAGAGTGAAGTGACACTCGTCTGTCCCATTGTCTCTCAACAGTGAGTCTCAGATGGTGTTATTTCTCTACATTCACACTTCTTGTCTGCCCACCCTGCTGTCTGTCTGCCCTGCAGATCCTGGCTTGTCCTCTGCAGACACCTAATAATAAGGTCGCTACTAAGAATAGAGGACCAGTCTGTGCATGAACAACATGACTATGTCCTAATTGTCAACAAATCCATGTAAAGACCCAAACCAATAATCATCTGATCCACGCCATCGTCCAAAAAGCATATAAATATTATAAAAGCATATAAACTGGCCCCATCCTTGCACTGTTTAACATTACCTTCATTACCATGAACATGGGCACTATTTTGAGTTATTCCTGGATACAACATCCTGCTGCCATAGATACACATTAGGGCAACAAATGTTTATGAAGCCAAAGCTGGAAAAAAAAAAAGTCTCAATCAAATTGATTATTTCCTTCTGTTTCGGTAAAGTTTGCTAAAAACTACAATGCCCACCTATAGAAGAATAGAAGATTAGTTAGCATTTTATAACTGTAAAATGTTATCTTTATGGCCTGTTTTTAAAGATTTACATCTGGAGTAGCACAGTCTGGACTACTGAGAGATGAACAAACGCATTATAGGTTTTGTTCTTTTCATAGAATTCGCTGCCAAAAAGGAAAAATACAGAATAACGCCTGCTTTATCCTTGTCAGTTATGAATGTCACTTTAATTAAACTGTCAGTGTGGCTTCTGATTATACAGTGGCCTCATAAAATATTCAGACCCCTTGTGTTGTAGATTTAACTTTAAGTGCAGGTTGTGTGCACTCTCGAGCAGGTTTTACTCAAGGACCTCTGTGTATTTGGTTGCATTCCTCCTTCCCTCAATTCTGACCAGTCTCCCCATCCCTGCTGCTGAGAAATAGAAATGGTTTTATGACCTTGTCCCGATCTATGCCTCACCTCAATTTTATTGCAGAGGTCTACTGAGAGTCCCTTGGATTTCATGGCTTGGTTTTGTCCTAACATACATCTTTTTAAACTATGTCCAATCAATTCAGTTTGCCACAGGTGGCCTCCAAACTAGTTTTAGATACATCTCAATGATAATTGAAGCAACTAGGGTGCATCTGACCACAGTTTGGAGTACCACAGTGAAGGGTCTGAATATTTTTGTAAATGAAACATGTCCTGACTTTCTCATTACAACTTAGTGAGTGAAGATTAATGGGACAAAATGGCAGTTTTATCAATTCAAATTAAATCTACAACACAGAGTGCAACTAGTGAAGGGATCTGAATTATTGACTATGAAATACTTTACTAATACTAAACCCACGTACAAGACAATTTTTCTGGTACCAACACCAATAACTACCCATTCATACATACATACAAATGCTGTGAAAATGTGTGCCACTGTGCTGCCACACATACATTTCCACGCAGAGTATGGAAGTCAAATATAGCTGGTTAATTACTCTCCCCCAATTATCTCCCCATGTCACTGAGGAGAGGTGTGGATAATTAGAGCTCATCAAATAACACTCCTGCAAATATCACTACGTGCACCCTCTCACACAAGCACACACGTGACACTAATACACATTTACACACACATACATAGCTCTACTTTTAACAACAGAGGGCCAGGCTCATGTCTTATTCATGCAATGTTGTGTTGGTAGGTTGTTGCCTTGTGCAAACTTGGTTTACTCAGTTAAAGTATTCATGAAAGAACATGTGACATCCCCAGTCTCTGACTATTGTCCACATTAAGACACAAGCACACACTCAGAGACAAACAAACACAATCGCTCACCTGTTCATTTCTTCAAGACAATCTGTGGCAAAGAAGAAGCTCTTGATTTTGGGATGACAGGCTTTAAAGGCACTGCAGTCAGTCAGGGAGAGGGAAACTGATTAGTGTTTTTGTTTATTTGCAGTAGGTTTGTGTGCATTCATGTTGTGTGGGTGAGCACAAATGTGCTTGATTAGTAATTTTGGCGACATGTGAGGGACACTCACAATTTCCGCCTGCACTCAATGGCTCGGTCTATTCTGAACTCAGGGAGGCTGATGAAGCCCTCAGCCTTCTCATCCTACAGGCAGAGACAGATGGAGAGTGGAGGTACATCATCAACACAGAGAACAAAATGTCATGAATACTGACACACCAATTATATTTAGGATAGTAGTACTGTAGTCAAGCATATGAAAACAACATATGTTATTTACATTGGCTGAGATAAACTCCTTTCACTGCTTAACATGAAAAAAACTGAACTATATAAACAAAACATCACATTTACACTTAGTTTTCAGGCCTGGATCAGTCCTGTTTTTCTTACAAATATTGCAATGATCACTAGAGTCCTACAGTGAATTTGAATTAGATCACAATGCTCTGCACTGATTAGTTCCAATGGTATGAATTAGAGTTGCAAAAGTTTGTCGATTAATTGATTAGTTAGTTGACAGAATACTAATCTGCAACTACCTTGATAACTGATTAATTGTTAATATTCGGAAAAAAATATACCAAACATTTAGGGGATGCAGATTAACAAATGTGAGAATTTGCTGCTTTCCTACTTTTATTATGGACCAAATGATTAAATGATTGTTCCATTAGAGCCACAGAAGTCATTAAAGTTACATCTGTTTTTATACACTGTGTTGTAGTTTATATTTGAATTCCCCTATGTTTTGTGTAAGGACAGAGTTACATTAGCTTTGTCAACAAATCCATTAAAAATTTTGACTATGAATGAATCCCAGGATATAATGACATCTGAATGTAATGCCTTACATTTTGGTTGGTGTACCAGTAGAGGCAGGACTCTTTGAGGATAAACCAATATTTCCTCCATTTCTGAGTGAAGTAGCCTTTGGCATCCTTCTTCTTCCACAGCCAGCCCTCACAATCCCCGTGTCCCAGGTCCTTACAGGAGATTCTCCTTCGACTGGCACTGGTGAGGGAACCTGAGGACAATGTTGGTACTGACAGTGATTTTCATAGCATTTGGCCCTAAATTGAGAACAATATGAGCAAAGAAGCATAATTGCAGTCATCTATTTAGTAGTCCCAGTCTAACATACAGAATCCAAACGTCTGTACTCTCTCTAAGTCTGCAGCAACTTACAGTAATATTTTATTCCTGTAAAATCAGCTACAACTGTTGAATCCCTCCAACTAAAGGATTTTCAGCACATCTGCAACTCTGATGAATACCCAGAGTATTACAGCAGTGACAGTGATAAGTTATGCGTATCCAAAAATAGGAAACAGTCCGTCATTGCAAGTAAAATGAAGGAAAAAAAACACAGATGGCAGGTTTTAGCAAGAAAATCTGTAAATGTAAATTTTCTTGTGCAAGAACAGATTTATTGTTGTAGTGTGTACATTACTGTTTTCATCGTGTGCTTTAAATCTGGGTTTTTAACATACATGAGCGTGTTATTATATCATCAAGTCTGTCTCAGCTCTCCTTTTGATATGTTAAACAATTCAGTCACTGAGACACACCACAGTCAACATTCACAGTATCTAAAATCTGTCAGGTTCAGTTTAGAGTCAGAGTCTCTCTGTAAAACATACAAACTCCAGCAGTACTGTGAAGAAAAAACTGCCTACCTTTACTTCTCTTTTTGGTTTTCGTTCTTAGAGATGTGTAATGGAAAGACTACAGGGAAGAGAGGAAAAAGACGTTTGCTCAAAAACAATTATTCTTACATACACAAATAGAAATCTGGAGAAAAGCATTATTCAAGCAAAGCTTCTGTGCTGGTGATGAATCCCCCACATAAAGAGGAGCAGCCAGTTCATACTCTTTTTTCTTTTTTTTTAGCTTATTTTCATTTTATCAGGCAAACAGCAAAGAGGATTAGAAAGGCACAGAGGGATCACAGTACTAAAACTGCTGCAGCCGGGAAGTGACCTACAACCTGTGATGGAGAACCAAAAGCCACCTGCCACAGAGACTAAATGTCAGTGATGCTGTGACTTACATCACCTTGGCTACTTTTAGCACACCTGAAACTGTTGACTCAGATTTGTCAAGTGATGAAGTCAGTAACTTGTTGTACATTACATTGTATACCTCATAGTTACATTACACAATAGCTATCAAAAGTGAGCTTGCAATAGCAAACATTAGCCGCCACAAGCTACTGGTAGCATCAGGCCTACTATGGCTACAGCTTTAAAACAGCAATTGAACATTTTGAATCTTCTTTTTCTAATTTCTAAACGTTACATTACATTGCATTATTTTAGAATCAAACACCACTGAAGTGTGTACTAGCTAATGTATCCAATAGTGGCTCATGTGATTGGACCTAGTGGCTATAGTTGCTAACATTAACATTGTTGAATAAGTTTGCTGGCTATTTATCTTGGCAACAAAGCTGAATAAATATCTGTTTATAATCATCTAATTTGACTCATTGTGTGCTACAACTCACAGTGCTTTGGAGGCGGCGAGGGCTAATGACTAAGGCAGCTTCCTGTGTCACAGTAACCTAAATATGGAAACCAATTTACCTCATCCGACTGTTATCTTTTATTTAATTATTACAGTCCTGAATGGATTTAATCTCAGGTATCTCTGCTATTCTTGTGTGGCCATATGTTCAGCCATAATTTGGACACAAACGATCTCCACGTAACAGATTGATGATGTAAGTGTGAAGCCTCTGCTTCATTAAAAATTAGGATATGAGTCAGAATCAAAATGCACAGGAAAGACAGCATTGTTTAAAAACCAGAACCAGTCTGAATAGATACAACAACTGAGAATTACACAGTCAGACCTGTAACACTGTCTGATCTCCTACCTTCCTCATGGAGGCAGCTCCTGAGCTTCCTGAGCCCGAATACCTGAAGAGAGACGGACAGGATTAAATATAACCACAAACAACTCTTAAAGCTCCTTTTATCAGTCACAACCATGTGGTCAAACCACAAACAACCGCATATGCAAACCCACCTGTCTGTTGTGTCTGCTCGCAGTGTGTCTGCACCTCGCTGGCGGATAGAAGAAAAAAGAAACAAGGACTTAATTTAAGAGCCTAAAAACCCTTCCTACCCTCTGTACATGACAAACATTTACACATTCACACAGACATACACACTTTTCTTTGTTTGTGTGTGTCTGTGTTGGTAATCATTGTCTTTGTGCTGTTATGTCATTTACTATTGTTATTCTGAAAATGTATTGAAAGCTTAACTGACATGCACATTGGGTGGAAAGATGGATTTGACCTTTTTTGTAATATAAACTCCTTAATATAGTATATATTGTATAAATGAATACAATATGTAGTTGTAACACTCGACATTCAAAATCATTTTAATAATTTGATGGGTCCAGCATTACTTTTCTGCTAGATGATCTGATTTGCTAAGAGGCTGACAATGTATTTGTTTTATTCCCAAAGATGCTTCATATGACAAAACAGGCGTCGAAAGGAAATAGAAAATTAAAACACATTTCAATACAATGCAATCAAGTAAAGCTCAACGCAGTATGTCACTAGACTGTAAAACATGAAGAAAAACTCATTAAACAAAACTATTAAACTGAGGGACAATGTGATGTCACTTTCTGTATTTAATGTTTTATTTATATGTTTTGGTTAATTGCTTAATCTAATGAAAGTCGTTATATTAAATGTCATTATAATCTGTTGAAATGAACATGGCAGTATTTTACTTTGAAAGGGGCTTGCCTTTGTTAGTCAGCTGCTGCAGGTAACTGATCAATTCCATCAGCAGCAGACCATTTTTAGCTGATTACAGGCTTGATGTCCAGATGACTATAATTCAATAAGGTGAAGCGGTGAAAGAATTGTTCATTACCACAACTAATTGAATCATTTGTGAACCACTATCATAGCTCTCTCGACAAAATATACTCCACGGAACTCCACTCCAAGTGTTTCTGGCATCCTTTAAAACATAAACAACTTGGGTATTATGTAAAAGATAAACAAATGGGCCTAAATGGACACAGGGCTGTGGGATCAAGGAGCCACAGGGCGCTAAAGTTATTATTAGGTATACTACATGCATCATATTTTGGATGATTTTAGGCCACTTTAACTGTGTAAGCTATATATTTATGCACTATGGTAAAAAATACAAATGCTTGACAAAGATGTGAAACCACAAATCTTAATCCTACAGAGACAATAAGTAAGGGGAACCGCGCAGGCCATTAGGGTTAGCATATGCTTGTTAGTGCAGGATAGTATACTTCATGTGCCACTGAATAGATATGAGTCACCACCATGAGAAACACACAGCTGAGAGGGTTAGTAGAGGGCTGGTGTGAGCTAAGCTGTGAATGTGTGTGTGTTTGCGTGCTTTGTGTTTTAGGCACAGTCTGTCAGTCGCACTTGTAATTGGTCTGGCTGATGCTGAGTCATACACCTACTCACGGGGATACTTGTTTCTGTATGTGTGTGTGCGTGAGCAAATGTGTGTGTTTGTCCAGAATAAACTCCTGTTTAGACTCAGGCGTGTCTGAGGAGATGGGGATATTAGGATGAGTTAGGATGAGTCGTGAGATGGCTACCACGCATACAAATGCACTCCTGTGTGCTTGTGTGTGTTTGTTTTTGTATGCCAGTGTGTGTGTGTGCACAGGTGTGTTGGTGTGTGCATGAGAGAAAATGCTAAATTACAAATGGGCGTGTCTGAGAGTGTCACTGTCATTCTCATAATCTGTGATGCTGGCAGCCATGCAATAACACTCATCATCCTCACTCTCCTTTGTCTCCTCTACACACACACACAACAATGTGTGTGAATCTGTGAACATCATGACCTATCCTACAACCACAAACTGTCCACTCTTCAAGGGCAAAGACATCAACTTTGAGATGAAGAAAGTTGTGAGCAAGTGACTTTGCTCCAGTTTTTTGAATGAAACAATCAGGACTGAAGGTGATTTTAATAGTTTCATAATGATAGTAGAAGAGTAGTTATGGAATAATTATTTTGTACAGAAGACATTTATACATGCCACAGTATGAAAAGCACAGGTGTAACTAATAAAATTGACATTAATGATGTTAGTTACATCTGTCCTTTTCCTACTGTGACAAATCAAAATGTCTTCTGTGAAAAAGAACAATTAAAAGCAAAAAATGACATGTGAAACAATAAACTAAATAAACTCTGCTCCCAACACTCATAATAAGAAGGATAAGAATCCACTAGTTCTTTTTCTAATTGAGTCTTTTAATCTGTTCCATGACAATCCCCATTATATTCCACATTTGTGAGAACTTCAAAGCCCTTACACCCAGTTGTTTGTTTCAAGACTTTTCACTGACATGTTTTTTTTATAAATGTCAACATCAAGATGTGCTTCTATTGTGAAATACTTCTCAATTTTGCCTGATCCTGTTGCTGTTTGTTGCACTAGATCCATCTTGTAGACACATCAATTCAATAGTTATTAATTCTTACGGCTGTGTGTGGTCTGGTGTCTCATCATTCATTTACCATTCATTAACCAATAGTTTCTATAGCCTACTTTCACAGTGGGCAGATTTTATAGTTACTTTTACAGAATAGATCTTTCGTTAATCCCAATTTTTTTTTAACAATTTTTTGTCAAAAACAACCATTAAAAAACTCTAAGTTTTTTAATAGTTGTTTACCTTCCCTGTATGCATTGTGTGGCTTGGGCATTTTTCCTATCCAGTTTGAGCAGTTCAATCAGAGGATTTACAGGATATGAGGAAATATTACAGTTTTATGTCTTATTGGACAACAGGTCTCAACAGAATTGAAACTCTTAAATTGAATGCTAGCTCACAGTCAGTGCGAGGAAAAAACAAATGTACGTAGAACTTTTTCTGGTAACGGTAACTGATCCAGGAAAACAAGGTGTGTAAATGTCTATATGAGTTCAAAGTTACGTAAACATGATATGGACAGACGTTGTCTACAGCTAACGTACTTTGCATTGCACAATGGCGAGCTACATCTTTAACAATGATAGTGTAGTTGTGCCTCCCCTTGGTTAGTGACACCAGAACCATGAAGACTATGTAGTTTAATATTTTATCAGTGTGGCAGTCCAACAGTCAAGGTAACTTTTTTTCTGATCATGTTTTACATTGACAGCTAAGTTACCATAAAATAAAACCTACAAACTAAGGTGGTAATGTAAGTCAATTTCAAAAGTTGGCTCAAACATCGAAAATGAATAGACACTGACTCTTAATTATTTAGATGTATCACATACACATCATTGTAGGCCAGTGTCAGGTGTGACATGATCAAGAAATCAGTAGCCTTCAAACCAGAAGAATCCCTTGTAAGAAACCCCATCACCCATTTGCACATTATTGTTATCATTATTATCTATGATTGTCTGCTGCGTATGTATGCTACATGTCATAGTAACAATAAAGGGATGGGCTAAGATATCACACAAGCTAACAATATTTACACAAGGGAAAAAGCAAAACATCCAAATGAAACAGTTAACATTACATCATAGCCAATATCTCACAATAACATTATTAAAAACATACTGCAGACCCTGGAGTGAATGAGAAGTAATGAACCCATGAGAAACAGACAGATGTCTATGTGAACAGCTCTTGGTCATGAGCATGAAAATAAACTGCGTAACTGAAATTACCATTAGGGGGAGACAGAACACAGAAGTCATTGTATTATGTGTTGTGGATTTTCTGTTATGTGGTAATAATGATAATTGGTGCTGACTCTTTTTAATGGAGACACATTTAGCTGGAGCTGGAGAATTGGCCACTATCTTTTGTGTCAACTGAAACTATTGTTACAGATGAGCTAGACAGGACAGAGGAGGAAGAGAGAACAGGAGAAGGAAAGGAGACAAAATAGACAGCAAAGATGAAGACGACCAGAACAGAGGGCAGACAGGAAACCCAGCTGGACTCGTTGATTTAGGGACTGCAGATACACGGCCAATGCAAGAAAAACATCTCTACTTTCCATGCAACATGTTTAGTCACCAAAAAAATATTATTCTAACCAAGTTGATTTGACACTTTTGAGTGACAGGTATACTCCATAACTGTCAATGCTGCTCCCGCTTCAAGTACAGATTATATGTCAAACCACACAGGCCAGAGACCAGGAGCAGCTACTCACCAACACAGGTTGGAAGAGAGCATTAGACTCTTTTAGGGAGTACAAAAAAATCTAACATGTGCAAAGCTTCAGTGATAAGTTCGGAAAGCTTTAAAGCCATGTGGGTCCATGGGGACATCACAGAGCAGCAACAAGCTGCAAACTTCAGTGAGCTTGTGCACTGTAGGCAATATCTCAGACGTGTACCACCAGTGACACCCTTTCTTGGAAAGAGCAGGTGGTTGCTTTTTGAGGTCACAATGAAGCACAATACAGTAACAATAAAGGAAATCATATGGAGTGCAGGCTGAAGCTTCTCAAGAAGTTCGATCCTTCACTGCAAACATTCAAACCACCATTACATAACCTACCTCTCATCATCATCCAAACATGAAAAGATTCAAAGCAACTCTGGTGTTATAACTCCAAGAGGAAAAAAATCTACTTGATAATAGTGGATGAAGCAAGGGATCATTGTTTGGAGCCACTTGTATTGTGTGTAGTTCACAGGGTCTGCAGACATACATTCCTGGATTTTCCCATCTTGAGGCAGTTGATCACTGAGACCATGAAGAAGCAACTTGCGAAACACAGAATAAAACACTTCACATGTTTTTTTCAATTCTACGATGGTGCTCCTGTTATGCATGGAGCATTGAAAGGTGTATGAAGCTCAATTCAGACAAAAGCATCCAGAGGTACTATATCCATTGCTATACCCAATAACTAAATCATGTCATTTGCTCCACTTCTAAAGTAATCCCAGAGGCATGCAACTTCTTTGATCTCCCGATGTATCGCTATTCTTTTCTCTTGTCCACCACCATAAATTACAAACCTTTAAGCAACAACTAAGTGTAAGGGACAAAGAACTTGTCCAGCTGCCCAGTACAGGCTGGGTATGCCAGATTCGGTCTAAATGCCACTCTCTAAAACCTCCCTGCTTTGATAGAGACATTAAGTAGCATTTCTAGCTAAGGGACTAGAAAGATTTAGTGTCATCTCACTCAAAAGGTACCAACGAGAAGACCATGGTTCTGCTAATGCAACACAGAGGAAGTGAAAAAGCATGGAGGATTATGTAGTCAAGCCCTCTCGAGGCACTAGGTCAGATCTCACTATGGGGGAGAGCCTTCTTTCCAGTTCTTGACACAATGCTAGAGGAGCTTGAGAATGGGTTTTCTGGAATTGGGTAAAAAATCTCCACGGGCATTTTGACATGTTCCCCTGCCTCAGAACAGCTACTGAATGGAGAGGCACTCAAACATGTCGCTGGACAGTATAGCATCAACCTACAGCCTGAAGGGATTACTGCTGCAAACTATTTCCTTGACAGAAAAATAAAGACATACTACCCAGCATTCACTGTGTCCTTTTTCCTTTTGGGCCATCGTTCAAGCATCCTTGACCATCCCAGACACCAGCTGCAGTTATGAAAGGTGCCTGCATCAACTGCACACATGTCTACAATAGGTCAGCACAGGCTAAGTAGTTTGGCTATAATGTCAGTTGAGAGGGAGATGTTGGGTAATGTGGACCACATGAAGGTCAGTGATAGATCTGCAAAGCTAAAAACAAGACACTTCAGATGAGCACTTCTACCCACACAGGACCAAGAAGACAAGTCATAACCATTTCCTCTCTAACTGAAACTTCATTTACACTGGAGTAGTTTACAAAACCTACTTTTATGGAGTGGAAATTAGACTTTATCAAGCCAAGCAACTTAGAGCATTAAATATGGACAACTACTGAGTGTTTTGTTTTGTGACTTCATAGCCTCATGTTAGTCTTTTGTTACCATTTCTGGGTTTAAATAGACAAGTTTTATTTCTTTCCTTCTTTCTAATTACAAATAAAGTCAGTCATTTCTTTTAACCCACAAATGTCAACAGTGAAATTTTTGAATCACTTAAACTATAGGTTGGGATTTCCAGATTAATCATCTATTAATAATTTATAATATTAATAAAATTAATTTATTTGGATTCTTAAAATACATATGCTTTGCACATGTGCTTTGATGTGTCTTGACAGTTTCCACTGTTTATTATTATATACTATGTATGTGTATATATACACATACACACACACACACACACACACACACATATATACACCACATAATACATGTATGTACAGAAGTTGTTTTTTTATTGTCCAATAGACTGAGCTGATTATAAAATATGTCTACTGTGATGATGAAGTGATAAGTGCAACATTAAACATATAAACACAGTTATAACTACATTTACCCAGGAGTAGATGAGTTGATTTGATTGGCTGATTATTTGTTTACTGCTGTCTGCTAGCAGAATGTCCCCTCAGGGACATTAAAATGCTGTTCTACAGATACTAGCTAGAAACAAGTGTGTACATACAGGCAAAGCGTCTGGTGGCTGGTCAAGGCGCAGGGTGGAGGACAGCATGGAGGGACTGATGGGAAAGCTAGGGCTGCTGGGATTGCGGCTCTTGCGCCGAGAGCGTCTGGTGGAATCCCGCCGGCTCTCTCTGCCCGGACCCTCGGGCTCCTCCTCAATCACCAGGATCTTGTCATCACTAAGGTAACGCAGCAAGGAGTTGTCTGAATCTGTGGGGAAATGGCGGAAGAATGGAGCAGTTAGAGGATGGACAGGCTAAACAGAACCGATGACAGAGGGAGAAAAACCACAGAGGTAGAGGGAGATATCATCGGAGAGTTGAGGGAGAACCCCAGAGTAGAAACAGATGAGGGTGAATAGACCCTTACAGATAAAAATCCAACAGAAAGGGATAAAAGTGCCTCAGAGCTCCTGATACGGATCCACAGCCGGGGACATACAGCTAATCTTTTTGCAGTGATTATGCTGATTTGGAGGGCACTACTGCTAAATCTTGTCCCTCACATAAAGTTTTATTCTGCTTTAACTCCAGATAGAAAAAGCTTCTCACCGTATTTGTTTATTATCTATATACTTAAATGTGAAAAACTAAAAAGTGACTGAGGAAGAGAAGGAGAAAGGCAGACCTTGACAGAAGTATTGTGCTTTAATGTTATTCATAGACTTTCTGATGGTAGAGTGGAAGATCCTCGGTTGAATACAGATCGAGTCTCACCGCAAAATGGTGAAGCTGGTTAGAACTGGTCACACAGAAATAGCCTCATTTCCCGAGCGGCTGTATAAATGCAATTTCCTTGCATTTATGTTTATTTGTCGCTCTGTCAGATACATACCTGGCAGATATGTATCCTCACACAACCACACCACCATGGATAACCAGAAGATGAGCTGAAATGTGTTGAGCTGGGTATGGAACAAAGCACGGCACCAGTTTGACCTGTTTGTGACAAGTGTGTGAGGGCCTGTGTTTTTGCGTGTATTTGTGTTTGTGTGTGTGTACCTCGGCTCCCTCTCTTGCCCATGCTGGGTTCCTTGGCCTCGGCCATCCAGTTATATTCGGGAGGCATGGAAACAGGTCTGAGGTCACCTGGAAGTACCAATCAGCAATCAGAGAGTCGGCTGTGGGGGGAGGGACTGAGGGTGTCTTGGGAAGGCAGTGGCTGAGAGACAGCGTGGGAGACAGCTGGAGGGGAGGACAGGTGAGACAAAGTGTGTGCAGGTAAGGGGGGAGGTAGGGAAAACTCTTGAGGGACTGCTTTGATGTGCAAGGTAAAGATCATATGACCACATTTTCAGGTTTTACAGTGAAATCAGTAGTTTTCTATTCACAGTTGGTCAATTCCACTTATTCCACTGTTAGCTGAGCCAGCAGTACCCAGCTAATCTGCTAGCATGTTTACTGTTAGCTGATGAGCACTGATGAGCTGCACAAGGCTGGGAGGTTTCAAGAAAAATGTCAGTTGTTATGTTTTTTTAAGTCATTGTTCATTGAGATGTCTACAACTCGGCCAAATATTGTTAAATCCGAAGAGAGTTGATACATGTCCACAAATAAAATAAATATTCTGTGGTAGGACCTAAATACATAGATTAGAAATAAAATGAGTTGAAAGTGGCCTTGATGCATGTTCTGTTTCTACTTTCTGGTTCTGTACTTCCCCTTAGCTCTGCTTTGGTCTCCACCAGAGATATCTGGCTCTTTAGCTGCTAAATAGCTATAAACTTTTGTATGTCTACTGTTTGGTGTTGGGAAGGTAGTGCCCATTTACCTGAGATTGTTTACTAAATACCACTGTGAACTAACACTGTAAAGTGGGCTGTGAAACCAGAGAAGTGTATCAGTATCAGTCTTTACGAGTGACGCCTTTTACGTTAAACTCAGTCATTTGATGTATTATAATTGTGATCAGATCAGTTTTTAGCCCCACAAGCCAAACATTCACAAGTTTGAGTCCACCAGAAATATAATTGGGGACACCATGAGCAGAAGGTTGTTACTGCCAGCTGTAGAGTCGTACAAATTTCTACTTTTAGCTGTGTTTACAGCTTCTACACTGACTAACTTCTCACAGTGCAAGCCATTTAACTAACAAGGCTATCACAAAATAGGTTTCCAATGCTTCCATCTGTCACATGACCCTCACCTCACACATCATAGCAGTCCCCTAAGGCTTTCCCAGGGAGGTACAGGATGTCTAGGAAGCTGTCTGGGACAAAGGTGGACACAGGTGGCAGGGCAGAAAGGGAGCTGGAGACAGTGTTTTTGGACTGACCCTTTGGCACGTGATCAGTGTTTTTGAGACGTGTGTACGCGAGATGAAAACACAAAGAAGCAGAGCCATGAAGCGAATGATGAACACATAAGGAAGAGTTTTGAGAAAAATATGAAAACAAAAAGTGAGAGAGAGCATGCTGTTCACAAGGAGCTGGAGCCATTTCTCCACTTACACTGTTGGATTGCACTTCTATCTTACCATGTGTAGGGGTCTTGTCCCGCCGACGAACCCCTGTATTGCGGCCCCTGTCATAGTCAGGCCCTGGGGGTCCATCTCCCTCTAACAAGGAGAAGTACTGACCGCTGTCCTGGTCCAGGTAGTAGCTGACTGCCTCTGAACCTTTGGAGCCAGACTGGGAGCTCACGCTGTAACGGCTGATATCGTCACATGACATCAAACCCAGCTCCTCCCTGGGGAGAGCAGAGCCGTTATCATCACTGTCATCAGTGTTTTCAGCTGAATCATAATAATCAGCGTAATGATCATCATCAAACATCTGTGTGCACGAGCATCTGACCTGGTGCTGTAGAGTCCAGAAACAGGAGAGAGGATATAGACGTCCTGCATGCTGGGGGCGTCCATTTTGGACATGCCTAAAGTTCCACCGGGTGTTGGGGAAGTGCTGGTGGGGCTGGTGGGGACCGGCTGGGGAGAGAAAAAGGAGTGAAAGAAGGAGCGAATGACTCTATTTCTGCAACTTTTCATTGAGAAATAACTGGAGGATGGTGAGGGAATCTCAGAGCACAACCTGAAACTGAGCTTTAGATCTTTCCCTACCTCACGGTAAAACAAACAAGCACACAATTTACAGTGTTATGTGGGAAGGGAACCTTTTCTTTGTGATATCTTCCTTTTGCTGCAGCTGACACTAGTTTTAATACTGAATCACAAACAAGAGAGTTATTTCCACAGAGCTGCCATGTTGTCTTTCTTTTTCTATCTTTCTGAATGTGCAGCCTCTCCCACGTTCAATCGCTTCACTATTCTGTCATTTTGTCTCAAGCCTCTTCACTCACACTGGGCTCTCCATGTCTGTTCCCATGACAACCCCTCCTCTCCCCATCCTCTCCTCGCTCTTCTTCTCTCCTCAAAGCCCCCCTCCCCAGCTCCAACCCCATGCTTCAGGGGGAGAAGGACAGAGGAAAGCTAGCATGGCCTCCTACCTCGGCCTGACTCAAGGACACATAGGTTTCTCTTGTCATCGCGTCCTCTGTGAGGACAGAATGACTCGCTTCTCGTGTCATGGAAACTCACTCCAAGTTTTAAATGAATTATATTTGTTCTCAGTTGGAACAGCTGGGGTGACAATTACATAGCTTGTGCTGACAGTTTCTCCCCAAGCATAAGGTTTCCCAGATTTTGAAGAATGGAGTGTTTTACTGTATGTCTGAGCAGCATACGCTTCATTTTAGGGAGGAGATGTGAGTGTGGACAGAATGGATAAACAGACACAGAGTCTGAGCCATGGCGAGGCAGGAAGTGTCTCATTAAGGAAGCCCAGTGTTTCATCATTTCATCAACAGTGCATTAGTGAAATTTATTTCATATTTCAAACTTTCCACCCTCCCCTCTGTCACTACCACCATCCCCAGGCCCCGTCTCTATCTTCATCGCTTTCTCCCATCGTCCTCTCATGAAGGCAGCGTACAGTAAGACAGCTTCACGATAAATAATGAAGACTGGGCAGAAAGAGAGGGATATGAGCAAGAGAGAGGAGAAGAAAGGAAATAGGACAAAGAGAGACAGAGGGAGAGAGAGTGCAGGAGAGGGAGAGTGAGGCGGGGGAGCTGTGTAGTGTGGTGACTGGAGCTAAGAGTGAAAACAGTAATTTAGTGATTACAGCCCACTGCTGCCTGCATGGGAAGGGTGGGGGGGGTGGAAGTAGAGAGAGACAGGACTACCACAGCAGGCAAAATTCCAGTCAGTTAAAACAGTACTTAAACCATTTGACCCCTGCTGTGCCCAGTACAAACTACCTACAAATCCACTGCTCAAACCCCTCCCACACTAATGTTACACATCCCCTTATCCTAACATGCACTTGTGCAAACTCACTAAAGCACACACAGATACTCTAATGTGCTTAATGGGATATTTGACCATGTAAATGTTAAGAAAGAGTATGGATAAAAAGTCTCTTAAATTTTTCTGTATCGTATTTTGCTTTGTAAAGGGGTTTGACATACAATTGCAGGTGATACAAAATAATATCATTCTATGTATTTATGAAATACATCCCTTGAAACTCATGTTGGTAGTGATTCAGAGGCATAGTGCTGCTGCCAGTGCAGCTCAAAGTGAAGCAGCAGAAGCTGTATCATATGTTCAATTTCATCAGTGGGTATGCTCTTCAAATACTTGTGTTATCAGATAACAATGATCTGCACTCAGCATGACTACAACACCAAGGCTAGTGTGTGTTCATGTAAAGTTCCTCGAGTGAATAATGCAGCTAGAAGCACCTCTTTTTTATGATGGTAGGATAAAACCAGTAAAATGTGTTTCAAGAGCATGGTAACAAATTGAAAACAAAATCTGCAATGACACTGTTGCTTTAGCTGTCCTTGTTTTTCATGTGGGAGTTTTATTTTTAAACTGCGGTGATGTGTGTGTGTTTTGTTTTCCAGGACTGTAATGCTCAGTTTTTATGTTGAAAATAAATGTTTTTCACTTTTTTCAACATGCCTTGGATTTTATTACTTTGTGTCTGATAATCCATGAATTGAGCAAATCAATCAAAAATCAAATTCTCCAATTAACACGTATCATCTTATTTGTGTAATATGTGCAAAACAAGTGTCTAGGTGCACGAGTGTGTGTGCGGTGTATGTCTTGGCCGTGAGCAGGGACTTCCTGGAGTCTTGCTCTCACTGTGAGGTTGCTGGGCAACCAGACTCCAGGGTAGCTTTTCCCCCAGTATCCTGATAATAAGTAAAGTTTAGTGACCACAGTCAAACTATTCCTTCAAAATAAAAGTTGCTGTGTTATTACTAAATCTTTGGACTTTGGAAATAGCACCTAACAAAACAATCTCACCTAACATTAAAAAGCTGTTTGCTTTCAGTCATGTCTCATGGTTTTCATTAGAGGATGAATTTCAGCTACTAAAGGTGAAACTGGTGAAACTGATTAGTCAACAATTGTTATCACATTTACTGTTATGAAGTAATTTATCATGATAATTTCCCCACTGTGAGTTTAATAAAGGATTTGTCTTATCTTATTTTAGACTAAACATTTGTCTTTGAAACAATGGTAGAAATTTATAGATGCACGGTGAGTCATTGAATCCAAAACTTCAAACACAAAAATAGACCAAAAGAACATACTTTAAGTAAACTGTAACCCTTAACATATTCAGCTGGTTCATCAATAATACATAATACATGTTACCTCCCATGATTTATGGGAATGGGGTCATGGACAATGTAAGGCACACGTGTGACCGGTGAAGTGACCCATGATATGGACACACTTCACTCCCTACATGCAGCAGCACAGCAGACATGCAATATGCATCGTCACAGTAATCCTTGTCATCTTTGTTAAAATCATTGCCAGCATCATTGTAATTACAGTGCATCATCAAATTGCTTTTACTCCATCTGTCCATGGATGAAATAGATACATACACACAAACACACACACACACATGCACACAAACAGATATGTGCCATTATTTTGGAGAATAAAAGCCATGCAGGGATTTGGGGCTGGAATCACATGATAATTTGCAGAGATAAATTGTTTCCTTTGTGGATTCAGTTATAATCCATCTGAACATTTGCCACATTTGGGCTAAACTTCACAGCCGCACAATTCATCCTCCAAAACCAGGCTTAGAGGTATGAGTGCGCATGTGTTCGTGTATGTGTGTGCGTGTGTTTTGGAAGTGTGTATGTACAACATGTATCCAAAACCAAGCGTACAGAGTGCAGTGACCCACTTCCTTTGTCTCTCAAAGGAACAACATGACCGATAACGGAAAACATCTCTCTGCACAAACGTGTACAGAGACACACTTGACACATACAGATGGACAAGCATGCACACAGCCATACTCAAAAATGTGCGCACACCCACCCACACCAACTCTCTCTCTCTCTCTCTCTCTCACACATGCACACACGCATACACTCACAGACTGTTTAGCAGGGTATTTTGGATTCAGTGAATTATCTCCAGTATTTGCTGAGTAGCGGCTCTTGTTTCAGAGCCAGTGGAGCTGCCTGTAGTTGCTTATGAATAATTAAGAGCTCCAGTCTTTCGGAGAGAGAACAAATCTAAAACACTCCTTTCTTCCCCTCTCCCACAGATATTTCAGTGCTGTGATCTGGCTGCTCACGGCGCATTTGTGTCTTAGCAGCCCATCAGGGTAGAATTCCCACAATCCTCTGCTGTTGCACGCAGTAAATACAACGATAAGCGCATGGTAACAACTAAGAGTGACGATCTAACAAGACAGCAACCTGGAAACAAGAACACTCCTCCAGCTTGTTAAAGACAGGGATGGTGATGAAGTTGTGTTAAGCTCCATGGTTATTACAAGGCTTTAACGGTTTCTAGGCCATTACAGAATCCATTTCCACAAAACACTAGGTCTGTTTCTCACATGTTCGCTTACATGTACAGTATACTGCTAAATATTGCATTTATATGCTCACAGACATGTAGAAACAAACAGAAATACAAACAACAGTAGCTTGAAAAGAACAAAGAAGAGATATGCTGGAGGAGACACTGAAAGGGAGGATAAAAAAAACAAAGAAAGAAAGAGAAAATGCCAAAGAGCAGCCGTGCACCGAGCAGAGATCAAAGCATGCATGTAGCATGTAAATGAATTAGCCTGATGCAAGGTTAAAAATAGCAACTGTGGAACACAGGGGTCTGACAAGACAGTCGCCACTTCACAAAGCACTCAGGCAACATCAGACTAGCCCTCGCCTCACCCCTCTGACCATCTCAGCACAACTTGTTCTTTCTGTGCACCAAAACTGTTGAGTGATTTTTTTTCTGGACTCCAACTGACTGAGTGACAGATTTACAAAGTATTTGCTGTTAAGTGAAATGTCGACACCAGCTCCGAGCTGTAAGCCTTCAAACAAGCACTCCACCTCCTTTTCTTTTTTAGACATATAGTACATTAAAAATTTACTCTCTTTTGAAAAAGAGATGTCCTTAGGGGCAAAGGTTGAATGAATCAAGAGTCTCAGTGAAGATGAAGGTGAATGTGAGTGAGTGTGGATGAACCCTTTGGTGACCTTGTATTGCCCTGCACTAGATCCTGAACATCATGCTATGTTATACCATCTGAATCATTCTCACAACTTCAAGGTACAAATATAAGATTTAATTAATTCATATTTGAGTTATCTTGCACTAAAAATAAGCTTGTGGTATGCATATCTTCCCTGCAGGTGGAGGTTGAGCTTCCAACACATTTGTGAATGGCTTTTAAGTGTGCCAGCAGTAAGGCCAGAGATTTGTTGAAACACTCAACAGGAGGATTGATGCAAGGTCAAACAGTGGACAAGTTTCCTTTGAAAGTATTTGTTTAAAATGCCAGTAGGAGAATGCAGAGTGTGGGCAGTAAAAACAAGAGCTGAGAGTGAGTCAAAGATAAAGTCAGAGGTGCACAGCTCACTGTACACATCGCTAAATCATCCTCCCTCATATCCACTGTAAGCGTGCAGGTATAGGCCTGGTTAGTGTGGAAGAAGTAGAGTGGTCAAATTTCAGCTTCTTGTTTGTTTGTTAAGCTTTGAAATACAAAGATACATGGGAAGGAAAATGCCACTGAGTCAGTTCAACACTTTTCAGGTCAGGATGTGCAGTACAACTTGTTCTGATGCTGCAGTGTCGGCCATGTCCATGTGTTGCTGGTGTTTACCTGCAGGCCCAGTGGTTTCCAGCGGACATTCCTCAGCAGCGCTGGTGTGGAGCTCAGGGTGTTCTGGGGCCTTTTCTTCAGCGTGAGGATGACTCCGCATGGGTCCTCTCTCAAAGCATTCACCAGGTTCTTCAGCTGCCAGCCCACCTGAGGAGCACACACACACACACATCAGACTACTGAAACAACTGCTGCCAACCACACACACACACACATGCTGTACACGATGTACTGGGAGCAACCAAATCTGCTGAGGAAGAGCACCACGCACAAATATTATGTTTAATATGAACCACCACACACATGGGTTGTGATACAACCTGTCCAAAACACCATATGCCACCACGTTTATTTATTTATTTTGGCCCTTATTAGACAGGGACAGTAGGGAGATGATATGAAAGGAGGGAGGGAGAGGGACTAGGAGAAACGAATGACATTTTGATGAAAGTAGTAGCACCAACATGTGACTACTTATAAAGTGCCTTACATTTTAAACAACGGGTAACAGAGTCAAATTCTTGTTTTTTCCCCCTTAAATTTCTTGGTTTAAAGCCATTATTGGCCATATTTGTCTCATCATTTTTTTATTCCATACCATTCCTGTATAGCTGGTTATCAAATGTGGCCTGTCTGGTATAATTTGTTTCTACTTTTCTATTAAATAGGTACATTTTACTTAAGTAAATGCAGTATAATACATCGGCCAGGTAATAGAGTTTGCATTCATTTTTATTTTAATTTTAATAATTTTTTTGTTGAAGTTGTTGTTGTGTCACAAGGTCACTCAATGTTGTGGTCTTTTAGATGCTTTAGTTTGGGGTAATGTTGAACTGCATTGTGTTATGCCAAGACGTTTTTATAGCTGGAGCTTATTGATTGGACACACTACCCTGTATAACACGGTAAAATTCAAATAAGCCTGCAAAATTTGATTTCTCCTACAAGGCTCTATAGCACCATGACACATTTAAACAGCCATAACCAATTGGTGGTGGGTCTGACTGCAGTGACAAAATCATTAGTTTTTAACTGTGAGGTCTGACTAAATCTGTATAAATCCAGGCTAATGACCAATAACACAAATAATAATAATTAAAGTTTTAAGGAAAAAAACTTCAAAATTTTAGTCCAGAAAAAAGACCTAATATTCCCAGACAGGATTTGGTACAATCCAAAAACAATGGCCAACATCAGCAAACTGTCCATTATCATGATGTAAAAGTTGGTCAGATATATCACTACTTCAATGAGCCTTTATCTACCAAACCCTGTACCAGCACCAGTACTGCAAGACACTGTCACAATGCACCACACTGTCACAGTACCAGTGGTCTGAAAACACTGATGTATTGAAATATAACCTTTCTCAGTCAGTGTGCTTAAGTTCTAAGGAAGCGAGAGATGGTGAAAGGGTATGAAAGGAGTGCTGACTGCAGCGATTCCTCCCTCGTGGATCTGGGAAGCCTGTCTCCAGAGCTCACAGCACTCGTCAGGTCATTGATTGGCTACACTGGTCTCAGCTACTGGAAGTGTCCACAGAGGCCACCACATACACATACACACAACTGCTCTGACCCCAACAGGCAGTCTTTAGTAGCCTGGTTCTTGTTATTTTTGGCCCAGTTCAGAATTCAAAAAGGAGGTAAACTAGGACATACCAGAACTCAACAGGAGCAGAATCATTCATTCGTGATCTGATTTATCAATTAAACTGCACAACTGTAACTGTCATTTTCTGATGGTAGAGATGGAGCTGAGTACTGAATCTCAGAACTCATTGGGTACAAACCAATGTATCAAAAAACAAGTCAAGAACCAAGTTATCACCTTGTTTAGTGTTCTTTAATTATTCTTATTTAAATCATAGTTCTGCCAGATTTAAAGGGACTATTTTTAAGTTATCTCTGTCATTGAACTTGGTTTCTTGCCAAGAGCAGGTGGTGGTGATTGAGGAGCTTCAGCCATCATTACATTGACAAGACAAAAGGTTGTAATATGCTCTTTGAGCTGCACTATGCCTATAGCCAGTCGCGATCAGGTATTGACAAGAAACGCCAGTTAATGCACATGTCCAGCTAGTTAACATGCTAATTTCAATCAAAAAAAGATGTGATAAAGGCAAGAGTCACCATTGATGCAGCTTTCCAAAAAAAATGCAGACAGTTGGCGAGTAAAGAAGTTTGGTACTTGAATTTGCAAAGTTTCTACTAGACTAAGACTCATTTATTAAAGCTGTTAATGCAAACGTTGGCTATGTTAGCATCAGCAAAACTTACAAATAGCTCCTTTAAACTGTTTCAATTCTTTCGTATTTCATATCACAAATACAGCAGCCACCGACCAACGTGCCACATGAAGATTCACTCTCCTCTCAACTATGGTTTTGTTTTAAACTAACTCCAGAGGAAAACATCTGGCTCTTTGGGTGTAGTAGTAGTTAAGCTGTTTGTTGGGTTGCTATTGGCTGTGGCTGACACAGTGTTAGTAGTTGTGCTAATTGAAACTCTGAATCCCTGTACTGACAAATTTTTCTTTATTGTTTAACCACACTGTAATGTATATCTTATTGTCAGTGAATAATTATGAATGATTTCAATTCCTACATAATTGTGAATACTTTTTGTCTTATGAGACTATGCTTATTTTAGCTGTTGGTTCTGTTAAATTACACTGAGGATGACATAAAATACTCATGGGTAAATGCCGACTTAAAGAATTGTCAAATGTTAAAACATCATTAGATGGTGGTTATTGGAGAAAGGTGGTTGCCTTACTATTAGTGTAGCTCAATTGTGTCTTTTTGTCCAACGGGGCTACATTCATTTGGATTTGATGTGTTTTGCTCCATAAGGTTTGTTCTTTTGCAGTTTCATAAAAGGAATGATGCTGTTGTGAACTTTTTAGATGGATGCATAGTGGAAGAAATTGAAATTGAAATTTCATAACACATAAGCTACTGTTATTGGCACGAAACTTCCACCAGGGTTGGACAAGGTAAATCAAAGTGAACTAAACTGGATCACAATCAAAATTTCTCAACCCCTGTTTGATCCACCACAGTAGTGTCCTGCACATACAGTACAGTGTGTGTTAACAGTAAACACAAAGCTGTCCCAGCCACACTGGTTTAGAACTGTTGTGTTATGCAAACATGCAGAGAGCAAAGGGAAACAGGGAGAGACCTACCAAAGTAATAATAGAGCATAAACTGCTGCTGGAGAGGTTTTTCGAATCCCTGGGGTCTTCATTATTTTCCCAGATGCTATTACCTCCACATAATTATGTTGCCTCTTCAAACAATCAGTTTGTTATTTGAGCAAATTCCACATTTTACCTCAAAAGAGAAGCTGAGCTAAAAAACTGCGAGTCCTGTTTTGAAGTGGGCCTCAAACAGAAGCTCATGCATAGACATGAAGGCAATGCTGTTGCTAAATACGTGGGAAAGGCCTACATAATGATTTTATAATGTAATGGAATTTGTTCATTCAATATTCACACTAATCTAATTTTTAAATATGGAGCCTCGCTAGATAAACTTATCAGCCATGATGTTGACAGAGAGTTTGCTGGGAGTGTGTCCATCTTTCCTCTTAAGCAGCTTCATTTAAGACTGAAAAAAAGCTATATTGACAGGAGACTGCCTTCTGGTGTTCTTCCCCCTTCTCCCCTCTTTTTCTTTTCATCCTCTTCCTCTTCTTCCTAAGTCCCTCTTTACTTCCTCCTCCCTTTCTCACCCCACTCTCCCAGCTCTGCCTCATCCCAGCATCCCCTGACTACTTCACACCCCTTTTCCCCCATTACAGACACACATACACCTCTGTCTCCCCCATGCTTATCTCCTCCCCCAGAGCGAGGGATCAGAGTGGTGAGGGTCTAGCTGAGGGAGTAATGAGGGGTTGGAGCTGAGAGCCTGGCAGGGTGCGATCTGCACTGTCACCCCGAGCAGAGAGAGGGACAGAGATAACACGCAGCTCCCTCACGCGTCAATCAAGTGCCGCTCCCTAGCGCCTCCATGCACACTTTCGCATGAGCAGCAACTACTGAGACCAGGAAATACTTAGGGAAAAGCATACAACAGATATCTCAACACAGACACAACCATTTTTGCCCCCTCCCTCAGAAATCTCAAATAAACACTGGAACAAATTGTTTGTGCCAGAGCTGACAGCACAGGCAATAGACAGCACGCTCAATCACATGCACTCACAAGCTACCGTTCCATTTAAAATGGCTGCCCATTTTCATGCTTTTCTCTGATGTGACGACTCAAAGGCAGAAGTACAACTTATTCAAGTCTGAAAGTGGAACATGAGTTCACATTGCAAACCTGACGCCTCCCTCTGGGTTTTCTTATGACAATGGAAACAAATTCCAGAAAGAGTGAGCTGACAATCATGCTGGACTGAACAAAGGTCTTATAACAATCATCCTATAATCTGCTCCCCCAGCAAGCCTAATTAGCCTACATAGCGGCAGAGGCACAGGACAGGAAGCACCATGGCGGCAGTGGTGGTGGCGGTGGTGCTGGTGGCAGACATCATGTACCTTGACAGCCCCTCAACCTAATACAGATTCTTCATGGTAACAGTGTTATGTTTGGAAGCTTTTTAACTCACCACTGTTTGGTGATTGACTTGGATGACCTCATCCCCTGCATGGATCTTCTTGCACTGGTCTGCTGGAGACTGCAGAAGGAGGAGAAGTGGAGGATAGAAAAGCACAATGGGAACAAATTTAGGTGACACTGAAGTGTGGATTCATTGTCATAGTGGGATATAAGACCATAAATTGTGGTTGGTGAAGTGTTAAGCTTCTGACTGAATGAAATAAAAACTCACATTCTCCGTGGTTCCAGTGATAACGTGGAGTCCATCATATGTTGATTTGATGTACATCCCCTGAAACACAAGCACGCACAAGCAAGGCTTTTAGTATCATACATAACATTAAGAGAAATACAGTGGGGTCCAAATGCACTTCACACTTTCAAAATCTTTAGTTTAGTTTGCACCTGTGAACCCCTATCTGTTTCGGTTCAGAGCTATGGACTTAAGACCTTGGACTTGGATTCTAGTGAGATGTAGGTCACAAAACTGAGGGACTTTACTGCATCATTTTCCCAAAAGATATTTTACACATGTGAAGTTTACAGTGATGGATGTGATGCAAAATCTCCCACAGGTGTTCAGGAGGGAAAACTTTTACATTATATGATTCATGTTATTTTCATACTTTCACTTTTTCAACCCTCATGTTCTGCACAGGGGATGAGGGTTGGGGTCAATAAGCGGTTGGATTTATATTTTTCTTACAATTTTAGCTTTCATTTATCACCCAACTCATTTAAAACTTGACTTGAGTTGAGACTTAAAGGAAAAAAAATATTTAATTCTCAAGTTTTGACCAGGTAAAGTAAATAATTAATTAAGAGAGAAAAAAGCAGGCAGTACTGTTCACACACCTTGACTATTTAATTATTAGTGCCATGCACTGAAGAGACTTGGCTTCAGTTATTTAAAAAAAACACTAATAACAGCTTTTAAGGGAGAACGCTCAAATACTATGTGAAAAATAGTTGAATTAAAAAGTTCTAATGCTTATTTCTTTGTGAAGATGTGTGACTTCAATTCTATTTGTCCCTGGACACTTGAGACTTGACCTCAGACTTGATAATATTACAAGAATTTAGACTTTCCCAGAACATTTAAAGCTGCCTTAATTGATTTCTATGGGCAGCGGAACAAGATGAAAACACAAGGAGGCACCAAAGCAACATTAACATTTAGACTCATCTTTCTGTTATTTACACCCAATATTTCATTGTTATTTTAGCTTTGGTCTCCACCAACTCTTGAAAGAAATATCTAGTTTCCACTGTGTTCCCCAGCTGGTCGCTAACTTTCACATATGTTGTAGGGTATGTAGTTTGTGGGCCTTAAAACCAAAACAATGAGCTAATAGATTCTGTCTACTTTGGTAATTTAATGTTTTGTATTAATGCAACTTTAAAAGCTGCCTTGGTATATATGTCTGTGTGTGTCCTTACCAGCCCTTCGCTGGGCATGATGCTGGTAAGGTGGACCACCTCCAAATGGGCAGACTGAGAGACCAGAGAGTCTGATGACAGAGAGATGATGTGGTCGCATATCCCTGCTAAGGTCTTACACTGTAGGTAAAGAGAGGAAAAAGGAGTTAAGACAGGAAAGGAGAGAGAGAAAGAGAAAAAGTGGCAAAAAAGAGAAAGACAGAAAGTTATTGAGATTGGTTTTGGTCCGCAAGGGATGCTGTGACCTAGCTGGAGGAGGTGAAAAAGAAATCATTTCATCAGATTGTTCCACATCGCCACTTCCATCACTCCAGCACACAAACTGTTTCCTGTCACAGTCTGTCCACAGGCAAGCCCACAAGACACCGTCAGAGACAGAACAACATATCGCCGATACCAGACAACCCCGAGGTGCCCAGATGACATTTTCTAACATCTAAATTACAGAGCTCAGATTTCATTTGTTGTTATCTGTATTTTATGTTTTTATTTTTTTATTTCCGCCTTCATGTCGACTGAACACAATCGGACACATTGTTGAATGGAGAGTGGCTGGATTGTCTGTGCTGTAATTTTATTTTTTACACTGCGCTTGTATTCCTAATACATATTACTCCATTTGAGTGCATCCAAGCAAATATGTCAAATGAAAAGCATGGCTTCACCTTGCCTTTGTTCTAAATGAACCTTGACTGTTTTTCAGGCTATTTGTCTGCTTGGTCACGCATGCAAGTTAATTTATCATCAGCAACATCTCTGCCTTCTAATCTTGGCTGACTGACTGCAGTGGCTTCACCGAGACTCTTACCCTGGTTATCCTGCCTCATTGCATCGGTGCTTAGTGCACACATGCATGCAAACACATACACACACACACACACACACACACGGTGGAATGTAACAAACATCCATGTGAGAGAGTAAATAGTATATTCTCTACATTCACACACAAGCTGCATGACAGTGATGAACCCTGCATAAAATAATCTTCCCATCTCGATCCTAATGAGCAATTAACGGATTATTGCCAGTTATGAAATGAACACAGATCTTAAACACACAATCACATATGATGTGCATGGGCTCACACACACATCATAGCTCAGAGCCTGTGATTCATTCAGTGTGAGAGAAGAGGTGGAGAATCTTCATTGAGCTGGCTATGTGACTCTTATGCTCTCTCTCTCTCTCTTTCTGTCTCTCTTACTGTCTATCACTCTCACACACATACACATAAACACACACGCACGCACGCACACTTCCACCCTTTTCTGGGTCAGTTATTTGAACATTACACTGCTGGTTCCTGTTCATTCAATAGCATTATGTCAAGGTACAGATGCTACGTAATGGGATACCAGGAACTGTTCATGTTATCTAAAGACACAGAGAAAAATTAGCTTTAATTAAAAAAAAAAAAGGGCGTGGGGGGGGGGTTTAAAAAATAAGTGACAGGGTAGAAGCACTGTATATGTAATCCTGCCGTTAAGTAGCATGTGAAGTGCCCAGCTGGAAACCACAGCAAGTGACAATGTTGTGGCTCTGCTTGTGTCCCGCTTTGAGCATTGGTCTAATAGTCTTGACCTGGGATTAACACAGGGCCGAAACACAAAAGGCCAGCCACCAGCATGGAGACTCCTAACTCCACCAGCTCTGACACACCCGGCCTTGATCTGACATGCCTCCAGGAGAGCGCAGATTATAGGGAAGTTAACTTATGTGGCTGGCTGGCGTGAGATTTAAAAGCAGTCAAACAGAAAGCCAGACATAGTACGCTGCCAAATGGATTAAGCTCTGGCTGCACATTCCTACCCCCCACCACCATGCACCCACCCACCCACCACCTCCCTCATTTTCATTCTCTCTCGCCCTTTCTTCCTCATGGACTCGCACCTTCTCCCTCGCACACACATACCAAGCGTGATTGCGTAATTATTCATCTCCACGTGCATACACACTGTGGCAAGTATAAACCTGAACCAAGACACAGAGAGAGAGGGAGGGAGGAAGGAAAAGGGGAGTGGGAGAGAGAACTAGAAAAGCAGGGAGGTGGAAGGGAGAGTCCGGGAGGAAAGGGGGAGAAAACAAGGGAAAGGGAAAACACACAACTAGGACAGTCTTATGTAATTCCTCTCATCCTTATGCATGCATGCATGCACACAAAAACGCACACACACTCATACACACTTCACACTCCATCAGACACACAGACTCACACATGCTCATATCTTATTGCTCTTCTTCTCTCTCTCTCTCTCTCTCTCTCTCTCTCTCTCTCTCTTTTTCTCTCTCGCTCAGACACACAAACACACACACACAAACACACTATCCCTGTCCATCTGAATGCTGCAGGCCGTAGTCTGGAGGAGAGCAGAGTAGCAGTGAGTTTTGCATTATTGAGCAGAGGCTGACAAACGTACAACTACCACTACTGTAGCTACAGCAACATTGACCGGAGCATGAAACAGTCTCTGAACCCCATGGAGGATGCACACAGGGGGAAAAAAGCCTCTAACATACATGACTGTCTGGATCAAAACCCATTCATACTTTATTTAAAGAAATAGTTTGACATTTTGGAAAATTATATATTTCATTACCCACTTTCTTGCCAACCCGTAGATGAGATGAGTGATGACACTCACATACATACTGTCAATATAAAGCTACAGCCAAGAGATGGTTTGTTTAATATACTATAAAACACATACCTGACAGCAAGCTGTAAAGTTGTGGGTATGGGATGAAGCTCTGCATTGTTGCTTTTACCATTTGTTTTTAGTAAAGATGACTCATACGAAATATAACATGTTAATTATTAAGTTTTATAGGTGCTGGTACAGGCAAATCTATATTTATATATTATTAACATTTGGATTGTGCTGTCTTTTTACCCTTGTTTACAGTCTTTATTCCACGAACACGCAGTAGTGAAGCAGCCACCAGGCGTGAGACGTGCGTTTCATGCGCGTGACACACATGCAATGTGTCCACTCTAACCCATTAACTAAGCTAACCACCCCCTGAAAATCAGGACGTTCCACTTTCACCAAGCCACCATGCACATACCTGGCAGGTAGTATCTTCTCCAGTATGCTAAACTAGGCTAACTGTCCCTTGGCACTAGTTTCATACTCAACAGCCATGACAGTGGTGCTGATCTTCTCAACTAATGGCAAGAAGGCATAATATATGGCATATAATTGAAAAGAATATATTTATATACAATACCAAAGAAAAGAAACTGCTTAAGTTTACATTCAGTTTGTTTTGCTAAAAATATAGAAAACAAAATGGAGTTAGATTTTAAATCATTGTGATGACACATGGGACAAGTCAGCTAAAAAAGAAGAATCTGCAGTTCTTAAATAAATAAAAATAAAACATTACTCTAGGTTCCTCATTTTGTATCATCCTGTCTGTCCTGTGTGTGTGATTATGTGCTGTGTGTGGTTTAGGGTTTGTGTCACTTCACCTCCACTTCATTTCTAAAACACATGGTAAATGATCAGCAAGGACGGAGCATCTAAAAACAAACACCTCATCCTCTCTCACTCTCTCTCTGTCTCTCTCCCTTCACGCTACCTCCTTATTTCATACATAAACCTCCTACACATAACAGACTTAGTCATGTGGAGCTTTTAGTCTGGCACTTACGCTTGGTGTGTATGTGTGTGTATGTGTGTGTGTGTCTGTGTGTACATGTAAAGAGCAATCTAAATATTTGGATTTGACCAATGTCACTGTTCTGTTTTTGCTTTTAACAACAGAGGTAGACGACAGTCGTGGTACCACAACCAAAACACTGAGGGGGGAGTGATTCTGCCATCATAGCACAGGGAGACAGCGTCTCAAATATAGTCTTATGACTAGTTTTATTTATAGAAATATACAGTATAATATATTGGTAGTTTTGAACATCTGATCTGAGTACTCTCCTTGCATGAAATGTTCAAATATTTTTCTGTGAACTCCCCCTGCCAACACTTTATTTGGTTTTTTCCACCTGACCTTGAATGGCAGCAGGAAGTGTCCCAGTCCAACTGTCAGCCCAGATCAGACACTAGCTGCTCACTCGATTTCACACGTGGACACAGACAGTTCTCCACCATACATGCACGCGCGCACACACACACATACAGAAAATAAACTAGCTTTGAAAAGGCCTCAGGCTGGCTTGCACTTTAACGTGCACAATTTTGTGCCACAAATTCCCACAAAAAACAAACAGTAGCTTGACATGAACACACAGAAAACACAATACATACAGAGGCAGTCACACACAAACACACACTGTCCAGCCGTCTATCTTCAGTGTGTTTATGATCCTTGTAAAACCATATGTGCGTAATAAGATTTCATTAGAGGGAAGTTTCTACCATTTGATCTGCTTTCTTGCCAAGAGTTAGATGAGAAGATCGTGTGTTTGCAGGGTAAATGTGAAGCTGGATCCAGAAGCCAGTGTAAGACAGGTAGGCTGACTGTCCAGCGGTAACAAGGTTGCAAATAAGTTTTTTCCAAAAAGCAACAAGGCCCTTGTTTCGATTCTGAGTTTCAGAGATAAACTGTGACATAATGAAATGGAAATGAAATAGTGCACACGCAAGGTGGTAATATGGGCACTGAGGGTAGCAATCTTGTTGTGGCTGCTTTATCTATCCATTTAATAGCTGCCATTGTTGAGTAAACCGCTTCCTTGTTTTCCATGATAACCAACAGGTCAACGACTTTCAGCAGTAATATTTCAATGAAAAATTGAGATTTTAAAACAGAAACTTACCACATGGAGAATCTTATTCTCTGTCTCATACACAGTGCAATCCTGTAAAACGAGAGGAAGACAGAGAGAGAGAGAGAGAGAGAAAAACATTAGATGTAGAAAGCATCAATGTGAACATCCGCAGAGAAGCTCAAATATCTCCCTCCTCCACACATAACAATGGGGACAGAAGGAAATAAGAGAAATGAAAGATGGATGACTTCTTTTCCACTGGAGAACATCAGCAGTCAGCTATTTTATTTTTCACCTTCCACGTTATGTACGTTATGTTACTTTATAATCCAGGCAGGCTAAAGCAATGGATTTACCAGTCTGGGACTTACTCTACTGCTTGGAGCTTCATGAGTCTCCTCAGGATTCAGAAATGACATTATTTGACAGATTGTTATTTAACGATAGCTGATAGGTAATCTATTTCTGGGAAAGCAGCCCACTGAATCCACCAGATGTGCATGGGAGCAGTTAATTCATCTGTTTGATGCATTAGTGCGGGCAGTGCTGCCACCTTTGTCTGTCTCGCTGCACCCTGGCACCCACATGTTCGTTTGGCCCATTGTGCACCTACGGTGGCCCCTTTCTCTTCGCTCTCTTCTGGCCCTTGTAAGAGGGGATGGGTGTTATCTGCTCAGCTCCAGGACTCACTCTGGGCACAGGGACAAACACACTCTCACACACACACTAAGCAGGCTCTTACAGGGAGGATATGGATGAGGTCCAGGACAGCAGACATAGTTTCTGTCCAAACAATGAAATTTCTACAGTATAAGAGTGTAAATGCATGCACTTCCAGTTTTAGCTAGAGGGAGAGAAGAGAGAGGACAGGAAATGAAGGGATGAGAGACCCCTAGTTTCTTCACCATCAGTGCCCATAAGTTAAGCAGGGAACGAGATCTAACAGTGCATCAACGAGTACATTTCCTAAGGCTGTTACTGAGAGCTACTCGTCCTATCAGCCATGCTGCAACAGCCTGTGGCAGTAGACATATGTTTCACTCATAGTCAAGTCTATAGAAATGAGCTATAGACCAGATCAACATGCATTCATATTGATGTTCCCAGTCCAAACCCACTTTGGCTTTGCCCTTTAAACTCAAACCCTGACCTTTATTATATGGGTGTAATGAGTATAGGCATGATGGAAGATGTGATGCATGCATCCTGTATGTTTATAACACACTGTATGTGTGTGTGTGTGTGTGTGTGTGTGTGTGTGTGTGTGTGTGTGTGTGTATGTGTGTGTATGTGTGTAAGTACCTGTTGTACAATTGTAGTTAATTCTAGACAAAGCTGCACGATGTTGTTCTTCAGTAATGAATACTCTGTCACACTGGCAAATGGAGACCTGAAACAGACCAAAAAAGTGTTTATAAAGAGTTTATAATCTGACAAATGCATCTTACTGCTTATGACCTTATTTTAAATCTGTGTATTGTTTTTATCAAATACTCCTGAGAATAGGAAATTAAGCATAGTGTTTTTTCATTGCAAGACAAAATAGGACTCAAAGTCAGACTTTAGGCATATAAATGAATGTGAGCATTTGGTTGTTCTGTTTCCAAAAAATTAGTTTCTTTACTCAGTTTTGGGGAATACCACATTTACTTTATATTGGTGTTTTCATTTCATTTTGTTCTGTTCATTTATTTCCTAAAGGTGTGATTTTAAAAGCTGTGGGAGGGCAGTGGGAGAGAGAGAAATAAGAGCTATTCTCTGATCCTTTTAGAGCACAGGAGCAACTGATAAAGACAAACAACAATATTTGGTTTTATGCTGTGGAGATGATGCAACTCAGGGATCTACTAAAGCTCAACATTGCTTTATTGTATGTCTTCCGTTATTCTTCAGTTCATAGTCAATATAAATTCATGATTAAAAAAACAACTACGCTTACACTTTTATTGTATTCTTTATCCACCTATGACTTGTTACAACATTAAGGGTGGCTACACTGACAGCAGCAGCTAACAACAAATGCATGATAATGCAAACTGTCTCTGTGACATATATCATGTTGCATTATTGGTGAACCTTTGCATCAGAGGGAGATTGCAAGGTTGGCCTCATGTTTACATCAGAGTCAGAATTCACCATAGCAGTATAGTTTTACTGTAGAATCAAATTTATATATGTTGATTTTTGTTATCACCCTTGATTGGATGAGGATTTGGGCATATAGTCCTACAAATTGAAGAGCCAAATTAATTTTAAGGTGAGATCCCTACCTGTCGAGCCAGGCTAAAAGGTTCTTGGCAGCACCAATCAGATCCACCACTGAGGTAAGGAAATCATTGGGTAGCCTCCGGGAAGCTCGTCCATCGTAGTGTCCGCCCCTCCGTCGGCCCAGGATGAAGTTCTGGAGGTTCTTTGCTGAAGCGTTCAGTTTGTGGGACAAAGTCCGGAGGTTCTCTGTCTCCAGGCCATAGTTCTGCAGGACAAAAAGAAGAGTTTGTTTTAGGAGAGGAATTCAAGTAGGTTAGGTTAGGTTAGGTTAAACAAAGGTTAAAGGTTAAAGAAATAGTTCAAATATTGGAAAAATTATCTTTGGCAACAAGGTGATTAGCTTAAATATTTTAGCTACATTAGTTCAAAGATGAAGGCAGTGGGACACAGGTGGTCTGGCAAAAAAAAAATGTATATCAAAAAACAAACAAGATGTGTTGCTTAGTTAGATGTGGAGTATGTATATGTCATCTTCCAACTTTGAAGAAAAGCAGGCTAGCTGTCTCCCCTGGTTTCTGTCTTTATGCTAGGCTAAAATAACCTATTTGTTTTCAAAGTTACAAATTAATTAATCGACAAAACTCAGCTCCCACCTAAAACATTTCATTTCTGTTTGTATACTGATTAATCAAATACAAGACAATGTGATAATTAGTGAGCTTTTGTAGCTGCTGGTAGCTTTAGTTTTTATCTTTTGGAGATAGCAGAGCATAGCTACCACCCTCAGCTTCCACTGTTTGTGCTGAGCTAAGATAATCCTCCTCTGTAGCGCCATAATTCAACACATCAGGGTTGAGAGTAATTTGTCAATTTAGAGTTTTATTGAAACCTTGATAAAGGTATTTAAAAATCCTTTACACTGAACACGGACAAAGAAACTTTACAGGTGAAAAACTAATGCAAAAGTATCTCAAAATATATGTCAGCTACAGTACACAATTTGTATAACACAGATTGAATAGTCTGCTATTTTTATGTGTTGAGTGAACAAGGATGAGCAATAACTGAAACATAAATGGTAAATCTGAGTGGAATGAACTGATGTAAGAATCACTATCTCTGAATAACCATTAGCATTTTCATAAAACAGCCACTTTGTGCACTACTACGACAACACTAAGCTGGTTGAATAGCCCATTGCGACACTGTGACCCTTTTAAATAAATATACACACACATATGCACGCGCACACACACAGACCCACTAAGCCACATTGCGCACAGTGTCCCAAGGCACCTCCAGTCATGTCCTGCCTGACAGAGCCTGATTCCTGCTGACACAAAGGCCTCACACACACACATGCGCGCACAAAAAGGCACACACACATATCCTTGTATAGTCAGATGCACAGGCTGAACTAGACGTATCTATTCCTCCCCTGCCTCTAGAGCTATTCTACACAGTCACGACCACAGTGACTACAAAGGAGAAAGGGTTTCACAGTGGTGGCAGCAGAGAGAGAGAGACACAGAGAGAGAAAGAGAGAGAGAGAGAGAGAGAGAGAAATGAGGGAATTGAGGAACTAAAGAGGCAGAAGACAAGAGGGAGCGAGAAAGAGAAAGCACCCAGCTATGCATCTTACTGAAACTAGGTCATGCATACACTGTGTTCTGTATAATCTTCTGTATTCTGTGTGAACATACATGGATGTATACATGAACTTGGAGGGAACACAGCTGTAATTAGGCTGTCCTGTGATTCGATCTAAAGCTGTGTGCAGCTCTCTCCAGGGGACAGAGTGCTGAGATAAAGCGGGGACAAAAATGCTTCGTGTCGACTGTTTGAATGACACTGTGTGTGTGTATGTGTGGAGAAAGAGAAAGAAATAATTTGAGCAGTGCATGCATATCTCCGCTTGTGCGTGCCAAATCAATACAGTAAGAGGGCGATGCTATTAGAGCAACCCCCCCCCATCCCTTCATGTCGATGTGGTTGCCATAGCAGCTATGTGTGGAGTGACCTCTCCTCTACGCTGATATTTCTACCATTGTCCACTGAATCACACTCAAACGTCTTTTACGAACTGTTTGGGCAAAAAGCACAACTTAATAATTAATCTGTTTCTTTCAAAAGTAAAATATGGATGAGTTTTATTTCACTGAAAGTTCACTATTCACCATTTAATGGGCTATATAACTGCTATTAATCAAATTAATATTTATGGTATGTGTGTCAGTTTCAGAGAAGATATAGGTTCAATGGGCTCAACTCAATGCTACAGATTTCTTTTTTCTTTAGCTAAAACAGCTAGTATTGAGCCATGGAAAAAGCAGGTGCTTTTTTCTATTTATTTTTCTATTTTTGAAATTATATGTAGGGCTGTTCTCAGCTGCTTAAAAACTGAACACAAATTACAAGTCTGCACCTGGGGTGATGTGTTTGTAAGGACCATTTTGATGTGAATGTTCAAAACAAAGTGTTCATTCATTTACCCTTGAGCAATCAACAACTAGGTAGGAATAATGCTGTCATAAAAGAAAAGAGGGCAGAGAAAAGAAAGAATAAAATCACATGTACAAAATGGACATCAATATACACACACACAAACAATCAAGTGCGTAGATGTGAAGGAAAATAAGTGGAGACCTTTGCAGGATGCTGTCTCACAAACTAGGGGTAAACAACTTTGATTTAGGCTCTCCTATATGGCTCGTCTGAGGAGTCCTGTCCAATTAGCTCAAATGTTGAAATAAGGATGAACAGCATAAGAATAATAAATTGTGGCAAATACTTAATAGCTTTAAAGTAACCAACAGGAATTTACAATTGATTTGGAGTCGTGCAGGGAAACATTGAAAGGGAACCAACATAGGAAGCTGACTCATCTGCGCAAAAGAGTTAGAGGAGGAGAGGAAGACATGAATCACTTTGTCAGAACAAAAGAAGAACTGGGACTTAGAAGTTGGAAACTAATTATTATTAGAGATTATGCCAAGATATTTTAAGGATTGTGAGAAGATGTTGAGACTTAAGTTGCTTGTAAAATGTCTTGGTTTATATTCAGAGCACCCTGTCTGTTTGCATGGGTTTTCTTCCAGTATCTATCGTGTGTCCAAACATAAAAATGAATGTGTCCATCTCTGTGTTAGCCCAAACAGACTGTTGACCTCCACACAGTGCCTCTACCAGTGTCATTACAAAATGATGCCATTCCTTTGGCACTGGAAAAGAAAAGAGAGGTTTAAAAATTTGGATGCAGTTGTACTGAACTGAACATAAAAGCTAAATCTTAACCTTACCAAGTGTATTGTCAAGTGACAGATTGTACAAGGTGAGTTAAATAGGTGATACAATAATTAGACACAATCTTTGGGATACAAAAAAATCTACATTCAGTTACTACATGAATATCGCAAGTTAATTGAGCAGATTTTCTGATGATTTTCTGACTATTTTAAAAACTATGGTAAAAATTAGGATATATTCTTGTAATGCAGAAGTCGATGTTGACTTTGTTTCTTTTGAATTTTTGTTTCTTGATGAATTGATACTTGAGAAAGACAGGGCACTTCTTCTGTATCTTATTCTCTGAGTAGTTAAATTCAGCTTTGACACTTTTTATGTAACTTCAATACAATGACGCCTAGGTTTATGTCATTTATGTATGTCTCTTAACTCAGATACTAGGATGTGCAGTGATTTTATTCTTAACTAATGCCCATTTCTCAGCATGTCTTGCTGAAAATTCACTGCACACATAGGAGCCTACTTAGCATAGATGCTAGGGGCAAAAACTCGATTGCATAGGCATAAAAGAGGGGACTTTTCCACATTTACAGCGAGACTGAAAGCTCAGTCAGCACTTGAAACTTGCATTGATCCAGGGCCACAGAAGCTCTCCTTTCTTACTGCAGGAAGACCAGAAAGTCATAGTGGTTGAGCCAGGGGAATAGAATTTTGCTTTCCTTGTGATCGATTATATTGCTGACTATGGTGAATTGCCCTTCATTACCCAGATATTCACAGGTACTCTGGAGCTGTGTCCCTTTGTTAACTGGGGAGTTCAGGTATCCTTAAAGGGGAGTTCTTTAAGGATTTCTTTAAGTTCTTTTATTATATCTGGGGTATTATTTTTTATAGTTTTAGTCATTATTCCCATCAGTTAGATACAATTGTACTCACTGAAGTAATTGATGAGATATGCAAACAGGGCAAAGTCACTTTAAGAGAGGCCAATGGGGCAAGAAATAAACAGTAGCACTATCAGAAAAATTGAAAACTAGTTAAATTATCTAATCCACAAGCGATCATATACCCAAACTGTTGGACCTAATCCTGCTTTGCACAGGAAAACTGTACACATGTGCAACTATGGTAGGTTTGATGGGTCAAAGTTCATCTGTGAAATCAACTTGTAGACTGTGATTTCATTTTTACATTGGTCAGTTTGGGGAATGATTATATTGTTTTTATTTGTAAGATGATGCTTTGTTTTAAGTCTGGCTGTTCCCTGATCTCAGCAAGTCACATAGTTATATCATGTCTTATAGGAATTACATCTGAAAGTACAAAGTAAGACCCAAGATGTAATAAACATTTAAGTGATTAATCTTTCTATCTGGCATAACTAAAAGTGTGTGTGTGTGTGTGTGTGTGTGTGTGTGTGTGTGTGTGTGTGTGCGCGTGTGTGTGTGTCCAGTTCCAGGACATACGGTGATTGCTGCTCTGGGACACTCATTCCCATGCTGGAACATCTGAATGAGAAGAGGTGCTGATTAGCACACACATACACACACACACACACACACACACACACAGAGAGACACACAGACACACACACTGTCTCTCTCTCACACACACTCTCACACATTCAAACCCCAACTAATCCAGCCATGTGTGCCTGAGAGATAAGGTGCATCCTACATACTCTTTCTACATACTCTCTCTCTCTGTCTCTCCATCTCTTCACTCCCCCTTCCTCTCTCCCTCTTTCCCTCTCTGGGAGAGTAGCACCTAATTCTCCCTAATTCCCTAATCCTGAGCAGGGCCACTGCACATACAGTCAGCAGTGACAGAGGCAGTACACACAAAGCAGGGCCCAAATGATAGAGGATTTTTCTAACCATTTCTTAAGCCAATATCAATATCTGGTTGAGGAAAATAAACAACAACCAAAGTACAAATGTTTCTACCTGAGAGAATTTCTTCTTCTTACGTTAAAGAAATTTATTCTTGGAAAGTTTTACTCATGTTGCAGTAATTCTGGCAAACAGAATAAAAGGATAAACGCATAAACATCAAACATCTTTCTACACATTTTTTTCCACCAAAGCCTTGTTTCGTTTAACAAAAGAAATTAATATTGACAGATACTGATTAGTGTCTAAACACAAGCAGCTGTAAGTCCAACAAAAATTTAAAAAAATGTCTAAAATCAGCAAACTTTCCGTTTAAAGCAACAGTAGCAAGCGAGCAATTCACTAACACATGAGCCAGCAACCACATGGAAAATGATGTATTTGTACTCCTTTCTCCTCTGTGGAGCAGGTGAAATAAAAGTGGGTGCTGCAAGTTAGCCTCCTCCATCTTGGCTAACTATTCCCTCAAACATCAGCACTGTCAATCAGCTAGCTATTGGCTAACGCCACAAAGTTCCTGTCAGTTGAACTGAATGAGAAATCAACTTATCACAACATATAAACTTCAATTAATTGATGTTGCCGCAAAATATTCCTAACTAGTCTTATTGGATACTGGTGCTGGGCACCTCTTGGTAATAGAGCCAAAATATTGTACTGTATTTTCTTGGCATATATGACAATTGAAAATAAAAATGAACATGTGGCAGGATAGTTTTGTATGGAGCTACGTCCAAAACCTACATCACACAGCAATAGATCACCAGATGGACCAACAATTGATTAAAACAATCCTTTAATTAAATAATTAAAATGGAGTGCAAAAAGAAATACAGACTAAAGCTTGTTTCCTGAATCTCCAATCTTATAAAAGCTCCCAATTTTTGTCTTTACGTACATACGTAATATTTCATTTCAACTTTTCTTATGTCACTCTTCTATGTTTTTTCTAGCATCTAATATCAGTGTTGTAATTGAATGGTTAACTAAATGTAAACGTTGGTAGCTTGACACACAACAGGAGCAACAGTCATTTTCATTTACAATAGCTAGCCTATCTAATGCAAGCTACCATTCTTCTATAAACTCTTATAACAACAGCCAACAAATTTCAGTCAACAAGCTAACACAACTTACTAAATATCATTCATGAATTCACTTATACTTTTCTCTAGTGTGACAACCATTCAATACATTTTGACAGTTTTGGGGCTCGACAAATTTAGTTGACAGTTACACACTACATTCTCAAAAACACACATTAACACACACATCCTGGATCTGAATACAATACTCCTTCCAAAGTATTGTCGATTGAGAAACATTATGTCATATGAGTAACATCAGCTGACAAACCAGGGCACAGAGGAGGTCGACAGCTTCCAGGATGAGCTCCTGATGTCCTATTCTGGTGACGCCCAGCTCCTCCAGCTCCTGATGGGTGATGTGCAGCAGCTGCTCCCCACCCATCTGCTCCCGCTCAAAACTCTTCACGTACTGCTGGAGACAGTCATCCAGACCTGAGGACAGCAAAGACAGGCACAGATTAGCCTGTTGATGTTTCTACCTACTATCACTGTGTGAACTACGAGAGGCCTGTAGGTTGGCCTTAGCTAAAATGGATGAAATATTTTTATTGTAATTTCTACCCCTCGGCATGAGTGCAGACAAAAAGTGACACAGTCTAAATCCAGAAATCTCTTCAATGTTTTCTTCGACAACTTATAAACTTCTGTTGACACAGCTATTCAATGACTGAAGGTGATTATTGTGCATCATAATGTAATAAGATTTCCTTTCATATCATTGCAGGGAAATACAGGCAATGCATTTTTATTGTTTTCAGAGTTTGCAGAGTGAAAAGATTGAATTTCATGTACATTCTGATTGATTAAGGGCATGTCCACAATATACCTAGAAAAATGTGAATAACATTGACGTATGACTTTATGCTGTTAAGCTGTGGCTGCCTGCCATGCAGAGAGCCAGTCAGCTGCTCATAGATGTGGTGGGTCCGGGATACTATTGATCAGTGAGAACCTCAGGCTTTGAACCAAACAAAGTCAGCAGAAAGCACTCCTCCCCACAGACCTAATGAACAAGCCTGCTCAAAAATGAGCATGCACGGCGCAAAAATGCATGAGGGGAGACAAATCCATGCACACATGGGCAGGCACACAGCCACAGAGCAACACAAAGACTACACTCTGTCCCTCTGTGAACACACACTTCAAACACAATCGTACATACAAATACAATTACAAATGCTGTTGTTATTCAGGGTCTTGATGCCTTTGTGGAAGCATGTTGTTAAAGCAGAGTGGAGCTGTGAGGAAAACACTGATGCCCAAGGGAAGCAATGCTGACAGAGAGCAGACAGTGTGGTAGCACCTTAACACAGTCACCACACACACAAACACACACACACGCGCACACACACACACACACACACACACACACACACACACACACACACACACACACATATATTTGCTACAAAGGATGAGCAAGAGGCATCTTGTGCTTGGTATGCCATGGGACATAACAGACAAATATAAGCCAACTGTTGCTCTGAGTGACACGGACAAACAATCTGTCACATACAGCACAGCAGAGCAATTTTAAATCTAACACATTAGTAAGAGGCTCCGCACTATAGCAACACTAGAGAAAAAAGTTTAATGGAATAGATTCCCAATGGACAAACCCTCATATTAGTCTGTGTTTCACAAATGATAACACAACATATTATCCAGAATCAAGAACTTTCAGAAGCCACAGTATAAATAATTTTATGTTCCCTTGTGTAAGCTTGCTTCAGTGTGTGGTGCAAGTCACACATTGTTAAAGATGAAGCAGTAAAGTACTGAACTTTAATACAAATTTGTGTTACTTGTACTTTACTTGAGTGTTTAATTCTCATGCTATTTTGTATTTTCTACTACCAGTATACAATGCAAAGAGAAATGCTGCACCTTTTACTTTACCACATTCATTTGATAGTCACTAATTACTTTAAATGCAGTGAAAAACATTTGATTTTTACAATATACTGCATTGTTAGAGATGAAAAAACAACAATCATGTCAGTATTAAATTGTAGGTAAAGACAGGAGTTATTTGTGTAAACACCAAGAAAAACTGAAAAAAAGATAAATAACTTCTCAGTGAGAACCACACAAATTTACTTTTAAATGTGTCTCATATTTGCATGAATCTGTGAGTCCAATTCAACAGTAGAGAGATGACAAGGACTTAAACAGAGGACTAAAAACTAGTTGGTAGCCTGAGTCCCTGTTGCAGGGCAAAGAAGAGAAGACCGGAAAGAAAACACAACCAAAAACTACACAAAACAAAAAATGAAGAGATGTGGATAAGTCCCAGGAAAGAGTGAGAATTTTTGATTGTTGATTGATTCTTGATTAAAAGTAAGTGCACTGTTTCACACCAGCACAAGCTGTTTTTCTTTCTTGTGAATATAAAATGTTTACTACAGTGGGAAAGTAGTCTAGTGTAGTCTAATAAATCATCAGAGTTGGCAGAGATATGCATGAGTGGACTGAACGTCCAGATTTCTTTAGCTATGGCCAGCAGCTATAGGTACAGTGAACATGGAGGCAGAGCAGAGAGAAAGCCCTGCAGCTAAGGACTAGGATTTCTAAATATGAAACCCCTGACCCTCACAATGAGAGAGACAAAAAAACAGATGGCTATTTCTCAAAATGGAAGTCTTCATGTCCATACCCAAGGGAGGTGAACCTCCGCGTCCAAACCAATGCCCCATTCTCATTTCCTACGTCACTTCCCCTCTCTATATACTGTATCCTTCCCCATTTGCACCCTGCAAGCATGGAAACACTTTAATAGTAGCCATGTCAGACAATATGGTACATTATGGCTTATGTCATCATAATGCAAATGCAATATCTTACTATATCTGCAAGATGACAACAATACAATGCCTTCATTGCACATTTAAGATTCTGTACAGGTAGAAAAAGTGAAATTACTTTCTCACACTTATTATTCTAGTCGTCACTTCACTCCTGATGTCCACTCATTAATTGTTGCACCCTTTTCCCTCTCGTTTTTTTACTCTCTTCACATACAGTGGTATATAAAATATATAAATTATACAAAGTGCTGATGAATAAAGAATCAAAGAGATCGAGGCTGACTACCTCAGCTTCCTCTGGGAATGCCTCCTACTATAGCTGCGTCGTACAGCATCACACTTATAATTGAATGGGTTACTGTGTTGATTGCAGTGCATTGAGTGGCTGTTCTCTTCTACAATATGATGGAATTTGTTGTTTATAATATATATAATAATATATGTGGATATTCACCCACATACTTGCACATGCAAAATAATTTGCACATGCAAAAAGACACTCATATATATATATACAGTGTGGCACACAACCACCAATCACATGAGTCACAATGCCTCCCCTAGAGGACAAACAGCTGATCTGGGTTCATCTGCTGAGTTCATATGCCAGCTGGAAATAGCACATGCTTCTCGCAAACACACACACGTATAAACTAACTAACACACAGGGGTCAGGTTCATTAGTACTGCACCTCGCCAGGCAGTTCATAATATTAAAACCATGTAGATATTATTAGTCAAGATCTGCAGCAGTTGTGGCTGCATTGCACAGCAACAAACACATTTTCCTGTCGCCCAGCTGCCTTCTCGCATCAGACTGTGTACAGTAACTGCAGGAAACATGAAGACAGACCTCAGGCTTCAGTATGCCGTGCAGTCTAATAAGAGTCAAACAAATCCTAGCCTGTATACAGCTGAAATAAACAAAAAGTAATTTTGTACAAGTGTCTCTTTGTGTAATCAAGTCATAAGCCTCAGCTATAGTTTCCCCTGGGAGCTGTACTGACTCGAAATAAGATATTTTATCATAGCTTAACCATAGATAGTAAAAATTGTGCTTACACCAGCTTCCACTACATCGGGCTCTGTTCATGTGGTGATGTCAGGCAACTCACAAGTGTGTCTCCTGTAAATATTGTTTTTCCTGCTGTGTTTCAGGAACTCAATATTGACTAGTATTTGCTGAACGAGACCATCCCCTTCATATCCCTCATGTTTTCACACTTTGATGGTGCTATGTGTAAGAACATTTCTCGCCTGGAGCGTGTGGTAGTAGGGGGAACAGTGGTCGCTTCAGCTATTGTTGTGCTTCGTAGGCGAGTGGTTAATACGTTATTTGTGTAGCAAGACTTCTTTGACATCTCATACTGAACGCAGCACACACTGGGCTCTATAGTGACTCACTATTGCAGTATTACCAGACATGATGGGTCCAGTCCAGCTGGTTAGCATGGTAACTTTAGTAAAAGTAGTGATAGAAATAGAAGTAATACAGAGTTGAATAAAGAGTAACATTGGTGCTGCTTAGCACCACTGGAGACAGCTCTTAAATACTGAAGGAATTAAGTTTGATGCTCAACTCGCAATCTTTGTTCTACACTGGTACGTAAACAGATGTTAGTGCTAACATTGGCTATTTAGCAATAGCAAAAACTTACTTATGGCACCTTTAAATAGGCTTCTGTAACACAATTTTTTTCAAAAGGCAACAATGGGTCAAAAATATTTCAGCATTTAATTAGACCTAGTAGCAGAAAAGTGTTTTTTTTTTTTTTGAATAAGGGTTATTGCATAAAACATGAGATCAAATGCCAATCTAAATCACTGACTATACACTTGGATTTTAAATATCTGAACTCTGCTGTAATACTTGGATTTGTAAATTTGAGTCACTTGATAGAAGTTGGAGTTTTTTTGGAGTTCTCATTGGACAAAGGCAACACAGTGTAGTACTGGGTTTTAATAACTGCTATTTCGGGTTTTGTTCATTTGTGCTTTTGGCTGGATTCAGTTGGAAAAAGGTGGTGTCACAGACGTCCATCCACAAATCAGTATTTGTTTGCTCATGTTCCCTGGCCTCAAAATATAATCAGATCAAATTACACTCACACAGTTCCAATGAAGCTAATTCACTAGGTTTTTGTACTTGTAAATAAATTATTCAATAGTTATTAAATAAAAAAAAAAGTTACTTTTGTTAAATAAACTCATACAAATAAGGTTTGATGAGGGATTCAAAATAACCAATTAAACTATAATTTTTTGTCATCCATGGTTGTACTGCAGTGCATAGACATGGTGCAGTTTTAATCATTAAATAATATTAATTTCAATTTAATTCTATTCTGGATTTCAATAAAATACTGTTTAACTCCAATGTAACCCAAAGGCACTTTTTAATATTTCTTAATGTTTTTTGTCTTTTGCCAAATGTGAGAAAAATACATTGTAAAATTGACTCATCTCAATAAGAGACACTGAAGGATCCCACGATCCTGGCTGAATCCCAGTGTGCTGAGACTTGGACAAGCATCTCATGTTGACAGCTCCATCCACATTTCATGCAATTCCCACCAATCTTTTCTTCTTTCCTGGGCTAAATAAACCCCCCCTCTTCAGACACGAAGAGGGGTTGCCAAGCAACCAGAGCAAGAGAGGCCTCTGAGCAGAAGTGAGGGATCTGCAGTTGCTGCCCCTCAGGACCCTGCACTGATGCTAGGCTAAGGAGTTACACATACACACTATAAATACACACACAAACACACATATTGTAGCATATATGCTTTCCACACACTGACTCAAAGGCTGTTGAAGGCCACAATAAAAAAACTGAACAACTTGCATAGCAGTGCCTTTGCTGCTTGGCCATTAACATCAACTGAAATCAGACTGTCAAACCTGTGTTTTCCTCTGAGTGCATGTTTAGGTCAGAATGAAGGCTGGGTTAAAAGCTGCAGCAGGCAGCAAAGACTCCTGTCCCATTGCCTTGCCCCCATCTGTGAGCTTCCAGCTGGAGTAAGTGCTTCGTTGAGTGCGAAGAAAAGACACAACACTCACTAAAAATATTCCCACTGTGAAATATTCATCACATCACGATGGAATATTCTTAAGACCATGGCATTTTAGCTCCCTGGTATATGAGCTTTCAAGTGCACCTCGATCTGCTCTGAAATCCAGCTTGCAGGGAGGTGTCAAGAGGCAATCTAAAGGAACAGGAAGGAGGAAAACAGGGTCAACCAAGAAACTGCAAGGACAGCTAAAAGCTGAGAGTCTAACTGATCTGTGACTGCAATCATACTCATGGAAGTGTAATAATATGTTGATGTTCCCTCACATGGCCTATGTTTCCTCTCACAAAAAAAGTAACAATGGTTTAAATGACAATATGCACTTTAAAATGATTTACTCATAGTTGTCCATGTAGTTCCCCACACTTTGTAAATATGCTATTTAGCATATTTTTAAGCGTATTTCAGCCTTTTTTTTCATTTTGGCCTACAACTTATTTATTTTGGTTCAGTCTCATAACTCTCATTAGAGTTGTTTCCAGGCACATAACACAGTTGCTTTCACAGAAAAGCTGTAATGAACCCACCCGCTACCTGCCCTGCAACAGCCAACAAAGTTAGCACCTTGTGGCGTATTTAACATTTAGCCTTTGATATTTCCCTGACAAGCTGGTGGATAGTGACAGTGAGAGTGAATATTGGAACGTTTGTTGAGAGGCCAGAAATATGACTTAATGCTGCACCTTATCAATTGGATGTGTAAATTGCAAACACTTGGCCAGTGATAAGATGTCAGCTTTTTGTTCTCTCCCCAAGCAAAAATAACTCAATTAACCAATCATTGGGGTTTGTCAAGGTTTGTCCTGATATAGTAGATTTCTCCTTAAAGCAGTTAGACTGGGCAGTGAGTTACAACTCAGATAATAATTGGTAGGAAACCTGCACCTGTACTGACAACTGATATGTGTAACATACAGTGCAGATCGGATATATAAGTTTATCTTTTACTATATTCACAGTCAATTCCATTTTTCCCTGAAATAGTCTATTAGAGGACCTTTGAGTTGAGATCATTGTGTTACTGTGCACTCAGGTACAGTTGTGTTTAGTGTAAGCCTCAAAATCTTAGTTAAATTTGTCAAGTTTGAACTCCCTAGTAAAGGAATTTGCACTTGGTGTATATGCGTATATGAGTCCATAGACCATATTCACTCAGCCACTTTATGCTGGACTTTGGGCTCATGGTTGTAGATCTGTTCTGCTTGAGTGATGATCATCTGCAGCTGAGTATTTCTCCTGGAAAGACACTAACTGTAGGATTTGTCTAAAATGTCTATCAATGTTCATTACAAACACAAGCCAATCACATGCCTCTTGCCTCTGTCAGTCCAACCCGCTGTCTCAAAGTGGTGGCGCTGCACATTGGAGTGCCTCATGATGTCACAGGCCAAAACTGAAGCAGATTGAACTCTGTGAAAACCCAAGGAGGCTCTTTAATGAACGGGAATTTTGGTGTAACTGCGCCACAACTATCCAATTCTTCTGAAATAACTCATGTGGCGTCTGAGGTCACAGCTTCTGTGTGACTGTAATGTCACAGCCATTTCTACTGGAATGCACCATACACTCAACATCAAGGAGCATTCACAGAGACGGAGACATGACAGCGCTTGACTGAGCCGAGGTGTGAGCTATGTTACCAACAGATGTAATTATGTAAAAAATATTTCTGCGTGACACCAGCGGGGTTTAATATCTATCATGACCTGACATCTCTGACACTCCTGCTGTTTGCCTTGAAGATGAAGGCCAAAGATAAATTTCAATACCAGCAGTGGGCTGTGTTTTTGACCTATAAAGATATAGCTTTTCCTGATAAACTGAGTACCAGTCGACTAGTCAAGTACCAGTCCAAATATAACTGTGAAAGGATATGAAGTTAGATCAGTAACTAATATTTTGCAGTGTTGTTCACAAATTGCCTGTGGAACAGATAGAAACATGGAGGACATTGAGCTCATGTCCTCTGAAAATGTCCTTCCTGAAAATGTATGGGATTTTACAAATGTATATATGTAATACATGTGTATTTAAGAGGTTTACACGCTCATCACAGCACTTTTAGATGTATTGTACTTAGGCCAGGAAAAACAAAAAGCTGGGGTTGTATATTGATATTGATGCTTATACACAGCAGAAATTAACTAAGTATGTTTACTTAAGTGTATTTTGTTATATTCTATACATGGCTTACATTGTGCTACTTCATTTTCCAGAGGGAAATATCATACTTCTACTCTTCTTCATCTACACATTTTATAGCAATTAATTTCAATATCCCTCGCAGATTAACATTTTTAATTATATTTAAATGTTATTCTTCTGTCAAATAAATTGTTATAATTATATAAAACTGGGTGGATGAATATAATGTAAATGTTGGCACAGGGACAAACTGGTGGTGACCCTTGTTGCTGAGACCAGACTTCCTACTGAGCCACTGTGCTGCAAACCTGGAGGAACCAGTTCTTAATATTTGATTCATTATTGAAACTGAAATGCAGCTGTTAGTCTGAGTTTGAACAGACTAACCGTGCTTTGGAGTGTAGAGTGATGACAGCTAAGCTGAAAAAAACTGTTAACACCAGATATTAATCCTGGCTAGACTCTAGTTTCATCCTTTAAGTCAGGATTTCTCATCATTTTCTGGCTTGTAACACTAGCAATTAAGTTTCCATGTGAAACTGAATTTTCACACAAAAGTTGCTATATTCAGAAATCTCCATTCTCATATCATGCAAACTATGGGCTCTTGACCACAGGCTGAGAAACTTTGCTTGAAGTTAATGTATGTTCTCGTAAAACTGCAGCCTCTGGGACAACAGGTGCAAAATCAGCCCAGTAAAACACATACGAACATCTCCACACACACACAGGCCCCTCTGTCCGAGCAGCCGGATGGAGTGGGCGCTTTGATATGATGCCCACTGCATCTCTCATTCTCTGCACCGCTCTGCCATCGCCTCTGGGCTCTCCCCCCCTTTCTTCATCATGCCCACCCTTCCCCTCGAACGCTCCCTCACTTCCTCCCCCATCTTAGGCTCCTCAGCCTTTCTTTCATTTTTCTTTGCACCTCTCCATCTCTGAACCCTTGCCCCTGCTCCAGTCTCTCTCTTCAAAACAGAAGGGGGAAGCACTGTGTGTGTGTGTGTGTGTGTGTGTGTGTGTGTGTGTGTGTGTGTGTGCACAAATGCTGCACATGTAGGCACCTCACAATGTATCTAAATGTATGTGCTGTATGTGGCATATAGGAAGTGAATTGGGAGTCTGTGTGAGTTGCTGCTTCCCCATCTCATGACATGTGCTGTGACTCCAACACGATCAGATCTGGTTTCCATGACTACCAATGCCCCACTTAAAGCTGCTGCTCCAGAGTTTGCGTGTCCATGCATGTGTGTCAGTGTGCATGTATACTGTAGATACATAGCATATATTTCTGTGAGCATGTGCCTTCCTCTGGGTGCATGTATCCGTGTGCATCCATACAGTGCATGCATCTCTGCTTTTCTTTAGTCTACGAAAATGGAGGACTGGAGGAGTTTCCTCTACGTGTATGTGTGTGTGTGTGTGTGTGTGTTTCCCCATAATAAGGCACGCTCTTTAATCTTTAATGCAGCTGAAACTACAACAAGCACACAGTCAGAGCCAGGGGAAGCGTTTTTTCCTACACAGACTACCTCACCATGTCAGCAGGAGACTGAATCAGGGGACACAGTATGGAATGGTAGTAAACATGGTCCTCGACACCCCAGGAGACGACAACAACCAAATAACATCCAAGGGATTCTTTCAACAGTGAAATAAAGCTTTGTTTCCTTTTGGGACCAGTGCTACACTTTTATACAGTCACATTTTTAACACATAATAAGTTGCACATTTCATGAGCTTAATTGTTCACAGTCCCTTACTCTGTCTGAAATGCCACATATCACATATTTTAATTTCTTTTTTCTACTTCCAATGCATCAGTACACAAAGAGGAAAAGACAGATTACTGCAGGAAAAGTGAACTGCCTTATTCATTTTCCCCTCAATGTATGCATCAGCAGGCTGCCGATGCCGTGCGCCTGAAAGCACAGGCTGATCTTATGAGGTACACACAGCACCAAGAGCAGAAGAGAAGAAGTCCATTTTTCTTTGTTGCCTCACGTTAAAGCACAGATCTGTACACATCATACTTTACACATCAATTGCATCTGCACACACCCGAGCAGATACATACCCTCACACACACACATACACACGCACGCACACATAGAGGAAACTCCTCCGATGTGGGTGTTAAAATCAAAACAAATGAGTCATCTTTCTGTGAGCCTCACCAGCGTTCTGCTGCTGGAGCAGTTCTTCTACAGCAGTGAGAGATACAGTATAGTCTGCTTGGTCTGGTAGCTAGCTGTGTCAGGTTTTCTCGATAGGACTGCAGAGTTTCCCATCTCTGTGTCCCATATTCTTTCATATGACAGGTCTGGACTACTGAGGGAAAGGAGCTGCGGTCCACAAGATGTGGATCAAGCTTGTACAGGTGGCACAAAACTGTGATTTCATTTCACTTTGTTGTGCAAAAAAAATTTCAATCTCACACAAATGAAATGATTCATATTGTTTTTATGATTTGTTCTATCTTTTATCAGTCCAAGCTGATGATCTCATCAGGCCCACAGAAATTTAAATGTTGCTAAAAAACTGCAAAGGGTTGTCTCAGTAACTTGGTACATTTGGTACATTGCTGTACAACTTTGATACACTTATATATATATAGGGAAGAGTTGTACTGGCAGGTATTATTATTATTATTACAATTATTATTATTATTATTTTTATTATGAGCTGTGGATTAAAGATTCATATATTACATAAAAGTATTAGTAATAGTATTAGTATTATTATACTTTTATTTTTAAATATGTATTTCTGGGTAGATTCCATCAAATGTGTGAATGTGTGGGAATAGAAAGTTTTGATGAAAATAAAAACTAGAATGGTTCAACAGAGCACATACCTCTGACAAGGCCAAACTGTCCTACACGAGTCTGTGAGATCTATGGCACCAAATTTTGCATAAATATGTCAAATTTTTTTTTTACTCCAAGGTCGAAGACCCTACATTTTTCACGTAAAACAGAAAAGGCAGCCCTTCTCTGATGCATCCCCCCATCCCTCCGCCAAATTTGGTGCACATCATGTGATGTTACACAATGTTTTTGTGTAATCCTGCAAAAATAAAGAGACAAACAGACATGGGTAAAAACTGACCACCTTATTGGAGACAACAAAATCTATGTTGCACTGTGGATAGAGTTTTTGTGCATTACAAAAATCAGTTTATATAATCCTGAGATCGTGTTGTTGCAAATATCCTAAAAGCAAAAGACATCTAATCAAACTGAATTGTCATTTCTGTGTACAATACTGATATTTTGAAGTGTTGAGAATGTTGTGGCTGGTACAGACATGTCAGAGGAGCCCCCTGGCTTGGAGGTCAGTGCCCCAGCCATTGGCTGCAGACTCCCCAGTATGGGTCTGTCTGGGGATCTTCGTTACATCTCTCTCTTCCATGCTTCCTGTCATCTCTCTGCTTGTGCTGCTGTAGAGGCATTAAATGCCATTAAAAACACTAATAACAATAATAGTAAAAATGTGACACAGAAGTCACAGTCACTGTAAGTCACTGCTCTCCACAGTGAAATAATATTGAATCAAACTTGTATAAAAGATATAGGGGGCAAATGTTTGCTATGTGTCTTCTATCTGTATACATTTAAAGTAGTTTTCTCTCTTATGATAAGCAAGAGAAATCACTTAAGTACTTGTAAGGGAGGTCTCGGGGTTGTTGCTCCCTAAAAATGGTAAGAAATTCCTCAGCTCATTGCGAGAGAGATGAAGAGCTCCTAGAAAGAGAGGCCAAAGTGAAGCCTGTGTAAGTGTACAGATTAATACTAGCCTTTCGCCCTTCACTTTATTCATAAGAAAATAAGATCTGAGCCTAAGCTGCCACCGAGGGTCTGTGTTTGAAGCCCCACAGAAAAACGCAGGGACTTCACAGGAGCAGGGACAACACTGGGCCATGTTGGTGAATGTCTTTGAGAATAAATCTCTGAGCACCGGCTCTTCATCTGGAGGAGCCCAGGAGAAGCTTTTCAAAGAACACATGAGGAGACCAAAAGGTTTTGGTGCCAGTGTACATTTTTCTTTGTCTTTACTTTACTGGTAACAAACCTAAAAGGTTGTTCACCTAAAAGTGTATTGAAATGATCTGAAACTTTCATAAAGTGACACGTGTGGGAAACTAAATAAAAATATGATGATGTTCAAACTCAAAGGTTTGACAAAAGTTGACATTTACATTGAAACTTTCACTTCATATTGTGGTGATTTCACAGTGATCGTAATGTCAGATTGAGGAACATAACAGCTTATTAAATTACATCTGTTCATTTTTAGCAGCCAAAAACCAGCATGTCCTACATTGTTTTTATCCATTATCTAACATTTCTTACTGCTCAAACCTATTTAGCGTAACATTCCTGGAGCCTGAAGTGGAAACCTCAGATGAAATGCATATAACTTCCACATCCAAAATTTTATATTAACACATGGATTTTTTGGCCTGGCCACCTCATAATTCAACTTGTAGTCCCTACAACAACAGCATATTTAACAAAAGATCATATGGGAATAGATAAGTATATCTCACCTTTAGATATCCTGAGCACAGTTATGTGTCATTTTAAAAAAATAACTGAACTGAAACCAACATGGTTTTGCATCTCCTATGTTGCAAAACTCAAACCACATTTAGCCAGTTAGTAATCTAATCTCCAATCAAATTTCAACTCAGCCTCTCTTAATAAACAGCGCAGGAGCAAAGCTTTCCAAATGAACACTCCACGGATCAGAGGATGAAGCTATAACTCCACTGGCTGCTTGAGGAGGGCAATTATAAAACCAGGAACATCGTCGTAATCACTTAACTTAAGGCATCGCAAATACTCCCTCACCGTGTCCCCTGAGGGTCTATCAACCACCTTGACTCATAATCTCAGACATTAGTGCTTCACCATAATGAAAAGGAACTCCAGGAACACATAGTATACACAGGGATGTGTAGTAATAGGAAATCCATAGGTTAAAATACAGAAATTGATCAGACGCACTATCACAAGTACCTACATTACATGTAGGTTTGAGTCATCACACAAGTAGTGATTCTCCTAAGTAAAGGGATTGCGGACACCCTCCCTCACCATTTCCATTGTCTGTCAATAGGCCTACCACAGTTTCTCTCACAGCTCCGGAGCTGAGCAGAGAGTGTGAGAACAGCTTCTACCACCACACTCACACACACATACACACTACACACTACATACTCATACACGCATGATTAGTGATTACTCATTCATGCTGTCTGTTTGAAGGGATGTATCTCGCGCCAGCAAGCGAGCAAAAATTAATAAATAAATCAAAGCGAGTGTGATCGGTGCGTTTGCCTTATATGGCAGGCGGCATTGCGCTGTCCACGGTGCTGAAACCGACTGTACGGCTGGCATGGGGGGTGGGGTGGGGGATGGGGGGTGGGGGGTGTTGCATGCAGTTAACTACATTAATCATACACGCACGCGCACATGCATGGATACATAGACACACACACAGCAAGTGCTGATACTGGCTTTACAGCATGTGGCAGTGAGTAGACGAGCAGATGACATATCTCCCAGCTTCATTGATGAGAGGTATTCTGCTGCTGCTGCTGTTGATGGAGGCACCACCACCACCACCACCAAGCAGCAGCAGCCTATGTGCTTGGCTTGCGAGGAGGAGTGCGCTCTCAAGCAAGCGAGAAGAGAGAATGCTGAGCTTCCACTCCCCTCGCTTCTTGGGGACATCCATTTGACTTCACCGGCTCAAACACATTGACTCCACACTTAGTGACTTAGATCAGTCTCACTTACAGCGGCTGAAATCACACGTCAGCCTGCAGGTTTGGATAAAGAGAACACACATGCACACGGTGTGTGGCCCTCCGCTGCTCATCACCATCACCCTCCTCCTTAGTCTAACCACAAGCAGCATGAACATCATCAGCCTGATGCAATGAAGAGATGCAACATTACCTTTCATCCAGTCCAGCACTTGCTTTGGTGTCCATTTACTTATAGGTTCCATAACCAAAGCCATGGTGTCACAGTCTCTCCGAGATGAACAGCACAGCACTCAACGCAGGCGACATAAAACGACCTGTCAGTCACATCTGGAATGACACAGCGGTGGATAAATCTGAGGAAAAAGAAAAGCTTGTCAGTTTTATTCTCTCCATCAGAGCATGGCCGCCTGCAGAAACGGTGAACGGGATGCGGTGGTGCAATCCACGCGCACACCGGAGACACGCACACACACGCTTTCTCCGCTCTCCCTCCCTCCCTCCCTCCCTCTTTCTCTCTCTCTCTCTCTCGCTCTCTCTTTCTCGTGCCTTCCCGCCAGCAGCCCGCGCGCTGTGAGAAGTGGATTTGGTGGGCGCAAGGGGATGGAGCGACCCCTCCCCACCTCTCTTTTTCTCCCGACGGCCTCGCTGCAGCATCACAAGGGCCACCACTCATAATACAGACCAGGGAATGGTGCAACGCACACCATATAGGGAGGATCTCTCTCTGTCTCCCTCCCTCCCTGCCTTACACACACATTCACATACATACAGAGAGGGGAGGGATAAAAATGTAAAAATAACTTAAGCAGAGCTTTAATGAATTGGGTTAAAAAACAGCACAATAAATAATATATGAGGTGCAGTAGGGCCACACTATAAGTACCTATAGACACATTATAGACATTGTTTTTATTTATCTTCATCATTACAGAAAATTATTAAATGTCTTTTCAATAACATGTCTTCAAGCTGGCAGCTCGTGAAACATCACGCGGCAAAGTGAGGCTCATATGTCAGCTGTCTCTCTCTCTCTCTCTCTTTTTTTTTTTAAGTTCACCATCTATGGACGAGAATATCAGCATCAGTTGTCAGGCGCTGCCGCTGCTGGCTGCGGGGCCTCAGCTGTGAGGAGCAGCGCCCCCTGCCGCGCACCTGGGGCAGGTGACGTCATGGATCAGAGCAGCCCCGTACACCACCAGCCGCCAACACACACACACACACACACACACACACCACTCTACCATTCAAATAAGCAGGCTGACTTTGTCGAGGGTGAGATGAAGCGGTATCCGGATACAGATGTGTCGACAGATGTAAGTTTAAAATAAGGTAAGATTCAGGATAAGGAGGCTCAATAGCAAAAGGGTTCATACGTTTGGTTTTGTATAGTTGTGATTGTGATGCAGATGAATTCAGGTCACAGTAATACATTGCCAGCCCCCATTTTCCTAATCTTTTCCTTCCAGAAATACATCTCTTGAAATAAAAAAAAACCAAAAGGAAAAGAGAGTTAAAGGCCAGTGCTTTTCAATGTGTAAATCATTAAGTCATATAAAGAAACATTACCCAATTATATGTTGAACCTCAGACCCTCACACACAGTAAGAGCAAGTGATTATGGATGAGCAGTATTCATGGCTCTTACACACAAATGATTGTATAGTGCACATTTGTTTTACAGTGCAAGAAGACATGTGGCTTGGTTCATACAAATTGCATCAGTCTACAAAGTAGCAATGATGACTTGAGAGTAGGCTCATTATGACATCTTGTTTATGTTATTGCCAAAGAATTTATGGTCAACGTTTATTTCTTTAAGGTTCAAAAGAGAGATTATTTATTACCCTAATTTTCTAATGTTTTGATTTGTCACAAAATTCTTCACACTTGCTGTCATCCTCTGTCTCTGTCTGACGACAGGGTTAGCCATGGGCCTAGAGGAGAAATGCCGGTCCTGTTGTATGAGACTGCAATAAGACAGCATCAAAGACAGTCTTAACTGATAAAAGTACAGTATGTTTCAGAATGAGGATATGTACAGAAATAGTAATAGTAATTTCAAATTAACTAAATATATATAACAATATTAATCAAAGTCATTTGTTCCCTAAGGTAAAAAGGATCTCTATTCAATTTTTAAAATATATTTGTGCAATCATAGAGAAATGTTAAAAGATCTCATTCTTACTATTTTTAATCTGTCTAGCTTGCATGTGGTTGTAATGAGAGTCAAGCTACTTGACTTGAAAAATGCAGTGTTGCCAAAGCAGATTCTGCAAGGTTCAAGTGTAATTGGACTTTGACACTTCCCGAACTTCTGCTTTTGAAAATAGAAAATCAGAATTCTTGTCAATATTAAGTCACTAACAATCAATCAAAAGTAAAAGCTAAAAACCTAAACACATCATCTGCTGTCGGATTAAACACTAATATATTTTGGTATCCTGGAGTGAAATTGTCCAAAAGCATCTCTCGTTGGCAACATTTCCACAGCTGAGTGTCCTTGGCAGAGCAGAGTAAACCCACTTTAAAAGATATTTTTTGACAGATCCCTGTGATGAGGAAACGAACTATCTCCCATCCTGGGTTTGGGCTGCTTCCATGTCTGTGACCTCCTCCTCCAGCAGCCAACTGAACAAAGTCAATGGTGGGCGGGACCAGGGGGCTCAGTTTTCAGCCCTTTCCGAATGTCACAGCCATGATCTCGAGCTCCCATTGGCTCCTGTCTGCGCCTACGTCACAATCATGATTAGAATTGATGATCGGACGTTCTGATTTCATTGTCTAGCAAAGGGGACTGGTGAAGAAATCTGCTGAATTTGAACGTTCGTCCTGATTTTGACATCAAAATGGTAAGAAGCAAAGTGATTTTACTTTTCGCTTCGAGGTATCCCGGGTCGCTTTTTGTCCGCGTCCGCTCGAAGCCAGGGTCAGCGCGAATGGGCATGCCAGGGTCGGGAAATCACAGATTTGAGGGAAAAGTTTAGCCTCCGCTATCCAGTGGGAAAGCTATGCTAATGGTGGCTAACGTTGGCTGGGCTCAGATATGGCCGCTCGGGCCTGCAAGCTAACGTAAGCTGGCTATTGTGGTGATGCGGCGCTCCCCGGTTTGTTTACTGTCTGGCTCTCAGTCGTAAAGTTGTGGCATGTGCTTCCTGTGTGGCAACTGTGTTTCTGAATCCCCGGTTTGTTGCCTCGGTGCAGAGCTAATCTGACGTGCCCACAATTTGTTGGCTAATTCTCCCCGTAATGTTATTGACTGTAGCCATGCGCAGTCAGCCTGCCAAAATAAAGCTCCTGGGTGCTTATTGGTCGCACAACATTTCCGTATGTGGCTTAATGTTTATGAAAAACTTGCAGCTCTACTCCAAACTTGGTCACCACTTTTTTATTTATTTATTTTTTAGCTCTCTACAAGTTCGCCTTTTATTATTTAAACCGGGCGGGTTGCTGCTCTCTCCTCTTTATCTCACTTCCCCTCTCAGCCCAACACAACACATGTTGGATGAGAAAGTTTAATATGTTTGAAATTCATATACAAAAACACTGTAACCCCATTAATTCACATCTCTGTTTCTGTAACATTGACACTTTTCTTTATTGTTTACTCACAATTATTATCATAAAAACCAGTTAAAATCTAAATGATATTAGAATTATGCAATGATTTCCAGTGGACCTTTTACTGCCTTTCTTATGATACATAATCATGTTTTGTTTTGCCATTGAAGCGGATAAGACACCTGGTATTAACTGTAGATCTAGGGTTTACTCATTGGCACCCATTAAATGGTTTGCTGTGGATAATAAACTGTAAAAAAAATAAATAAATAAAACAATGTCTGGCTAGGCACAACATATTAGCTTGATTGATGGTGTTATTGATGATACACAGTAGCTTGTCATAGCTTATTATACTTTGATTGACAGTGTGTTGTATATTTTTCAGCTCCACAGTGTTTGATGTCACGCTTTTCAAAGACTTGTAATATATGACAAAGTGTTGACTGGTTGTCTACAACAAGTTGCTCAGAAACATGTTCCTAATGAGATGGATTGTTTAATGGATTTGTTGTCTTTTTTTATTTACACTCTTAAGCGTAGTGTTTGTCTGCTTTGCTTTCTCCCCAGCCGGACTACCCTGCAGTGTGCAAGCTACACTGAGACAGGATGACTGCAATAAAACTTGTGCTAACCTAGAAATATGGAGGTTTTGCTGTGATCTGCATGGCAGCCCCGTTCCCCTCCAGTAGCAGAATGGATGCGTGGCCACAAAGACGTGGCCTGCAGACTGTGAGTATGTCATAAAATGCATTCAAGGAGGAAATAGAGGAAAAAATGGCATGAAACATGTAAACATGTACTGCTTCTGCAATTGTAAGGTGACATTTGGGGGAAAAAGCTCTGTAATAATTAATGCATTTGCTAACGTAACAATCTTATTGTAGTTTATCTGCTGGAGAAAGTAAATTCCAAAATGTATCAAGTTTATAGTAAATTTTTTTCTTCAAACTAATCAGCCCACCATATGTGGGAATGAGCTCTGATTAGTAGTGACTGGTTGTTTACGTTGTGTACATGAGGATCCTTTATCTATGTGGTTGTCTCTCAGATGAACCTGCGGTCAGTGTTCACGGCTGAACAGCAGAGGATCCTGGAACGTTACTATGAGAATGGGATGACCAATCAGAGCAAGGCTTGCTTCCAGCTAATACTGCAGTGTGCCCAGGAGGCCAAACTGGACTTCAGCGTGGTCAGGGTAGGCCCATGAAATGTGCCTGTGTTTGAATGAGTCAGTGAGATGTAGAGCTCCTCAGTATGAGTTGAGTTGCACTTTTTTTTTTCCCTTTCATGAGGGATGCCCATGCAGTAATTGAAGCCATCAATCTGTGGTTTCTTCCCTGTGATGTCTTCATCTAGTTCTGAGGCATATTTTATCATTCTGAATTGCAGAATCTGTCCCTCTAGTATTTTGCAGAATGTTGTTTTAAGTGATGTTACACTGAGCTGATTCCTCTTCTCCCTGCAGACATGGGTTGGCAACAAAAGACGTAAACTTGCCTCCAAGGTAGACCAGAATGGAGGTGTGTCTCATTCCTTATCCAGTCATGGACTCGCTGGGGGACTACTCTCCAATCACGCATTAGCTGGAGGTGCTTTGTCCAATCATAGCCTAGGAGCAGGGGCATTGCTACCTGCAGAGATGGCTGCAGCGCGGAACATCCAGAACCGTGTGCACCTTCTCCCTCCATCCTCATCCTTCCCCTCTTTCTCCTCAGCATCGTCCTCTCCTTCCTCTTCCTCTCCTCTCAGCAGTGGGAGCAACAACAACAACAATGATGTCATACTGACCGGGATCTACACCCTGAACTCCGTCCCTCGCTCTCGACCAAGACCCACAGCACCCCCATCTCAATCAGACTCTGAGCTTTCTGCCCACACATCCTCATCTTTGATCAACCAGGTCCTGCAGAGCAGGAACAGCTCCACCTCCTCACCCTTCCACTCCAAGTTGGTGTCACACTCTCAAAATCTCCCATCCCTCACATCTGCCTCAGGGCCTTTAGTCTACACTGCAGTCAGGAAGGGAACTTCATCCCTTGGGGAGGCAGGGGTAAGTGCAGGAGCAGGGGTAGTACCTCACAGCTGGACTAGGCAGTATGGTACAGCGCAAACACGCCCTTGGTCCTCTTCCTCACAATCCCAGGCTCAGCTTCAGCCCAGACCTCACTCCAACCCCCAACCTCAACCACCTGCCCCACAGAGGACGCGGGTTTCCATCCCAGTCCAAAACTCTGGTCCTACTTCCGATCAGACACCTCGTATTCAGCAGGTCTTCACCTTGTCAGAAAAAGCCGAGGGGGACCACCTTAGACCTGGACCACCATCTACCCGGAGAAGTCAGGAGAGTCATAAGCAAGCACCTCACCCTCTTGACACCAGTCATAACTTCTCCATCGCCATGGAGACTGGTGATGAAGCAGATGAGTGGCAAAGGGAGGAAGAATTGGCAAATATGGCTGCTCAGACACACATCCACAGGGAACAGACATCAGCCAGCCCAAACGGGGCTGAAATGTCTGTGGTGAGAGGAAGCCACACACCTCCTATGACTAGCTCCAGACCCACACTGCTTCACAGCAGCATAACTCTTCAGGGCAGCTACTCCCTCACAGCACAGACCTCACTTACAGGGGAATCCAGCTCACAGGTATGTGGGGTGGGGTTTGAGTAATGTTGATGTTTTTCCACAAAGTGAATTAAAACTTAAATGTGTCTGTCTTTGTGTGCAGACTTCAGTCAGTGTGTCTGCTGCCCCCTGGGTTATCAGCAACTCCAGAAAGAGAACAGTAAGTACTTTTTTGTCTACCCCTAACAAAAGAATTTGAACATCTAAAGTAGGAAAAAACCTAAAATGTACAATTTTCACACTTAAATGTTCTGCTGCTGTTTGGTAGGTTAGAAAGCTAGAGCTGTGATAACCTCCATCACACACTTTGAGTCTGCTTCATAACCTGTGTGCATGTTGTGTAGACAAACAGAGGTTTGTGTTTTCAGCTGCAGGATCGGACCCAGTTCAGTGACGGGGATCTCATCCAACTGAAGCGCTACTGGGACCGAGGCATGACCAGCCTGGGCTCAGTCTGCAGGGAAAAGATCACCGCTGCAGCAAATCAACTCAATGTAGACACTGAAATAGTCAAGGTAAACATTTCTGCAAGGTCAAATATTACTTTTGCATATGAATGGTGTTAAAGGAAATGTAAGTAAGGGTCAACCCCCCATCATCTAATTTCTGCAGGATCATTGAAACTAGAGAGATGCTTTGTTGACTCAGAAACCTCTGAGCCATATTCACGTGGTGTGGATACTTGTGTCTGACATTTAGTGAAAACAAGACTATTTGACTTGTCTGAACTTTTTTTTTTTTTTTTTTTTTTTTTTGAGATGAAGAAAACAGGAGGGGGTCACTTTTCTAGGTCAGAGAAGTTTTCAAACTCACTTACACAAAGTTGTATTAAAGTCATGCACTTATAGTGTAAATCAGGGCCATGGAAGGAATGCTGGCAAACTAAATATAGTCTCTCAGTCCTGACACACACATGACCCAGTGCCATCTCAGTCACTAGGATATTTAATGTAACAAAGAAAAATCTCTTAGATATACAGTATGCCACTGTCAGGATTATCTTTAAATAATGCGAAATTCTTGAATAAAACACAACTACTTAAACAACTACTTACAGCGTTTAGATTAGAATTACTGTCGTACATATGTGCCAGATACGAACTGATGATATGGCTAAAGAAAACTAATTTTCAAACCTTTGTTTCTGACTGTCTTCATATTCATCACATTCGATACTTTATTTTATTCTGAAAAACGAATTCATATCAGTTTTAGAGCATTTCTTTTCACATCTCTGACACTTTTTTGTCTTTTGACACTTTTCTCCAATTTGCAGACATGGATCAGTAACAGACGGAGGAAGTACCGTCTAATGGGTATTGAAATCCCACCGCCTAAAGGTGGACCTGCTGTATTTACAACCTCATCCCCAGGTAACAAATCCCCAGTGGCCCTCAGCCCTGACGAGGAGCGGCTCAGAACGCCCGAACTAGGAGATGACTTGAATGATGGGGAATCTGTCTGCCTGTCTGAAGGTGAGACCAAAGATAGCACACACACACACACACACACACACACACACAGTGTGTATCTCAGTATTAATGCAGTGTTCTTTCTTCTAGATGGCACCGTGGACTCGCACCACAGAGATGGAGAAGATGGAACAGATGTGTCCATTGTTGCTCCAATGGCCAATAACGTGGTACTTCATTATTTCTTTAATATTAGAATACAATCTCAGTTAAGCCAGTTAAGAATGGACAACATTGGGACAGTGGTCATACTTGAACGTAGTAATACATATCAAAGCTCATTCAGATCTATGAGTTCGCACTAGCTTCATTTAATTTGATGTTAAATTAATGTATGTTAAATATTAATACACATTAACAATCTTGGACTATACAATATAGTACTATAGATTAATATCGTTACTGTTTTGGCTTTCATTTTTAGGAAGTTTTACATTAGTGTTTCAGAGGCCTGCTGTGGTGCACCAAATCAAATGCTACATATAAACATCCTGGCATTTGTTTTGCACATGTTGCTGATTTTAATCACATAGATTAAATACAGCAAGTGTGATGGATGCTCTTTGTAGAGCTAAGTGCAGTTACTTTTTGTTATGATGCTGAATAATAGTGGTAAATGTTCAGAGTTTTCACATATATAAAGTGTAACCCTGAGTTTTAAATCTGATATAAATTTCCATGGATGACAGTGTTTTCACTGTGTGAAGTTATGATCATTTTATTCAATATTTTTGTTTTTTTAACAGAAGATTGAAGTAATTGGTGAGGATGAAGAAGAAGAGGATGATGATGATGATGATGGTGAATTAGTGGCTTCGGACCTAGAACAAATGCAGAACCTGCTGGAATTCAAAGTAAGGACACACACAGATCCATTGGAGGCACACAATTCTTTGTTCAGACTGAATATATTTGTTGTAGTCCGTTTGTTTTAGGAGCAAGAAGAATGGAAATCAGTGTGTAGAAAGAATTGTAACATACCACGATCTCGCTCTCTGAATTAACTCCAATTCTTTGAATCCCTCTGTTTCAGCACGAGGAAGTGCAGTTTTTAGAGAACGAGCTAGAGAACCAAAAACAAAAATACCTTGAGCTTGCAAGCTTCACTAGGAGCCTGCTCAGTGCTGTGAGGAATAATGACCTGGACAGACAGCAGGTACATTCAAAGTCATGTTTACACACCAGTGGCTTTTACTAGAATAACAGCTTCAAGTGAAACTCTAAACAGTGTTTAGACATTTCTAACTTGCAGTCTGCTGTGTGTTCAGGAACTCATGGCCAGTCTACCTCAGCCTTCAGACCAGGACTGGGACACGACTGTGGAAAGAGGATCTCAGCCTGCTGCTGAGTCAGCAGACACATCCTCCAATCACAGCGACTCCCCGACGGCTGGTGTGAGCAGCGTAGAGCGTCTGCCCACTCCGGCAAACGAAGAAGTCCCACTGGTCACCATAAACGACGATGGTTCGACAACTGAAGTTACTGAGCCCTCTGCATCAGAGGAGCAAGTGCAAGAAGCAGTTACAGAACAAAAGTGACTATCTCATGTACATCAGCTCTCACACAAACACACACACTCATACAGATGTTTCCACACTCTACAGAGAAGCTGGTTTCACACAAAAAATTCAGTAAACTCATGCTCCACGCCCAGTGCCTGTGGATTGATGCTTCACTATGACTGTTGGGCTAACAAATGCCTTTTTTACTGCATATCATTCGCCTTGTTCTGGACCAGTCCAGAGAGAACAATAAAAACCTCTAACTTATCTATGTCTGTGTCTTTTCTCGTTTATCAGTGATCATATAGAGCAGGGAATCACATTAGCCTATAATAAGTCTTAAGATATGACATGACTTTGTTCTGTCACAAATATTTTGGTCATATTTCTGCCATTATTCTGCTCAAACTACAGGGCAGGCATCCACTCAAATCAGATGAAACTAACTGGTCTCAGGTGAAACTAATGTGGTCTTTGGAGGAGATGGATTTGAATGTAAACCTGACATTTACCTCAGCTCAAAATAGTGTCCATTATGTATTTTGAACAAGCCAGCAGACTGTCCACGGTCTTGTAAATCAGTAGAAGTTGCTAACACAAAGACATAATTGTGTTTTTAAATGTTGAAGTTGAAAACCAATTAGGAGTGTAGAATATATGCATTACCTCACCACACAAAGACTCTGTGCTTGTGGGTGGGAGAGTGATAGAGCTGCAGAGAAAGTGGATGAGCTTTAAGCCTCTTATTTCCACTTGGACTAGGGATGGACAGGCTTATGAAACAGTGGCTTTAAAACATTCAACTTACACCAGTAAGATCAGAGGCTTAGATTTATGGCTGACCACAAGAGGAGACTGTTTTGTTCCCTAATTGTACCCTGCCCCGACTATAAATTTAACTCCCTCTGTTACAATAGCAATGACTATTCCAGTCGCAAGTGAATGTGCCATCATCCGGATACATGTATGTCACTCACAGCATGTCATGCAACATAAGGTCCCCCCTCCCCTCAACGCCACCACGTCCTGCTCTCTCCCTCCTCTCTATCTCGAGATCCGCTGCTTTGGTTTGGACGGGGGAAATCCTTAACTGAATTGCGTCATAAATACGTCAATAAACTCTCATTCACTGACGATCAGGTACCACGGTAGCCGCCATATTCGCATCTATGGCAGGGTAGCGGTGCTCTCGGCGAGCGTATGGTCCAGTCATCGGCATCAACTGTTCCCCGCACCGACCCCCCGATCCCATCCTGATCCCATCCCGCAGCCGCACAGCTTGCGTCTGATCATCAAAGCAGAACAGCCGGACTTCCATAGAGGGGAAGCCATGCAACGTGGAGCGGGGGTCTAGGTGGACTATGATGCCTCAGACTTAGAGAGGAATCCTGGCACAAGATGGAGGTAAACAGCGTTAGTAGTGAGGTGAGTTGACAAATGCGTGTTTTGCATATGAATTTGCTTCAGGCTGCCTCCGGTTCGTGCTGTCCCGTTAAGTTAGCTTGTCCTCCGAGGCTGAGTAGAGCTTAAATTCGCGTCACGACCTGCAGCGCACCGTGATGCATGCTAACACGCTAGCTAAAGCTAACAGCTGGTTAGGTGTTTATTTTTGTTGCACTGCCCGGCTCTATTAGTTTCACAGCCACCTGTCCGGGCTTCCTCCACCGGTCAGTACTCCGCGGGGAGGACGGTCTCTTTATCCAGTAACAAACGACCTCCTCTCGGCTTTTGTCTCTATTTACACTTCTCAACAGGAGTTTGCTTCATAGCTAGCTTAGCCTGTGTAGCATTAGCACCCAGTTAGCTTGCTAGCTGACAGCTTTGCAGGCTTGAAAGTTGGAGACGTTTCTTTGGAGAAGTTTCTTTTTTGTTGACCCCCCACAGTAAGGTTAACGAAGAGCTGGTAAGCGTCGTCTGCTAGAGGACTCTCATGTATTCATAATAAGGTAATAATATATTTCAGTAGCATTACATTTACTCAAGTTTCAGTCTAGCTGGGTTACATTTGGTTAGACGTCTACAAGCCCTGGACTGGCTTGTCACAGCACAAGTGACTTAATGATGTTGTTATTAGCTGTAACTTCGGTTTGTCAGCTCTGTGGTAACTTTACATTTTGTCAGATTATTCCGATACACGGCTGCTAATATATTTTCTGCACCGGCAGAGTAAAGTAGTAAATATACATTACCAATAAAGGCAAACACACAGGCTCAAACACAACAACATGGGGCTCAACATGCAGGAATACTTATATATATATAATACTTATATATTCATTAAATCCTAACCAAGCAGCTTCAGGCCGATGGTGAAACCCGTGATTCCTTTTTAAAAGCTTCTCAAAATGCTGTCTAGTGAGAACTGTGGAAAGGGTCAGTTTGCGTTTGCATGGGCCCCGTGGTGAGGGGTTTTTTCTTTTTTATCTGTGCAGCTAAGCCAATCTGACATCCTAAACCTCTCCATCTTTGAGATTCTTTGCAGTCTTTCACACCTACAGTCCAAACTGTGTGTCTGACTGCTGTGACTGTTTTAAAGCCAACAGAGAGCTGTTGCAAAATAAACTTCTGACCTGGTCCTTTCTTTGTTGAACTGAGCTGTTGTAGTGCTGGAAAACTGTGCCACAGGATTGTTCATATCTTTGCCAATCTGTCCTCAGTCTATATGAACAGCATGGTGATACTGTTCAATCAAAACTGTTGGGCTCTTAATTATTACTCTTTCATTTTTTAAACCTCTTGCTACAATTAAACACTTTAATCTACTGTTCACTGAATGCTGCATGTTTGAAAGCCGTCAAGATAACGGAAGCACAGAAGTAAACATCAAGCTTAGCCACTTAAACTGGGCTTGTGGTGGTGCAGGGTGCTTAATCTACTTTGTATAAGTTTTTGACTCTGAAGATGATGTTTAATCAAAGCCTTGTGCACCAGTATCAGTAGCGTGTGAGATGATGTTGTGTATGGCTGTCAGACATCTTTTCAAAAGGCTGAAAAAGGCTCGCCTGGTTGTGCTGTGAGTGTAGGCTGCACTCTGTTACAAGCTGCGATGAGCCACAGCAAAGGTGGGAGTGAAAATATATGTGTGAATTATGACACAAGCACTGCCCTGGCTCTGACTTCTAATGGATGTTAATACTTGCAGATGCACCCAGGCTTAGATTTTGACATTATTCTGTTTGTGTGTCTTGCTTTAAGGTGTACATCTTGACTGATTTGAATGTCTGTGATCTTAATGTTATTTTATCGTACTAAGATATTGCAAAGTGGATTGTTGGCCTCTGTTCTGTGGATGTACATGAGTGTATGTCGGTGGCTCCACCCACTGAGTGGGCTTGCGTAGCGCTATGACTCATCCCCCCTCTTCAGAGGCTTGATGGAATTCAACGCACACAAACACACTGGACTGAATACATCATGCAGGCTGAGCTTCAGCACAGAAGTGAAATGTGCAGACCTGGATAATATGAGAGTGGTCAGTTTTATTGTCTAATTTCCTTGAGATATCTGACATTCCTCTGCTGACAATATGACCACAGTGTATGGCTATTTAAATAAACAGAGGAGAGCTATAAGACAGGTTCTCTGAATGTAACTGACTGGAACAAAGCATGTCTGTCTGTTATTTTAAAAAAAAAAAAAAAAAAAAAAATCTTCCCATTACTATCAGCCAGAATCCTCAAAAGAACCAGACCCTAGTTTGTCCTCAAGGGGCTGAGTGCTGACTGCAACCCTAGCAAACATCAGCCTCCCAGAGCCAGTCAGACATGTTGTTTTTGCCATGGCCATGGGGATTAAGCTAGAATGCTAATAATGAGGGGCTTTATAGGGACAGGATGAGAGCTGGACAGCTGGATAGGCTTTAAGTATGGACTCCATACTGTTTGACAACAAACAGAGCTTCAGTTGGAGAAGTAAAATCACACTGTTATTGCATGTGACTCATCGATTTCATCTGTTGAATCTTCTATCATACATGTGGGCGTGCAGCAGCTGCAGTCATAGTCCTGCTCAGCGAAAACAAGGGTGAACAGGCTTTGTGGAAGTCTTTACTGTTGTAGACTCCTCTGATAAAATTTGTGGGTTTGACTACAGGTCAATGGACATCAGATCATGGACGAGCCCATGGAGGAGGGAGAATCTTTCTCACACTGTGTAAGTAATCATTGAGAAATTGTGTGTGTATGTGTGCATTTAGGAGCTGCAGTGTTGCGTGGCTGTCTCATACTAATACCATTTGTGTAGGATGATGGGACATATAAAGAGATTCCTATCACCCACCATGTGAAAGAGGGCTGTGAGAAAGCTGATCCATCTCAGTTCGAACTGCTCAAAGTCCTCGGCCAGGGCTCTTTTGGCAAGGTGAGGAAACGCAGCAGACCATTCCAGCGTTTCCATCAGTGCGCTTGTAGGCGTTTGTATCTTTCTAAAATTTCTCTCCCTCTCTCAGGTATTCCTTGTCAGGAAGATTGTGGGTCCAGATGCTGGTCAGTTATATGCAATGAAAGTTCTAAAAAAGGCATCTTTGAAAGGTAACGCAACTTTGTGTTAAAATCTACATCTTCAAAAAAGCAACCACAATTAGTCGCAATGTTCTGTCCCCAGCATTCAATTTCTCTCTCATGCTGTCCCCTCGCTGTTTTGTCTCAGTCAGGGACAGAGTTCGCACTAAGATGGAAAGAGACATTTTAGTGGAAGTCAATCATCCCTTCATAGTGAAATTGCACTACGGTAAGGGAAACACTCCTATTTATGTATCATGCAGCCGATTATATTTGATCATGCAGATTGAATCTCAGTGAAGGTTGGATGTAGGATTAGATCCATATGTGCACCCTCATGTTCCTATCACAAACATTGTTGTTTAGATTGTTATATTTCAGTTATTGAACAGGACCAAGCCCCACATATTATATCAGTTTTAATAGACAATATTTCCACAATAGATATAAAAACAATGAAACAAGGGATCAAGCAAATCTCTACTTTTATCCTAATATCTTATCAGTATTGTCATTGCTCATGTCAGCAAGCTGTTGCTATTCTGAGTGAGTGTTTACATGTGTCACCTTGTCGCCCAAACACGTGAGTGTGCCTGTTAAATGACAGTATAATTTTTAGCATGTGGATAAATGATGTTTCCTTGTCTCCACAGCCTTTCAGACAGAAGGGAAACTGTATTTAATACTGGACTTTCTCAGGGGAGGGGATGTATTCACTCGCTTATCCAAAGAGGTAAGATGACATTCTTCTGCCTGACATCTGATTATACTCATTTGCACCTTTTTCTGTTATTTCTTCTGTCTGAAAAAAAAAATGGAAGCTTGCCCTGTAAATAATTTTTTCTTTCTTTTTTTTTCTTTTTTTTTTAAACATGAAAACATGAAAATTATAAATAACATGTGGATCAAAGTTTGTTTATAAACCCTGAGGAATAATTTAAATGACAGCTACAAATGGAACAGGTGCAAATTTCGCATGCAAGAGTATTTCTTTTTTTTTGTAAGAGCATAAAGAGCCAAGTCATTTGTCTTCCCTCTTCTCTGTTTGCTTTTAATTCAAATTGTGACTTAAATTCCTCATGGAAACACGAGTGCCTCTCTTGGAATCCTTATTCGCTTTTGGATCATCAGTTGCTTGTCAGTTAGAGGCTCAGATCAGCGCCTTTCAAATGCTTTCAGGGAACTCAGACAATGTGTGATTGTTCTCCAGACAAACCTTGTGTTGAAAGCTTGTCTCAGAACCAAAGTGATAGCTGCTGGCAATGTCAAATCAACAGCTTGCTGAATCATGTAACCTATTTGAAATGTTGATATTGTGACAATAATAATACTCTGTTTTCTCTGTTTGTGGTAACCGAAGCTTAATCCTGAAGTGTTGTTTTTTTTTTTTTTGTTTGTTTGTTTGGTTTTTTTGGGGGGGGATTGGTTGTTTTTTTTTTTTTTTTTTTTTTTTTCCTTTGCTGCTAAATTTCTCTCCTCTTCTGAGTTCAGAGAGTAAATGTGTCCAGTTCTTATCAGGTTATGTTTACAGAGGAAGATGTGAAATTCTACCTTGCAGAGCTGGCCCTGGCCCTCGACCATCTGCACAACCTGGGCATAGTTTACAGAGATCTCAAGCCAGAGAAGTATGAATCCTAGAGCTCACCTCCACCTTTTGACCTTCCACACTCTAAGCCAGCAGCACACCCACGTTATCACCCAATACAGAAAGAACCTGCACAGCTCTAGGCTGCTTATGGTTCATTACACATTTCTTCTCACTAGTTCAAAACCACTTGATGTTTGACTGTATGGCTGTGGCCATCATCATCTGCCATAAATTCAAAACACCACAGTGTCCTCTGATATACTCATAACAACAGTAGGTAGAGCTTGTTGTTTCATACTGATGATATTTAAAATTAATTCAGAAAAAATTTGATTTCCATGAATTACGTTATTTCTTATCTCTACTGTTGAAGTCAAAGCTAAAGTTGTTTTGTTTCAGCCCTTCACTGTAACGCCACCATTTACACTAAATCCCTCTTCATGTGCCTGCCAAGACATATCTGCTCATAATCTCACTAAGCATGTACACACACAAACACACAGTCATATTAGCCATCACATTGTTCACTTTTGTCCACCTGAATGAATCCACGGTCAATGACCAGATCTGTTCAGTGTGGCTTTAAGTTGACTGCTCTGCTCGGTTGTATCTTGTACTTTGAAACCTCCACAACTCTAGAATAAGATTTACCCAAAACTCTTAAGCCTTCAAAGTGTTAAAATCTGAGACCAGAGTTTATTCAAGTGGAAGACAAAGAGATGATTTAAATACTGCCACTGTAATATTGCCAGCTGAACGGTTTGAAGCTCACCTCTGTGGAAAAAACGTTTGTGTCTTTCAGCATCTTACTTGATGAAGCTGGACACATAAAGTTAACAGGTATGGTTTTTGTTTGTTTGTTTTTTTTTTTTAACCAATTCATGCAAAATTATTATAATGCACATGTAATGTTTGACATATTTATAGAGTATAATAGAATGGTTAATGTAGTTAATAAGCTGTGCTTAACTGTGTATCTCATCAAATTGCTTTGCACTGTTGTTGTGAAGACTTTGGCTTGAGCAAAGAGTCAGTAGATGCTGATAAGAAGGCGTATTCCTTCTGTGGTACGGTGGAGTATATGGCCCCTGAGGTGGTCAACAGGAGAGGACACACACAGAGTGCAGACTGGTGGTCTCTGGGAGTACTTATGGTACACAAGTTTGAACAAATTTACACACAGTGGTTCATCATTTTCACTTTGACATTAATATGAAGTAACAGTTGTGTTGATTCTAGTCCTTTTCTTTTGTTGGCTTTTACAGTTTGAGATGCTAACGGGGACATTACCATTTCAAGGGAAAGACCGCAATGAAACCATGAACATGATTCTCAAGTGAGTGATTATGCATTGTGTGATTAAGGCACTCAAAGCCTCAAAGAAGTCTTGAAATTCTTCACATGTACATGAAGTAATGATTGCTGTTATCCATGTTGGCTCCTGTTCTTCTCTCAACCCTCAGAGCTAAGTTGGGAATGCCCCAGTTCCTCAGTTTGGAAGCCCAGAGTTTGCTGAGAATGCTTTTTAAACGTAACCCTGCGAACAGACTAGGTAAGGTACATAAAGGTGTGTGTGTGTGTGTGTGTGTGTGTACGTACGTGTACGTGTGTGTGTGTACGTGTACGTGTGTACCTGTTGGAGTAAAAGAAAGTGAGGTGCACTGATCTTCACATTGCACCACTTGCTTAGCTTGAGCTTGTTAACATGTTGGCAGCCACTTAAATCACACGCTGAACACCACAGAGAGGAGAATGTGTGAATGTGTTGAACCTCTGAAAACAATGAAAACGAACGTGCCAGGTTAACTCAACCAGAGTGATCTGTGTCTACAGGGGCCGGGCCCGATGGAGTGGAGGAGATCAAACGCCACGCTTTCTTTTCCACCATCGACTGGAATGTGAGCACAAACACACACATGCCTCTCCCTCTCATTTCTCACAACCCACACATACACGTACATGTAACTCTCCCAGCTTCTGTTGAGGATTCACACCTAGCAAACGGTTGGCTTAATGACTACTGGCCATCAGTCTTGGCAATGCCAGCTATGTGTGTGCTTGTGTGTGTGTCTGGGCAGAGGGCCAGTTCTCACTGTGTGTGCACTAATAGCCCTGTGTGAGTGTTTAAAAGCCAGCAGGATGCTATTGGCTGGACCGAGCTGTAGAGGGATTGGAGGGGGTTAATCTGGGAGGGGTCTTGGCTTCTCTTCCACACAAGTTCACACACTCCAAAAAGCCTATGGTGGAGTTTGCTTTCTAATACTTGTGTGTGCGTGTGCGTGTGCGTGTGCGTGCACTTTCTTCAGAAATTGTACAGGAGAGAGCTCCAGCCCCCATTCAAGCCTGCAGCAGGAAAACCAGATGACACGTTCTGCTTCGACCCAGAGTTCACCGCTAAAACACCTAAAGGTAAATCAACACCTACACACATGCTTTTCAGCTTAGAAGCAACAGCCGCTCCTGCAGCCATGGAAACTGCAACTGAGCCCTGACTACAACTCCAAAATTTAGTGGATGTTTGTTTGTTCATCTGTCTATATTATGAATTATCTTTGTATATTTAGATTCCCCAGGTATCCCGCCCAGTGCTAACGCCCACCAGCTCTTCAAAGGCTTCAGTTTTGTTGCTCCAACCCCTATGGATGAGAACAAGAGTTCCCCATTGCTCAGCATACTCCCTATAGTTCAGGTGAACATGCATTATCTACACTTTGTACGTGCCCTCTATCACAGTTCACACAGGTTAATTATTACCACATTAACTCATATACTTTAAGATCACACACATTTTTTTTAACTCCAATAGTCAACACGTTTGTCATTTTGCATTAGGAACCTCTACTGTGAGTTTTACTCATTGTTGAAAGGGAGTTAACACTCTAGCTAGCACATCTGTAAATGTGACTGATCATCACAACATTACAGCTGCAATGATCCATTTTGTGCTTTTCTGGTGGTGCTGAAACACTTTGCTCGTGAGCTGGCTGGTTGCTAATGTTCTGTAGAATCAGTAGATTTTTTTTCTTTCATCTTGACAATATTCACAGCCTCACTGCAGACTTTAAATTGTAGATTAGAATTTAGAAAATCAATTTTACAAAATAATCAGTATTGTCCTTTAATAGTTGTGTTCCACTGCAGACCAACACCACACACTGTCCTCTACAAACTTTAAGAAGAGCATTTTGTTGTTGAATATGGAGCCCAATTTGTAATGACAGTTTACTGAATATGTATTGACATAATCACATGTTGAAACAAGCTGATGTGGGACCTCTCATTTTGTTGACCTGTATGGACCAACCAAGGATTGTCATGGCATGTGGTCAGTTACATGAAATTAATATTGGGACAAAGTTTGAGAAGGACAGAAGTGTCTGGCTTTAATGGAACATGTTTGAAAGTAACAGATGTAAAAGTAACAGTTCAAATCTTGTTGTCCAGATGCACGGGGGCTCAGCCAAGTTCTCTGATCTGTACGAGCTGCAGGAGGACATAGGAGTTGGCTCTTACTCTATTTGTAAACGCTGTGTACACCGAGTCTCTGCCATGGACTATGCTGTGAAGGTAACTAGTTGCAAAAAAACAATTATTACTAGTTTAATCCATTTGATTGTGAATGGTAACCTTTATTTGTGACTTCGGATGCTTTGACACAAAACAAAGTTAAGGCAGCAATTTTTTTTTTCTAAGCGCCACCAATCACTTAAAACAACATCCTGCTTTTTAACATAGTTAAATGCAGGTGCGCCCTTTTAAAGACCTAGTAAATGTATAATGTGTGATTACATGAGTTGATCTAATGTAGATTAAAACACTGTCCTTTGATAATATAACTAGTAGAAGATAATATAGTTTCATTAAAATTATATTATTAGTGTCAGACTTTGACTGAAATGAGCTGTATCCTTGTTTGTTTGTGGTTCAGACACTTACAATTTGTGACGCACCAAGTTAGTTAAATCTGAGCTCTCAGAAAATGTTGAGGTTCCAAGTTGTAGTTAAGACTTTGATGTTGATGTGAACACTGTTTACAAGTCGTAAACTATTAATGAGAAACTCTTATGTGACATGAATGCTGCCTTGCTCAAAAGCACATTAGCAGAGGATAATAAAGAATGGGCAATCATGCTGCTGCCCTAAATGTAATCTCAGCCGAGTGAGGCTTCATATAGGAGGTTGTGAACCTTGGTGTGTGTAACTACTTGTTATGATGTACTCATGTTGAATGTGATTAGTAACACCAAAGCACCAGGAGAGGGCGGCACAAGTTCAGCATGTGAACCCACACAACTTCTCAAAACTTTGTTAGGGCAATGATTTGGTGTTTTTAAATATTTGACATTTAGTTTAGATTAGATAAATAGACAGTAAATTATTTTCTTTCCATTGGTCTGAGTCAGTACATTAATCTATGTTTCTACTTACCACAGATTATAGACAAAAGTAAGAGGGACCCCTCTGAAGAGATTGAAATCCTGATGCGATATGGACAGCATCCCAACATCATCACTCTGAAAGACGTCAGTAACATTTGTGTGAACTTTCAAAAGCAGAATGGTTTTGAAGAGTGTGCCAACATACTGACTGGTTTTCTTTGTGTGTGTGTCAGGTGTATGATGAGGGCAGATATGTTTACCTGGTGACGGAGCTGATGAAAGGAGGAGAGCTGCTGGATAAGATCCTCAGGCAGAAGTTTTTCTCAGAAAGAGAGGCCAGTGCTGTGCTCTACACCATCACCAAGACTGTTGACTACCTCCACTGCCAAGGGGTAAGGAAACACATCTGTACATGTACAAGCACAAGTGAAATTCAAACACCATCGTCTTAAAAATCTCTCTTCCTTCTTCACAGGTGGTACACCGAGACCTGAAGCCCAGTAACATCCTGTATATGGATGACTCGGGGAATCCGGACTCTATCAGGATCTGTGATTTTGGTTTTGCCAAGCAGCTTCGAGGGGGCAACGGCCTCCTCCTCACACCCTGTTACACTGCCAACTTTGTGGCACCAGAGGTGGGAGAGGAAAAATGATATAAAAGATATGGAAAATATGTAAAACAGGAGAGAGGATGAGTCCCTGATGGTGCATCTGTGTTTGTTTGTGTGTGTCTAGGTACTAATGCGTCAAGGTTATGATGCAGCCTGTGATATATGGAGTCTTGGAGTTCTACTGTATACAATGCTGGCAGGGTAAGACTACACTCGGGAGCAGCTGCTGGGTAATTTTGCTGAAATGTGGGTGGGAATGATTAATCATGACATGTCCAAATTTCTCAGTCCCTCTGATCTTGCGAAAATGGAGCTCGAAATAAGAGTCATACATTATGCTCTTGTCTTTTACTTTTCTTGTGTTGTTATGGGCATTAAGCATCAACAGACTAGATTTTCGAGGGTGCAACTCTTTTCTTTTTTTTTTTTTTTTTTGTTGCAAATGTTTCCCAAACCTGTTCTTTTACCTCCCTGTCAGGTACACGCCGTTTGCTAATGGGCCAAACGACACGCCAGAGGAGATTTTGCTCCGAATAGGCTCTGGAAAGTTCTCTTTGACGGGTGGCAACTGGGACACTGTATCAGACACCTCAAAGGTACACACAATGACACTGTGGCCTCACACTGGGATTGTGTTTGAAACAAATTTTCAGTCTAATACAGATTGATTAAGACACAACCATTTTTCTAATGTGTATTTCAAAGGTTAAGACATTAGCGAGTCCTGTTTATGGTACCAAATTAAAGTGATCATTGCGGTTATAAAATGTGGGGTTGTGTTAGCTACTTATCGCCAGTGTGTTACCTGCAGTAAATTCAGATCAGCTCCCTGTTTAGAGCTGGAGCACCAGCACAGAAGTTGAGCAGTGAGCTGCTGCGGACAGGGGCAGAAACATAATTGATTTTAGCCACTTAAAAACACGCCAACAGGACAAAAAAGGCCAACATTTTTTGAAGTGTATGCTTTATTTTTAATATTTTAACCACTTTATTTTGCAGTCAGTCGGCCCTTTCCTTTGGTAATAACTGTTGAACTACTATATTACTACACCCAAGTGCAGCTACACTGACTGACTTAACAGGTGTGGAGTAATACAGTGTGCATTGTTGATTCTCAAAATGTCAAAGGAAAGGGCTTTATGGGTAATTTTTTAAGTGGCTAAAACAGTTTTTCCCTCAGCCCCATCCACAGCAGCACGTCACTTAGCTTCTTTGCTGGTGCTCCTGCTGCTTCTCTAAACTGGAAGCACAATGATTTGAATCTACTGCAGGTAATAGGCTGCTATAAACATTTACAGCAGCCTATTACCTGCATTGCACTTTCATAGGATGGAAACTTGGAAAGCTGTTCATGATGAATGGATGTGTCTTGTATGATGCAGGACCTGCTGTCCCATATGCTCCATGTGGACCCTCACCAGCGATACACAGCAGAGCAGGTTCTAAAGCATTCCTGGATCACCTGCAGAGATGCACTCCCACACTTCCAGCTCACACGCCATGATGCACCACACCTCGTCAAGGTGAGCATATATCCTGCTAGCTAACAGAGACAGACACACACAAACAAGCTGGAGCCCTTCAGCAATATATCAGGTTCTCCACCTCTGTAAAACCAGTATTGGCTCCATGGTTGGACTGGGAAAGGGATTGTCTTGTACTTCGTCTGTTGTCACACTGATTCACTGGCCAACCAGGATTTGAGCCAGTAGTCTCCATGCTCTGTTGGCCCGTGCTCTGGTGTCATCTCTATGTTGGAGCCTGTTCAGATGAAAAAGTGGTTTGTCAGTAGAAAGTCACTTTCACCTGCATACTCCACTGTGTCACCTTGCATGTGGGCAGTGCCTTTGTAATTAAAAGTGGGAGAGGTTAAGAGTTTAACAGGATGGACAAGCTTACAACATCCCACTTTACCAGGCCTTTTACCAAGACCAGAATTAATTCTATGCTTAGGACACAATTACTTCACTATATCTTTACATATAAAGTAGATTACTGCTACATTATTGTTTAAAATATCATATAGATAACCTTTTAAAAGTTATTACTACTCCAATACTTGTGCTGGCCTCGAGGGCAATGACACTGATTTTTAAGTATTGATGTACATCATCCCTTTACACCAGTAGAGGGTCAAAACTCTACCTGATGTTATACCCCAGCAGTGTCTGTGCAATGATTCATCCACCTCTGATCTCAGCTGTTACTTACAGCAGCACAGCAGATGTGTCCATTTTTCTATCTCATTTTGCTACTTGACCTGTTAGACACTTCTTTGAAGGTGTCACTTTTTTTTCAACATGGTAAGACAAGTACCTAATGCCCTTAAAGTTTAAGTGGTTTCAGGAGTGGGAACTACTACTAGGTAACTGACAACAAATTGATGTTGCATTGTTGACTTGTTTAAAAATTATGAATCATTTTTGAAAGGTTCGTTTTGTTTTTGTATTCCAACATTATTTTTAGGAAAGAGAAGAGTAGAAAACAAAACATGCCATTAAGAATGAAAGGACATTTAATGGTGCAAATGTAAAAACATCAGAGTAGAAGAGGAAGCTCTAAGAAACTTTCAAAGAACAGTCTGGTTGTACTTTTTTCCTTTAACCTCCCTTTGCTCCTCATGCGAGATCCCCAAGCACTCACAGCTGAGGCTTCGTCCAGACTACTACTAATTCATCTTAAAAGGCGTCTCTTCTGATACGATTTCACCTCCTGTCTTCATGACTCTGGAGTTTGTGAGCCTTGAAACCAGAGTTTTGTAAAGTTTGGTCCCTGTTGTAGCGTGGATAGGTAAAAACAGAGACCTTTGGGAACAATGACGTAGACACACCTGGTCAATCGTTGATCTTTTCTTATTAGCCTTGACTATCAGTGGTAAAGACTTACTGATTTTGTTGTCTATGCTAACAGCTGTTATTCAGTTAAGTGAAGTTCTCTATGTTATCGCAACAACTGTCTTTGCTGTCACTCTTTCATAGTACTTTCTGCAACTAATCTGATCACAACTGAGAGTAGACAATCTGTTTCCTGTTTACAATGGCTGCTGTATGCCTAGTGTCTGTAAATGGTCACATGTGTATGTGTTTGTAGGTTTGTTAGTATGGACACAGATCACTTCTGATACAGACAGAGGTTGTTTTTAAAATGTTTTAAAGTGAAAACGTAGTAATGTGGGTGTAGTCTGAGTGGTGCAGCCCACCCCCCAAGCTTTCTCTCTGTTATTCTCAGTCCCCTCCAGAGAGAGGTTGTCTAGGCAGCATCATTACCGAGCACTCATACCACTGAAGTTGACCTCTCTTTATCTCTGGGAGCAGCAGTTGTATACAGAGGCACTCTCAAACCGCTGAACCCTTCACAGAGTCGTGCAGAGAGGGGTCAGCCACCCTGCACTGGAATCTGCTTCTATCTCTGACCTCGTTCTTTCACACAGTGCAAAGCCTGTGATCATAGGTAAAGGTGGGAACAAAGATCAACAGTAAATTGAGAGCTTAAGTTTATTGCTCACCACCTTAACAAGAGAGCCTCCAATCTTCTTTGTTGCCATCATATAGATCTTTCCCAGTCCATGTTCTGTGTTGATGCTAAGTCACGTAATGTATCAGATAAGCTGACAGGGAAGACTCTTGTCTTACTTCTGGCTTTGATTGAAAAATGTTTACTCAATATAGAAATAAAGCATTTTATCAGTTACACTCGTCTTGCTACAACTTTTTTTTTTTTTTTTTTCCTGATAATTTTAAGGTCTGGCAGAAAAATTAAGGTCACTGTCAAGTCCATGGAACAATTTTGATGCCTGCGTTGTGATATTGTGCGATATAAAGATAGTAACATCAGTAAAATAATACTGGTCACAAACAGTATTCAGCTCTGACGTCTAAGAAAGGGTTTATTAAAAGATTTCCATTAATCCCCTCATTGACGATTTAGTGGACTCACACTGGTTACATTAAACTTTACCTTGCTATCAGCACAACAATGACCGTAGATTGTTTTTTCACTCTTCAGTCCCAATTTTAGTGCTGATGAGTGTTGACTCACTCTTAGTCATGAACCCCTGTGCTGTCAGCAGTCTACTCCCGCTACTCTCCCACATCTGATTCGAGACTTGACAAATGGGTTATATCGAAGTGCCCCTCTGGACCCCACTGCTGTTGAGGTGTTGTTTTGACACACGTAGCATCTTTGTTAGCGCAAACAAGTCTCTTCCTGCAACTCTGGTCAATTTGGTGCCTTTTCTACTAGGACTTCTGCTGACTACGTCAAGCATGTAACTTTGATTTTTTTTTTTTTTTTTTTTTCTTTTTTAGACATTTATTCATTTTTATTAGATAGTGACAGTAAAGACATGGCCCTATACCACCAAGACGTCTCTAAATGAAGTATCTTATTAGTTGTAACTGCACCACTTTGAACTTGACGGCCTGCACTATTGCCTCTATTCATTGCTTGAAAGTGTGATTATGTAAGAAATCTTTCTACTTTTAAAGTTGTACGTGTACTGACGAGTCTCATTCTCCTCCCACTGCAATTTATTTTAAAACGATGACGAGTTTGGGATTCATCTCTAGATAAGTGGGTGGTTATAGCATAAACAGATGTTGTAACAGTGTTGAATGAACGGGACTGAAGTAGCCCAGGATCTGTTAAACCCTTCAAGGACAACTCGTACAATTAGCTGAGCAATTGATTGTCAATAAACAGAAAACTGAAGCTATTTTGGTGATAGATTTGATAATAGACCACCTCCGAATTTGGTCTGAAAGGATGGATCTCCACTGTGTCCAGGATGAATCTTGTTAACAACTGTACTTAGAGCTGTCTCTCTGCATGAGCTGTATCTGTTTTAAATGTTAAATCCATGTGTACATGTTGTCATCATTTTGCAGGGAGCCATGGCGGCCACCTATTCAGCGCTGAGCCAGAAGACAAGTCAGCCGGTGTTGGAGCCCGTGGCAGCGTCCAGTTTAGCGCAAAGACGCAGCATGAAGAAACTCACATCAACAGACATGTAGATGCACACACACACACACACACACCGCTCACCCTCCAGTTTTGACCTCACTCTCAGTCAAACTCATACACAAAAGCATATACATACGCACATAGACCGAAGTCCTGGCCAGTCAGACCTACTGTCTCCCTTTTTAACCTATTTATTTGACACACCCAACACATGCACTCACACCCACCGGACATGCACGCGCACACTGGACGAGGTTGCATTGTGAAGAAGTCAGCTGACAAAGAGGAAGAGGGGAAACTCACATATCTTTTACTGCTGGGGAGACAGACTTGTATTTATTTCCACAGCTTTCATATGCACTTGCCCTCCTCGCCTTTCATTCTTTCTTCCTCATGTGGGGAAGAAATGCACCAGCTGATGTTCTCCTTCACTGTGATTGGCTGATTCAAAGCTGCTTCGGTAAACTGTGCCCCCCCCACTGCTCTTCATCTGCTCTCTGCCATCCTCCTCCTCCTCCTCAGTTCTCTCTCCTTCCTTGTTTCTTGTTTGCTTTTGCTCGCTAAACTTCTTTTCTTCAAAGTGAAGTTACGGTTTATGTGTGAGAGTGTTGGCATGATGATATTGACTGAGGGACACTGTAAGACTGTTTGCTCTCTTAAAAATAAAAAGATGTGATCCTGCTTGTGGCAGATTAAAATCCTCAGGATCAATATTATCTGCCAGCACTTTTGGTAACATAAATGCATGTGTGGGCACAACCTGTATTTCTTTTCCCTAAAAATTCACCGTCTGACTCATGTTACTTTGTGATGCTAACAGTGTATCAAAAGAAGGTAAAATAAGCTGCAGATGGACAAAACATGTCTAGAGTTTGAAGGTGAAACAATGTGGTAACGATAACAGAATTTCTAGTTTGCAAAAAAATATATATATAATGAAGATGAAGAGCATGTGGGGGAGCTGTGGGGATTTCTCTGGGGGGGACGGGACGCACCCTGTCAAACCAGAGAGGCTGAATTTAACAAAAACAAAACAAAAAAAAAAAAAAATTTCCATGGATCTCTCTTCAAAAAGACATTGTGGAAATTGTATGATATTGTATTTATTTCATTTGATTTTTAAGATTCTATTTTTCTTTCAAGTTCTGTATATATTGACATTAAAGATCATTATTGACATGCATTGACTGTGGTCTCAGCTCAGTTTGTTCTGTCAAAAATGCACCTGGAGACCCCTGTCTATGTTAATTTAAGGGACAGGTCGTCCAACGTCTCACTTTTTCAGAAAAATTAGAACCTGTTTATCAGTTAAACATCTTAAAGCAGGATTGTGTAACTTGTAGCCATGAGCTGCAGTTACAGGATGACACAGGATTTCACTTATTTTTATTCAGGTCAATTGTGTTATCTTCGATTTTCTAAAAGAGAAAAACTTGAAATGTTTATCTGTGACAGTGTAGCAGTGGCAAAAGCAGATAAGAGTAACAAAGCCAGCAAACAGGCTCTAATGCAAACTACTCAGAATACAATGAGTTACCTTTCACACCAGAAGGCTTAAGTGTTAGAGCTTAAATATTTGATTACAATATTATTAAAGTTTTGGTTTTAATTAGTCACATTTTGAGGTTTAAGGTCAGAGTTCTGCCATTAACCCACTGCAATGTAGGTGAGTGTAATGTTTAAAGTACCTGAAACACTCAATAAAAAAGATTTTCTGAAAGTTTTTTTCAGGCATTGTTATATGGACGGTTTAAAAATCTCTGTAAATTAAAGCTGCAGCCATAGATTTTATTTTAAGGGAAAATGGAATAGGATATGAACACAACATGACACTGACCATACAACCTTGATAAGAGGATAAGTTGCCTCTTATCAAGGTTGTATTGTCAGTGTGTTTGAATAGTTTTTCTATTCACACATTCATCAGACACTGAGCAACATTATCATTCATTTGGAGTCATGTTTATGGCTCTTTGACAAATAGTCCAACACTCATTCTCCTTTTACCTTTGGTTTCCACCAAGTTCTGAAGGAAAAACTGGCTAATTGCTCCATTTTTTTATACTGAAAACATCTTGATTGTTGCTCCTGGAAACATTGAAGGTTGTAAAAACCAAAACAATGACCTGAAAGATACTCAAATGCCATAAAGCTGAGGAAAAAAATGCAGAGTGAGGCGATAATTATCTGCAACTCACTTTAGACAGTGACTGCGTCTGTTAGTGTAGTAACTAATTTGATGGTTAGATCCCACTGTAAGTGTGTTAAGTAAGAACACAAATTTTTAATTTGGGCGAAATAACCCTTTAGAGTTATGGCTACATCCACAGTGTTCTCACTTCCCTTTGTTTCCTCCCCTCAAAAACTTGAATGAGATGCAAAGCCCAGCAGCCACCACTAGGTGGTAACACTGTCCAGTGCATGAGACATCTCGTGGTGGGTGAACACAGTGTCCCTCTGTGGGTCTGTGTCCTGCCCTTATGTAAATGATCAGTCTCGTCTGCTTCCATTTTGTCTGTCCAACCCCCCACTCCCCTGAGAATACGAGCTGCTCTAACCAGTGGTGTGTAAAGACAATTGTGTGTGTGTGTCAGAGCTGTCATGACCAGACAGCAAAGGACGGAGATCTAGGCAAGGAAAGCAGATGGATTGAGGCACCAGGACTGCTCCCATCAGTGCACACACACTCTGGCCTATGAACCAGCTGTTGTCCTTTTCTGCAACAGTCTGAGCTACCTCTGTGTCCTCCTCTTCCTCTCCCTCTCTCTCCTGGATTAGATGCATTTTGCAGTCAGCCTGGGAGCTGAGAGGTAAACAGTGGGGCTAATTGCTTTGACATACTGCTCTTTGTTTTGGCCTCCTGGTGCTAATCAACCACTCGGCTAATAAGTCTGCCTGGCAAAGAAAACACAACTGTGTTTAGGCTGGGAGGAAGTACAACGGGACAGGGGTCTGTCAGGTTGACTTACACTCCAAAATAAAGTGTTGCAGTCATATCTGTGGTGCACATTTGCTCATGCAGAGTTCCCACAGCGGTGCTGTGGCTGGGTAGCGCCCCGCTCAGGTGTGAATCTATTTATCCTCATTAACAAGCGTCTGCCCAAAGTCAGCCAATTAACACGGTGCTCCTAATGAAGCCATTAGCTGTCAGATGAGGTAGAGACAGGGCTTGTCATCGGTCTACTTTGTGTGTGTGTGTGTGTGTGTGTGTGTGTGTGTGTGCGCGTGTGTGTATCCACTCTTGCTGCTAATAAAAGCAAGAGAATTAATGGAGTGAGCGTGTGTGATAATGAGCTAATGTGGAACAAGCAGGACGAGCAGTGATCAGCCCTCTGTCTCAAATGAAGATATCAGACACAGTGATTTACTCTCTCAGTGCCATAAACAGAATTTCTCCTCTCACATATACCACTAATTCATGCCTCTGTGTGTGTTTGTGTCTGTGTGTGTGTTTAATAGACATGCTGGCAGGGACATTAGGATGACGAAGCTCCTCTTTAAACACAGAGTGTGCTTCTTGGCTCTGTGGTTTTTGGAAATAACCTGTGCACCTGTGCAGCCACGTGTGACCACCTGACATCACATCGAAAGTTTGCAGCCTCAACATAACAAACTGCAGCTGTCACTCGGCGCTCGTGATCCTGACTGGAGCCATCACACTGCACAACCTTAATATGGTTTTAATTGACAAAGTAATTGCAAAGACATGAATGCCACAGCCTCGACAGAGAGGAACAATAAGATCTCAGAGGCAGCTGTTCTACTGACACCATTTTCAGTTAAGTCTTTGTCAGTGACTGAATGTAAAAAATGGAGATACCAGGTTTCTGAAAGGCTGCATTGATTTAAGGAGGTGTAAAAGTAATTATAGAACAATTTCTCATTTTACCACTGGCAACAAGGAAGCACACTCCATTTTTCTGTTCTTGATTATTCTCATAGACTTATGCCTGGATGTATGTCTTACACCACCCAACCCCCACCCTACAAACTGCACTGAAGCTGCCCAGCCCTGTCAGGGGATGCCAGAACTGAGGATGTGAAATTGATTTTTAGGTTACGCAGTTAATCGTATTGCAGATTCTTCCGTCTTCTCTCTTTTTCAACAATCCCTCCCCTTCCTCATTCACTACACTAGCCTCTCTCCCCTGCCCTGTTACAACTGCTCTTCAGTCCACTATCATTACCAACAGTGGCCCCTCTGCCCTGCAGTGATCAGTTATCAGGTCTGGTCACCTTCACTTTGAAGTCGTGTCAGAGGGAAGAGATGAGTTGGCCTGCTTGTATTTTTGAGTAGCAAACTACTCTGTATGAGCACAAACACAAAAACTATGTGATGAATCAGTGTGTAAATCCCACTGCAACAAGTGTGAAAAGCATTGCCAAAAAATGGTGTTTATGCAACTCAAAACATGTAATTTGTGGTGTGAAAACACCAAAAATCTGTCGCTCCAAAGCAAATTAAAGCCTCACTCACTCTCTGAGGCTGTGAGGGCGTCAACATTTTCTTAACCATTGAAAGTCAGGAAGAAGGTTAAGCTTGATAAAAGTCTTTTTTTAAGACTTGATATCCTTCAGTAGAACATCCTGTCAGTCTGCCCTTTTGTGTTGGCTACAGCTGAGGAGCCTGATCCACTTCTGTGATTAATTTTTATCTGCTCACTGTGCTCTAGTACATTGACTTCTGGAAGTTCAATAACTATGCTTTCTAAAAAATATCCTTCTTTATAAGGAGGTTTGTTGGCGTCAAGAAAATATTTAGACATTTTGGGAAATATAATAGCATATAATGATTATAATTAGGTAAATGTTTGCATATTAAATAAATAATTCTGCTATTTTTTTTGGTCATTCTAGTCTTTTTAAAATGTATTATTTTGTCTTTCCCATTATTTTCTATATATTTTACCAAAGACTCACTTACAACAAGTGTAACCAACCTGAGGGCGGGGACCCCCAGGGGGGACCACAAAGTCAGTGTGAGAGATAACAAGATTATTTTGGTTTTTGCTAATTTGCCTTTTTTCTTGAGAATCACTGATGTGTTTTTTTTTTTTTTTTTTTAAGCTTAGTTGCACCATTCAAAAAGGATTCACACAAAACAAGGATAAAAATCACTCTGGTTGAACTTGTCATAAGTAGTTGTCGTCAGTGTGCAGCCAATTATGGGGGTTACATGAGATAATAATTGTTTTAAGGGGTCAAAAACCGCTAGGATTTAAGACCTATAGTGGCCTGACAGGAGAGATATGAAAATGTATCTCTGACCTTACAATTATCTTTTGTTGGGAGAGCAACTCAGTAGAAGATAAAGGCGTCATGTAGAGAGAGTTATTGTATACACAAACGCAAAGGAAGAGACAGAATGGGTGAAGTCATACGAGCAGCCAATACTCATTACTCCCGTGCATGAATCGTCTCAGGTGGGCTGCTGTTGTGTTTCTGTCTGTGTTCTCCGCACAAGAACTAGACTGCAGCTCTGTGCTTTCCCCACATCTAATTAAAGAGAAATGGGATGTTGAACGTCCTCTCTCTGACCTCCTACCATGCCAGTTTTACTGCAAACACTACATCAGTGCCTCATAAACTTTTTATCTGCTTTCCCAGAAAATTTTAGCAACTCTACTTTAAAGTTACTGCTCTTAAATCCTAATGTGTTTTATTCACTTTCACAGATCTGGGGAAAAATAACACTTTTAATAAAAAGATTTTGGAAAAAACAATTTATTTAGAAGAACTTTGACCATGTTTTTTACACTTCTGACTTCTTAACTTTCAGGCAAAGTCTTTGAAACAGGATACAGACGGGATTAAAGAAGAACAGAAGGTTTGAGATGAGATGCAGTTATGAAAAAAAAAAGGTGTGAGTCAGCTGGTCCCATTATCCGCTGCCAGTAAACAACTCCTGCTCATCCTCCACACTGCTCCTACACCAGTCACTATACTTCTGCTCCTCTATTGTCGCTGTCCTGTCTGATGATCAGTCCACACTTACTCAACATCTGATTCAGAGGCTCAATTATCTGCTGAAGTGCAAACCCGAGTCATCCGACCTCAAGCGTTTTGGGAAAATAATTACCTGAAGTTCATCATTTAATACCTCTGAAATATGCTTTCATCTCACACCTGTTATGATGTTCTCACATTTTAACAAGTCAATCATTTCTTCACTAGTAAGTTATGTGTGTGGAGGCATCAGTTACTCGTTAAAGACATATTTGGATGGTGCTACCAGAGGCCTCTGTGCTGGAGCTCCACACTGAAGCAGTACGAGGTGGAGGATACTGCAGTGCTTGGCTTGCTCTGCTTGTTTGCTCGGCTGCTGGCTGCTATTCCACCATCCGGGGTCACCCCCCCACCCCCCCAGAAATCAGGGATTATTTCAAACTAAAATAGATGGATGGAATCAATCAGCCATGGTTTTACTTTTTCTACATAACCGCCCCCTTTCACCTCCACCCTCACACCCTTTCTCTCTCCTCTCTCTCTCTCTTTCTGTCTCCCCCACCCCCCTCTCAGGGCTGCAGACTGAGGAGATGCATAAATTCAAACGCATTAGTATTCCAGTCAGGCTCTCCATTTCAAGGCAAGGCCTATAGCACCCTTCCGCCTCTCCTCTTCTCCTCTCCCTCCTTCACTCTCCCTCTCCAGTTCTATTTTTGAATCATTTAAGCAGTGCTGCATCTATAGGCCTACTTATTTCCAAAACTGTCCCTAAATTATTTTTAGGCATTATGATTTTTTAAAGAAATATAGCTCTATTTGGCCCTTACATGGCCAATTATACGCAGCTGTAGTCTTTGAAATGAGATTCATCTGCTTCTGATTGTGTGTGTGTGTGTGTTTGAGTGTGTGTGTTTGTCATTGTGTTTGTGTCAGGCCCAGCAGCCCAGGCGATAAATCACGCATGTCTGATTGAGGAGGGCAGAGGGCCCGGACAATAACATTTTAGTGGAACTGCTGGAGAGAGCGTCTCAGTTTGCTGTGATCCGTGGAGCCTGCAGACCTGCAGCCAAGGTCCTGTTGTTGAACCACTCGATATTTTACAGCTGTTAGTGACACAGGAAAAACTTGCTTGGAAAAGTTGCCTTTTAACGTGACATTGAAGCTGAAGGTTGTGAAGGTTATGCTGTTTGAGCATAGCTGCGTTTGTGTGTATAAACATGTGGATGCACCAAAGTAATTTTATGAAATATAATAATTATTAGTTATAAATTTAGATTGAACCATTACTCAACACAGAATCTTCAAATTACGCAAGAAATTGAAAAAGAACTATTAAATAAAGAAATAAATTTCTACATTTGAATTATTTCTTTCACGATAATAATAATAATAATAACCATACTACTACTACTAATAATAATAATTTAAGTCTATTTCCCAATTCTAAATGTTCAGTATTTATTCATCAGAAGTTGAATTCTGTTTTGGACAGTAAACAGTTGTAGCAAGAAATTGTTTATTACAACATACATAGTTTATTTCAAAACATAATACAAGCTTTATACTGAAAATAAATAATCACTTGAGCTGTCATCGAAATTTGGAATAAAACCGCCGAAACAGTTCAATCTTACTGAAAATATTGTTTGTTTGTTTGTTTTTACATTGCTAATTAAGTGCATGAATAACTAAGAGCATTTGTTTAAATTAATGACTTCAAAAGGGTAATATATAAAACTGTACAATATTCGAAAAAATACTTAAGAAATAAACCAAATAACAGGAGTATTTAAGATTATAAAATTTTGATACTGAACGTACAATAAAATTATAGGCAGGTGTATAGCGTCAGTCAACCCCTCTTTCTATTCTCGTCTCTGTTTCAGAGTCCACACAGTTTATATGGTCGAAGATGATTGAAATCAAATAAATGGATTTATAAATAGCTCTAACTGTGTGTGGCTTCACGAGCTACAGGCCATAAGGGAGGAAGAGAATAAAAAAATCCTCCAAGTGCTATTATGTTGGTAGCAATACCTCTACAACTGGAATGAGGGCCTATATTTGCATATGCAAAAATAATTACAGATCTGCTACGAGTATGTTACAAAATAATGAATGTAAATATGTTGTGAACTAAAGCATTGTATAAGCCCGAGGGAAGCGGGAGGTGGACTGTAAAATGGCCTCTGGTGCTGCAACAAATCAATTAAGAAAAGTGATATTATTATCAGTTTCACTCCACTGATCACACAACGGAGGCGAAGTGTGTGAGAGAAAAGCCCCAACAAATCAAAACAAAAAAGAAACAACAAAACACATCAGTCCCACCCTATCGTTATTATCGAGCTGATGAGAAATGGTGACACAAACCAAAGGCGCTGGCAGGTTATTAGGCACATTTTGTATTTATATCCGTGATGTAGAAAATAATTTGCCGGGCTCCAAAAGTGATCTGAAATATGACGTTTGATATGCCGCTATAGAATAATGCCCTCATGACAGTTAGAAAATGACGAAGGCTGAACGGGTATCTCTGTTATTGTTATTGTCGTCTTTCAGTGCTGGAGGCATCTGGAGGAGTCTGTACCGGGACGGGCACGGCGGCTGGAAGGGGCCACCGCGTTGCCCCGTGCGCTCGAGAGTCTGTGCGGGGGGATTCCTCCCGGTGCTTCGGTCAGAGATCATGACACGAGGAGGCGTCTCCCGCGCTCCCGCTGTGAGAGTAGGGTCCCTCGTGCGGCGGCGGCTCTCCCGGCGGCGTCATGCGCTTCTCCTTCTGCCTCCGGTTGCAGAACCACACGCGCACCACCTCCTTCTCCAGCTGCAGCGTGTCCGCCAGCGAGGAGATCTCCTGCGCGGAGGGTTTGGGACACTTGAGAAAGTGCGTCTCCAGAACCCCCTTCACGCTGACCTCGATGGACGTCCTCTTCTTCCTCTTCCTCCCCTGAGCTGCTATCTTGTCTATACTGCTAGAGCTGCCTGTGGACGAGTCTGCCTCCTCCAGCCACTTGTTCAGCAGCGGCTTTAGTTTGCACATGTTTTTAAAGCTCAGCTGCAGAGCCTCGAACCTGCAGATGGTGGTTTGAGAAAAGACGTTACCGTACAGAGTGCCCAAAGCCAAACCCACGTCCGCCTGCGTAAAGCCCAGCTTGATCCTCCGCTGTTTGAACTGCTTGGCAAAGTGCTCCAGCTCGTCCGACGTCGGCGTCTCCTCGTCGGAGTGGTCGTGGCAGTGGTGCCCGCCGAGGTCGCTGTGCTCGGGGCTGAGTGTGTCCCTGAGGCCCGGGTGCATGCCTTGGCCCTGCGGGTTGGGTGGAGGTGTGAGCCCACCGTGGTCCAGCATGCCGTTGACAGTGAATCCCGTCTGGGAGTAGATGTTGATCTGTTGCCCGCTGGTGATGGAGGAGTTGTGGGACACCGGAGTTCCCCAGGCTCCCGGGTGGTTGCCATGGTTGTTGTGATGAGGGGAGTGATGCGCTACGTGCGGCGAGCGGTGATGGATGATGCCGAGCTGCAGGTCCTCTCGGCCTGGTTTGACGTCCTGCTGCTCCATGGAGGCCGACCAGGGGCTGCCCTCCGACAGGCTGCTCGCCCACTGGTGCCCGAGGGGGTGTCCGTTGCTCTGGACGCTCTGCAGGTAGTCACTCTGGAGGAGTTTCTGGTGTCCTCTGTAGGGGCTAGCAGGCTGCATGGCCTGGCTGTCCGGGTGGATCATGGGACTGGAGCTGAGCAGGGTGTAGGGGCTGGAGGCAGCTGTGGCCATGCTGGCTGCTGAACCCCACTAGTGCTACTGAAGGGAGGGAGCAGCTCAGCCTCTGACATCTCCCTCTCTCTGGAGTCTCGGCAGCAGCCTAACACTGACTGACAGCCTGCACCACCACTCACAGACCGACGGAGACACGGTGACGACGCGTTTCCACCAATGACAGCGCAGATACCCGAACCGCCGCCTCTGGAAGCAGAGCTGCGGGTAGGAAAGGGTTACACGCAGTCGAACCGGAAGTGAGTCGGAGTACTGGTCCAGTGGGTCTGGCTGTGGAACGATGTGCGCGTGGAGCGCAGTTCCTGTTTATTAATTAAAGTTTCCAACTGATTTACGCACGAGTTTATTGCTGCTCCTGTCACCCTTGAGCGCTTGCGAAGGAGGAGATTAAAGCGCAATGGCATTTGTTAGACGTGCCAGCACTTAATTTAGAGGGATACAATCAAACCAGGAGCAGTTCTCACTGCTAATGATTAACTTTTAGAGAATACTTCCTCAGGTGTTCATACAACGACACGTCCCAAGATAGTGTTTACGCAAAGGTGTTTTACGCACGGGCAGTTATCTAAATCCATCCTGGTCAGATAAAAATAAGGCAGGTCACTGGTCTAATTACAATTTAGTCTTGAAAAAAAAAAAAAAAAAGATTTGGCTAAACTGACACTTTTTGTTGCTACACAATGACACGTGTGATGCTCACCGGACACATTTGCAACCTAAAACCTCACAATTTCTACATTCCCTTAAAGAAGTAAATGTGTCCTCACACACCACATATTCATACTTCTAGTCTGTAAGAATCTCACCAGCTTCTCTGAGAGTTGAAAAAGATCTATCTGCATATCTGAGAGCAAACTTGGCTGCGTAATTATATTTGCCATTAGACGACTGCGTCCCAGTCTCCTTATTGGTTTGAAATTCCATTAAACATATTGCTCGAGCTCCCAGGTTAAGCTTGATTTAAATTTGCATACATTTTCATACATTTAGGAGAAATAAAAGAAGGCTGCAGCCACCAGAAAGTCATTAAAGAGCGCTGAGCCGGGGAGCTGGCTGCGGGGACAGGGGCAGAGACGAGGCCGGAGCAGGTGAGCTGACCGCGGGGCTGGGTGAGGAGTGGACAGGGGCAGGGGAGGGTGGACGGACAGGGCCTCGGGAACCGGAGGAATGACGGAGTGATGACAGGACCGTGTTTGCTCTGAAGCGTCGTGTAGTCAACGGTAGCACGCAGGCCTGAAATAATTCATTATATTTCTGTGTGTTGTTTTGCTCTGACTGGGACTCTGGTGTGGTGCCGGCTGTGAATTCTTCATGTAGTTTACTCTTCGAAACTTCAGTGAAAGGTGCTGAATATTTGATGTGAGTGACAGTGTTGTTCCAATGCCCCAGTTTGCTGAACTGGTTTGCTTCGTTTGAGTCATTATTGGATGAAATGATGCAGAATTGCATACAAAAAAAATTACAAATTTTGTGGCATTTTAATACAAACCCTGCATTTTCAGACGTGTCATATTAAATGACACGCCGAAGCCTGTGGACTTTGGAGGATGGGTTTGAAGAAAAAGCTCTGCATCTCAGTCTGTAGCAAAAACAAAAACCAAAAATTGAGGTTTTAAAATTTGCCGAACTGATTCCAATCTCAGAATCGCTGAAAATAAAATACATGTGAAAAATACAGACTAAATATATTTTTCTAATATATAAATAGTCTGCATTTTTGTGCAGCATAGAGCAGACAGGAGAGCGACTTGGAGAGGGGGTTGTATTGCTCTCGATAGTCTAAGTTTCTAAGTGTAACAGATGCTTCTCTAGAAACGCTCCTTGTGCTGATTCCTTTTATTCACATCAACATTTTTCTGCCGTCGAGCGCGTTTCCATAGCGAGGCGAATAAAAGGCAAATCCCCGCTCCGCGCCTCCAATAAAGAGCCCATTCACAGATAACCCGAGCCAGCCCCGCTACACTTACACCATGCAGCACTGCGGGCTGTCTCCACCAAGGTGCACGTTACTGCGAAATAACAACGACTAATGACTCAGAATTTCTTGAATCTTGTCTGTATGAAACGCTGGTTTACGGTTGTTTGTCGTGTTTGTTTAGCGGCTTGTTTGTGTTTATTTAGCGGCTTCGAGTGAATCTTATGGTGATTATGTGCTGTCAGACTATTTGCTGTAGGCAGAGGAGTAAATAAAAATATGATCAAACTATGACCTCATCCAGGTTCATTCATCTCCTGTTGTATTTTCTGCCAAGCTGTTTATTTATGTCTTCTATAGGCCTGTGATTTAACGCCCTGATTTACTGTGGTGAATTTATTCAGGCTCCGGATTAATTGATATTCCGAAAATGATTTTTATTTATTTTATTTTTTTTAAAGAGCTGTTTCCAGTTGAATTTTGTTTCTGTCTCTGGCATTTACAAAACAGAAATATTTGTGCTCGAGCACTGAATTTAGATTTGTTGCAAGATGACCATGTTTCCATTGCTTTAACAAAATTAATATTTTATTTATGGGGTTTTTGTTTGTTTGTCTCTCTCATTTTTTTCTCTTTTTTTTTTTGAGGACTGTATAATATTTTCTACAACCTTTCATCCAACCGTGATTCAACGTTGCTGTTGTTTTTGCGGGCCTTTCCAGAAAACGACGAAAACGTTAATGGAGTTCGTTTTAATGTGAGAATCTGAATGTGATGCTTAAAATAATGGGGTGTGTTTATACGATTTTTTGAACCCCTGTTTCGTTAGACTATGGTTTCCTGTGTCTAAATGCTCCGTCCAGTTCAGGCATCAGTCTGCTCAGACAGCCTTGGGCCTCAGGGCGGGACCTGTCACTTGGTGTCATGACCTTTGAAAACTTTCCCCATGACGCCTAAATCTCTGCTGCTCCGCGCCACAGACGGCTCCAAGTTAAAGGCATTAAACACCTTTATCCCGACCAAGTCTTTGGACAATAGTTATTTGTTTGTTTATTTAGGCCTATGTGGGAAAATAGGCCCGTTTTGAACAGGCCTGCACTAATGTAAACTGTTCACAAGAAGATAAATAAATGAAAATATAATAGGAGCGACCATTAAAGAAACCTAAAGCCTTCGTGTCAGCTCTCGGTTTAAACTTAGATGTTCTCTTCTCTCTTCTACAGTCAAATCGATATTGTCCATTAACCCGTGACGTCGCAGCTAAAGGACAATGACACCGTGTTTAAAGGAGACGGCGCTTCACAAACACCTCATCATCCCATCACCAGCCGCTCGTTCTCACCTCGCCTTGAAACAAAAACCTCTCTTTTGTGATAGAAGTGCGGAGTTGTCCTGCTGCCAGTCATGTAAACCCTGCCTGTGTGTGTGTGTGCATGTGTGTATGTCCGGCAGGGCTTAGGAGGAGGAAACACATCGGACACATCAATGAGTGAATGTATATGAATCTAAAGCTCATCCCATGAGAGCACACGGGTGTAAATGTACATTCATAATGCATGAGGCCCGGTGCGTTTGTTTGGTCTGACTGCACTGCACACACACCCTGGTTCAAGGGGATTTGTGTGTGTGTGTGTGTGTGTCTGCGTTAATGTGTGTGTAGTAAGATGTAGATGTGTATTAAGTGATTTCATGCACATCTGCGCATTATACAAGTGAAGAGTTTTTACTTTTCAACAACTTTTGAGTGAACTACTCAGATTTAGGAGAAAATGGAGAATTGGGTGTTTTCCCGTCAAAGAAACCCAAGGAGAAAAACTTCATTCGTAATATTTATGATACTGGAAATTTATATTCAATGAATGCATCATTACAGAAAACACAACGTGAGACTCACACAGAAGACTTGAAGGCGAGGAAACCCGCATTTTTCCATTATAACGCTACTTTTTCACTTTTAGTTTTCACTGATTTTTTTTTCTAAGAGAAAGAGGAATTAACATGAGAAAAAACCGCCTTTCCCAATTCTGATGATCAGAGAGGTGTAATGTTTTTATTTTAGGCTAACAAAAAGATGTAAACACAGCTCCACTTGCTTAAGGTTTTAAGGTTTTATTTTGAATTGAGAACAAATAAAAATAAGATCACACAGACCTGATTTTAAAAGCCATGGCATCGGCAGGGCTCCTGAAATGGTCATATTACTGAAAAGTAAATAAATAAAATGGCGATAATAGCCTATGAAATTTCAGATCTGTATAAGCAGACATCATAAATAGGGGGGAGGGTTAATATAAATATAATATATCGATATAATAATGATATGTATTGGTATTTTATTGACTGTCAATATTCTGACAGTAAACAGACTGAATTTCTTTTATCAGGTGAAGTTGTTTTGAATTCCGAAGTCCCTTCAAAATTTAACTAATTTAATTTCCTGAAACGGCTGAAAGACACAAAGTGCAGCGAGGGGCTCGGATGAAATGTCTTAGGTCTGGATATTAGTATTCCAGCCGCAAAGTTTCACTGTTAAATTATTTTTGGTTTCTCGTTAATTAGAAAATGAATTCAGTCAAAACAACACACAGGCCTGAGGTCAGAGAGTGTTTTCAGCTCCTGAAAACGTCTCCCGCCTTTGCACCTGGAGAACAAACACTCTGCAAATGCAATTGTTGCAAAATAATTTTTATTATCTACCAGGATTTGAAACACCTGAACAAAATAGAAACTGTTTGTCCTTGCTGCCTTCCTTTAAACAAAGGTAATGTTTGCAAGAGAGATTATTCACTGTGTGTGTGTGTGTGTGTGTGTGTGTGTGTGTGTGTGTGTTACAGGTGCTGTTTGTGGAAGAGGCTAGTATATTGTCCCTGGGTCAGTGGAGGAGCCATGGTTGGTAAAAATCTACATAACATTACCATCTGTTAAACTTCAAACTGCTCAATCACAACACACAGACACACACACACAGTATCCTAAACAGAGAGAGCCAGTGAAGAAGAGTTGAGAGTCTATAGAAATGTAATGTATGCTCTTCAGCCCCTCTCCAGGTCCTTCTCCACATCCTCCTCCTTCTTCTCCTCTTCTGTGCTGAGAGCACAGACGAGCACAGGGTTGAGGCCTCTCCTGGCACCAACGAGGAAGAGAAAGGACTCAGGAGCAGAGAGAGGACAGGCCTTATCTGAAAATCTCTCCCTTTCCCCTCTCTTCTTCTTCATCCATGACTCAAAAATCAGATGCAATTCGACGGGTAATCAACAACCCGGATGAAAAGCAGCAAGTTCCTCTGCCACAGCTAAACAGCTAACCAACATACTTTCCCCTGTGCCCCCCCACCCCACCCCACACACACACACACACACACACACACACACACACTCACACTCACACTCATATACGCACACACGTACACAGGTCCCTCTGAAGGAGCAGGCGGAGCCGGCAGTCGCACATCTGCATTTCAAACACAGACTCTCTGGGATTCATTATTAATTAGCCTGCTGAGCCCTGGAGGACTGGTGATGCTGCCATCACACACACACACACACACACACACACACACACACACACACACACACCTCGTGACCCTTTTGCCCCCTCTGCTCTACAGTTAGAGACTCCTCACCAGAATACTGAGCTGTACAGAAGCCTCCTTGCCTCCAATCACATCACTTCCCCTGATTTCCTGGCTTAATGTGTGTTAAAGGATGATGAATTACAGGAGTAGATGGTTTTATTAAGCTGTGCGCAGTGTAACTGTGTTTAAAACACCATAGTCAATTGAGTTGTTTAACACAGCAAAGTGCTAAACGACATATGTGAGTAGATGAGACGAGCCTGAAGAGCTGTACCGGTTCTTATATCACTTCAATAAACATAACAAAACTCCTTTCTGCTTTCCGCTGCTTTATTCTTTGCTGTTTGTGGGGAAATAAGTTGTGTTTTGCTCGCCTTTGCTCGCCTCCAATTCATGTGTGTGTGCAGCTCTGTCTGTGCATTAACCTCCACCAGCAGTAGATAGAGGCAGATCAGAAAGACAGCGATTATGCATGAGGAATGTCTCCAGGGTCCAGAGAGAGAGTGAGAGAGATATTGAGAGAGAGAGAGAGAGAGAGAGAGAGACATCAAACATACTGCAGAGAACACTCTGTCCACAACACACGTCCCACCGCTGCACAAAGTTGGGGCTGTGCAGTTTACAAAAATAAACACGATAGGAAGAAATGAACGTGGTCTCAACCCATCGTGCTCCTCTGCCGTTGCCCACGGTTGCATTAGTATGCAGGGAGCTAACGTTTTGATGCAGAGATCATTCAAGAGCACCAGATCGTGCATGATTTTCTGACATATCTGTGATGGGATGATGCGTTGACTGCAAATATCTAAGCGTGGAGTGTAGCATCTTTTAATGAAAGTCTGCTCTTTACTCCTGAAAATGGAGGAAGTTGTTGATTTTTTAATTGCTGGTTGATGGAAGAATTTATAATCAGCTCTCCTGCCACATGTGGCTCTATCCATCCATCCATCCATCCATACGTCCACCATTATGGCTCAGATAGAATTACCATGGCCACTGGGGCTGGAGGTGGGCAGTCTCAGTCTGTGATCTCCCAGCACACATCATCACCTCACCGATTGGCTCGCTCAAGGCTATAACCTGGGCTGTGATAGGGCAAGAGGCTCTAGCAGTAATTAGGACATAATTGCATAATTGAGCAGGACTCCACCATCATCACCTTCTGCCTCTGAAGTCTTCAATTTAGGTCTCACAGTGGCTGAAGCCGCTGCTCAGCTGTCACCCTCTATCTCTATTCAAACTGCATGAGACTAAAACACACACACACAAAGCACGGCACCCCTGCAAGGATCAGTGCCTCTTGAACCAATTGGATCTGATTCAGAGCCAGCAGTGGACCTCCATCGTGGAGCACACACACTTCCTGATTTCGAAGAGAATGCTGGGTAAGCTGTGCAGTGCAATCTGCACGGGGAATAACCACTTCTCAACAACACAGCGCAGCCTTTGTTGGATGTGTAACGAAGAATCTGGGGCGATCGAAGAATCTGCACAAATGTTGTTACAAGTTCTCGCTCCGAAAGGGAATTCTTGTTCCCCTTTCGGAGCGTTCCCCTCAGCCCGCTCTTTCATTCAAAGGAATGCACATATGATTTTTGGTTTCATACCAATTCCACCTGGAGTCTCGAAGGGAAGAATAACAAATATGGGAAACATTTAATCCAGAATAATATGTTTATCCAGAGACCTGTGGACTTGAGGAGGAATGGACCCCCTCTGTTGTGGTCTGCTGCCAGTGTGTGTGTGTGTGTGTGTGTGTGTGTGTGTGTGTGCGCGTGTGGGGGTTGCTGTGTGTTTGAGTTGGATGTGTGAGACGGGGGTGAGACCCTCTACCCCCCGGGGCCAGGAACTCTGGGTGAGGAGGAAGAGAGGTCTAACACACTCTCGAATTTCTGAAGAGTGTTTGTGTGCAAGTCTTTGTGTGTGTGTGTGTGTGTACGTGTGATACAGGATGTGACAAAAGCTCAGCGGCAAGGAAAGAGTTGGTCAGAACAAAAATTGGAAGCATCTCAGTTATGGTGGAGTTTCTCACAGAGAAAGGCCGTCTGCTGCAGGAAAGAACTTATCAAGTGAATCTTCCCAGCCTTCCATTGTATTTCTGCAAGTGGGGTTAAGTGTAGAGAAAATACTCAAAGCTCAAAGGTATTTGCACGACTTGTGTTGGAGGGTTTATTACAGCTGAGGTTTGCTTTGGTCTTTTTGGACATTGTGGGATCAGAGAATTCAGCAACACTCCCACAATATTCAAACAGTGAGACGATCAAGATGAGAACTGTTTTGTGCCAGATTATCTAAACTACTGTTCTTATGGTAAAAACTATAACTGGGAACATCCAGGGGAACAAGCCCCCACTGCAAAAGACTGTGTGTACACACAGCTAACAATGACTATAACAAATGACTAACGATACATCTGGTAGTCACAGATTTTAGTCACAACAAACACCTGAGTCTGTGGTCGAGTCGTGTCAGATGTTTTCTTCTAACCAACGCAATACTCTCTGCTCTTCCACCTGTCAATCTAGCACAAGCAGTGATGATGGGTGGGGCACAATGCCTCATCCAGAGTTTCTCAATGACAGAGCAAGCCCTAGTTTTCTAGCTTCTTTTTTTCTCTTTTTATGTGGGAAAGCCATGTTAAACAAAATATTAATCATAGCAGAGTATTTTTACAACATGTCTGGAGATGAAATTTAAGTGGAGGCATGTCTCCACGGCCCTGGATCAACTTTGGATTTAATAACATCATCGTTTTTGAGGAGGGTGTAGGGATAAAATGCTATAGAACAGAAAAAAACTGAACAAGATAAAGTGAGCACTGGCCTTCTTTATTAAAAGGGTCTGGCTCCACCTTCATGTGTATGTATACACTGATGCTTTGCACAAGCTCTGCAGCTCATCCTATTATGATTCTGTTACATTTGAATAAAGTAACATGTAACAACCACTCACCCGTTTGAATGACTTTAATAGAGATAAAGTCAGCAGTGTTACATCCTCCACGTCTAATAAGAGGTCTGGAGGTTTATTTTAAATCAGTCTGAGATTGTGACTGCTTGTGCTTCTTGCCTTTCTTTAGATATCACTGTGCTCCAAGATCTGTGTGAATATAATTTTATCATAAATGACAGAAAATATGCTGAAAGCTGCAAAATGAAGACCCAAATTAAATTTCCTTTTAAAAAAACAGGCCGCTGCTCATGCATGCTAACCAGTAAAGTGCAATGTTTTCATTAATTATGAAACAAATGATATGAAACCAGAGATTCCCCTATATAAAAATCCACACACACACTCTCTCACATAAATGAGGCACAACCTCTACTACTACTATCTCCACTACTAACAGCTCAGTGTGCCAAAAGTACTGAATCCCACTCTCTTTCTCTCCCTCTCTCTTTCTCGGACTCCCTCTCTTTCCCTGTGAAAGAAGGTCTTATTGTGGCGATGTCAGCTGTCTCAAGGGCATCCAGAACAAAGAAGCTTTTCACCCCTCTGCATATCCTCCTCTCATCCTTCACTCTCTCACCTCTCATTCTTGTTTCTCTCAATCTCTCTCTGTTCATCCCAAGTCCTGTATCGCGCAAACCTCTCATTTGTTTGCACCTTTTATTCCCTTCTCCTCCTCATCTCATTCTTGCCTCGGCATTCTCCTGTGGGTGGGATATGTGTAGCTGCTGGTGAGGCACACTTGCAGGGAGGCAGCAGGTTGAAGTAAATGAGATCAGATGAAAGGATCCAAAACACTGGTGGCATATTAAAAAAAAAAAAAAAACTAAATCAATGTGCAGGTTTCTTGATTTGGACTTTAAGATGATGCTGCTGGTATTGCGTGTGTGCATATGTGTATACAAGTGATATAGGTCCTGTGTGTATCTGTGCCTGGCAGAGTATGGAGACAGGAAGAGAAGGATGTATGAAGGCAGCAGCAGCTGGTGGAGATACACAGTGTCAAGAGAGCTCAGAGAGACAGAGAGAGAGGACAAGAGAGGATGCCTCCTTGGCCGACTGTGTGGAAGGGGGACAGTGGAGCATAACAAACAGGATCCACCTTTCTGCTTGGCTAATTTTCCCCATTAAAACAGCCCAGCAGGAGCCTCAGCAGTCCACCAGCTGGAACAGAGGTTATTTTAGTGCCTGTCTTTCAGCAGGGTGTGTGTGCATTTGTGTGTATGTGTTGCATCTATCTTGACGCGCGAGTCTGAGGTTTGGGGAAGCATAAAGATCTTCCACAGGAGCGGATTCAATTCACTGATATTAATTTCCTTCTCTCCAGTCATGCATAAACAAAGAAAATCTCCACGGCTGTCTGCTGTATGTGTTTCGCCCTGCTGGGCGTCGCTATAATGTGCTCGGCGCCGATATTGATGTATGTGCCCATATTTGCCCAGTCATTTCTTTATGTGGCTAAAGTCATCAGCCCTCCTCTCCTCTGTCTCAGTCAGATCCTAAACTAATCCCCAACCCTGCTACTCTGACAAGAAAATCCCCTATTTTAATGCATGCACACACACACACACTCCGCCTTCCTCTCTCACCCGCAGCCACACAAACCCGACATTTACGCACACACACTTTCTTTTTTATCCCTCTGTGTACCTGTGCATAGCATCTCTCTAGTCTCCTTACCTTTTCGTAAGGCATGCATAGTACACAAGTTGCCATTTGCTGTATTTGTTATGGTAATATCTTCACAGTGTGGCTGGGGTTTTTTTGGGAAATTTATATTGTAATGAAATTTCTCCTTTTGTTCACACAGGGCAGAGTTTGGCAGCACAGAGCCATTATGCTGTGGGCTGTCAGGAAATGTTAACCGAAATTTGTTACAGTCCATTTACCGTAAGAAAACATAATCAGATAACAGACATTTGTGATCCAAGAAAAAAAAAAGGGTAAAAGTAATGTTGTGTTAGTAAAAAAAAAGAATCAATAATGCTAACTAATTTTCCCACAGGGTTATAATGGTTGGAGATGATGGTTCATTCATATTGTAGTTGGAATACATTTTCTATCTGTGGAATGAATTTTGGAGGCAAAGTAATCCAATAAAAATAGTGAAATTTCTTTTTTCTGGTTAATGAGTCTAATGGTTGATTGGAATATGATGAGCAAAGGCAGAGAGCAGCAACTATAGAACAGAGGCAGTGGTTTTGAGAATTAAACTTTAAGCGGGCCCACAAACTGCACAACGGCCTGACACAGTCATTGTCCCACAGTAAGACGCAGATGCCACACTCAGCCTGTGGAGAATGTGGACATAATGTAAGAGGAAAGTGTATCTACTGTACACCATAGGAATGAGCTATATCTCAGTTTTGCTACACTTGTAATTTAATATTTATATTGATCAGTACAATTTAATATGTTTTACAGGATCTGCTCCTCTCAGCTAATTACCTACCCATAACAAAAAGAAAATAAGTGGATTTGGTTTCAGCTAATGCTGAAGTTAGCATTAACATAGCTCTGTTGTTTATTATGGTTGATGTTTGGTTGTCTATTTAACTCAGTGCTATAGTTTTAACTGTAGTTTTCGTGGAAGTTACACATCTCTATGGCATAAAAGTTTTCCCAGCAGAGATCAGTGTGGCTATGAAATGAAGAAATAGCATAATATGTGACCTTGGACAGGATTGAGTGGTGTGTTTTCAACCCTGCTGAGTTTCCCTTATTTCATACAACTATATACACAGGCAGAAAAGATGGACTGAGAGATGAATTTATGCCTTTGCTGGCCTGTCAGGAGCTTTGCCAACTCAAACCCACTTGTATTTCACACGGTTGTTTACAGGCTATAAAACATTTTACTTTTAATTTCTGTATTTTATAGTTTAGAGTATATTAACATTTGTTGTAAAACAGCACTATCAAGCTATAACCCTAAATATTTAAGCAGATTATTTATGAATAGCTACAGTAAACTCAGTGTCCAGATGAACAATTAGTTCAAATACACATGAGGCTCACATCAGAAAGGAAACATTCATCACACAAATATACCTCTGTATTTTCTGAACTAAAACAAATGACAAAGTGTGTCTGTGGAACAACGGTGCTACATTCAGCATGTGTAAGGACTGTCTGCATTTACCAGCCAGGAGAGATGAGGTGCAGTTGACCTTGGCATGTCTGCGAACATACACATACAAACCCAACACATGCACACACTCCATGTAGGGGGGAAACTGACAAATGGCAGCACAGCAGCTCAGTTAGATGGTAAATGTGTGTTTAAACAATGCAGAGTGACGCTTACACACGCAGCACTTAGTGGCCAGTCGGTGATATAAGATTGATTTGGTTCACTCACACACTCTCTCCCCTCTCTGACTCTTTGTAACATACACATATACACATATACACACACACACATATACACATATACACACATATACACACACACACACACACACACACACACACACAGGGGAATATGAGTGATGTGATTCAGGACACCTCTCGGCAGCCACTCTGCTTTCCATCCTAACGCCTGAGCAGAATACTAATCACTGGATCACATTGCACAGAGAGAGAAAAAGAGAGAGAGAGAGAGAGAAAGAGAGAGAGAGAAAGAGAGAGAGAGAGATAGAGAGCAGCATGGATTAGATCAGATAACAGAAATATAAAGGTGGGCTTCACAGGCCATAGTGTTGTTTTTTTTTTTTTTAACATCTACACCTTCCTGTGAGCAGTATGCAAATACAGTGCGTTAGTGATGAAAAAGTAATGTCATGGGCAGGTGAGACCAAAGCTAGTAGGGCTGGAGATGATCAGAGAAAGTTCTGTCTACCTGTATGAAAGTCACTCAAAAAGGTAGCTGTTATCAATACAATAACTGCAGTTCATGTCTAAATCATGTCTAAATAAGTCAGTGTCCATCATCCAATGAGTGAACACAATGATTGAGCCACTGTGCCATTGTTGAAAGTGTTGCAATATTTATATATCTGCAGTATTAAGAACTCTGTCTGTGGAAAACATGAGTTGCTGCTAATGCAAACTGAACATGTACAACTACTGTAGCTTCACATTAAAAGCCTTTAGCTGGAAACATGAAACATAAGATAACCTTTATTACGAAGTATTTAGAGGTAATGAAATGTGTTTGTCAGTGAGTTTAGCACTTACTGCATCTGTGCCCTGCTGTTCACAGACTTATGCTGTGTGCAGCATAAAAATCAGATCACAGTTGTTCACAGAATGATGGAAAAATGGTGATTATTGCCTGACTTCTTTATTAAAGTGACAATACTTTGTTTTGTTGTCCCAGTATTCTGTGGCATCTAGTGTTGTAACTGTAATCAAATAAACCAGGACTGAAATATCCAGATCCAATACTCGGCCACTGTAAGTATCCTTTTAAGGTGCTTGTACATTATTTGAGTGTTTCCATTTTATACTATATTACAATTAGGGAGAACTGTGCTTTATATTCCACTACCTTTACTCTATGGATATAATTACTTTGTAAATTAAGATAGAAAAAATACACTTTATAAAATATAATACTTCATAACTTTTCTTCTATTTGGTAGTATGTAAAATAATTAGCTCCACTTTAATCAGCTGGAACATTAAAATCTTACATTCATGGATTTGTATTTGTATTTGTAATCCAAAATCATATCACATAGTCTTACACCCAACAATGTAAGACTGATATTATTAGTGAAATGCTCTTTTTTTAAGCATCTTTCAGTCCATTGTTTTGGTTTTTCCAGCCCTCGTCTTCGCTGTTTTGATTCAGTCTCAGCACCATGATCAGCCTGTTTCCAGCAGCAGGCAGCTGTTTTTAGCCAAAAAGCTTTGAGAAACCCACAGTACACTCAGAGCCAAGCAGGTCGCACACACAGTGCGACTGGCTGCTGGAGGTTGTGCAGAATGCAGATGAAATTCCAGGGGCCAGATTCATAAAAGTCTGTGTAGATTAATGAATATAACTGTGTGTACGCACAAAACCAGAAATAGACACATGTATACTTTTTGTCAGAGTTGTAAAGATTCCCTTTTATAAATCTCACTCATTGAGAAATTGGGTGCAAGTGCACAGGCCTCATTTCCACTTATTTAATTAGCCATAAATGGATGAAGACACTGCCTGTGCCAAAAGTTATCAGGCATGGCTGAGAAAAGAACGACAAAAAAGGAGCAACAACCCAGGCATAAGAAACACTGGATCCATTTTACCAGCCTACACAGCAGCTAGTAGCTCAGTCTTTCTCCCCTGCATCTGTTTGTATGTCTGCATCTGTTTGTATGTCCTCTCAGGCACACTACGATTTTGCAGTTTCACCTGCATTTAAAAAAACAATAATTTAGTGTGAAAAGGGTATAAGAGGCAGGCAGTATGAGAGATAGTGAACGCCAATAATTGAAGTTCAGAAATTGAAGCTCAGACATCATAGCTGAAATCACGTTTCATGAGCAGTGAGTCAGATTAGAGCATTCTGGACTAATCTGGATCATCAAATGCCAGTTTAAACGGTCCTGCTTCCTTTACTCTCCATGCTGCACTTGCCTGCATGGCGAACATGCAAACACAAACACTCACACTGAATCTCACATGTTCTCCTTCGCCTCACCCTCCCTCCGCCCATCCCTCTCCCCAGCCCCATGCTGAAGCAATTATGTCCAGTGTGTGAGTCTTCTACAGGCAGTGTGAGAGTGATTGATGATGCTGTCAGCACAGGGAACATGTTTTAACGTCAGAATAATCTCCCTGCTAATATATTACATCCACTGGATAGGGTTCAATCATTACTAATAGCACCACTAAGTTGGTGAGAGGGGAGCTGGAGGGAGCACGTGCCTCTGTGTATGTGTGTGCCCGTGTGTGAATGAGTTTCTGTTTGTGTATCTCATTAATCAGAGCAGAAAAAGAGGCAGGGAAAACTAGTAAGGCCAACCAATAAACAAGCATGCAAGTGCAAGGTGGAATAAGCAGCCAGCAAGAAAGTGTTTACTTCTTACATAATTACTCCCTCATCTTATAGTCAGTGAATCAACTGAGGTGCTGTTATTGTGAATGTGAGAGTCCTACCACCACTTGATATAATATCATCTTATGAAATGAAAGAGGTGGAAAGAATGGAGCACAAAGGCATCCAATGCTTCAAAAAGAGGCAGCCTTGTGGTGTCTAATCCAAGCTGTCTAATCTCTCAAATTGCTGTGACGTTTGATGAAGGGGATCGAGCTGGTGTGAGGAGAGAAATGAGCCCAGTCAGAGAGGGAGTGTGTGCGAGTAGTTTTTTTTTTGCTGATGTGTACAGTACAGATCCAGCTGTGCCCTCTGCTTCTGAACAAATCCTTCTTTAAATACAAGCTTTGTTGTTTACAGCAGTTCTCTGCCTCCAGACACCATCCTCTCTCTGTCTACACAGCCTCTGCTCATTTGATACTGCCTCCTCTCTTATCTGCTCTACGTACTGATCAGATGCACCATCCCCCCACTTTCTATATACAAGGATATGCATGTTGCATGCACGGACACGTACATATGCATATGTACATCTTGGGACATGGGAGAAGGAAGGAGGAGGAAGGAAGAAAGAAGGAGAGAAAGAAAGGAAGCAATATAGATAGAAAGAAAACAAGCAAGAAAGAAGAGTCTGTTGGGTTTGCTGTTATATTCTGCTGGTGTCAGCTGGCTCGTGGCCTGCAGATTAATGTGTATGTGTGCACACACATATGTGCGCGGTGCAAACAAAGGCGCCCTCACAAACACCCGTAAACAGATTAGCTCGTCTGCTGAAAAACAAAGGGTTAAGAGAGAATGCAGATTTCACAGGGAAGGGGAGGGAGCCAGGCTGTGCAATGAGTTTTGGGGCGTGTGCGTTGTGTATGTGTGAGGGGTTGAGCAGGGTGGGGGGGGCAGCGCGGCGGTGGAGCATCGTGATCCCTCTCTCTAATACTGTGTGGAGAATCTCCTCGCTGGGCTCAGCTGCCAATTCTCTCCACTGTAACAGTTCCATTCTCCTCCTCAGCCAGTGAAACAATACGGCCGTGCCTTTCTGTGCATCTCCACACAAAGAGCCCAGCGCGGAGACAGACGCTCAGAGTGAACTGAGACACAGCACCAGGACAATAGACTGAGAACGGTTTTGTTTGGCATTGTGTTGTGTGTTTGTGGAAATAAACAAAGAAAGTTCCAAGGGACGAGCGACTTCTTCCTCTTTGTTGAAACTTTAAGAGGTTGCACAGTTTACAGAAGTAGGAGCTGGGGATTTGCTCATTTGGAGAATCTGTGTGTATCACTTGTGTGAATCAAGTGTCACTCTACTTGGAGTCAGACTTGGGGGAAAAAAATTATTTTCCCAGCATCTTTTTACATGATGTATCACCCAGGTTTGGAATGCCTATATGGCTCAGTGTTAGTGAGGTTCACCTGCCAGCTCATCTAAGCTACGTGTTTATGCTTAAAAGCAAAAGAACTTCTCTGTCACTATCTTAAAAGTGTGCGTGCACGCACGCGCGCACACACACACACGCACGCACGCACGCACACACACACACACACACACACACACACACACACACAGAGTGGCCTAAACACTGACACACAGGAAGTTCCCCCTCTACTGGTGGCGGCGGATGCTAAGACGTACCGCCCCAGAGGACCACCTCCTTGGGACCTTGAGCCAATCACGACAACCGAAACAAGCCCTTTATCTACAGGGGCTTATTAAGCTAATTGAATTAGCATGTTGTGGTTTCTGAACTCAAATACGATTAGCCTGTTATTACTGTGTTATCAGGGTCCCTTGTTACAGTAACAGCAGGTTACTTTTGGCTGCTTCATTGGCTCTTTTTCTCTCCCTGTATCTCTCGTAACACTGCATAACACCAAAGCGTATAACAGCTCCTTATCTGTTAAATACCTGGCACAGTTACAGCCTCATGAAAATCGCAGATATAATACATCTCATATCTGTTAAATCTCCACCTGTGTCCTTGTTAAAATTTAGGCAGATTACTGGGCCCTTAAAGCTGCTCTACTCTACATTTTTGCATATATGTTTAATGTGAGAGGTGTCAGTTTTCTGTTAAACCTACAGAGAATTATTATTATTGACAATTGCATTCAGATTTCAGAGCGTTTTAGTATCTTTCAGCTACTTGTTTTGGTTTTATGACCTACATCTTCACTGTTTCAGTTCACTCTCACTGCTCTCATCAGTTACGTTTACAGACATGACAGGCAACTGCTTTCAGTCAAAATGCTCTGATATATTCACTGTATAACTGCCCAGCTACATCCACACTGCTACATTTCCATTTTAAAACATAACTCTTTTGCTACATTTTCACCTCCCATCCACATTTCTCCAGAGTTCTTGAGCCCTGAAAAAGGAAATGCTACTGATCCATTTTAGTTTGAAATCTCTGGAACCACTGGTTTCTCCATGATTGTCCAATCAGCTTTGACTGCCAGTGGTAAAAGCAACATGACAAATTACAAGAGTCATGGACCTTGTTGTCTTGCTGTGTGAAGTTTGGCATGTTACTGTTTTGCTGTTCCTTGTTTGTTGTATTTTCTGCAACTAATCAGCTGAGTACAACTGAGAGTAGATAATCTGTTTACATCAGCACACATGCCAAGTGTCTGTGAATGGTCATGTGTGTCTTTTCAGGTGTGTTAGTATGGATGCAGATCATTTCTGAAAAATAGCAGAAACAGTCATCTAGACGACGATCAGTGTGGATGATTTAACAAACAGGTAAAATAATCAACTATCTGGTGAACATAGTGGAGCATTTCACAGCTTAAGAGCCAGTTTTTTCCCTCAGTAGTGACCAAAAGGAAAGCCCAGAGCTCAGCGTGAGACATGTTCATCATGTGGAAACATACAGAAATGCTGGATGTATGAAAAGGCAACTGGCTAACTTATATGTTGATTATACACTCACCAAGCACCTGCACACCTGTTTATTCACACAATTATCCAATCAGCCAATCATGTAGCAGCAGTGCAATATATTCTCAACTCAAATAACCACTCACTCACAACTCACAGAGAAGCATCTGTTGATGCACAACATATCTAAACTTGAGGTGGATGGGCTACAACAGCAGAAGACCACATCCACCTCCTGTCAGACAAGAACAGAAATCTGAGGCAGCAGTGGGCACAGGCCTACCAGGCTTACTGAAAAACTGTAGCCTGGTCTGGTGAATGCTGATGCTTGCACAGCCCGTCTGAGTGTTGTTGCTGACCATGTGCCTCCCTTTATGGCACCATATACCATCTTCTAACAGCTACTTCCAGCAGGCTATTGCTCCATGTCACAAAGCAAAACTTCTCTAAAACTGAAAGCAGGTTGAGAGGAGACAATGGGTTCAGTGAACTTCAGTGGCCTCGCCAGTCACCAGATCCAGATCCAACAGAATACCTTTGGCACATGGTTGAACTGGAGATTGCTCACATTAATGTCCAGTTGATAAATCTGCGGAAATTATGTCATGCAGTCAAGTTTCCAACTTCTTGTAGAATCCATGCCATGAAGAGCCGAGGCTGTTTGAGCACAAAGTGCAACATGGACAAAGTATATGTCCATGTTGTGTTTACAGTTTTTTTCGCTGCTTAAAAAAAAAAAAAAAATTACTAATCAACTAAAGTCAACTAATGCAGGTTTTAGTGAAAAGTCAACTTTTGTTCAATATTGAACTCAAACTAGAAGCACCTTGTTTTTGATATTAGTCTCTTTAACTGGAGATATTTAGCTTTGTATTAAGCTATTCCATAATTAACACTATAGTGTCACAAAGTGTTGTTTGTTTGTCATTGTATTCCATTGCCATTTACTGGGGATAATATGATAATATAACTTTATTTAAAAAGGGTCTTGATGAGACTTAAATCCAGACCAAGATGGCAGCACGACATTTAAGATGAAAAGGAGGATTGAAATAAATACAACACAGACTAACAATGAGGCAAATTAAACCATATAACAATACTTAAAAATGAAAAAAGTACATACACTGTGCTGGTCAGTAAAGATTTTTTAAAGATTTTTTGAACCAAAGTAAAGACTAAAGAAAAACAAAAACTCCAGTCTAGTCTCAATGAACTTGCATGAACACAGCGTTCCTTGTGCACCAAAGCTCCCTTTAACAGCTGGGGAGGGAGTCATAGAGGCCGGCTTCAGTGGGAGAGTAGGAGGTGGGCAGACTGAGTGGAAGGAGGTGCAGGGGTGAAGGAGGAGGGGAGCTGGGTGAGGGGGCTGAAGGGCCAGGTTGGGAAGTCAGCTGGTCTCCCTGAGTCTGTGATTAATACACTGGGGCTGCTCTGTACCACCTCCACACCACACTGTCCTCACCTCCAATTAGCATGCTAATGAACCTGCACATGTGTGACTGTGTGTGCAAGTGTGTGTATGTGTGTGTGTGAGTGTGTCACCTGAGGGCTCTTTCTCACTGTGTGCAGCATAAACACAAATAGGCTGGCATTCAGAGGACTGGCTACTGCTGTGCTAATTGAGACTGTGTGTGTGTGTGTGTGTGTGTGTGTGTGTGTGTGTGTGTGCGTGTGTGTGCGTGTGTGTGTGTGTGTGTGTGTGTGTGTGTGTGTGTGTGTGTGTGTGTGTGTGTGTGTGTGTGTGTGTGTTATGGACTGTGACCCTGGCCTTACTCTCTGCTGTTATGGTAACCGGTTGAATAGGAATGTTTTCTCTGTCTAGTTATACCTGTCATGGTGACCTTTGTTCTCAGTGATTGCTGAGAGGTGGACATGAGCAGTCACAGCTCGTTCTCCATGGGTAACATGATTTACAGGTCCACCATGAAACAGGAGGCACATGCAAATATTCACAAGCTGTATCTTCAAACGCTCAATACACACACACACACACACACACACACACACACACACACGCAGATTTTGTCAAATATTAAAAGCAGTAGAAGTTTGTAATGACACAGGCAGGTAAGTGAGGTTCAGGGTTTTAATGTCATTAACGTGATTAAGTAACTGTATATGAGACATAGCAGTATTAAAAAATAAAACATTGCTGAGAAAACTGGAATCCTTTTGTTTCAATGAAAAGAAAGGCTATATAGGATAGGCAGGATTTATTTATTTATTTATATATTTTTTTTTTTAACTGTCCATACAAACACTTGTGTAGGATAATGACTACCAGGAGCAAACATCCTACTTGTTGTTGGTGCTGGTCTAAAACCATAATGTCACAGTGACGCATCCAAGATGCAAAACGCAATGAATACACATTTCATCAGCTCAAAATAAATACATCTCCATTTCCCCAGAAATGTAGTTGGCCTGTGTGCAAAAAAACAAAAAACAATCAGTGTTTCAGCTTTTCGGGCACTACAATAAGGATTAGTTTACATGCTTTAAAACAAACTTCCAAAACCTGTACATTATTTACAAACTAAAGCTTCAACAGTATGATCCTGGTTGTACACTCTGGGCACATGTGCACATACAAGCATATCTGTGCATTTAGGTGCATAAGTATGTGTGTGTGCACACGTGTGCTTGTGTGTGTACAGACACGAGCAGGGAAACAGTGAGCAGCAGCGCTACAGTAACCTTTGCAACAATCAGTTCTGTCTGATGGGCCTCTTTAATTAACCTTGTAGGAAATTAATCCCAGTGTTAAATGGACAAGAAAAAGATGTTTGATTACCACCGCGAGCCAACTGGGACTTCTCCCTCTGTCTAATTGCCCAGGAAGAGAGAACAAGAGAAAAAGTAGTCAGAATGAGAAAGGGAGAAACAGATAGGGAGAAAGAGGCGAGAGGGGAGAGAGCGGAGAGCGAAGCGCCTCGAATCCTGTGGTGTCATTAGCGTCTCTGTGAATGTCAGTTAGTCCCTGGAGCACTGATAAGGATTCAGCGGGACGGGAGAGGAGAGAGAAAAAGAGAGGACAGGGAGAAGAAGGACACTGAGGAAAAAGAAGGAAAGATTTTGTTAAACTGAGAGGAACAAAACACTTTACATAAGGTGTAGAAAATTCCCAAGTAGTTATCAGGGAAAAATGGAAGGAAAGACACGCAAAGAAAATCACATTGTAATTATTTTGCCATATACTGAGATAAATCACGATTTCAGTTTGAATGGTGATTTCTGCATTTTCACTTATTTTGTTAATTGCTTCACAAGGCCTTGTTTGTATATGCGTTGTCTAAAGGCAAACCAGCTCTCAATGCGCACACTCAAAAGTAGGGTGAAAAGCCCACTGTCATAGCTGTAAGAAATCTATATCTATGTTTTGTTGACACTTTGCATTAACTAACTAACTCAGCTGTGCACGTGACAGACGTGCCAAGATCACATGAAAGAAAAAAGAGCACTTTAAATTCTGTTCTCCCACCTCAATCATCATATTTAGAGTACGTTTACATGAACTCTGACCTCCAAATGTAACAATAACTTAAATGAATGCCTCGTTAGGAAGGTGGTTAGTGTGCAGATTTTCACGTATCCAAGAAATAATCATTAGCGTTGTATGCAGCAGTATACGTTTTCTACCCACATATCATTACGTAACATATAGTGTGCAGCACTCTTCTGGCAGAGGGAGGCAGCTGTCTGCAGCAAAACATAAGCATATTTATTAGGGCTTTGTTACTTTTGTTGCTCTTGTGAGCATTGGTATTACACTTAGCAAAAAAATGCATCAAACGGGAAATGATTGCTATGTTTACTTCATGCCACACTGAGAACAATTTGCAGTGTAAAGGAAGTTTCATCTTTCCCTGCCTTCCCTGTTCTAGCAGGTGCTTCCCCTCTCTCCTCACTTAACGTCTCCAGATCTCTGCACTGACCTCAGCTCTCCATGACTCATCCCGCATGCAGCGTGCTGGCTCTGCGTGTCAGTGTATGTGTGTGTTGGCCGTGTTCATCGGTGTGTGTCGACTTCCCGGATCCCTGCAGGTGTCTGTATCAATAATCCACCGGGCAGAACGAAGAGAACCAGCGGAGGATACGTCCGCTGTTTGGTCTGTCTGCCAACACTGGGCCTGTCTTGATGTTATGTCAGAGTTTGGCAGTGAGGTTCATCCTCTCACTCTTATCACACTTAGACTGTTGTTTTGATCATAGAGGAAAAATGATTAATAGGATTTGTGTTGTTTCTGCATTCATATTGGTTGGCATTTCTAATTATTGTGATAATAATTGAATGAAAAAGAAAAAAATGTGACCACAAATGTTTACAAGTGAAGAGACAAGAACTGCGGTAGACAGGTCTTTTGTGCTGTTCTTGATTTTAAAGTGAATGAAACAATAAAATGTCCTGGGAATGTTTCCAACCTCTGTTTTTAGACATACACTACATGGCCTTGTGCAAGTTACTCACTAATTCCTGTTCTGTTTGTTTTAGTGTTGTTTTACTTTTTAATGTGTATTCTAATGTATCAATGATTAAAGTGATGCTGCTGTGTCTGGAGATAATAATGTGTAATTCAGTGATACTGAGAAACAGAAACATTTCCCCAAAGAGACAGTAAAGTGTGTCTTATCTCATTTGTTACATTACTGGTGTCATACAGACGAGCTTTGTCAGAGGTGCCTGCCAACAACTGTGGATCCTCCACACATACACACACATAGAGTGGCCCTGAGAGCTCACACTGGAGCTGAAGAATAAGCATACAAATAGACAAAACACAAAATCAGAAAACATCATTGATTTGACAGCATGTGCACTGCAAATACTCCCCTCACAACCAAATAAACAAACATGCTGGAAATACTCACAACACCACCAAATGCACAACATGCTGCAAATGCTCACAACCAAATACACAAATGAACTACAAATGCTCACAACACAACCAAATACAAATGCACCTGTTTAGTGGCTTGTGGCTTGGGGGTTGACAGGCAGCAAAGAGACATGGGTCAGATTTGAACCAGGGCCACTGCGATTAAGACCACGCCTTCATGACACTTGTTCTTCCATGTTCAATATTTAACATATGTAGCAACAGAAACCAAGATGGTAGCAAGTCCTGGATCAGCATTTAACTATCAACCCTCACAACAAACTCCTGGTCAGACAGGAAACAAGCTGAACCCCCAGAATATCGAGGTAATTCAAGCTAAGAAAAAAAAAAAAAAAAAACAAGCACAGACACTTACTTTACTCATTACTGAAAAAAAGGTATAGGCTACTGTAACAATATCACTAGATTATGAGTTTCTGTGACATCTAATCTATTTTTTGCTGCTATAGTGAGGAACTGCTTTCTGTAAAGAACATCACTAAAACTGCCTCCACTGGTTTCCTCTGGCACTGAGAGAGCATAGTCTGTCTGTCTAATATATAGATATATAGGTCACAAATTAAAGGAAAGACTTGAATGAACGAGTGCAATCATAAAAAATGCAGATGCCTCAATACAGGGGACTCACCAAATGGTTTAAAGAGTATGAGAATTTGTGACGTGTTAGGTTTGTGTTGGGATGGGGCCTTTCTTGTTGTCTGCAGTATGGAAATATTTCAGTTTGAAATGTTCACTGCTCAATTTATGGAGGAGCTTGTGGAGACAATGCTCATAGTGGTATTTCTATGTGTCCCACGTGAACACTTTCAACACTGTTGGCTTGACAACAAGGCCTCATCAACCCTAATGGCCTTCACAGTCTCCAGGCCACAGCCCAACTGAAACCCTATGGGAGATTTTGGAATAACGTGTTTGACAATGTTCTCACTATCACCAGAAATAAAAGAATATCTTTTGATGGGATGTTGTTCATCTCTCTGGTAGTGTTCAGAGACTGAATGAAGGTCGTTTGGAGGCTCAATGTGGTTCAGCAACTTACCAGGACACACTATGTTGGTTTTTCCAGGAAGTTTTCTGTATATAATTTAATTAAATAGTAAAGATGCTTGATACAATAAATTAATTAAGTTAAATTTTTTTTAAAAATTACAATGACCACATAATGAACCAACTTGATAGACATGTGTTTTTCAGATTTGTGCTAATTTGTGAGTCTATTTGAATCTTGTTCCTGTCAGTCGAGCATCCACAAACTTAAATGTGCTCAGCTCACCTCTCCTTCTCCTCTTTAAGAGCTCGTTAGTGCTAACTCATCAGCAGGGTCAGACACCCTGAAAACACATATTACAACACAGCCAAAAGATCACATTACACAATTTGAATAAATACAAGGCAATTTGTCACTGTCATGTCAGAGTTGCCCCTTTTCTCTGTCTGCCCTTGCCGCCTCTCTTATCCTCCTTCCTACCCCCACCCCTTCTTCACGCCCTTCCTCCTCTGCCCCGGCACAGCAGCAGGAAGCAGTAATGGTGATTGTATTAACCCCTCGTAGAGAGCGCTGACCTTCGTAATCGTCCAACAACACACATACAGACATATGTTTGAAAGCATGCGCACGCGCGCGCACACACACACACACACTACAGGATTCGACTAAATTAAGATTTTGGAGGAATTATGAGCATGTGCAATTAACAAAAAAATCTCTCTTGAACTTCACTGTGGCTCCCTGAAGTTTTCACCCTGGAGCCAGGGGAAGTCCAGACTCCTATCACATTATTGTCACTTCAATAAAAAGTTTAAACATTTTAATCAGTCACTGTACTAGTATTATGTCACGATGACCTTCGCCTCCAAAGTACTTCACTGAAGAGGACTCATGATGCTTTTCCATGGTTTCCCTTTCCTGTGCAATATATAGCTTTTTAGCTGGACGGCAACAACAGGGCCAGCTCTATGCCCCTGAATGACCAACTGACTGACCATATTTCCACCATTAGTCCAAAAGCCAAATGCACATCACAGAGTTGGAGTTTTTGCTGCATACCATCTCTGTAAGGAGTTTACAGCCTGCAGTGTTGCCAACTTAGCACAGTGTCACAACATTGAGTATGAACTGAGTACATGGCAATCAACACTTAATGCAGAAACACAGTAAACATGAGTGACTGAAAACAAGGCTTTGTACTAAAATAAGGCTATGACCAATTATACATATCAGACAGAGGGTATTAGAAACAAATCAATCTGTAAGTCTGTTATGTTCTGGAGTTGGAAGTAAATTAAGGCTAAACTATTATGGACCCCAGACAAGAGAAAATATTAGATTATATTATACAAGATATTCTGTCACCTGAAACTTTCTCTCTGTGTGATCATTCAACACAGTCGCTCTCTTTAATGTATGCGTTTGGTGATCTTGTCAGAGTGTCATAAAAGCAGGATTTGACCATCGTCCTTCCAGTCATATATCAATGTTTGACCTGGTGTTGTGTATGTAAATGGTTTACAAAGTCACAAGGGTCAAAGTACATGTCAAAGGGAGCACGTCAATCAGGACAAAACTCACCTTTCTCAGCTGCAGGACATGCCTTGCTGGGGGTCCAGGGCTCACTTCCTAGCCCTCCTGACGTCAGTAGATACCTCAGTGCAGCCCAGCTACTAGCTCCGCACTCCTATGAGCTCTGCAGGCGGCAGCACTATCACTGCTGAAAATCAAGGCCAGGATGAGTTGTAGTTTTGCAAGTACGGACACAGTTTAGAGAAATCGACTTTGTCAACGGTTAAGAGAGAAAAAAAAAAAAAAATCTCGGTGGCTGGAGTTTATTTTTACCTTTCTTATTCAAACATGTTACTACAGTTATAGACATAGAGTTCCCGCTTTATGTCGCCCAACGACACAGAGGCACCATGCTCACAAACTGAAGGTATGCATTTGTTGCTTTAACTGGGTCGTCAGTGACCTGATATCACCACACAAATACATTAGTGATTTCAAGTTTTTTAATATTGACATATTACAGCTACTTATTGCTGATAAATTATTCACAGTTTAACCGCACAGTTAATTTTTCAGTAACTACGAACTAAGTATAATTAATTCACATTATGAGCATCTAAACTAGCAAAACAGCTAACTGGTGAAGTCCTACCTGTGCTCTGCCTCCATCTCTTAATTATATTCCTTTAGTCCATAAGTGTCCATTGATGAAAGAAGTCCAAATTGTGTTTCATAAACGTTTTCCAAGTCAGTCTGTTGTCATTTAAAGTCCATAGCAGACTGTCAGGTGACTTTAAATGACAAAATTTCTTTCCACATATCCTTAATTTTTATCCTGCCGGCAGTATCTGGGCTTGTTTTCCTGCTCCAGTCCAGGTGGTAAAGATGGATCCGGTCCATCGTCTTCGTGTTTAAAGTCGGACTTTAGCTCAGATTTAAAAGGCAGAGCAGGCGCCATTTTAATGTCACAACCGTTATTTTGTTTACAGGTAGATGTGGGCGGGACCTACAGTTGAGCCGGAAAGATGACCAATCAGGGCCCGGTGCTGATTGGTCAGCTTCAGAGGGGTCTTAAAGGGCCCTCAGGCTTGATGAACAAGGTACAGTGACATGCGCAGTGTAACAAAAACAACGTTGGAGCATGTACATCTATTTTAGTCGACACCAAGAATAAAATAAACAGTAAAAAAAAAAAAAAGGCTTTAAAAATGTATTTCCGCCCTGTCGCCCTCTACTTGCTCAAGTCACTTTTAGCAGTTTTTCACCACATGGTACAGACTCAACTTGGCTGTATACGCCTCTGCAGTGTTACTACAGCAACAACATACAAAACACACATATGGACAATGGAGGACATTGAGTGGCTATCAAAGAGACAAATGTCTACACAATTGTCATTCTAAATTTATTGTCTAGATGTAACAGGCTACAGTGAGCGGTCTACAGTCACTTGGCTGATTTGTTCTGATTGGCTGAGCTTGCTGGGACCCTCCAAGAAGAAAAATGACCAAGTATCCCATTATCTACAATTGCACAAATGCAACTGTTGGTATTATGGAGATTATTGCTTTAATGCATTGTGCCTTATTTACTTAGACACTTGAAATTGTTGTGTTGTTAACTATTGTCCACACAAATAGACAGTTGAGCTCCAACCTCATTCAAATTTCCCCAAATCTGCATATGTGGTAAACTCACATTTTGTGTAAGCTTTGTTATGGTAACTGGTGCTGAATATCTTGTGGTTGCTTGTTACAATTTTTTTTCATCCTTGTTCTTTTAAGCGCATCTGTACAATATGTAATTAGCTGTAATAATTAGCTAGATAAGGAGAACTGTGGACACTTGTAGGCTATTTTGCATGACATAGATAAGAGTGGCGTGTAAGTCATGTATTGATACATGTTTGATACTGAACTGAACATTTAATTACTATCTGGATGGATGTGAGCTCTGCAATGCTATTTAAGGTATACAGTATATTTGTTCTAAAGAAGAAATGTTTTTATGTGTCATGTATCGTACACTGTGGTGTCAGTGGGTTGTCTAAATGACTCTGGTTTATTTTTCTATAACTAACTGTTATGTGGTTTGTTGTATTTAAACAAGATGCAATGGTACTTGGGTGATGGGTGAAAAACTGATGAGACTATGCTGACTTTCTGCTGTCAGTGACTGAATGTTGCAGTTAAGCTGTGGAGCTCCCCTCACTGGTGACTGAAAGCACCGCTCAGCAGGGATAAACTGTACATCACTGCCTTGTTAATAGTTCACTGAAAGGCAGTTACAGAAATAAAGTGAACTTGCTGAACTGCAGCAAAAATCAGCACTGAACACTGGTAAAATAGCAGTGCTGCTCAACTTCTGATGCGAAGAAGCAATTTGAATCAGGAAAGTGATTTTTAAATTCCACATCTCCTCTCTGAATATGCTGCATTTGTTTGTAAAGTAATCACATGTCCTACTTCAGGCCTTATTTTAACACTAGAGCCAAAGACAGTGCTTTTACTGTAGTCTCAGGATTAATATAACTGGCCCAGCTAAAAGCACAGCTGGCCTCTGAGGTTTAAATGGGCCATGAGCTCTACCACTGTCAGCTGACTAAAAAGACCTGCACGTTTGCAATATCTCCTGTACTCGCCCATAATCACTTATAACCTGAGGAATGAATGTCAAGACACTAAATACTGCTTCATATCTCTTCCCTTGAGAGTTACAACCTCAGCAGGCTTATTTTCATTACCAGTTTGACAGAAGATTAGTTTCACCAGTGACTCCCTGTCCATGTGATATCTCACCAAAATATCACCCACATTAACCCAAACACCTTCTTAGAAGCACTTTTAATAGTCTTTAATAGACAGAATACAAAGACAAAGGGTAGCATAAAATATTCATATTTTATAATAATAAAAATTATACAATGTGAATCAGCTGTTACAGTATAGAAGATACTTTCTTTCATACATTTTAAATCAGATGTTCACTTCTAATAGGAACAGACCATCTTATCTCGTTGGCCGGAGAAAAAAGCCTTTAATAAAAGAATTTCTCAGAGATGCGTGTGGGGCGGAAGTCACACGGGGCACCTCTGCGGGTACGGAGGTTAGCACAACAGCTCAGACCTCCTGCACTCTTTCATCTGGCTGTTTCAACATCCCTCTGTCCCCTCCACCCCTTCCACTGCACTCTCTTAAACAAATCCTCTTGTTTCTGACAACCTTCTAACTCTTAAATAAATCCTGCCCGATGTGAGATCCCGGCCATTCCCTCCTGACCCAGACAATACCCCTCCAAATACATACATATACACACAGACACATATACACACACACATTCAAAGCGCTCTGGTTCAGAGCCGTGACCCATCCAGACTTTGACCTGTGTGGGTGAAACAGTGAAAGTCCTTGTGGACCCAGATGTCCTCTTGGCTTTTAAAACCGCAGTCTCTCCTTTACTTTCTTTTCTCCTCTTCTCCTCCTTGCTTGCTCTCCTTTCCCTCCAGCCCCTCTGGAGACTCAGTGATAACCAGGGTAGACGGGAGGAGGAAGGGAGCGGAGGAAAGAGGGCTGGAGGGAGGGGGAGAAGAGTGGTGAGAGGGAGTTGTGATGTCCCGACTCAGGGATATTTAATCCTCTCTGTGAGGGGCGAGCGTCTCTCTCCCTCTGTTTGGCTTTGGGAGATCAAAGAGGCGGTTCAGATCCTGGCGAGATCGCTGGCTCTCTCCTCCTGAGTGGACCAGAGACTCACACAGACACACACACACACACTTAAGCACTTGGGGTGACTGGCGAGGATGACGGTGGTGGTGGTGGTGGTAATGAGGCAGTGATTGATGGGACTTTATGCGTCTTTACCGCACTGTCTTAAACCACCAGTGTATGAATACACTCCAAATAAAATCAAATCTGTGTGCGGAAGAAAAATGAGAGCAGAAGAAGCCCCACATTTGGGTTGAATTTAGCTCTATCTCCACAGAGTTACACCAGTTTAAAATGAACTTCTTGCCTGTTCACTCCCACTGTAACTCCCACTCTTCTTCAGGTCATTGTGAGTATGATAAAACAAACATACCTGGGCCTGCAGACAGTACAGTGGTATTTTCATTCATATGCACTCTGAGATCACACCTAATGCAGTTTTGTTTTAGAATATACTGTTGGTTTTGGGCCATGACCATAGTGCTAATGTGAATGCATTAGGAAAACCTTCCACCCACACTAAATTGATAATTCATCCCCCAGAAAAAGATTATTTAAAACAAAACTCTGAAAAATGTAGACATTTGAGATCTCACATTATGTTGTGTGAAGGGAAAGTGAAGCTCTTTGAGAGCAATGGTGCACCACCGTCACATGATTTCCACTTGTAACAGGTAATCACAAGGAGCCAAGGTCACTGGCTAAGATCAGTTCCTGCTCTAATCATTGCTCTATTCCCAATGTTTCTTGGCTATATTTTAAATTATTGTGTCAAATAATAGTAAAAAACAAAATTATTGCAGTTGTATGTTTCTGCCAAGCGGCCAAGTTGCAGGAAATACAGTCACAATCTCCTCTTCCTGAGTTGCAGCACTGAATAATGGCCCAAAGTGTTTTCTGTGGGCCAAAGCCATTTTATGTGAGGTCACTGTGACCTTGACCTTTGACTGCCAAAATCTAATCAGTTCATCTTTGAGTGCAAGTTATGTTTGTACCAAATTTGAAGAAAATCCCGAAAGGCATTTCAGAGATATTTTGTCCACAATATCAAAAACATTTTGTCACTCTGACCTTGACCTTTGACCTTTGACCACTAAAATCAAATCAGTTTATTCTTGATTCCTGGTGAATGATTGTGTCAAATTTCAAGTAGTTCCCTCAAGGGCGTGACTGAGATATTGCATTCATTGGAATGGTACAGACACACATACAGACGTATGTACGGACAACCTGAAAACATAATAGCTCCATTTCTGGCAGTCGCCGTCGAAAATAAATTAATGGCACAAAGCTGCTGGTTCACACAGGCCTGTTGTCTGTCATTTCAATGTGGATGATGAACCTTTAGGAAACAGGCTGAAAAGTCTGTTGAAGTCAAAGTAATTCCCAGAGATATGAGGATGATCAGTTCTATTCATACGGTCGACTGCATGCGTTGGTCTGGAACATCAGATCCTGTCCCTTGAAATTCCTACAGACCTGAGTTATACATGTTAAACAATCCTGTGGATGTACTCATCATAGGCGGAGCGCTTCGTTGTTGGATGCAATAATGTTTTTCCTCATCTAATGCCTAAAATGAGTTTCACACCCATTGCAGTGGAACTCTTGCCAAGTGTTTATAATATTACTTGAAAGATATTCTGTGAGTCATGAAGTGAGTACATTTCAGCGCTTTCTGTTTCATCACCCTGGAGGAGTTTGTTAACAGTGGGAGCTGTAAACCGTATAGCAGGCGATAACAAAAGTGATGATTCCAATGTTTCCTTTCTATTTGTATTTTAATTTTATACCAATCCCCTGAAACACACACACACACACTCATGCTCTTCCACACACAAATGTAAACCCACGGCTCCCCTGCCACTCGGCTTCTGAGGTTTGCAGGTCTCTGATAGGAAGCCTCTGAAATGGAAAAGAGATAAGAGTAAATAAACAAATAAATACAATAAAAACGAATTTGTGCTGGTTCAGTGCACACAGAGGGAGAGGGGGGAGAGGGAAATGGAGGTAGTGCACTCTGCACGGCCTGACGACAAACCCCACAAAGATGCATTCTCAATAAAGCAAAGCAAGGTAAATAGCTAAGTGAATTCATGCAAGTTCCATTTATTTAGTGAAATCTGTTGAGACTTTGCACTGATAGAGAGAGACACCATTTGGTTCTCTAACAATGGAGCTATCAGTTACTGTCTCTGTGTTCCCTTGATATGATCTCTGTCCATTTTATACAACTGAATTGCTCCAAAAAAGCATTTTATTTCCATCACAATAAAGTTATTTGGTGTTGTCAGCTAATTCTCAATGGCATAACAAGCTTTTCTTTTAGCCCCTGTCGATACCTTCGTGGAGGAACCGTGCTAAACCAAATGTTCTGCATAGCCAATCTCCTTTTAAAGCAGTGCCACAGGCTTTGATGTGTACCCACACCAACGCGCCACTCCAGCAGCCTTTCTTCTCAGATGTTGCTTAATTACGCTATCATAGTCTGTTAATTACCTTATCAGTGCTGCATAATCCCATGGTCAGTGTCTGAACACCATGTATCAAAGCAAAGCAAGACTCTTTCATGTGCTGTTTTTGGTTCTGATTAGTGAATTCGGTGGTTTAGGATAGCAGATGAAGAATGTTATTTTTACTAACAATTAATGTCTCAAGGAGAAAATAGAAATAGGTGTTTGTTTTATTTTGTTTATTTAGTGTAGTGGTGCTCTGCTAATTCTAATTGTTGCCCCAGAGAATTAATCGTGTCATAGGAGCAATCAAAACAAAGTAACGTATTGGCCTGGTTCGTAGATGTGATCTTAAAGAAACAGCTCAGCATTTCTTTTGGAAATGTGCTTATTTGCTTTCTCTCTGAGAATGAGAAGATTGATACCAATGCCATGTCTGGACTTTAAACACAGCTGGAGCTGGGAGGTGATTAGCCTAGCTTAGCATAAAGACTGTGAATAGGGGGAAACAGATAGCCTGGCTCTGTCCAAAGTTCAAAAATATGATTACAGTGGGGCACCTGGGTGATACCTGGTAGAGCATGTATTATGAAGGCTTAGTCCAGTTGGTTGAAATGTTGTTTAAGCCATGCACAAAAGGAAAGGAAGAAAAACAGTTTTGCACCCAATGGTTGCCTAGATGGTTTGTCTTTGGTTTTGTTATGTGTATATGCACATATATATGCACTGTGGCCACAAGAGAAGCTCCGCACAGGCACAGTTTGCAAAGGAATAAGCTCTTGTAACAACAAATAATTATTTTAACATTTCTTTTTGTGCTTTGGCTAAAAGCACAAAAAAATAGTCATTGTGCTACTTCCTAATCTTGAGAACTGCTTCTAGCATTTATGCTAATGCTAACACTTCCTTAAATCAGCTTTGTACCTGTCAATCTTTACATCTTGGAAAGAAAAAAACATTATTTCCCAAAATATACATCTTTAACTGTGTGACTGGTCGCTGACATGCTGCTGGCTTACTTTGTGATGTAGAAAAACTAAACCGAGTGTCTGTAAAATTTGGACGACTGGTCATTACAGCTGTTCACATCTGTAATGAGATGTTAAGGTCAGCTCTACATTTGAGTTTGTTTGTGGCTGCACAGAAGCATAAAAGTAATTTATAGATTTATAATCAAAAATAAGCTCAGTCCTGACTGGCATCTGTATGTTTACCTTGAGTACATCTGATGTGTTGCATATGTGTTGACTGTATCTACACACAGCTCTGTTTCAACATGGAGACGGTAATTAAGAAATAATTGGAGGGGCTAGTGAAATGTTTCTCAAGCGTGGAAGATGCATGCCTAAATGTTAATTCCACTCAGAATATGTTAACGTATGCACAGATGTTAATGAAGACTCCACATTGGGCTGTTGTGTTGTGCACCTCAGTGCTTTCCCAGTGCGCATGTGTTCTTCCCCTCAGCTCAGCCAGCAGCCTATACTGGATCTGTCAACTTGGGGAAAATTTCCATTTTGGAGCTAACTCTGCAGCCTTTTGATGGATACGTCTTGCCGACTTTTATCTCTCAGTGCGTCTGCAAACTAATTAATATTTTTTTTCTCTCTCACCCTCTCTCTCTCCCCTTCAGGCAAATATTTGTTTCCTCAGAAGTGAGCGTGGGCAAACCTTCCTCACAGCTCCATATGCTGCCAGCTGCCAATCAAGCGGGCTGGAACCCTGAAACTAATCGCAACCCCCTCCTCCTCTCTCCTATGTCTCCTCTTCCTCTCTTTCAGCAGAAATGAAAGAAGTTGGGAAGAGGACTGTGTGTGTGTGTGTGTGTGTGTGTGTGTGTGTGTGTGTGTGTGTGTGTGTGTGTGTGTGTGTGTGTGTGCAGAGGGGTGGGGTGGGGGTGGGGGGTGTTTAAAGGAGAATAAAGACATACAGTTAAGAAGAAGAAAAGAGATGGTTGAGACACAAGCCCAATGCAGTGTCTCCTCTGTTCTGTCTGTCCATGCAGAGCTCTTCATATATATCTTTATACTAAGGTATTTGTTTCTATTTTACTCTACTGTATTTATATATTTATTGTTACTTTGGATTGTACTGTATCTGTACTGGATTTGGTTTGTTTGCCAGGCAGCTCTGACACAGTGCACAGTGATTTGTCTGCTTCTGTGTTTCTGTGTGCTTGAGTGTTTCCTACCTGGGTAGTGGTGTCTGCCAGGTCCAAAACACAAACACACAGACTGAGCCAAGATGGCTCTACACAAGAAGTTGAAAATGGCTAAAGTTTTGTATTATATGAGTCACACTATAGTTTGACTCCATATCAGTCAGCTCTGTAGCTAACCTGTGAACCCCCCTCCTGCAAAAAAAAAAAAACAACACACACGCACACAGTTGGATCAGGACATTTGAGAGGATGTTTTTAACCAAACTGATGCGCGGACAGTTTTACATCATGTTTTCACTGTGCCAGGTTTGGCTGAGCCCACTGAAAACTCCACCATGGTCCCACACTGTGCACCGTTGCTCGATAAATTAGAGATCTTGCAGTGTTCTTGTTCTAGGGTATAGTGTTATATTTATATAGCCCTCATAGGGACAATAGAGAGCTGTCAGGAAATAAGGAGAGAGGGAGATATTGGACAACATGCCGCCAGACTCAAACTGTTGCCTCATGGACACTGTTGTGAGTATCCTAAATCTTAGACCCACTAGGACCTCACAGCAAAACACTTTTGAGGAACATTTTTACATAGCTATCATTAGCACCTTGTTTGTGTTTCTCATCATTAATGGAAACAGAAATAGTGAGAGCAGGAGGCAGAATTCAGTAGTTAACCAATGGGGGACTTGTCTTACTTTGACATAGCACAAGTTGGACTAAGATGGGCTAACTGTAAAATGCTGTTATGTTTCAAATGATAGTAGTTATAGATATATAGATTTTTTATTTTGTAAAAAGTTCTTCATTCAAGATTGATCTTTGTATATGCCCCTTTTCTCTGTAAACATCAGTGACGTCACCCATTGGTTTGTGAGCTGCTGTTTTGAAGCCTTCAGTTTATAATTTTGGCCATCACCATCTTGGTGTTTTGAAACCATATGTGGAGGAGAAGATGGAGCTGAGGAGGCATGAGCGGTGGATCTGAATTCTGTATCTTGATTGTCAGGCAGGTCGCAATCACATGTTAGCCACGCCCTAATGCATACCCTGCTTTACGGCCTTTTTTCCTCTAAATGGGACCATGATTTGAAAATGAACATTATGTTGTATTGAAGAAGACTTGATTCTAGAGACTGAGACCATAAACTCATCAGGAAAATGTTTACAGAGCTAATAAGTGATAAGTAGGGCCATTTCCCCATAGACTTCAAAACAATCAGTTTTTTTTTTTACAACCAGTGGTGTTGCCCCATCATGGTCATTAAATAGAATGCAGGTTTAAGGCTCTTCAGCACAGGGTTCAGTTTTCAGACCCAGAGTCTATGTTGATTTTTGTATATAGTCTGTGATAAATATCTACATCTGTGCTAAATGTCTGTACAGTGGTTATATTTTGTAAAAATCGATTATACAGCTATTATATGAGGCGCTAAGATGTAAAGTTAAAGTTCCTGTGGACCCACCACAGTTTTCTGGACTGTTATGACTCAGAAGCTGAATCTGGCTGTCAAGTAGAAAGTTAATGTCAGATTTAATTCAATGAAAGTAATAGACCTAAAAAATGTGTATGGGATGGCATTTGTCTTTAAAATATGTGTATGATGTGTTTTTTACTATTCCTGCTCAACAGTTTTGCAAGTGTAGGTCTAAAAAGTTGAAATGTAATTAGCATTTATAATAAATCATTGGTCCACACTTTCAACTGGGAAAATGTTTTTTCAATTTCACCGCTAATGTCACTTAACACAATTTTATGTTTAAACAATCAACAGCGCTGTTCACTTCAAAAATAAGTTCCTTCCATATACTCTGAGAAGAGTTTGACGATCATCCATGTGATGGAGCAAAATCAAACAAAACAGGGAGATTCAGATATCCAGCCCCAAGTGTTTTCTACATGGCTACATACGCCATCATATCCTCATTCTGCATTACACTAGTTCCCTAACTGCCCTTCAAGAACTCTGCCTTGTGTCTTTTCTAGTACACTGTCGGACAATATCTTCATGAAGCATGTCATTCTATTCATTTGTACTTTACAGGTGAGAAAAATTGTTTTATAAAACAAAAAAAAAGAGCTTGAGAGCAAAGTCACAATCCTGCCTTACACCAACAGCCCTGCACACCTGGTCAATCCCCCGGCCAAAGTGGACAATTCTGTTGGATGGTGTGTTTTGAAACGTTACCAGACTTGTCCTCCAACCTCAGCATGAGAGAGAGGATGTGAGTTGCTGCCAGATTGACCAAATAAGACATAACAGGAAAACTAGTTTTGTAATGTCACCCAAACTGTTCCCAATAATCTGCCTTAGTGCTCAAATGTTGGTTTCTACTTTTCAGCCTATAAACAAGTAACAACAACCTGCAGCACTTCCTGTGACTGTGGTGGGGCCAGTAAATTCAGATACAGAGATGCACCTTGCCAGTGCTTCAACCCTTTTCTTTGGCATCCCTGCTATCTGCACCTCACCTCACCATTCTGAAGAACTCCCTTGCCAAACATAAAAATAAGGTGTTTTTCTCAAAACTGTGCACAACCACCACATCCACCTTGAATTTTGAATTTCTTTACTTTTTTTCAACGACAAAAACAACATCCAGTGAATCAGCCGTAACATTTGGAAACACGTCACGTCACACGTCATTTGAATGTGTTTGATGCTTCAGGAATGTTTGCACATTCATATGATATAATGTCCACAAATAAGTGAACCACTGTATCATGACTATGAAGTAGAAGCTGTCTGTTACAGCAGCCAGTCACTCATTTACTGTCTCCCTCCTGCTATCATCATCAGAGTGTGTGTGTGTAAGTGATCCTGTCTTTGTGAGGTTAATTGAAGGCAGGAGCTCTGACTGTCTGAGACATAATCTGTCTGCAAGAACAGTGTGTATGCGTGTGTGTGTGTGTGTGTGTGTGTGTGTGTGTGTGTGTGTGTGTGTGTGTGTGTGTGTGTGTGTGTGTGTGTGGAGAGGGGGTGGTGTTTGTGGGGAGGGATGTCTTTAATAAGACCACGCTAGTTATTTATACAAAAATTGAAAAAGAAACACACGCAGCAACTATTCTTTATCCCTCCACCTGCTCCCTCTCTACCTCGGATATACTCCCCAATACAGATTAGCTGTGTGTGCGTGTGTCTGTGTGTAAGTGTGTGTGTGCTGGGAGGTGGTGGAGCTGGTGGTGGGGATTTAGGGTGTACAAAAGAAACAAAAAAAGCAAGAGTGATGCCATAAGGCTTGCTATTCTCTCATATCAGCTCTTATCACGGCAGTCATTTTTGACAGGAGAAAAGCCTTTATCTGGGAGAAACTGTGTCCGTCTGGCCCTTTGCACAAGCACACACACACACACACACACACACACACACACACACAAACAAACACACACACACTTCCACAAAGAGCCATGCTCAGGCCCTGGCGGGCTGGAGCTCACACACACACAGAGCAGGTAATCGGCTCACTAGTAGAGTTAGGGGGTTAGAGAAAGGACGGAAAGAGCTCTCACCAAGTGTATCCCCCCCTTTGACTGGATTAGAGCCCACCAGTATTCAGTCCAGGTGCTCTGAAGGACAGAGGGGTGAGGAATCCGCCTATAGGGTTAATTTTCCCTACCTAATGTGATACTACATCCTGCTGTTTGCTGTCTGACACATCACAGGCATGGGACCTTTAGCAAACATTTTGAAATCATGCTGCCACACCTGGAAATATCCATATCCATGCAAATGCATCCACACATACACATACATATGATTCACACTCATTACCCCTAATCAACAAGACGTGTGCTCTTTGGGTTCCTTGGGTCTGCCGGGGTTAATTTGCAAAGCATTTATTACTTTATTATCATGTCATGTCTTAATTCACGTGATGCTCACTATGCCATATGCATAATATTATAATGCCATTATTGCTGACACTTCAAGTGCAAGATTATTTCTTCCTTAAATGAAGTGATAGTATGTTTCCATTGTTGTGGATGACAGGGGAGGAGACATAAGAGTTAATTAACTATGATTAGGAAGAGCTACAGTCATTGAACAAGCCAGCGTTCTAGCTCAAT